>JANAVB010031617.1:40456890-41164390 GCA_029216955.1 Iris pallida
ATTGAAGTCGAAAAACCTCATCCGAAGAAAAGTGCAAGAATGACATACCCAGAGGAGGGTGAGCTGATTGGACTTGATTTTCATCCAAGTCTTTCATCATAGCTCCTATTGCAGACATATCCCCTAAAAAAATGTCATAGGAGGGACTGGTTTTCTGATAGCCGTCGTGGTCGAGGCCTTCACCCTGATCATCCCTTCGCTCAAGCCTTACAACTAAAAAAGACCCGCCCTCATCCATTAGTTGAGGACGAGCAGGGGATACTGTTGTTATGTCCACCTTTTCAGACAAAGAAGCACTTGCCGCAATCACAACCTCAACGTCCTGTGAAAAAGACAAATGCAATGGTGAAAAAACTCCTAAAGGTTTGACCAAAACAGCTATGGAGTCTAGGAAGGGATCTACCTCCCGAATGGTAACAGCTTACGACGCCGTCTTTCGAGAAGATCTTCTGGAAGGAGGCGAGCCGGCACTCATGTCCGCGACGTTCTTTCTCCCCTGGGAAACAACAACCTTCTTCCTTTTGGGCCGTGGGACCAGCTCGGTGGAAGCTTTCCTCTTATGAAGAATGTCAGGAAGAGGTTCTTCAGTATCCTCTTTCTGAGGTGCTGCAACAATAGGCTCCTCAAGAACAACTCTTTGCTGCGGCGCTGCAGCCGGTTCAACTGTGGGTGCGACGCCCTCCTTTCTGTAACCCTCCATTGCACGTACTCGTCCTATATCAGCAAGGGTATGGGCAAACCTAGTCCCCGATATTAGACTCTGCTCATGGTCATACCGAGAATGAAGGGTATTGACCTGAATATAGAACTTAGCAGCAGCAAAGAGCATGTAGGTGTCAGGCTTATCTTCGGGCAGGGTAAAAATTGCCCCCATACATCCAGCCTTACAGTAGCCCCATGCACGTGCCCCGTCGATCAGACTCCCTATCGACTGTAGATGAGGGCTAGGATTGCCCAAGAGAAGCTGGCTGTAGCCGAATTGCCATGCAAAGCGACTCGGCAAATAAGGTTCCAGGAAAGTGTGGTTCCTATTCATGAATACCAGATGGGAAGGCCTGATGGACTGGAGCCAACCAAATGCCCCAATAGGAAGACTATTAGTGAGTGCTCCCTCGTCTACTAGGGTGTCTCATGCACGACCACTACCAGACGGAGGCGACACTCTGAAGAATTCATAGTTCTGCAAAAAACTCAAAGCCTTCCTGCAAACAGGCACCCTTGTAACGGTCCAGTTTGTATCTCTGAATCTCCGAAGAAAGGCATCCCCCGCTAAAAAGTCTGCCATCAGCCCGACGTTCATCAATTTGGGACAATGCAGCACCAGCCATTCCATCAAATAATGAAAGGGAAACTCAGTCCTAGCAAAATCCTTTCTACCATCGGATGTTATCGCGTTCATGACAAAGTGTCGTAAACCCCATTGGGTGGCGCAGACCATCGCTGGAAGCAGAGCAAGTTAGCGTCCAAAGGCCAGCTTTACAGCCGAAAGTATCATACCTCGGCTTATTCTTTCAATAGACCCTGAACCACTAGGGACTACGCAATCACGAAGCCATATCATCAGGAAAGTGGCTAGCACCGCCTTTTCTGACAGCTTAAACTCGGTCTGCCTGAAGAAATGATAAACCGGAAAGTTCTCCTCAGGATCATCACTATCTTCGGCATCTACAGCTCCGTGACCTGCCATCAACTGCTCTATCTCGGAGCTCGTCAAGGGCTTACGAGACGAGAAAGAGACTGAGTCATCCCCTTCTTCTCTGGTGAAGACGTAGTTGGTCCAGGCCCTCGTATGGGGAAGGGACCCCTCAGTCTTACCCTTCTTCATAATCTGGTGACAAATAAAAAAGTAACAGAGTAACTCTCTATACACCTCCATCATCTCGAAGTTCTCCCTCTCCAAATCCAGGAGCTCTGCATCACAGGGGACGTATTCTGCGTATGGCTCCGTCCCCCAGGGAAGTTTGGATATCGCTTGCATCTCGTGGAGAGCCAAACCCATCTCTCCACCCGGAGTGAAGAATGTGTATGTGTGATGGTTGTATAACTCCGCCAAGGAGACAAACATTGGCCAGTTAACCTTAATGCCATACTGGGTGGCTCTAACGGCATAAAAAAGACCAGCAAATTTTAGGGTGGCCACGTAAGTCGAGAGCACCCATCCAGTAAGGTCACTCCAGAACAGGATAGAATGTCTCCAACCTTCTATCCGCAGCTTCCCCCCGGATACGACTCCTTCTTTGACAGCATCAAGTTGGAGAGAGTCTCAGCAGCATAGGGGTGAAGATCAGTCGGGACATCATTCATTATGACACCAGGTTGAAGCCCTTCATGGAGTAGGACGTGGAACCCTTGACACACTCGAATGTTTCCTTCTTCCGGTCACCAGATTTGAATTGGATCCTTCCAGAAACAATCCCATACAGTTCAGGGGTCAGGTCCCATTTCATCTGCCTCTACACAGCCAGATCAGTAAACGCTGACAAAAGGTATTGGCGCTTCATCGATGGCAACCATATTCTTTGGTTATTTAACTTAACTACCAAAGGGTCTTCTAGACATATCGTCTCGTCATCCTCGAATCCTACACTGTCACCAAACAGGAAGTACAGCTTCTTCAAATGACGTTTCCCTCCAAGCAAGTGCTTCTCGTCGTTAATCATCTGCTTCAGAAAGGTTTTGTCCTGTTCAATTATGGCGATCGTCCATTCTGTAGGTTGGTCATGACTGATCTTGGCCTGAACATTGCTAACCATGTTGGTTATGAGGCTTGTGCCGAGGACTTAGCAAGCAGAGCCAAAAGGGATTCTACCAAGTTCCGGAACAAACATGTTAACTGCAAGGATAGAAGAGAAAGTCAGACTCAGAATCTGCAGGAAAAACTAAGTGTTGGGGGAATCTTATGCGCCCAAAGGGCTATGCGCCCAAAGGGTTATGTGCCCAAAATAGCCTGTGGTCGCATAACATACAACAGCATGTAGGCGCATAACATACAGCAGCATGTGGGCGCATAACATGCAGCAGTATATGGGCGCATAACATATAGCAACAATGTGGGCGCATAATACACCACAGTGTTGGCACATGCTTCGGTGGGCGCATAAGAATGCTCACAGAAGCATGTTACCTTATGCGCATGCACCCAAACAGAAGAAAAGTCTAAGCGTCGCAAATTAATGTTCAAGACTTTGTTTTGAGGCATAGCCTCACCCAGGATCGGGTCTTGGACTGGCGAGGACGCTGTCGCAGGAGGAGAGCCACTCGGTGCAGCCTCCTTGCCCTTTCCAGATCTCTTGGCGGCCTTGGGAGACATGGTTCGTAAAGAGATGAAAAGTCTTTTGAAAGTTCTAAGAGAAATGAGAATAATGAATTTTCTCTCTCTTTTAGAGCCGATTTATAGTCATGGGCCATACCCTTTGCGCCCACTACTTCTATGCGCCTATGCGCCCACTGCGCCCTATGCGCCCACTACGACTTATGCGCCCATGTGAAGATCTAGTCTCTTGCACACTATGTGACTGCCACTTGCTGACATGGACAACGCATAAAGGATGGACCTCTTCAAATTCTACCCCAATGAATCTGTCAGTTCAGATTTTCGGAGAAGATCTCAACAGCCATCTCTCTGACAGACTGGCCAAACTCTATACGCCCAAAGGGAGAGCTATGTTATGCGCCCACAGTATCACGAGAAGATGGTCCATGGTTCTTTCAAAGTATTTCAAACGTGTTCAAGTATCGAAAACATTGAAGGGGGTCTTGTAGAAGCATGAAAATTTTGGCAGACTTGACAACCATGCGCCCAAGCTAGGGAAAACATATACGCCCAAGTCACCACTGAAGACATATGCGCCCAAGTCACCAATGAAGACATATGTGCCCAAGTCACCAGTGAAGCCATATGCGCCCAGGCCACCAGTGAGGTTATATGCGCCCCGGTCTCTAGAGTGAGCTATACGCCCATGCACTTGTAGGAACGAAATAGTAAAGCGTAATACTCTAGAAGGGGGGTGAATAGAGTTGGCAGCGGAATAATGCTAATTAAAAAAAGTTAGCAGCACAATCACAGAATATTAATCACAACTGAAATAAAGTAAAGACAGAGTTAAGAGAGAAATCGCAAAGACAGCGATGTATACTGGTTTCCCTCTGTTGAGGACTAATCCAGTCGGTAGAACTCTTGCTACCAGTTGAATCCACTATTGGAAACAACCGCAAGTTTTCTTACGAAGTCCTTGCAACTTCTACAACGCGAGCTTTGATACGAAGAACTCGTCCAACTTCAAATGTGAAGAGGTATTCTTCAATCAAGCCTTCTGATTACAATCTCTCAAAAACTTCTAGACCGTACCGTACTGGCAAATCGACTAGAGGATTGTAATTGGCTTGGGATCTGAAATTGAAAGCTCTAGAAAACTCTTTGAAAGACTGAAAGCTTTAGATAGATAGAAGATTGAAAGTGAATGAGTGAGTTGAAATGATCGAAATCCTTCTCTATTTATAGGAATTTCAAAGGCAGACTTCTGACAGAATTCGGGCAGAATTCGGGCAAAACTCTATGAGCAAATCTCGGTCAAATCCGCAACTGCAGGAGGACCAAGTTCCAAGGATTCAAAATCACAATGGCCACCAACCGAACTATGGCCGAACTCTGGCCGAACTCGGTCCGAGTTCTGTCAGGGTTTAGTCAGGGTTTAGTTAGGGTTTTAAAAAGCTTTTTGGTGATTTTTGAAAACCTTTTTGAAAACCTTTTTGTAAACCTTTTTGAGAGGTCATTTTAAAACATTTTGAACTCATTTAAGGGTAGCCTATTTGCCAGTACGACTCGGTGTACAACATATTCCTAGACTCAAATAAAATGAAAATACATTGCATAAGGGATTACAGACTCGAGTAGGCAAATAGATCTTCGGTCTTGAATTCAGTGGATAGCCATTCTTGATCATGTTCAAGAGTCCGAGATGTCCCGACTAGCTTTGTATATCCAGACAGAGTTTAATCAATTATTAAAATCAGGTTTGACCACATGACCAAATGGGACAACAATCTCTCCCATTTTGATAATTGACAAACTATGAATGATATAACATTAAGCTTGTTCAAAATATTAAAAAAGCAAAATTGTTCATATCCTGTATTATCTCAAAAAAATGTTGTTAGATCTTTAATTTTCTTCCCCTTTGTCACTTAGCAAAATAATTACAAAAGATAAAGCTCTCCCGCAATCAAATGCATAAGTAACAAATAGTGAGAAAACATATATAAAAGAAATAAGGTAGAAATAAAAGAGAAGTATCACAGGCATGTAAAAAAAATCATCACAGGCATGTAATTTCACAGGCAGTTATAAAGAATGAAGTAATATAAGAAATAGTGCTATCATAAACTGAAACTGAAACAAAGTGCTGAAATAAACTGGAATGCCATAAACTGAGGCATAATAAACATGTCCATGAAAAGATTACTGAAGCAAACTAGAAAGTGCTAATAATAATCAAAAAGTACTGATAATAACTTGGAATGTAGGAGCATTTCCAAGTGCACAATAAAATATCACTCAAAATCGTATAGTCACATCTCCTCATCATCATCCTCATCATCATCATCAGCATCTCGACCAGCATGTCCTGGAGTACCAGCTCCAGAGGTACCAGCGCCAGAAGGATGCGGAGGGGCGCCAGCATAGAACTCACCAACATAATCACGATGTGGAGCACGGTCAGGACGGTACCAATTATAGGCGTTACCGGACTGGAAGTAGGCATGAACAGCCTCATCCTCACAGCGATAACCGGAGAAAGCTGGATCTCTAGGGATGGAACCGGCTGAATGACCAGTCTGGGCGAAATGAAGATCAGCTAAGGAGTTTGCAAGCGCCTGATAACGGGTGACGTCGCGAAACTCACGCTCGCGAGCCATGTCCGTCATCGAGACGTACAAAGCAGATAAATGCTGATGTATGCCCTCAAATGTCATGGCATACTGATGAGGTAGTGGAGGAGGTACAGTAGGAGGAGCAGGAGGTGGTGCTGAAGCAGTCATGCTACGACGAGATAACTGAAGAAACTTGGGCTCAGGGTCCTGAGTACAAGTCGACAGATCGATATCGAAGCGCTGAAAGATGCGTGGGAGAATCATCGCGTAAGAGAGATTTCTATCTCTTGTACGACAATGACCCATCATCTGAATCATGGTCTTAGGGGCAGAAAAAGGAATCCCCTTAAGAATATGGTACATGGCGGACAGCTCAAGAGAAGTCACATCATCCTTTGAAGTGGATTTTAGAAGGATAGTGGAATAGATGATGCGATGCAATTCATAGTTAAACAAGTTCAGGTTGTTAGCCTTGAACTTTCCAGAGCGTACTCTATCAGGTGCACAGAGTTCCGCTTTGAAACTGGCGAGTGTCGTGCCTTCGAAAAAATCAAATTCAGTGATGTCAACTAGCGGTGCACCTTCGTTAGGGATACTAAGGATCTCCGCTAAGAGGTCATCATTGAAATTGATATCAATACCTCCAACACGAGTGCTCACATCAAAAGTGTTTAATATGATATTGTAATAAAATAATCTAATGGCATTAATTGCTATAGGGAAGCAGATTTTAATAAAAAGATGTAACCCTAATGCCTCAAATAAATGACGATGATCAGGAAATACAGTCCATTTGACTGGAGCGCCTGTGCATATGGATCTCATGGAGAAGTCTCCATACCACAGTAGGGCTTGGTCTAGGGTTTGAAAGAAAAACCCGTCAAACGCACCGTCGCTCGTTTGGACCGGCAAGAAGAGGGAATCCGTATGCGGATGCGAAGATGACCCTTCCTCACTAGGGTTCGTCTTCTTTCTCTTTGATGGATTGAATTTGGGTGCCATTTGTACAAATTGAAATAAAAATGCACTAATTGAAAAGTGGAGAAAGATGGGGTTATACCTCCCGAAATCAAAGTATGTCGAAGAGAACGACGAACTCCGCACGAATCCAATTTTTGGATTGATTTCACCACTTGGATTGGAAGAATGAGGGTGGTGAAAAGCTAGGGTTCGGGGCTCCTTCGTGGCTGCTGCTGCTGTTGTGATTAGTTTGGAAGCAATGAAGAAGAAGGGCTGCTCGGGTTCTGTATATATAACCTGACACCCTCAACCGAACTCGGGCCGAATTCGGTCAGAGCTCTGGCCGAATTCGCCTAGGGTTCTTTAAAGTTGATTTTAGCCATTTTTTTTTCATTGTCTCATTTCAAATATTTAATTCAAAGATTAGTCATTTCAACTTCAATTAACATAATTAATATTATTTTATAGATTAAATGTCGTTACACAGCGACTATTTCAGATTAGCTGTAGGAGTACTGTCCCAGCTGACGGAGGTTCACCGGGGAACTTTTAAGTACAGCTTCGCTTCAACCGTAGTTGTGGTGACAGACAGACTCTTTATTGGCTTGTCTCTAACACAGTTTTTGCGTAATGATATATAGTCATAAAACAAAATTAATTAATATTATTGACGTCCAAAATTCCTAATTCTTGACGTAAATAATTGAAACGATCTTCCGCTAGAGGTTTAGTAAAGATGTCAGCTAGTTGATTTTCAGTATCTATGTACACAAGGTTTATATCTCCATTTTGATGATGATCTCTAAGAAAGTGATGTCGAATCTCGATATGTTTAGTACGAGAGTGACATACTGGATTCTTAGTCAAATTAATAGTGCTCGTGTTATCACAGAAAATAGGATTATGTGTGTAAAATAAATCATAGTCTTCTAGGGTTTGTTTCATCCATAAAATCTGAGCACAACAACGTCCTGCGGCGATGTACTCAGCCTCTGTTGTTGATAGGGCTACAGAATTTTGCTTTTTACTAAATCATGAGACTAAAGCCTTGCCTAAAAATGACATATGCCACTGGTACTTTTTCTATCGACTTTGCATCCAGCAAAATCTGCATCCGAATAACCAATAAGGTCAAAGGACTTAGTTTTGGGATACCACAAGCCAACAGAAGAAGTGCCCTTAAGGTATCGAAAGATACGCTTAACTGCGGACAGATATGATTCCTTTGGGTTAGCTTGAAAACGTGCCCACAGGCAAACACTAAATATTATATCTGGACGACTAGCAGTTAAATAAAGTAAACTACCAATCATACCTCGATACTTACGTATGTCGACTGGCTTGCCTTGTTCATCTGAATCAAGCTTTGTTGAAGTTGCCATTGGAGTGCCAATAGGTTTGACATTGTCCAGATCAAACTTCTTTAGCAGGTCTTTTGTATACTTGGCTTGATTTATAAATGTCCCATTATCAGTTTGTTTGATTTGCAATCCGAGAAAGAATTTTAGCTCTCCCATCATGCTCATCTCAAACTCGTTCTGCATACACTTAGAAAATTCTTGACATAGAGATTCATCAGTAGATCCAAATATAATATCATCAACATAGATTTGAATTAAAAGAAGTTTGCCATTAAAAGACTTAATAAACAGTGTAGTGTCAACCTTGCCTTTTGAAAAACTGTTGTCAAGTAGAAAAGAGCTTAGACGATCATACCAAGCACGAGGGGCTTGTTTTAAACCGTATAAGGCTTTCTTCAACTTGAAAACATGATCAGGATTTTTGAAATCCGTAAAACCTGGAGGTTGTGCTACAAAAACTTCTTCTTTTATAAAACTATTTAAAAAAGCACTCTTGACATCCATTTGAAATAGTTTGAAATCATGAAAATATACAAATACACATAACATGTGAATGGATTCTAATCTCGCAACTGGGACATAAGTCTCATCGTAGTCGATACCTTCTTCTTGATTGTATCCTTGAGCTACGAGTCGAGCTTTATTGCGAGTCACTAAACCATTCTCATTTAGTTTATTTCGGAATACCCAACGGGTGCCAATGACCGGATGATCAATAGGCCTGGAAACAAGTTCCCAAACTTGATTTCCTTCAAATTGGTTTAATTCCTCTTGTATAGCATCTATCCAAAAACTATCACTACATGCTTCATCAATAGTTTTGGGTTCTAGCTGTGAAATAAATGCAACACTAGAAACAATATCTCTATTGGATGTACGAGTACTTACTCCTTTGGTAATATCACCAATTACCAAATCTTTTGGATGATCAGCTGTAAATTTCAACCTTTTTGGTAGATTCTGAAGATAGCTGGTTCCTGGATCTTCTCTAGGAGGTTCAGCTAGTGCAGAGCTTGGTTGAGGATCAGCTGATGTTGAGCTTGGTACAGTTGGATCTTCGTCATTGTCATCGATCGTCATCTGATTTAGTTCATCAAAGGTGACGTTTATTGACTCTTCGATGATCATGGTTCTTTTGTTGAAGATTCTGTATCCTTTGCTCTTGGCCGCATAACCTAAAAATATACCTTCATCAGTCTTTTTATCAAATTTTCCCAAATTATCTTTTGTATTAAGAATAAAACATTTACAGCCAAATATTCTAAAGTATGAAACAGATGGAATTCTATCAAACCATAACTCAAATGGAGTCTTCTTCGATTTGGGTCGAATTAGAACTCTATTGAGTACAAAGCAAGCTCTATTGACAGCTTCAGCCCAGAAATATTTGGGTAGACTAAACTGGTTTAACATCACTCTGGCCATTTCGGTTAGAGTTCTGTTCTTACGTTCCACAACTCCATTTTGTTGTGGAGTCCTATGGCAGGAGAACTCGTGTACAAAACTGTCACGACCCACACCCTAGAGTAAGGGCACGAGACGTGGGTACGTCTAGCCTACGTCACAGTGTCGGCGGTAGAACGCTGTCCTAGGTCAAACATCTAACAATATAAAGGTACCTGTACAGTATATACTCTCCGAATGGAGGTGACATAGCAGATACAGTCTCAATCACAACTAAGGTAGAGCGAGATAAAAGATAGGTAAAACTTGAAATCCAAAAGAGATACAGCAGATAGAAGTCTAAGTGTCTAAGATACACAAACCCAGAAAACATCTCAAAGCTCAATACAGTAATCCATAGAATAAATACAACTCAATACAACTGAAATAACTAACTATACAACCTCTACTGTGTCTCCTCTAGGCTAGCAGGCAACCTCCAGGCTATCTGTAAAATTTATCAACAGGTCCAGTCAGGACAGAAACGAGCACATCTCATCTAGAAAACCCAAGTAAATGACAGAGAACTATACAGCAGTTATAGACAGTTATATTAATGAAAATGGCAATTTATATTCAGGTGATGGTAAGAAAGAGAGATAAAGTACAAGAAAAGTAAATACTAAACAAGAGAAGAATCATAGTAATGAAGACTGTAAAAATAGAACTAGCTGAACCAGGATAATATGATATAAAGTCCAGACAGAAAATGTAACCAGTGTAAAACCTATATAAATCCAGTACGGGGTGAATCTAATACAAGATGAATCCAGTAAGGAACGATTCCAGTTATAGTGATCAATGATTCCAAGGTGAGTCCAGCCTATACTCTAGCAGTGTGTTTTAAAATACCGAGTTCGACATGTAAACGGCTGTGGGTAATCAGGCACATCCCTCACTGATCAGGCGAGAGATGGCTATGCTTCCAGTAGATTCCAGTAGGGAGATTCCAGATTGGGGTATGTCTACATGTCTCACTCTAGTATTTCCCCTTCCAGCAAGTGAATCCAGAATTCTGACACAATGATTCAAGATGAGTCCAGCCAAAATATAATGATGCTAGTAAATGATTCTAGTAAATGATTCCAGTAAAATGATTCCAGTTAAATAATTCCAGTAGGTAATTCCAGTAACAGAGATGATACCAGTAATAGAGGCCAGAAAATAAAAGTGTGTCGTATATATGAATCCAGAAATATCCACACGTGTTGTAACAGAGAATTGCATACAACTAACTAGAACTGAAGTACAGTAATTGACAAGTAAATGAGAGAACTATCAGAGAATGTATTCGCCTGATGTCTGAATGTCCAAGGTAAAGATACTGTCCGAGGAGAGGTGTCTGGCTCCTAATTAGAACAGCACAAGTCACAACATGTCCAGAAGGGTAATACAAAGCACTACAATGCATTCTACATGAATCTAGGTCAAACTAGGCCAAAGTCAACACTTGGTCAACTCTGGTCAACTGTACTAGTCAAACTAGGTCAAACTAGGTCATGTCCTAACCCAGCAAGTCTTACTAGGCCTAACCAAGACTATCCTAGCAAGCACACATCAATACAAGGCTATACAAGCCAACATACACCCAACTCTATATAGCATACAATTATTCAATACTCAAATAGGCAAGAATTCAAATTGGATATACACTAGGTAATCTATTACTTTAAGCTATATATGTCTACACATATATACACATGCATATATTGGTATTCAACATTAGATCTATAATCATGGCATTTCAAATGGTTATATAAACTTATATATTACAACACAATATGCTAACATATATATAATATACATACATAGCTAAGTTAACTATATTCATAATTACTTATTTAAGAGGCTATGTGTGTGTATGTGAACATGGAAAAGGGGCAAGTGAGGGTTAAATGGGCATACATAGTGTATACATATCAAAGAGTGTCAAAGTGTAAGTGAACAATGTGTCAAGTGTGATAGTGTCAACATAGTGTAAGGGGGTACATGAGGTAATATAGGATTTGTGTTAACATAGAACATTACATCTCATTAACTTGTATATTGCATACATTACATCTATTATTACATTACATTTATGCTTGCATTCATTCATCATTCATTTATTCTCTTGCACCACTATATGCACCATACATTACATACTATGGAACCTACATATTCATTACAAGCCATACTTATACATGCTTACATTAGATAGGATACTTACACCTCATACATCATTTATTTAACCATTTACTCATGCTTGCATTCTCTATTTAATTACATAATGTATATACATTAACATGGGTTAAAATCAAATAGAATATTATATTACACACAAGGGTGCACAAAATGCATATGCCGAATAGTAACTTCTACTAATAATCAATACTGTACCATCTCAGCATGAATTAAAATCTAGGATTAAAGTATGTTATAGATCTATGTGTTAGCTTTCCGAAACTTCAAACGGATCGCATTTTCGTTTCCGAAGACTCCCGGAATCGCAAAAACACCGAGAACGCGTTTGTCCTTCGTACAGCTGACAGTCAAATAATTCTCCAGAAAGTTACAGAAAGAATTAGGCCTATTAATATATGTTTTTGGAAAGCTAACTTCAATACACTTCTTCTAAAAAAATGGGAGATTAAACCGAGCTTTGAGCTAGAAGTTATGATATTTCTAAGTTAGGGCTGAAATTAAAAACGTGGATAAAAATCATGACGGATTTAGGTAGTTTGAGACAAAAGAACACAAGTATATAACATAATATATCAAGAACTCACTCTCTACACTAATATATATATGAGACACTATAGAACACATCTTCAATACAAAAATATGAGATTAAACATGTAATAATTCATTCATACATAACAACAACACATAGTGTCCGAATTTGGAATTTTCCCACATGGACACAACCACAACACAAAGGACACTCCTATGACCTCCAAATGGACACAAAATGGACACAAATGGAGATACAACCATGGGGGTCATTCCTATGGGTTCAAAATAGACCTATATGCATGAGGAAATGAAAAGGAAAAAGGATTTATACCTCCCGGTAGATCGAATAGAAGAAAAGCCTTCGCAGAGCGACACCGACACGTAGAGATTCCAAAAGGACACGAACGAGCTCCGAATCCTCCCAAACTTGGGTAGCTTCCTCCTTGGCTAGAATGAAGAAGGAAAGAAAAAGATTTTGTGGTGAAATGGAAGAATTTGGTGGAGAAATTGCTAGGGATTGCTCTCTAGGAATTTTGGGAAGAACAAGAGAGAGAGTGTGGATGAGAATAATAAAATGAACTTGAGCCTATCCTCTCCCAAAGTCGCTGGCCATATGGGGCTATTTGTCCTATTATGGTAAGGTCCAAAATTCCCCCACTAACCTATTCTATTAGTATTAGGAAAGGGCTAATTAGTTTGGGCTAAATTAGTCATTCTAAAGTCTCTAATCACACTAACCTTATCCATAATAATTAGTCTAACCTCTAACTAAAATATTTCTATCATGTGAACTAAAATTAATATCATGTGGGCCATGTCTAACTAGTGTGTGGGTCCCACTAGAGTCAAACTACCCCCGGGTCCCCGTTTCAAGTCGGATTGAGTTGAAATTCGAACCCGACTCAAATAATTCCAAAACAATATCATAAATAATAAAATAATTTTCAAAAATATTTCAAAAATACAAAATGACAAAATACCCATGTTCCTGAAAACTGGGGGTGACAAATTCCTCGAAATTAAAACCAAACAATAGTAAATGTCAAAATCACAAGTCATAATTTTAAATAGTTTAAAAATGATTAAAAATTACCAAAAATCATAGTATGAAATAATAATCAATAAATAATAATTATAATTATAAAATTTCAAAATTACCCTCATCTGGAAAACTGGGTGTTACAATCCTACCCACCTTATAAAAATTTCGTCCTCGAAATTAAGATGATCGCACCCCCTTCTATGTCAAACATAGTCAAGGGTCAATCACTAGTCAATTTCTCAACATCCAAGTACTTGGTCATTAACTGGTCAACTTCTTAGTGTTTTACCTATGCTAGCTATCTACGTGTTAGCAACTAGAATTTAGCAAAAGAGAAACTCTATAATAGACTAGCTCTTAACTTCCCAATCCTATCAAGTCACCTATAACTAAATACCTACAAGCTAAGCACATGAATATCAAATACCATATATATATATATATATATATATATATGCTCAAGAACAACAACCCATCACATATATCCTAAGTATATCATCTATATATATATATATACATGACTGATCAACCAAGGGTTAAGGCAAACTAAACTTATAAGGGTCTGAAACAATGCTTAGAACAAGGCTAAGGATGAATGGTCTGAATCAAGGGGACATGGTATCTAGTGAAGGGTCTGCACACTTCCTATAAAGGTGATCAACACAAAGGAACTCAACACGAAGAGAACTTAACTAAAATGGAAAACTGAACCAAGTATAAGCTAAACAACATGTTTATAACCCTATACAACAATGGCCTATAGATACCAACTAACCTATATCCCATATGCCAATATCATCTGCAATCTATCTATGCAAATAGACCTCTCGGTCTTAGGTGAAACTACAACTATACTCAAAGGCAGGCTCTGGTCATGGGTGCCTCACTGGAAAAGGTAAGGGAAAGTAGTAATAATCATCAAGGCTGTAAGACATACTAACATCCTATATGTAACTGGTTGGTATTATAGATAACAGGAGAATTATCTGCAATGGGTTACTATTCTAACACCAATGCTAACTATCACCTCTAGGGTACAGACACTCAACAAGTCATCATACCATTATACTATGAAGGAACTACCTATGAATAAGCTCTACAAAACTAAATATCCCTACTCCTAAGTCATTTATAACAATCAAAAGGGTATGATGTTTAAACCTTCTCAAGATACAATCTGTTAATCATATGCGTCTGTCCAAAATTATGTTGTCCAGAGTCTTCATCATGCTAGTGAGCAAGGCTACGATAATCACAGAGTCCTTGACTAAGGTACGTACCTCTAGGTTCATGGTATTTAAAATTTTTGCACTGCCTTATGCGACGGCGAAAACCTTAAATTCCTATATCCGAGAATACATCCAAAATCTGACTATATGTCCTCACTATGCCAACTAACACGACTCTCAAGGATTCTAGATCCTATAATTTAGGTGACCTAGCCCATATGATTTTCTCAGAAGAAAAACAACACAACAAAAGAGTAACATGACAAAATTAATCAATCAACAAGAACAGATGGAATCGGATTTCAAGGTAATTATAAAAGACAATTGCGAAAATAAAATTGAGAAGAACGGAACTTGCAGCAAGATCTCCAATGGTCTGTGCATCCTCGACTATCCTGACGATAGCTCGCCCTGTTGGTTTCCTCCAGCCTGATGCTGATACTGCACAAATCTCTGCTGCTGATGCTGCATGAATCGCTGCTGCTGAGAGAAACCAGAAACGAAGGGAAAAGTCTCTGAACAGACGGAGGTGCACCTCCAATGTAGCAGAAATGCCAACCTGAGTCGGCACAACAGAAGCTGCGGTCTCGAGGCCCTGATGAACAGGACGAGAGGTGGCCAGCCTCTCGATAGTATCCTCCGAACCGAAGCGATGAGATCGTGTCTTCATAACCATCATAAAGACAGATCAAAACAAGAAGCGATTTTTGAGAATAAAGCAAAAATTCAAAGAAGAACCGTTTATATTCAAGGGAAGTCAATAAGCAACAATTTTAGACAAAAGGAATCGAATTAAGAATTTTTTCTAATGTGATTGAGTACCTCCAAAAATATCCTAATCCTACTGCAGGCTGTAGTGATACTCTAGATCGAATACCACTACATAAACTCGACCTGCATGGACCACCACTAAAAATGTGTCACGACCCGCACCCTAGAGTAAGGGCACGAGACGTGGGTACGTCCAGCCTACGCCGCAGTATCGGCGGTAGAACGCTGTCCTAGGTCAAACATCTAACAATATAAAGGTACCTGTACAGTATATACTCTCCGAATAGAGGTGACATAGCAGATACAGTCTCAATCACAACTAAGGTAGAGCGAGATAAAAGATAGGTAAAACATGAAATCCAAAAAAGATACAGCAGATAGAAGTCTAAGTGTCTAAGATACACAAACCCAGAAAATATCTCAAAGCTCAATACAGTAATCCATAGAATAAATACAACTCAATACAACTGAAATAACTAACTATACAACCTCTACTGTGTCTCCTCTAGGCTAGCAGGTAACCTCCAGGCTATCTGTAAAATTTATCAACAGGTCCAGTCAGGACAGGAACGAGCACATCTCATCTATAAAACCCAAGTAAATGACAGAGAACTATACAGCAGTTATAGACAGTTATATTAATGAAAATGGCAGTTTATATTCAGGTGATGGTAAGAAAGAGAGATAAAGTGCAAGGAAAGTAAATACTAAACAAGAGAAGAATCATAGCAATGAAGACTGTAAAAATAGAACTAGCTGAACCAGGGTAATATGATATAAAGTCCAGACAGAAAATATAACCAGTGTAAAACCTATGTAAATCCAGTACGGGATAAATCTAATACAAGATGAATCCAGTAAGGAACGATTCCAGTTATAGTGATCAACGATTCCAGGGTGAGTCCAGCATATACTCTAGCAGTGTGTTTTAAAATACCGAGTTCGACATGTAAACGGCTGTGGGTAATCAGGCACATCCCTCACTGATCAGGCGAGAGATGGCTATGCTTCCAGTAGATTCCAGTAGGGAGATTCCAGATTGGGGTATGTCTACATGTCTCACTCTAGTGTTTCCCCTCCCAGCAAGTGAACCCAGAATTCTGACACAATGATTCAAGATGAGTCCAGCCAAAATATAATGATACCAGTAAATGATTCCAATAAATGATTCCAGTAAAATGATTCCAGTTAAATGATTCCAGTAGGTGATTCCAGTATTAGAGATGATACCAGTAATAGAGGCCAGAAAATAAAAGTGTGTCGTATACATGAATCCAAAAATATCCATACATATTGTAACAGAGAATATACAACTAACTAGAACTGAAGTACAGTAATTGACAAGTAAATGAGAGAACTATCAGAGAATGTACTCGCCTGATGTCTGAATGTCCAAGGTAAAGATACTGTCCGAGGAGAGGTGTCTGGCTCCTAATTAGAACAGCATAAGTCACAACATGTCCAGAAGGGTAATATAAAGCACTACAATGTATTCTACATGAATCTAGGTCAAACTAGGCCAAAGTCAACCCTTGGTCAACTCTGGTCAACTGCACTAGTCAAACTAGGTCAAACTAGGTCATGTCCTAACCCAGCAAGTCTTACTAGGCCTAACCAAGACTATCCTAGCAAGCACACATCAATACAAGGCTATACAAGCCAACATACACCCAACTCTATATAGCATGCAATTATTCAATACTTAAATAGGCAAGAATTCATATTGGATATACACTAGGTAATCTATTACTTTAAGCTATATATGTCTACGCATATATACACATGCATATATTAGTATTTAACATTAGGTCTATAATCATGGCATTTCAAATGGTTATATAAACTTATATATTACAACATAATATGCTAACATATCTATAATATACATACATAGCTAAGTTAACTATATTCATAATTACTTATTTAAGAGGCTATGTGTGTGTATGTGAACATGGCAAAAGGGCAAGTGAGGGTTAAATGGGCATACATAGTGTATACATATCAAAGAGTATCAAAGTGTAAGTTAACAATGTGTCAAGTGTGATAGTGTCAACATAGTGTAAGGGGGTACATGAGGTAATATAGGATTTGTGTTAACATAGAATATTACATCTCATTAACTTGTATATTGCATACATTACATCTATTATTATATTACATTCATGTTTGCATTCATTCATCATTTATTTATTCTCTTGCACCACTATATGCACCATACATTACATACTATGGAACCTACAAATTCATTACAAGCCATACTTATACATGCTTATATTAGATAGGATACTTACACCTCATATATTATTTATTTAACCATTTACTCATGCTTGCATTCTCTATTTAATTACATAATGTATATACATTAACATGGGTTAAAATCAAATAGAATATTATATTACACACAAGGGTGCACAAAATGCATATGCCGAATAGTAACTTCTACTAATAATCAATACTGTACCATCTCAGCATGAATTAAAATCTAGGATTAAAGTATGTTATAGATCTAAGTGTTAGCTTTCCGAAACTTCAAACGAGTCGCGTTTTCCTTTCCGAAAACTCTCGGAATCGTAAAAACACCGAGAACGCGTTTGTCCTTCGTACAGCTGACACTCAAATAATTCTCCAGAAAGTTACATAAAGAATTAGGCCTGTTAATATATGTTTTTGGAAAGCTAACTTCAATACGCTTCTTTTAAAAAAAACGGGAGATTAAACCGAGCTTTGAGCTAGAAATTATAATATTTCTAAGTTAGGGCTGAAATTAAAAACGTGGATAAAAATCATGACAAATTTAGGTAGTTTGAGACAAAAGAACACAAGTATATAACATAATATATCAAGAACTCACTCTCTACGCTAATATATATATATGAGACACTATAGAACACATCTTCAATACAAAAATATGAGATTAAACTTGTAATAATTCATTCATACATAACAACAAAACATAGTGTGTCCAAATTTGGGATTTTCCCACATGGACACAACCACAACACAAAGGACACTACTATGACCTCCAAATGGACACGAAATGGACACAAATGGAGATACAACCATGGGGGTCATTCCTATGGGTTCAAAATAGACCTATATGCATGAGGAAATGAAAAGAAGAAGGGATTTATACCTCCCGGTAGATCGAATCGAAGAAAAGCCTTCCCGGAGCGACACCGACACGTAGAGATTCCAAAAGGACATGAACGAGCTCTGAGTCCTCCCAAACTTGGGTAGCTTCCTCCTTGGCTAGAATGGAGAAGGAAAGAAGAAGATTTGGTGGTGAAATGGGAGAATTTGGTGGAGAAATTGCTAGGGATTGCTCTCTAGGAATTTGGGAAAGAACAAGAGAGAGAGTGTGGATGAGAATAATGAAATAAACTTGAGCCTATCCTCTCCCAAAGTGGCTGGCCATATGGGGCTATTTGTCCTATTATGGTAAGGTCCAAAATGCCCCCACTAACCTATTCTATTAGTATTAGGAAAGGGCTAATTGGTTGGGGCTAAATTAGTCATTCTAAAATCTCTAATCACACTAACCTTATCCATAATAATTAGTCTAACCTCTAACTAAAATATTTCTATCATGTGAACTAAAATTAATATCATGTGGGCCATGCCTAACTAGTGTGTGGGTCCCACTAGTCAAACTACCCCCGTGTCCCCGTTTCAAGTCGGATTGAGTTGAAATTCGAACCCGACTCAAATAATCCCAAAACAATATCATAAATAATAAAATAAATTTCAAAAATATTTCAAAAATACAAAATGACAAAATACCCATGTTCCTAAAAACTGGGGGTGACAAATTCCTCGAAATTAAAACCAAACAATAGTAAATGTCAAAATCACAAGTCATAATTTTAAATAGTTTAAAAATGATTAAAAATTACCAAAAATCATAATATGAAATAATAATCAATAAATAATAATTATAATTACAAAATTTCAAAATTACCCTCATCTGGAAAACTGGGTGTTACAAAAACCGTGTGTGTCACAAAATTGCTCAAAATCAGCATTCTCGAATTTGCCTCCATGATCGCTTCTTATGCGAGTGATCATGTAACCTTTTTCATTCTGTACTTTCTTGCAAAAGGCGATAAATTTGGATAATGCATCATTCTTGCGTGTCAAGAAATATACCCACGTGTATCTAGAGAAATCATCTACAATTACAAAAGCATAAAGTTTACCTCCGAGGCTAGCAACTCTGCTAGGACCAAATAAATCCATATGAAGCAATTATAGAGGTCTAGTAGTATATACTGCGTTTACTGACTTGAATGTGGATCTGGTAGCTTTGTTCTTTTCACATTGGCTGCATACCGAGTCCTTCTTGAATGTAATGTCCGGTAAACCGCGTACTAGCTTCTTTATGGATAATCTTGAGATCGTATCCATATTAGCGTGACCGAGTCTCATATGCCACAGATGACTCTCATCACTCTTGGCCATTAAGCATCTACCAACATCACCGATACCAATAATATACCCTTTCAAGTTATTACCGAAGGAGACATAGCCTTCCTTCTTTTTCTTCGACAGTGTTGCAAATAGGGTAGCGTCACCGGTCATATGCCGTGAGCAACCGCTGTCGAGGATCCATTTGCTTCTAGCATGTGAAGGGTGTTCCACCTACAAAATAGTTTGCAGATGAAACTTTTGGTACCCATTTCTTGTAGGGTCCTGAATTATTAGCTTTAGGTATCCAAGCATAAACATTTAAATCAACAAGCTTTCTCATTCTACATGCAGATAAAATATGACCAATGAGGCCACAATAATGATATTGTGCATGTCGAGTGTTGAAAGCTGAGTGGTGTGCATGATTGGTAGGTTTAGGTTTTCTAGTACAGAAGAAAGCATACCTATAATCTTGTTTGGGCTTAACCTTTTGGGGTAAAGGTTTTATATGGTTAGGTCTGACAGTGTTTGGCTTGGGAATGTTTCGATTTTTCGGTAAGTGATACGTGTTAGGGAAGGAAGCAGCAGGCTCAGGCTATTTTCCTAACCTAATTTCCAATCTTTTGGAAGTGTCATACAACTTAGTATAATCAGAAGTGAGTGATTCCATTCTGATTTGTGCACATCGAAGACTTTTCTTCTCTATAGAAAGTTCTTCCTTGAGTTGGTCAATAATTTTGTCTTTCTCTTCAGATGACTTGGTAGTCTCGTCTAATAAGAGCTTTGTTGAAGAAAGCTCACCAGACTCACTAACATTATTTCTAACCACAGCTAGTAGGTCGGTAAGTCTACCTATTTCACCTTTGTACTCTTTGAGTACCTTCTTAGCGGTCTGATACTTGCTACGCAGTTTCCTGTAATCAGTTATCAGGTCACTGAAGGCATCTCCTAATTGCTCAAAGGTGAAGTCATCATAAGTATCAACTACAGGTTCAGTAGGTACCTGATCGGATGCCATAAAGCATGCGTTTGCAGCGTCTTCTGATTGTTCGTCTTCTGAGTCGCTAGCTTCACTTTCATGCCATATGCTGGTATTGGCATATCTCCTAGATGTTGATTTCTTCAGGTTCCCTTTTTTATACCTGTTGCTCTTCTTACTTGATGATGAGTTTGTGGGACAATCCTTCTTCATGTGTCCCTTCTTCTTGCAACTATAGCAGACAGCATCTTCTTGATACCAGTTGTTGCTGTTGTTCTCTTTGACTCTCTTCTCATGTCTCATGAATCTTTTGAACTTCCTTGCTAGGAGTGCTTGATCTTCAGCATCAGATCCACTGCTGTCTGAGTCACCTTCAGCAGCTTTTCTGTGCTGAGCCTTGAGAGCGATCGTCTTCTCCTTTGGTGCAGGTTCTTCAAAATCTTGTAGCTCCAGTTCATGAGTGAGTAGCTTACCCATGAGTACTTCGAGGGACATAGTTGTGAGGTCGTTCCCTTCAATGATTGCAGTAGCCTTTGGAATCCAGTTCTTGGTAAGTGCTCGCAGGAGTTTGTGAATCTTTTTATGGTTACTGTAATCTTTGCCTAAGGAGGACAAAGGATTTATAATATCCAAGAATCTCTCGAACATTTGTGTAACTGTTTCGTTGGGCTTCATCTTGAACGCCTCGTACTCTTGAGTAAGTCTGCTGACTTTAGATTCTTTGACTTGAGTCGTGCCTTTATGTGTGACTTCAAGTAGCTTCCATACTTCATTAGCCGTTGTGCAGATAGATACCCTGTTAAATTCAGTTCTGTCTAAAGCACAAAAGAGAGCATTAATGGCACGTGCGTCAAGACTGGCCCTTTTCTTTTCTTCCTCTGTATATCTGTTGTGGGGTTTTTCAACTAAAACTCCATCAACATTTATACGAGGTGGCTTTTGATAGCCATCAAGAACAATGGACCATAAATCAAAGTCAAGTGATTTCAAGAAGAAACTCATCCGTGTTTTCTAATAGGTATAGTCCGTACCATCAAACAGTGGGGGTGTGTTTGTGGCCTGGCCTTCACTTGTGAATTTCACAGTTGCCATGTGTTGTGCTGTGATCTATATAACAGTTAATTAAAATGAATAAATAATTGCACTGTTACCTTTGTTTTACCTGTAACACCCGCTCTGATACCAATTGTAGGAACGAAATAGTAAAGCGTAATACTCTAGAGGGGGGTGAATAGAGTTGGCAGCGGAATAATGCTAATTAAAAAAAGTTAGCAGCACAATCACAGAATATTAATCACAAGTAAAATAAAGTAAAGACAGAGTTAATAGAGCAAACGCAAAGACAGCGATGTATACTGGTTTTCCTCTGTTGAGGACTAATCCAGTCGGTAGAACTCTTGCTACCAGTTGAATCCACTATTGAAAAAAACCGTAAGTTTTCTTACGAAGTCCTTGCAACTTCTACAATGCAAGCTTTGATACGAAGAACTCGTCCAACTTCAAATGTGAAGAGGTATTCTTCAATCAAGCCTTCTGATTACAATCTCTCAGAAACTTCTAGACCGTACCGCACTGGCAAATCGACTAGAGGATTGTAATTGGCTTGGAATCTGAAAATTAAAGCTCTAGAAAACTCTTTGAAAGACTGAAAGCTTTAGATAGAGAGAAGATTGAAAGTGAATGAGTGAGTTGAAATGATCGAAATCCTTCTCTATTTATAGGAATTTCAAAGGCAGACTTCTGACAGAATTCGGGCAGAATTCGGGCAGAACTCTATGAGCAAATCTCGGTCAAATCCGCAACTGCAGGAGGACCAAGTTCCAAGGATTCAAAATCACAACGGCTACCAACCGAACTCTGGCCGAACTCTGGCCGAACTCGGTCCGAGTTCTGTCAGGGTTTAGTCAGGGTTTAGTTAGGGTTTTAAAAAGCTTTTTGGTGATTTTTGAAAACCTTTTTGAAAACCTTTTTGTAAACCTTTTTGAGAGGTCATTTTAAAAATATTTTGAACTCATTTAAGGGTAGCCTATTTGCCAGTACGACTCGGTGTACAACATATTCCTAGACTCAAATAAAATAAAAATACATTGCATAAGGAATTACAGACTCGAGTAGGCAAACAGATCTTCGGTCTTGAATTCAGTGGATAGCCATTCTTGATCATGTTCAAGAGTCCGAGATGTCCCGACTAGCTTTATATATCCAGACAGAGTTTAATCAATTATTAAAATCAGGTTTGACCATATGACCAAATGGGCCAACAGCACCTAGTCTAGGCTACTCCAGAAGGGGGCACGTAGCCCTGTTTCAGGCTATGCGCCCAAGCCAGAACAGCCCCTGACTCGGTCAAACCCACGATCAAATCGTGCACCGAAGCATACGGCCACGTCAGTCGCCACGAGCAGTCGTGCACCGAAGCATGCGGCCACGTCAACACCACGATCAAACCACGATCACGTATTCTGCATGCACCTACGTCCTATGCGCCCAAAGCAGGACTATACGCCCACATGAAAGCCAGTATGTTTTCTCATGTGGGCACATAACATCATTCCAGCACAAGAATGAATAAAAAGGGGTCTCATACCTCTTCAAAACACAGAATGGAGAGCATTTTCAAGAGCCAAATTGCTGTATTTTTTGCCAGCGAGCGAAGAGTTAGCAATTTTCTTAGGTTTTCTTCCACTTTTGTAATCGGAGTGTCAACGGAGTAAAGGAGCAACTACCGTTCGATCTCTATTGTCCCATTCCCCAGAATTCTTTTTTGTACTCAGGGATCCTCAGTGCAAGATCTCTCAGGCGTACTCGATTTGTGGTGCCTTGCGCCAATAAGAAAAGACATTATTTCTTTTTCTTTTTTGTGTGTGTCCACACCATCAAGGTCGATCGTATTGACATCGACCCGGGCTTATCGCTCAGCGTCATCCCTCGAGGTCTGCTCCGAACTCTAGGGATCCCGATGTACCATCTCACGGCATCGAACACCACCATCAGCGACTTCAAGCGGAGAAGAGTGAGCCTCTGGGCATGATCCGATTGAAATGCCAAATAGGTGATCTTTATACTGAGGTTACCTGTTACGTCATTGATGTGGACATAAACTACAACATGTTGCTTGGACGGCCATGGATCCATGAGTACATGATCGTCCCCTCTACACTTCACCAGTGCATGAAGTACGTGGCCAATGACACGACCGTCAAGACAGAGTTTATGAACATCGACCAGTTCGGAGGTCTCGAAGCATACTGTACGGATGCCGATCTGTACAAACCACTCCCCTGGGATGGTGAGTCCAACGATGCCGACGATGAAGCAGAAGCTGCAGCAGTCACGGAAGGACCCATAAGGGTTCGACTGGAAGGGAAGCCACCTAAAACTCCAGCCCCTTGTCATCAAACTTCGGGGCAAGGCTCCAGCCCGGCCGCCTCCGACGGCATCAAGCCAGGATCCTCTGCAAATAAAGCTCTCCCGAAAATCCCCGACACCCACTTCAAAGTCGCATGATACTCTGGCTGTGCCTCCCGCGGTGATCAAGATGAAGCAAAAATCTCCTCATCCTCCTTCTGCAGCAGATTTTGCCTACGATGAATTACAAGATGACGTCTGCACCAATATCGAGGCACAGTCTTTAGATGATGTAATCCCTCGGGATAAAATTTTGTATTTTATTAATAGAAAGTTGTCTTCGAATTACTCATGTGCGTATTAGAACACAAAGTACTTCTTAGACAACGCTTTATGTACTCTACAAATGCAAGTGACAACTGCCAACATTGTAAACCGAGTTGTCCTTTCCAAAGACTCCTACTTCCTAGTCCCGCCAAGGAACCCGGAGGAGAAACGTATCGTCTTCGGTCGACTAGAACATCCGCAGCGGCCAGCCCCAGGAGAACCGAAACCCGACGACGGCAAGATGCAGCTATATCGCTATGTTATTCAAGCCAAATATCTCATTTAGAAGATGGGATATGACCTGAACAGCAACAAAGGGCTGAACTACGGCAAAGGTCAATGTTTTCCTTTACAAGTTCGTACTCCGAAGGGGAAGCCTCAGAACTACTACCAACGTACTCGCCGGCGGTTGGGATATATTACTCCCACGACCACTTTAGAGAGTTCAGAACCGGAGGCTCTACTACACTCGCATTCTTTCGACTCTTCAACCTGGGATTCTGGTACCAGTATAGGCCAGGACCTCCAAAAGGTACTATCCGTCAACATGGTTTCCACAAACGATCCCGCAGAGGAAGAAGACAGGCACTCGATTTCTTCAAAGAAGAACCCTGAGCTCAACACCTTGGCTCTCAGTGGGAATGGCGTTTCAAATAGCGAGAGCCTTCCACCAAAGACGAGGTCATCCAGATCGACTTAGGGGATAAAACTTTCCCTAAATCCATCTTCATCAGCAACACCAACAGGAGCTCTTGCGCCCTCATAAGTGCTCGTGGATCCTAGTGAAAACTTGTTCAACCCTCCTACACTAAATCCCAGTAAGTAAAGCCCTCCACGTCTATTTTACCTATGGATCGCATTCTTACACCCTGTTGTGCATCTACTATGTCCATATTACCTCTGAGTGCTGCATCTCCCATGAAGACTCTGTGTCATCATAACCACATAGAAAATATTTTACGTCCATATCACCTCTGAAGTGTCCTTCTATAACCGTGTCTACTATGTCCATATTACCTCTGAGTAGTCACCCCGTTACGATAACCCCGAAGTTGTTATAACTCCCTAGAATACAGCCACGTCCATATTACCTCTGAACTGTTATTCTAGTAGAAGGATACTTGCCATGTCCATATTACCTCTGAGTAAAGCACCCTTTCTATGACAATCCTCCACAGTTGTCATTTATATAACCCTTCACGTCCATATTACCTCTGAGTAGTCGTTCTCTCCGTATTGATCCTATGATTATCATGGCTATCTAGAAAATAATTCATGTTCATACTACCTCTGAATTGTTGTTCTACATCCCAACGAAGATTAGGCCTACCATGTTCATATTACCTCTGGTTAGGCGTGTCTTCTATAATGACCCCTCCTTATGTTGAAGAAAAAAGTGAGGGAACAGAAGAGTTTTTATACAGAAACATGTGGCTATAAAGACCTATTACAGACTCTTCATAGTTACATACACAGAAACAAGAATCTGAAATATCACCAAACACGTACGCTCATGCCACATGTTTATGCTTCTGTTCAAAGTACCCCGAGCTTGGCCCAAGTTCGGGACACTTTAAAGGAGGTCTTGTAGAAGCATAAAAAATCTCAGCTGATAACATTCCTCCACCACAGTGCAGATGATACAAAGGCAAAGACCGAGTATTAAAAAGATAACAGAAGATACGGAAAGAAGTTCTATTATTATTATGCCTACAAAGATCTAGTACAGATTTATCAAGGCTATACATAAAGCACTAATCCTACTTCTTCTTCAAAGGATCGATCACAGGTTCAGTAGACCCTAGAGGAGTCTATAATAGACTTAGTCTTCATCAAAGTGCAGGCGTCTTTCTTCTTGGTACGCATACTAGAAGATTGATCTCCATCAAGGCACATGTTGACTTTCTTGTATGCGCAAACCTCCAAATGTACCTCAATTGCTCGACCAAAGCAAGCAACTTCCTGAATAAGCTATTGGCCCGAGCTCCCTGAAGGCGCAGTAGGTCACAAAGCCCAGAACAAACAGAGCAGAGTACAATATATAGCCTTCAGGTTACAATCGGACCAAACTCGGTCGTCAGGACCTCCAAGACCACCAAAACGTCGCCCAGAGTCAAACTCCTTAGGGAGGATACTTGGATACTTCCCAAGAGCGGTGACGACTCCTTCTACAAAGAGTTCTTCTACAAGAACATGGCCCCTTCGAACGAGAGAAGCCCCAACCAACAGCCGACTTATGCAAGGCCAGCGGTCGTCTAAAGCTAAGTCTGGATCAAACATGGTAGTGAAGGGTGCTAGGAAGAAGATAGTGACTCTTCAAAGGAACACTTTTCCTTTTATAGGACCGAGAGTGGTCCAAACTATAGGCCACTTGGCCGACGGTCAAAACTCCCTTATTATTGGGATGAGCCTAGGACTCAGCACAATGGGTCTCAATTAATAGGCCCATTCAAGTGAGTCTCTAAACTATTCAAATGCTCCTTAGAATTCTCCAATTAACAGTGGCAATTAAGAAGGAGTCTGCATTCAAGGGTAGTCATTTACTTCTCCTGAAAAAAAGACTTAAAAGCCAAGTTGGTGCAGGCACCCCACTATGTCCCTTTGCCTCCAAGGCGCAGACAGTACATCCCACTCTCAGAAGCACAGACAGCTGCTTCGATCCAAGTACCCGACCCATTCAACGGCCCCTTTTTCTCAGTAAAGACTTGGAAGACACCGTTTGCCTCCAGCACAAGCCCGACTACTACTCTAAAGTACAGTAAAATGGTCTATCTGAAGGTACAGCCTACTCGTCGCCCTAAAGTACAGTAACTTTACCCGAAACACAACCTACTCGTTACCCCTAAAAGCACATAGGCCCCATTGTCTTCGAAACATAATCCACTTGTCGCCCTAAAGCACAGAGGCTCCGTCGTCTCCAGAAGCACAGTCTACTCGTCGCCCCAGAAGCGCAGCCAGCCTTGCCTGAAGCATAGACAACATGGTCCTACCCAATCGGTTTGCTTAAACTGTATCTCTTAAAGATAGGATTGGCATTGATCAAGTTGATAAATGCGAATATCTTATCAGATTGATTTAAATCTCGGACGAAGTCTACACACAATCCAAATTTGAGATAAAATCCTAAGATTTGGTCGGCTACATCCGAACAAGTAAATCGGCACACACCACGTGTCACCTCCTTCGGTTATTTTGATAACCACCAGAGATTTTGTTTGACGGGAATCTCAACACCCGCCACGTGTTAGCGCCACATAAGTCCGTACCATGTAAGGACGGCAGATTTCTTCATATCTTGAAACCCTAATGCACATCGTATATGTGTCCCTCTCTCCTATAAATAGGAGAGGTTTTCCTCCAACAACATGATTAACAAGGAGAAGAAGATCCATAGAATTATCAAAATCTTTAACTTTGGCGTCCTCCTGATCGGCAACCTTAGAGTTCTATCGAAGGCACCAGAAAGTCAGAGCAAGTCTCATATCATCATCGGATCATCAACGGAGTAAAGGAGCCGCTGCAGTGCTCGATCTCCACCGTCACACTTTCCCAGAAACTTTTGTCCTTAGATTTTTTTACATAAGAATTGATTGTACTCTTTTTTATGTTCAATATACAAAAGTTCGTTCAACCTTTTGTCATGTCGAACAATATATAGTTTCATCCATTAGTGCGAACGGCTAACTTAACTGCATGGGACGTATGACTTTCTACGAGAGAATGGTGTTTGGTCATAGGCAATGTCGTATACACGTTCTTCAAGATTAGTGACATGCATGCCACGTCATCTTTAACTGCTTCTGGATGATGATTGATTGGCGCCAGCATGATGAATGACGTATTTTGTTGATTGGTGCCAAACTAAAATTTTGTGCTATTATTGAGTTTATGTAGAATTTATCACTTTGTGCTATTTGGTGAATGGCGCTAAGAAAGTGGCTGACAGTTATCATCATGACAAATCTTTCTAAAAATATATGAGATTTGGCTTCTCGAAGAAGATTGCTACGTGGTGGCATTTTTATTGCATGGCGCTATTTGAGTTTATATTTGATCTGTGCGATTCAGCGTTGCAACTGAGTATCTGACAAAAATCTTTCTTGAGCGGCACGCACGCAGAACTCAATAAAAATATTTTTTCGATGGTCGTGTTGTCGGTCACCATGATTGATATAACATAAAAGTTTTATCTCCTTGGGGAAGCTTTGCTGCATGTCCTGGTACTATCTGATAGATGGTGCTATTCAATGTTGGACGCCATTTAATAAATAGCGTCGTGCGCTATCTGTAAATGGTGCGACACACTATGTTGATAATTTTTGAGCTTCTACACACCGTCGGAGTCTCGAGTCACATACCATGTCTGGGGTCGTACCTTTGCCTCGAGTGTCGTGTCGCATCCTCGGTCGACCACCGAAGCTATTCTCACCATCGCCATCATCCTTCTCGTAGCAGCCTCCATCGTTATGGGACCGTTGTCGCCGCTACTCACCAGATCTGGAGTCTTCGACAGCCACGAAGCACCGCCTTACTATAGATCTTGCCTCCATTCGAACAGTCTTCACCGCCGTCGTATGAGAAAACAGATCTGGCCATCTACTACGAGAGCCGTACTGTTCCTCGTCGAAGCCATCAGAGTTCCCCGTCTGCCACCATTGACACTGGCTACGGTCGGACCCCGCCGTCGCCGTTGAAGCTCCTTGAGGGTCGTCGAACCCCGGATCTCGGCCATCGGGCTCCGTTTGATCAAGGTGAGCTCTCCCTCATCTTCTTTTTCTTCTTCTTCTTCTGTAAGTGTGTGAATAGGGAGAGGTAGAGTTTAGGGAATTAGGGTTTCCATGGGCGGCTCAGTGAATGAGTGAGAGAGAGTAAGTGATTGACTGGTTAGGGTTAGGGTTAGGGTTTTTAAATAGTTCGTGGGTCGGGTTATTGGATCTAACTCAGCGGGCCAACAATATCTAGAGAAAAAAGAGAATAAAAAGAAATAAAGGTGGCCGGCTATTGGGCTTGAACCAGTAGGCCGAGAAAGAGAAAAAAAAAAGGGATTAGAAATAGACTGTAGGCTAGAGTATGGGCTGGGTATTAAAATGGCTTATATTATATTATATATATATATATATATATATATATATATATATATATATATATATATATATATATTATATATATATATATATATATATATATATATATATAGTACTAATATTTAGATAGTAGTTTGTATTTGATTTTTATATAACAATTTTGCTAAGTTAAAGTATTGTTCTTAATAAGTCAAAAGCTATGTTGTTATAAATATTTGGGGAAAAACGATATTGCTAGTACTACTTTGACTAAAACTATTAAGATACTTTGCTAAGATATATTTTACTAGTATTTGACTAGTATTATTTTGCTATATGGCATTATTTTGTCTTGCTAGTAGTTTACTATAATTTTACTAAGGTAGTATTTTGCCAAGATTAAATATTATTTTAATTGCTAGTATAGGCTATTAAGTCTCTATTTTAGTTAGAATATATATATATATATATATATATATATATATATATATATATATATTGTTAGTGTGATATTCTATAGCTAATTGCCATTGTTAGAATCTAATCTATTATTGTCCTATTCTAGGTGGAGACATTGAGACATTGATTTACAAGGATATGGCAAGTACATGTACTCACTTTACTTAGCAGCTTTACTTGCATGTTCACACTCACTTACTTGACATGTCTTCGTATTTCTTACTTGCTTGCATGTTTTTCATGTTACATGTCGGGAGGAAGAACACTCATGTGGCATGTAGTACACCTAGCCTTGGACAATTTTTGTGCCTGATAGCATATCATATCTTGATATGCCTAATGTCCATTTCATGCATAACTGATAGTATATCATGATATTCCTGATCTTTACTGCGTACGTGACTGATAGCATTGTCGACGGACATGCCTGATATTAGTTAATTGCATGATATTTGTAACTGATAGCATATCTTGATATACCTGATACCTGTTTAGCCCCTACATGCTTATTAGTGTTCTATTGCACATGTTTACGTAGCTAGTGTATAATTTCAAGTACTTTTTAGTTTACTTGTTATTTACTTGTTTTGTTATTTTATATACTATTATATCATGTTATAGAGTACTATAAGTTACATTATACTTTGTTTCTTTCCTGACTGAGACATTGACATATTAGACCAGGACAAGAGACTGTGAACAACATGGGATTAGATGACGACTTATGGAGATTCTAGAAGATCAGATACAGATATTATTTGATGTATTAGATGATTTAGATGAGACAGATGAATCAGTTGTATTAGTATTGCTTTGAGGACATGATTACCGGATTTGTCTCCGAAGGAGCTAGCAAATATATGATGTACCAAAATACTGATAGTGGACTCTGTGATGACTTGTGTTGATGTGATTTCTTGTACATTCTAGTTGCTGTGATGCGTGATCGATATATTTTATCGCGGATGATTCCTGAGGTTTAGACGGCTGACTACCACTATCCACAATAGTGGAGGCCGAGTGTGATCCGAGTCATACCCGATTATTCGGAAGCGGGTTGTGACACATTTTTATGGTGGCCCATGCAGGTCCATCTAATGGTGCTTAGGACTAGAGTACCATTGGGAGCCTGCAAAATAGGAAACTCATTACAGCATAGTCTGAGGGTTATATATTTTACTATCTATATTATTGTGTCTCTCTTGGTGTCCCCTACAAAGTCGTAGTTATAATCCCATAAATTTTGGGGATTATCTTCCTCCACATTATTATCAGACTCTAACGTCCATTAGGATCTACATTCCCTTGTATTTAGAGATTAAGGTTAGATTTTTAACTCCTCCTTTGACAAGCCCATTAATAGACCATTTTAAATTTCTCTATTGATTTTAATCAAAATCTTATTTCTTTATCTCTATTTAGAATCTAGATCCATTCATTATTTAGAGTTTCAACTTCTTCTTTAGCAAACTTATTAAGTCTCTTAAATAACTATTTCAAATTTTCCTATAGGTCTTGGTCACAAATCCTACTTGATTTTCTTTTAACCATTCCAAGCCAAGGTGTTTCATTTAAAACCATAGAGATCATAGACTAGTTATTTGGTCCAACCAATTGAATTCCCCAAAAAATTTCCATTAGCCGCAAGGATTTATTTTTCTAGTATAATTCTAGTATATGTCAATATTCCCTAAGTATTCCCATGAGCCAAGAATATTTTCATTTCTTTCGCTCATTTTGGAACATTACCATTCCTTTTCACCCTTGAGCCCAACTCATTTTTTCGCTCATTTTGGAACATCACCAATTCTTTTGACTTGACTTGATTGACTCGTAGTTTAGGTGAGGACCTTGTTATAGACGTTGACTATACTTGACCACTCTTAATCGTTAGCAACCACCAGGCTATGATAGAGACTTACTATAGGTTGTTAGCAACCACCGGGCTGCAATCAGTAGGACCATTAGCAACCACTGGGCTGCGGTTTGCCTCAATTTACTTCTAGTCACGTTTATTAGCATGATACTCAACGACATTCCATTTCTTTTTTGTTTTCATACTTGTATTGTACTTCCTTCAGTCTTTACTTTCTTGTACTATTTTTTATCTTTTCTTGGATGTTATTAATGTCAAAGTAGGCTTGTATATTATGTGTCTTGCTAGTCCCATGAGGACCTGGTGATCTCCCCATGTATTAGATGAGGTTATCAAGGTATAATATATCGATGGATGATGGTTGCTTCACCAAGACTTCAGGTATATTTAGTCGATGCTATTATACACTCTTCCTTATTTATATTTTTGCCATATATTTGACTCATGCTGATATTATAGCCTAGTCTTTTACAAGCTTCATATTTATTCTAGTTTGTTCATGATACATGTATTATTGGAGATCCACTCTAATACATTTATCTATTCTAGAATCAGTGTATTAGGGTCTGATCAACCTTGGTGCACTTGATTCGTCATTGTTACCAATATTTAGTGGATTGAGATATAGCTGATTTAGAACAAGAAAGCTTATATGTACTCGAGCTGGGCTAGAATCCTCTCGATATGTAGCTGGCATGTATATGATCTCCTAATCCTACGTATTTTGGGACTGGGCGTTACAAAATGCATATAAATACTATACAGTTTGGCAACGTGTACTTGCTTGTAGTCTCCAAAGATATGTACAACGGTCCGACTCTGGTATCCTCGGTCACACCGTCACGAACTCCTAAAATAAATCAATCTACCAAATAAATGACACGTCGATGTCATACGCACAATATTTATATAACTATACCCTATATAGCCTTAACTATATTCTAACTAAACTAGCACTTAACCATATTTATAGACCAATAATATATATATATTTTTATATATATATTCTAACTATTTTTTTTTATAACTATACCCTATATAGCCTTAACTATATTCTAACTAAACTAGCACTTAACCATATTTATAGACCAATAATATATATATATATATATATATATATATATATATATATATATATATATATATATATATATTAAAATATATATATATATATATATATATATATTTTAATATATATATATATATATATATATATATATATTAAAATTATCATATTTAATTCTGGGAAAATAGTTAGAAATGTTTTATAATAATAATATTTGGTGTATTCTATTCATAGAAAAATAGGTACCAGTGTCTGATATTAATCCGTCATCAATAGTCATTGACTTGGTTCATAGTTTGTTCCCAAAATAATAATTTCTTAACATATTTTAGTTCTGATAAATAGGTAAAAAAATATAGTTTTCATATCAAAACATGCACAACAATTAATTTGGAGATGGTATGCGAAGTTTCAAATCAATTGGACACGTAGAACTCATAGCTTTCGGTATTTCGATATTACGGTAAAACGTCCGAATTTTTAATAAATAACAAACAAAACAAAAATGTTGTAAAAGTGTATGCATTGAAAAGCTTAGGAAGTCCAGTTTCTTACCAAAAATCTACGAAAGGTCGAAGTGGCCAGGAAGTAGATGAAAATTGGCTCACAACAGAACTGGTTTGTTCTAGTCACATTTTTGTAGAACGGACGCCTCGGCCAAACTGTTTGGAACTGTGTGGGTGGCCAACTGGACATAGACTCATGAAAAGATGAGGTCAAAAAGTACACGAAACCCTAGATACGAAATAGCATACCTGTTTAAATGAATTCAGACTTGGATCTCAAACTTTGGTTAACTTACAGGACTATTTTGGTGTACTAGAAGGAATTGTGAACGTATAGAAGGGTTGATAAGATTGTAAAGGGTTGTGTTAGCTTCACAACGAATGTTCGTGGAGCATCACAGGATGTCAAAAAGGGGTCAAAATTGCTGTTATACCACAAGGTGCTGTTGGCGATCAAGGTTGGGAGGAAATTTTGGAATTAGAACTTTTAGGGGAAGGTGGCAACTAAAATATTAGGTTAAAATATATGGTTTGAGGCTTATATATGTTAGGGTTGGTCTAAGGAATATTTTAGAAAATTTTGGTGAGATTTGGTTGCACCATTTGAAAGATATGCATATTTGAATCAATAGGTAATTAATGGGTTTCCTGATTTAAAAAGCCAATGGTAAGTTGTTTCAAATCTATTATGTGACACAGGACGGGAACTTAAGTTCAACTAATCTAAGTCCAAAATTAAGATTTCTAGTATATTTAACTAATGAGCAACTTTTTTGTAATGATTAAACAGAAAATGGTGAAAGGAGACCTAGTTATTGTTATTTATTTTGAAAGTAAATTACACGACTTATCCGAAAGAATGCGATTATGTTACAATGCCTTCACGATAGGTGCAAACTTTGTTCTACGAGGGATAGATCTTCAGCACGTACTTGGACCTCTTTGAATATGGTGCACAACTCCGTGTCGAAGAAAAAGATCGTATGCGCCACTCGCGAACAACATACTCGATCCATATTTGACGTGGGTTCGTAGAAGTTGATTCGTGGACGTCGTCATCGTCTTCGGAGAGTCTTTGAGTGTTCCTCCAAACAGGACAGCGGATCATTCAGCGAAGACGTCAACAGGAATGTATTTAGAATAGAAGAAAAACTCACTTAACTCTTAGGCTTCTCACCAAAGTTTAAAAGTGAATTTTATTCTCATTCATTTTGTGTTTCTTCTACAAGTTTTTGGCCCTATTTATATCCATGCACTTAACTAAAAGATAACACAAAATAATTCTAAGGAAGATAAACTTCCTATCTGAACTAACCTTCTAATAAATAAAAGAATCTAAACCTCTCAACTACTATATCATCCAAATTAACCTCCAAAAACAAACAAATAACAATAAAGATAAATGAAATCCAAACTTTTCAACAGAAAAATATCTTTTTTATAGATATTTTCAAGCTAGCTAGTCTAAGGCTCGGGCTCGTCTTTGTCTCGTTCCTCGTCTTAGTCGAATCTGGTCCCCATCAACTCTCCCCAACTTAGAAGATTCACCACCTAGTGAATGACATTGAAGATACATTGTCAATACATCTGGATCTAGCTTCTGGAGCTCCTCCATAGTCAACCATGAGCAATCAGACTCTGGTTGTCCGTGCCAATGTACTAAGAAGCGCTGGTAGTCTCCGTCTGTAGTGGAAACTATTTCGTCATCAATAACATCCTCAATCACAAGTCTCATGTGCCTCCAATGTGGTGACAGCGGTGGAGGCGGTGTTACTGGTCCAGACTCGGTATCAGGATGCCCACCTGTTGATGGTAAACCTGGAGAACCTGCAAAATTACAATCATAGAAAAAATATGCCATAGGCTCATGAAACAATGTTAGGTCCTCCACATTAAACACGAGGCTGATTCCTATATCTTGTGGAATATCCAACTCATATGCGTTCGAACCGATCCTCCGCAGAACTCGATAAGGACATGTCCGTTTGGCATACAACTTCTTCATAGTTCTATGAGGGAACCTCTCTGGTCTCACTTACATAAGTACCTCATCACCAATAGCAAATTCCTGCAATCTCATGTGACCATCAGTTGCCAATTTATATAAATTATTGCTCACAGCTAATCTTCTACGAATCTCAATATATAAATCATGGATATATTATGCAAAAGTCTCAGCCGATGCGCTAGAGTGTGATCCTAGAGGTCCGGGTAGACGATCTATAGGTTTTTAGGTTTGACTCCATTGACATCCACAAATGGACTCAATCCCATAGACCTATTGACCATACTATTGTATACAAACTCCGCCATGGGTAATATAAGGTCCTAAGTAGCTAGGCGGTCACCAACTATACACCTCAACAAATTGCCTAGACTCCTATTGACCACTTCAGTCTGACCATCTGTCTACGGGTGATAAGCAGTTGAGAACTGAAGCGTCATATTGAGTTTTTCCAAAGTGTCTTCCAAAAAAAGCTTATGAATCTAACATCCCTATCAGACACGATAGTCTTAGGCAACCCATGTAACCTCTAAACATCCCTAAAGAATAGGCTCTCTATATGTGATGTATCACTCGTTTTACTGCAGGAAATAAAATGTGACATCTTAGAAAAATGATTCACTAAAACAAAAATACAATCATGCTTCCTCTCACTCCCACTTTTCACAAATAGGGGTAAAATGGTCATTTTTGCATTTTTGGGAATTTTAGAAATTTTATTTAATTTTATTATTATTTGGGGATTTTTAGAGTCGGGTTCTAATTTCAGCTCATTCCGACTTGTATCGGAGACCCGGGGTAGCTTAGACTCTGATCAGGACCCAAACTTAAGTTAGACATGGCCCATAAAATCCCATAAATTAGTCTGGTATCTTTAGACAATTTTCTCGTAACTTAATCGGTCAATTTGCAGATTTTAACTTGGTTTTTCCGACCCCGAAAAAATTATTTAAGTCAATTTTGACCTAGAGGAGGCTTTGAGGGCATATTTTGGACATTTGCCAAATGCCCCAAGCTCCCCTACATGGCCGGCCACCTATGGAGGACCCTCCCTCTTCATTCATTTCATTTTCCACTCTCAAGTTCTTCCCCCTTTGTGTTTTCCCCAAAAACCTAGACCTAAAGTTGTGATTTCATCTCTTAATCTTCCATTTTTCTCCAAATTTCTTCCATAGAACCTCTCTATATCATCAAGGGAGGGAGCTACCAAAGTTTGGGAGAAAAGTGCAAGGTGAAAGTGTCCATTCTTCAAGAATCTTCGTATCGGAGAGAGTTTCATTAGGATTCACTCCTAATTGGTAATTACCTATTCTCTAAATCTATTTTTCCATGAATTTTACTTGGTTTTGGAACCCATAGGAATTTCCCATGGTTGTGTCCCTTTATATAGAGATTAGAGGCCTATGGAAGACTCCTAGGAGGACTAGGATTAGTTTTTTTTTTTTGAGGCCTATGGAAGACTCCTAGGAGGACTAGGATTATTTTTTTTTGTGTCCTTGTGTTTGTGTTTGTGTCATTGTGTTTGTTTGTGTCTTTATGTTTGTGTGTCCATATATTATATATATATATATATATATATATATATATATGTGTGTGTGTGTGTGTGTGTGTGTGTGTGTGTGTGTGTGTGTGTGTATGTGTCCATTTATATATGTGTGTGTCCATATATATATATATGTGTGTCCATGTGTGTGAGTGTGTGTGTGTCCATATATATAGATATCCATATGTGTGTGTGTGTCTATATATATATATATATATATATATATATATATATATATATATATATATATATATATATATATATATATATATATATATATATGTGTGTGTGTGTGTGTGTGTGTCTATATATATGTGTATATAGATATGAATGTGTGTGTGTGTGTCTATATATATATATATATATATATATATATATATATATATATATATATATATATATATATATATATATATGTAGATGTGTATGTGTGTATATATATATATATATATGTGTGTGTGTGTGTGTGTGTGAGTGAGAGGAAGAGAGATTAAGGAATTAGAGAGGAGAGAATTAGAAAGGAAGAGATAGAGAGGGGAGTTAGAGAGGGAGAAAAGAAGGGATGCAACAGCAGCAAGGGGGGTTTGGGGCTGCTGTCCCCCCCCCCCCCCATAAACTTAACAGCAGCAGCAATAAGGCCACAGCAGTAGCAGCATTAGGCAGCAGTAGCAGCAGCACTTAGCAGCAGTAGCAGCCCACACAGCCCCCCCCCCCCCCTTGAGCCCCCTTAAAGCCCCTAATACCCCTCTCTATATATATACCTATATACCCCTATATATATACGTATATATACCCCTATATATACTTATATACTCCCATATATATTCCCCTAAATAACCCCCCCCCCAACTAGTCCTACGTGAGTGATATGTAGAGTGAGATGTTGAGTGAGTGGGTGAATTGGAAATTTGTAGGATAGTGAGTGAGACGGGAATTTTGAGTTTCGAGTGTCGGAACGCGTCCAAATTTGAGATGGGACTTAGATATGTGAATTAGATTTTGTGGGTAGGCTCCTAAGATAAAATCGGGGTTTCGTGTGGGATTAGGAGGATGGTATCACACGATATCATTGAGTATCTTGCGATACTCAAGATAATGGATAAATCAACAACATGGACCGTAAGATGGACTGGATGTCCACTTTACCTAGGAAGCTTGGTAGGTAATGATAGTGTAGGCTAGTATCCTACTACCCTAGGAAGCCGGGAATGAAACTCCTAAGGTAAAGCTACTTGGCCTTAGTACTAGAGTAGAAGGATAAATGGGATAAGTAGGGATAATACCCATTTCTCAACATATGAGTTTAATACTTAAGATATAGCTAAAATTAGGATATTATGGTTGGTAATGGTTAGGAATAGTGGACTTGGACTAGCTTTGACCTTGGTTGACCATGGTTGACTATTTTGACCAAAAGTCAACCGAAAGTCAACCGAAGCCTAAAATTGACTAGAACTTGACCAAACTTGACCAGTTGACCCAAAGTCAACTGTTAGTCAACGTTAGCAAAGTTTGACCTAAAGTTGACCTAAAGTTGACCTAGGATTGACTAGAGTTGACCAGTTGACCAAAAGTCAACTGTAAGTTAACTGTTGACTTAAATCGACATAGTTTAATTTTGTTTGACTTCTATTGACCCAGTTTGACCTGGTTAGGCCTAATATGACTTAGATTGACCCTGTACAATCTAGTTTGATCCTGTTTGACCTAGATTGACTTAGTTTGATGTGTCTTGACCTAGTTTGACTCAGTATTACTTAATTTTACTTCCAAACCATTATATTGATACAGTATTCCATCTATAGGTCCTCGAGGCATTGTTCTTGGACTCAGTCGATCTATCCATCACATTACAGGTGAGTACATTCTCTGATACTTTTCCAATTTACGATGATTGTTATAATTCATGTAATTAGTGTAGATATGTTTGTTCTCGACACATTGGTCACAAGGATTGGTATTCATGGATCTCGACATGAGATGTTATTCCTCGTTATCTTGTTATATCTTGTGTAAGCCCCCTTGTAGTTCTTGTGCAGTATATGGACACCGATTCTCGAGGAAACTTGCTCCCTTCTCGTAGAATCCCGTGTCGTAACGTGTCTTGCTTGGATCCACTCTACCAGTCGGGGACGGGGAGTACTAGTATAGATGTGTGGTCAATACCTGCCTTGTATATCTTGTGAACCTTGTGAATGCCAATTATACACCACACGTATGATTGTCTAGATCATGACCTTGTGCAGACCCATGCCGGCCACATGTTGTAGCTAGTACTCACACACCTAGATAGATGATTCTTGATTCTTGTACATGCCATAATCAGTTTTACTTGCCTTGTTCTAGCTCTAGATTTACAGCTTACCTTGCCATGATACTCACATGTATATTCCATGATTTCTTGTATATACTCTCTATTTACAGTCTTATAGCTTTCGTCATATCTTGTGAACTGTTGTTAGTTGATTGTACTCATTCCATCCTGACTGGATATGTTGACAAATATTACAGATGCTGATGAGGAGGATTACAGTACCTACTACGGTCCGGATGACGTAATGGGCTTAGACTTGGAGACCTTGGTTCAGCAGGGCTTAGCTCCGCCCGACGAGCCTCTAGCTTAGTTTAGTTAGAGTAGATATTTTGGACTGGACCTTGTCTCCAGCTTGCTACTTATGTTATGATATTATATTTAGGATTGTATAACTATATTACTTTTTGTCTCTCTCTCGTTGTTGAGATGGATATTGCACTTGTGGTTTATATCTATCTGGTTTTTCATGCCATGATTCTTCCTTCTAGATTGTGATTGAGTTTATCAGTATTTTATATTATATACCTCCATGCGAAGATGACAGGTTATTATATACTGTTTGTTGGCTAGTAGTCCTACAGCATTCTATGCTATTTTTTACGGTATAGGCTGGGCGTTGTCACGCACTTGTGCCCCTACCTAGGGTGCGGGTCGTAACACGTTTTTAGAGGTGTCCCATGCAGGTCGAAAGTCACAATTCGTGTGATATCATAGTGGCGCTCGACTTAGAGTGTTGTTACGAGCCTGTGGTACGTATCTAAGATAGGCTATAGGCTAAGTTACTCAATCACAAAATAGAAAAACTTCCACTTGTTGATCTTTTAACTGTCCTTTTGATATTGATTTTTTGCATTCTAATTGTCCTCCTTGATATAATATTTCATGTGCCATATTTATTTTCTTTTTTTATTCTATCTTCAGGATAGTGCAGACCAGGTCCCAGCATCTTGAGTCCGCGGACACGGAGAGGTCTGCTATGACTCGCAGACCTAATCCAGACACCCCTGTTGCAGTCGGGGTGTCGGCCGCAGCTCTTGGGGGCGCTCCTCCGCCAGTTTTGAGGGCTGACCTCGGGGTTGCTACGACTATTTCGGCCGCAGTACCAGTAGTTGATATGGGCATTCTTCCTCCTCATGTACAGCGAATTCCTCTGCCAGTTGCAGACGTACTTCCACCTCCACCTCCTCTGCCTACAGACGTGGGGCAGATGCTTACTTTCCTCCAGCAGATGCTGGAGACTCAAAGAGCCCAGGCTGAGGCTCAGCAGAGGCAGACAGACGTAATGCGTCAGGGCATGGAGGATGCCCATCAGTTGGCTCTTACAGCCGTGGAGCAGAGGGCTCCACATCATGGGAGGCGTCCGAGGTACGGAGATATCCAGGACTTTAAGAAGCTCGGGCCCCGTGACTTTAGCGGGACCGAGGGTGTGGTCTATGCCGATGATTGGCTCGAGGATATCAAGCGGCAGATGGAGGCCTCCCGCCTCGCAGACGACCTGAAGGTCGAGGCGGTAGGTTTGCAGTTGGTAGACATTGCACGCACCTGGTTCAGGAATGAGCCAGCCCTAGCTGGAGAGGGCCATACTTGGGCAGAGTTCAAGCTTTTCTTCAAGGAGAAGTTCTTTTCCCTACAAACAAGATCGACCTGGTACGGCAGTTCCAGGATCTGCAGCAGGGCAGTTTATCTGTGGAGGAGTACGTCACAGAGTTCGGTCGTCTGAGCCGATACGCGGAGTACATGGTTCGTAACCCGGAGATCAGGGCAAGCCGTTTCTGGGAGGGGCTGACCTGGGATATCAAGATCCTCATTCCCTCCTTTTATGAGACTTATACCCAGATCTATACGGAGGCCCGTGCAAGGTAGAGCAGGAGTGGGGCTTGAAGCCAAAGAGGGAGCGTGATCTTTTCTCGGAGGCTGCTAGCAGCACGGGGGCTGCTAAGCGCCCTCAGCTTCAGCATCGTTCTTTCCAGCATCACCAGCCGCAGGTTCAGGCCAGAGCACCGGTTCAGCAGGTGCAGCACACTTAGCAGAGACAGGCACAGCATGGGGCTCCTTGTAACTTCTACAATAAGCCTGGTCACATCTGGGAGGTCTGCCGGAAGAGGCTGGGCGTGTGCCTCTATTGCGGGGAGGCCAGACATCAGTTAAGGGATTATCCTACGAGCCATCGTAGGGTGGCCCGTGGAGCGGTGGCAGCTCAAGGGGCACCGGCGAGAGTACTTGCAGTAAAGCCGAGGGGTCCACTTCCGACCCAACAACAGCGGTTTACAAAGCACCACCAGCCGCGGGGTGTTCAGGGCAGGGCTTTTGCTCTTGCAGCCGAGGAGATCGAGCTAGTCACAGATGTTGTTGCAGGTTTGGTTCTTCTTGATTCTTTTCCTGTCTTAGCATTGTTTGATTCAGGTGCTACGCATATCTTTGTGTCAGTTTTTTTGTACTTAGGCACAACATTATTGCTGAATATCTGGGTAGGACTTGCAAGATTATGATCGGAGGAGGCATTATCCTGGTTAATAATATTTGTAAGGGGCGAAGTGTCACTCTGGAAGGCCGAGATTTGAGCGCGTGCTTGCTTGTAATGCCACTTCCGAGCTACGATGTGGTACTCGGTATAGATTGGTTGAGCAGGCACCATGCTAGCATAGATTGTAGAGCAGGTAGAATGTTGTTTAGTCTGCCAGGAGAGCCAGAGTTTCAGTTTGTCAGAGGAGTAGCGGAGCCGGGAGATGGATCCTGTGGAGCCTTGTTGGCGGGGCAGGAGTTGTCGCATCTATTTATTGCAAATTTCTTGGATGTCTTTCCCGAAGAATTGCCGGGGATGCCGCCGGACAGAGATGTTGAGTTTACGATAGACTTGATGCTGGGCGCTGAGCCTATTTCTCAGCATGTCTATCGGGTCAACAACAGCGAGTTGGCGGAGCTGAAGAAGCAAGTCGACGAGCTGCAGGACAAGGGCTTTATCAGATCCAGTTCTTCGCCTTGGGGTGCACCAGTCCTATTTGTCCCGAAGAAGGACGGTACGATACGAATGTGTGTCGACTACCGAGCACTCAACAACCTCACTATCAAGAACAGGTATCCTTTGCCCAGGATTGATGACTTATTTGATCAATTGAGCGGCGCGAGGGTGTTCTCGAAGATAGACTTGCGATCTGGGTACCATCAACTGAAGGTGAAGCGGGATGATATTCCGAAGACTACTTTTCGTACCCGCTATGGCCAGTATGAGTTTACCGTCATGCCGTTTGGGTTGACTAATGCCCCAGCGATATTCATGAACTTGATAAATAAGGTATTCCATCCATACCTTGATAAGTTCGTGGTGGTCTTCATTGATGACATTCTCATCTATTCGAAGATGCCTGAGGAGCATGAGGAGCATCTGCGGGTTGTGCTGGAGACTCTGAGGAGGGAGTAGCTGTATGGAAAGCTGTCGAAGTATGAGTTCTTCTTAGATCGAGTGGAGTTCCTGGGCCATGTTGTATCCGGTGATGGGATTTCAGTGGATCAGAGGAAGATTGCGACGGTAGAGTCTTGGTCGACACCTATTTCAGTTGTCGAGATTCAAAGCTTTTTGGGTTTGGCAGGCTACTATAGGAAGTTCGTGTAGGACTTCTCTCGAATAGCAGAGCCGATGACTAGACTCACCAGGAAGGACGTAGAGTTTGTCTGGACTGATGAGTGTCAGGCTGCTTTCGAGGAGCTGAAGAAGAGGTTGACATCGGCTCTTATTTTGACGTTGCCATCTGGGTCCGGAGGATTCACGATCTACACTGATGCTTCGGGAAAGGGTCTGGGTTGCGTTCTTCAGCAGCATGGGAAGGTAATTGCTTATGCATCTAGGCAGTTACAGCCACATGAAAAAACTATTCGACTCATGATTTGGAGTTGGCAGCGGTCATATTTGCCTTGAAGCTGTGGAAACACTATTTGTACGGAGAGCGTATGGAGATTTTCACTGACCACAAGAGCTTGAAGTACGTGTTTACCCAGAAGGAGCTGAATATGAGGCAGAGGCGATGGTTAGAGCTGATGAAGGATTTTGATATATCCTTACAGTACCATCCGGGGAAGTCTAACGTGGTTGCGGATGCTTTGAACAGGTATCCCGTGGCCATATGTTTGACGATGGATCGTCACCTTCTGGCAGATCTGGAGAGCTTGGGCATAGAGGTGATAGTTCTTGGGTTTGAGGAGCAGATGTGGGGTCTTCAGGTGCAGTCAGAGCTGATGTACAGAGTCAGAGCAGCTCAGTTTGAGGATGAGGCTCTGAAGGTCATCAGGGAGTAGGTCCGGACAGGACTGTTGGATGAGTTCTCTGTAGCGGGAGATGGATCGTTGAGGCATGGTACCAGATTGTGCGTACCGATCGGAGGACTTCGGGAGGAGGTTCTTAAGGAGGCGCATCATTCTCAGTACTCTATGCATCCTGGAGCCAACAAGATGTATAGAGACTTGAGACAGCATGTTCTAGCTTTAGATTTATAGCTTACCTTGCCATGATACTCACATGTACATTCCATGATTTCTTGTATATACTTTCTATTTACAGTCTTATAGCTTTTGTCATATCTTGTGAACTGTTGTTAGTTGATTGTACTCGTTCCATCCTGACTGGATATGTTGACAAAATATTACAAATGCTGATGAGGAGGATTACTGTACCTACTACGGTCCGGATGACGTAGTGGGCTTAGACTTGGAGACCTTGGTTCAGCAGGGCTTAGCTCCGCCCGATGAGCCTCTAACTTAGTTTAGTTAGACCAGATATTTTGGACTGGATCTTGTCTCCAGCTTGCTACTTATGTTATGATATTATATTTGGGATTGTATAACTATATTACTTTGTGTCTCTCTCTCGTTGTTGAGTTGGATATTGCACTTGTGGTTTATATCTATCTAGTTTTTCATGCCATGATTCTTCTTTCTAGATTGTGATTGAGTTTATCAGTATTTCATATTATATACCTCCGTGCGGAGATGACAGGTTATTATATACTGTTTGTTGGCTAGTAGTCCTACAGCGTTCTACGCTGTTTTTTACGGTGTAGGTTGGGCGTTGTCACGCACTTGTGCCCCTACCTAGGGTACGGGTCGTGACACTTCCGTAAGGTACGTAGCAAACCTAATACAAAGTCCATGCTAATGTTCTGCCATTGGGTGAAAGGAATAGTTAAAGGAGTATACACGCCCGTGTTGTTCTTTCTACCCTTCGCCATCTAACAAGTACGACAGTATGCAACTACTCTAGCTACATTGCGCTTAAGACTCGGCCAATAAAATCTATCCTCAACCAAAAGGATGGTCTTATTTTGCCCGAAAGGTCCCGTAGCACCGCCAGCATGCATTTTCCAAGTCAAGAAGTCTCTTAGGGAAGTAGAGGGAATGCATAATTGGTTGTCCCTAAACAGGAAACCAGCGACTGTAGTGAAACCATCAATGGAAGTAAAGGGATCTCTACACAATTTAGTATATATTTTACTAAAGTCTCGATAAGTAGGATACTCATCAATGATACAGTCAAATCCAATGACTTTACTCATTGACCGTAATGTATAGAATTCCCTACTCAATGCATTAGCGGGTTTGTTCTCAGCACCTACACAGTGCTTGAAGGCAAAGGTGTACTCTTGAATGAATACCACCAACTTAGCATATCGAGGCCCAAGCTTATTTTGAGAGCTCAAATAGCGTAGGGCCCGATGGTCTGAAATTAAAACAAAGTCTTTTTGGAGCAGGTAGTGATGCCAATATCGTAAACTCTATACGACAACATAAAACTTTCGGTCATAGTTTGAGTAGTGTTGTTTAGCCTCATTCAACTTTTTGCTAAAATAAGCGATTGGATGGCAACTTGGCTCAACACGCCGCCTATTCCTACGCCCGAAGCATCACAAGCTACTTCGAAGACTTTCGAGAAATCAGGAAGACGAAGGACCGGGGCAGAGGTCAACTTCTCTTTGATTTCTATGAACGCTTTCTCAGTGGCTTTAGTCCATACAAACTCTTCTTTCTTACAGAAATTGGTAATGGGAGCCATAATGGTACTAAATCCCTTGACAAATCTCCTATAAAATATGGCCATTCCATGAAAGCTCCTGATCTTAAATATAGTCGTAGGAGAAGGCCAAACCTTAATGGCCTTAACCTTGTTAAGGTCCGCTGAGACACCTTCACTAGACACGACGAACCCTAAGAATTGGACAGAGGAGGTCATAAAGGATTATTTTTTAAAATTGGCAACTAATTTCTCCTTTCGGAGGACATCCAAACCTTATGTCAAATGAAAGAGATGTTCCCTTGGGTTCGACTAAACACGAGGATATCGTCAAAGTAGACGACCACGAAAAGTCCTAAGAAGGGGCACAAAATTTGGATCATAACCCTCATAAATGTACTAGGGGCATTGGACAACCCAAATGGCATGACCATCCACTCATATAACCTATCCTTGATCTTAAATACGGTCTTCCACTCGTCACCTTCGCGAAGGCAAATTTGGTGATAACAACTGCGTAGATCTATCTTAGAAAAGATACTAGCGCCTGCCATTATGTCAAAAAGGTCATCAAGCTGAGGAATGGAAAACCTATACTTGACGGTTACCTTATTGATGGCACGACTATCTATGCACATCCTCCAACTGCTATCTTTTTTTTGGAGTGAGTGGTGCAGGAATGGCATAAGGACTCAAACTTTCACGAATAAAGCCCTTCCGAAATAACTAGTCCACTTAGCGTCTAAGCTCTGCATGTTCTGTGGGATTCATTCTATAATGAGGTAAGTTGGGTAATGTGGACCCCGGCACTAACTCTATGGCATATTGGATATCTCTCAAAGGAGGTAGTTCGTCAGGTAGGTCTTCTGGCATAATATCACTATAATTGACTAAGACCTGACGAATCTCAAGGTGGTGGTCTACAATATCACTAGTAGGTGCAAGACTAATAGCGACAATAGTGTATACAAGTCCTTTATCCTTGCTCTCTTGGGTAAACTCTCTCTTGTTCACCAGGTGGATCGCTCTCTTGCTCGCTTTAGACGTTTCTGGTTTGGGCTTGGGCCCAATTTGGAACTCCTTAGGTTTAGATGGATACAACGCAACATTTTTATTCTTGTGAGTGAATATATACGTGTTACTCTTCCCAAAATTAGTAACGTCTAGGTCATAAATCCATGGTCTTTCCAATAAAATATACAGAACGTCCATAGGAAGAACGTCACACCATATGATATCTTCATAAGACGAAGAAAAGTTTATGGGAACCAGGCATCTTTGAGTGATAGAGTGTGCAATTTTGTCAACCCAAGTAACACTGTAGGGCTTGGGGTCGCTACAAAAATACTATTAATTAGCAACGGACCTTACCGATGCCAGTTAATCCGTCGATAATCAGCGATGGATTACCGACTGAATAGCTACTTATCTTTTATGTAAATTACAATATAAGAAGTTGTTGCTATTTTTGTCACAAATCCGTCGCTATATTTTTACTGACTGATTAGCGACGGACTATTCCGTCACTGGACACGAGTAAAAGTGAAACATTAACCCCTTCTTTCTCATTCTAAAATTTTTACCCGAAAATTTTCTCCCCAAATCCTCTGACCCTGAGACCCCCAACCCTAACCCCAACCCCATCCCCAACCTCCTCCTCCTTTACTGGCCTCGACCCCTCCTCCTTCTCCTTCACTCCCCCCCACCCCGACGGTCGACCCCTCCTTCACCGGCCTTTGTCCCCTCCCAAGCGGTCGAAACCCTCCTCCTTCTCCTCCTTCACGACAACCCCCTCCTCCTTTTTTTATTCTCTACCGAACGGCGGTGAAGACCCCCCGTTCAGGCGTGCGACCCACATTCCCCGGCGACGCAGACCCTCCCGTTCCCCAGTGGCACCGCAGACCCCCTCCTCATCCTCTCCAACCACAAGTATAACCCCAATTTAATTTATATTTGTTTCATTAATTTCTTTTGAAAATTTGTTTGCATGGATTTGAATTTGGAGTAAGATTTTTATTTAGAAAATTTAAATTTTAGGGCACAATAGATCGCAAAAATTCTATATAAAAAATTTAAAATTTAGGGCACATTGGATCGCAAAAATTTAGGGCACATTTGATCGCAAAAAATCTAAGAGCCCAATAATAGAATTATAAAGAAGAGAGATCAAAACATTCTATAATTAAAGCAATGAAGGCCAATCATCAAGCTCTAGGTATTCATATAGGTTGACACGGTACCGGAATATGAAATTTATCATATATCTTCCGAAAGTTACAAAATCGGATACGGCCGATACCAATCAGATCAAAATCGATACCTATCTGAAGGTCGATACCAATCGGATACGGCCGATACTAATCTGATACGATAGTTACCTATCAGATATGGCCGATATTAATCCCACTCTTAGAGACCACTTCCAATATCTGCAACGAAACTTGGCACGTGAGTTGGTATTTGATGCAGCTTGTGTTGGTCTAAGTTATGATCCGGAGGATCCGAATCCTGTTGTAAAAGAGTTCTATGATATGTTCAACCATGCTGATACTCCGTTATATCTGGGTTGTGATTCTCATTTTGTTCTATCGGTGGTGGTGCGGTTGTTGAACCTCAAATCTGATTTTAACTTACCGCAAGAATGCTACGACCGGATAATTCAGATTGTTAGAGAGTTGCTGCCAAAAGGAGCGAAGGACTTGCCAGAAAACTTTTACAAGTCAAAGATGATACAAAAACTCGAATTAGGCTACGAAAAGATAGATTGTTGCCAAAACGGCTGCATGTTGTACTACAAGGAGAACAATGATAAAGACAAATGTATTTTTTGTCATGAGGACCGGTACAAGCCCGTTCGGGGCAAAGGAAAATCAACTGCACGAGCAAGGTTGCATCCCTACAAATACATGTAGTTTTTGTTGATCACAAAGAGGCTACAAAGGATGTATATGTCCTCGAATACTGCAGAACACATGACATGTCATAGTAAAGGGCGGAAGATGGATGAAGGATAATTATCTCATCCATCTGATGGAGAGGCATAGAAGCATTTTGATCGATGTCATCCTGTATTTGCCGATTCATCTTGCATATGAAGCACGTATCGGTGTTCATGTCCATTATCGATGGATATATCCATTTAAGAGGTATAAAATATTTAATTATCTAGTACTAATAATTATTTTATTCAAACAGTTCTAATATTGAATATATTATTTATAGATATCTATATCACCTGAATAAGAAGGTGGGTAATAAGGCTCATATAGAAGCTTCGATATGCGAAGCATATATTATTGAGGAGGTCTCAAACTTCTGCTCAATCTACTTCGATACTCATGTCTGAACAAACTGGAATAGAGCACCAAGAAATGATAAAGGTGAGGCGATGAACCGAATTGTGGAATCTGCACTATCTTCAATGTTGGTGGCAAGTCTACAAGTGCTTCTAAGTTACGGTGGTTGGAGGACGATGAGTTTGAAGCCGCTCATCGGTATATCTGCCTAAATAGTGGTATAGAGGCGATGGAAGATATAGAGAAGTAAGAGACATAATTTTGCTACGTTATACTCCTATTTTACGATATACTTGTAAAATTTTCTCTAACTTTTTTATTTTTATCATAGTATTTTTAGAGCTGAGATAAAAATGGAGAGACCTAGCATTGATGATGATGATGATCTTGCTAGAGAGGTTGACAGAAAATTTCCGTCGTAGTTCCATAACTATATAAGGATTAGTATCATTTAACTATTCTAAATTCAATTGACCGACAAAAGAGCTTTATTCTAATGACGTTATAATACGTAATATTTTAGGTTTTTCGTCCTGGCACACAATGGACCGACGAAAGACTTCGAACACTAGCTATCGGACCAAGAAAGAGGACGAAATGTTGGGATGGATATACCGTCAATGGCTTCAAATTTAGAACCACTGATAAGCCTATCATCACTCATTTGTCGATGAGGAGGCTAATTACACAAAGAATTTTGGAGTTTGTGTAAGGGGTTCAGTCTACGACGTCGATCCAGAATTTGACTATTATGGTGTTCTAAGAGATATTGTAGAGATGGATTACTCTTTTGATACCCAAATTGTGCTGTTCAAATGTGATTAGTTCGACACAACACCCAAGCAAGGATGGAGAATTGACAAACAGTTTGGATTTATTGATATAAAACACAAAAAAAGATATGTAGGTTTCGAACCATTTGTATTGGCTAGTCAAACGGTCCAAGTGTACTACACGAGTTATCCTAGTCGACGACGCACTAATCGTGATTGGTGGACTGTATGCAAAATTAAAGCAAGAAATATATATAATATTGGAGATCAAGCATACCAGGAGGATGAGGTAGTCATGCCTCAACCAACATATATGAGTTTAGCCAGTGTTGGCGACATGGAGGTTGACATTACTGTAGAGGATGATATAGTTGACGAAGAGCTTGACATAGAGGACTTACCTCATGTAGGAGAGGAGTCTGAAATGGACGTATCGGATAAGGAGGAAGAATTTAAAGATGAAGGTGAAAGTGGAAGTGATAGTGAAAATGAAGAAGATAAAAAGATTCGGATTACGAAAAAGATGAAGAAGATTAGTACATATTACCTATTAGATTTGCATTGATTTTTTGTATCAACATATTTTTATTTAATTTATATTAGATTTGTATTGATTATTTGTATCATCACATTATTTTTTATTTTTTTCATATTTACATATGGCGGGATGAGGCCGTACACGACCTCGAGGATCTGGGTCGACCCACCCTCCTGCTCCTCCTAGTACTTCGGCTGCAGACCACAGAGGAGTTAGCAAGGACGATTTGGTTGATGAGGAGGATGGATTATCTCCACTGCTCACTCATTCTTTGGTCGGCGGAGCTAGCCCTGATATTCCTTCAGCATTTACTCCTACCAGTGCTGGTGCCCCGTCTTCTACGCCGAAGACTACATATGTCGCTCCTACTATGGCAAACCCATATCCTGGCCTTTTGGTCGACCATAGAGTGTACATACGTCGACTAGGATTTGCAGACCCTTCTACTCTACCAGAGCGACCAGCCAACATCACTCGTCCCGAGCTGTGGGCCGCTGGAATGACGTAAGTATATAATTGTTAGTAGACACATTTATTCATACTTTATTTATTATCTAATCGTATATTGTTTTGTTTATTCCAGGTTCTTTTCAGTCCAGGCTGGTAGAGATTTGGGCGAGTTGATGCATCGTCAATTCCATGGTCCCTATTTAAACTTCGGGGACATCCCAGTTGATAGACGATACATTTGGCTCGAGATGCTTGAGGTATGTCTAAATAATATCGTCGTTGTTTACAATCTTTCTTAAATATTTGCTCATTTATTTTTATCTTTCCTTATTTGCATAAGCTGTACTGGTAGCCGACGCACAAAGATCAGGCGATCCGGAAGTGCTACAAGTCTGTCGCCTGTAAGAGGTTGAGGGATATGGTCAACGACTAGAAGACGTTGGCTACATAAATAGCGCTCTTCGCAAGGAGTGGTTGAAGAAAGAATTCTGGGAGGAGATAAAGAAAAGGATGGACACTTCGGCTTATAAGGCCAAGTGTGAGAAGGCAAAGGCTGCCCGTGCTAAGGGTGGTCACCACACGGGTGGATCCATCCCAATTTTAGAGCATTATCGACGGCTGGTGAGTATTCTTATTTGTTATTTCTTTAATTATTTAAATTTAATATTTAGTTATAAATTGATGTTTAATTGTTACAGTACAAGGAGGTCGCCAAGGGAGGCAGAGACCCGAACGCCGTAGACTTTCCTAAAGTTTTCGAATGTACCCATAAGCGAAAGAAGGATGGGAAGCTCGTAGATGATCGGGCGACCAAAGCCTATGTAAGTTTTCTGAGTCCTATATCTAATTACATTTTGCTTTTGTCTTTACATACTTAACTATATTTAGTTTACCTAAATAGTTAGTCCGAAATCTAATATGAATATTAACTCTAAATCATAACCCTAAGTAGCATTATAAATCAAAGAATAATTTAGGAGATGTATACGAACGTAACCATAACAATACTTAATAGTAACTAAAACATGAGTATTAACTCTAAATCTATTCACCTATATAAATATAGGAGACGTATGAGACTTTAGAGAGTCGAGTCGGTGAGGGAGGGACTGCCGAGGGAGTTGGAACTAGTCAGCCACCGATGCTTGCTATGAGGAATGACTTGTGGATACAAGCCGTCGGTAGAAGAAAAGGGGCAACGTGTACGGTACTGGATCATTGGCATCCCAGTCGTCCGTTTATTCCAGAGCTCCTCTATCTTCACCATCTTCACCTCCACAGATCAACGATACTGCCGACACCTGCATTTTGCGGCAGATTACACAGATTTTGGTGGGCCTACAGGGTCAGGTGAGCCAGATGAGCGAACTTCTAAGCACAGCAGGTATGATTCCTACTACCACTGTACTGGCTCCAGCTTCGACCTCAGCGCCTCCGACAATGACTGCTCCTCTGACCACAGTGCCTCTTGTCGTGCCGCTGACTCTTCCAGACGTTCATATCCAGGATGTACAGCAGATCGTCACGTTGGTCCTGAGGCAGTTATATGCATGCGGACGGCCGGCTATGCCTCCGCCACCTCCTCCACCATCAGTTTAATTTTTGTTTATTTCTTTATTGTATTTGATGATGAATTTGTATGAACTTTAGGGAGTTTGTATCTATTAGAGTTGTCTATGTACTATATTACGACTGTTAGATGAGTTTGTATCTATTGGAGTTGTTTGGATAGGCAATTGGAGTTCAATTTATTGTATATATTGGTGCTTGGGTTAATTTTTGTAGATATTGGGGTTATATTTCATGTATATCATTTGACTGTAATGTATATTAGAGTTATATTGGTGTTTGTATCTATTCACAGGTTTGAGCAAAGCTGGAACAATTTAGTCTGGCAATAATAAGAAGCTTAGCGACTAACCAGCGACAAAATAGCGATGGAAATCTGCAAAATTTGCAGGCTAGCGACTAACTACTGACGGCTTAGCGACGAATACATGTAGGCTTCACGACGGACTAGCAATGGAATTTTTTGTCGCTAAGGTTCTATCTGATACCAAAAGTGTATCAGACGAGTCAGCGACAAAAATTTTCGTCGCTGAGGTTCTAAAAATTTTGGTTTTTTTGCTCACAAAAGTATGTCGGTAATACATCGCTAAGTTGTCGCCGTGTTTGCCGACGGTTTATATTTGTTGCTAATCCGTCGCTATAATTAGTCGATATTTCTGTCAGTAAGTCGTCACTATGGCGACGGCTTATCGACGGAAATGTCATAGCGACGTTATAGTTATCGCCGTCATATTTCGGTCGATAATCCGTCAGTAAATTATTTTAGCGACGAAAATATAGTATTTAGCGACGAATATATACATCGCTAATTACTAATATTTTAGTAGTGGGTGTTTCTCGGCTTTAAGTCCTATCTTCTCTAAAGCTGTCTTGGCAATACCGTTAACGCAACTTCCTCTATCAATCATCAGCTTACAAAATTTATTATTAATTTTGATGAAGGTGTGAAAAATATGATTGCATTTCCAGTCTACCCCGCCTACAGGTGTAGCGAGCATGTGTCTAACCACATGTAAGGGTACACTTGAGGAGGTTAAATACAGTTCACAGTTACTAGCTCATTCCTCAACTCTATAGGGGTCTTCTTCAAGTTCAGACTCTGAGTCATCCCTCGAGTCATTTGACTCCCTACCCAAGTACAAGTTCCTAAAGGGACACTGATGAGCAAAGTGTCAAATACCTTGACAATTGTCATGACCCGCACCCATTTTTTGGGATGCGAGTGCTTGTACAAGCCAGCTACGTATCAAGCAGACTCCAGCTCAACTCGAATACGTATACGCTGTCCAGAATAGGGTATCACGTCTAATATGGTAAGTTAAACTATATCTTAGTCCACAAGAAGAATATAAACAAGAATGAACATTATGGTTCATGGTCTGTAGCCCACTAGCATATATGTCCGATTAGACTCCAAATAAATAACATGAGTCTATAAAACTAGGCTAACAAGCAGAGTACAAATAACGGATGTAAATATGTAATCACGAAAGATACCTAAATCTGAAGTAATCGACTACCATCATCATCAGCTAACTAACTCTGTGCAATCATCAAACTCGGCTAAACCTGAAGAGACCATCAGGTCCTCAGGGGACTAGCAAGATACATAAAATATGCATATCTAACAGTTTATTATGCATAAATAAAATCTAGGATACAAACTGAAAAGACTAAACAATATGATACATGGACATGAGAATAACTACGCATAAATAAACTGCTGGAAGAAAACTGGTGAGCAAGAGATCAACGAATACCAAATCCTCGCCCCGAGTGTGGACTCGCAGGTTTGAACAAATCACTAACCCTCGCCCCGAGTATGGACTCGCAGTTTAGTTTAAGACAAACACCCTTGCCCTAAGTGTGGACTCGCAGGTGCAAACAGTCAACCCTGACCCCGAGTGTAGACTCGCAGGTTGAGAAAATCAAAAAAAGGAAATAGCAGTTCAGTTACAACTCATTCATTCTACGATACGACTCAATAAAGTACATGGAAGAACAGGTTCAATATGAACTATAAGGCTAACTGTGAGCAAGGACTATATTTCAATAAAATAACTAACTAGTATACATTATATGAGCAAAACACATGTCAATAATCAAGTAGGAAAACTGGATAATGAGAGGAATAAGCATGTAAATAAAGTTGTAAAGAAAGGCAAGGTATACTTGCCTGTGGTCCTGAGCTGCAAATACGGTCAAGTGCTGAGTCAGAGTCCAGATAACCTATTTTATAAATTTACAATGTCAATATGTAATTAGATTCAAAATAGCAAGCTACTTAAATATTAGACTTATTGGTCCATTGTCTAACCATCTAGTTTAGATTCTATAGACTAAGGTTTGGGTTCACTACCCTACACACTATTTCAGTGGTTACTTACACCTACCCATGGGTTGCTTATAGTCATGTACTTGGTACTCATATACCATATTCTATTTTTATATCCTACAGGTGTGCTACTATACTGTAGCATGTGGCCCTACAGTCTTCACCCTTTTGTACTTATTTCATATTGTCCCTCACATGATATTTTTCTATATGCACTAGTGAGTATCCTAGGATACACTTCTTATTAGTCCCATTCTTCTCCATATCCTAATCTCTGACAAACAGGTACCGATTTGGGGTATGCTTGGAAGTGTCATCATATTGCTTCTAGGTATCCCCTACAATCATCTTATCACTGCTAGTCTGTTACCTACTCATACTATACCTCATATTAGCTACCTGTGTTGTCCAGACTTGTAGGGTATAGTGTTGATTTAGGAATGTGGGTACTTGTGCCTACATGTCTATATTGTGCTATGGCTCTACTCCAAATGTCATATTCCTAAGGTCAAACTTCCCCCAACACTGATACTCCATATTGTTGCTAGCCATAATGCATATGTGCATCCCATCTCCACTACTGAACTGGTACCCATGCATTCTAGGCTGCCAACAAGCCTTACTAACCCATTTTTGTATCAAGGTGGCTACATACTCTGGTATCCTATCTGTTCCTTCTGATTTCTCATATCTATGATACATACCTATCGCTACAGTTAGGGACTATTACTCACACTCGACTCTACTATAAACTAATATCTGATACTTACATTCCCTAACCCGATTGGTTTGGTTCACTAAACTGATGCTCTATATGCTGCCTATGAGGTGGGTTTGATTTCCCTTGGCTGTTTGGTCGAGGCCAAAATGTATCCATATTGATGCAAGAGTCGAATATGATATCGATACCAATTTGTTACCAAGAGTCGGATTTGATACCAAGTATCAAACTGATACTTAAACCTACAACTCGATGCCAATAGTCAAGTATGATACCAATATCATTCTGAATATGGTATCAAGTATCAAATCTGATACCAATATACCACCCGATACCAAGTGTCAACTCTGACACCAACTCAGACTCTCTCTCCCTCTCAAATTTATAACTGCTACCTACTTCCCCGTGTTACTGATACCCCATTGTGATTGATACACTAACCTGTCACTCCCTTCTATTTACAGTTTGCTAACGTCACATGTGTTAGGGTTATATACTAAAAGAATCACTTTTTTAGTAACCTTATTTCCTTAAATTTTGAATAATAATCATATGGGCAAATGTTTGCATATCGTATTTGTTGCAAGTGTTAATGCAAATTGTTGACACAAAGTCACAGTCAACCAAATATTGACTACATTGACCAAATAATATTTGTATTAATTCAATACGACACACGACGACTGCATTCAGTTCAAGACAGATGACAGCTCAGTCTCCGGCTCTCAGTGTGTTCTGGAGTCTGTATTTTATGATTTCATTGAGTCTAGATTTATGTACTCTGAGTCTTGCTGAGCTCTTGGAACTTAGTCTATAACCTACCCAAAATCCCAAGCTCCACTGAACCAAAAACTGCCCACTGGTCCCCTTAGAACCACTCTGTGCTCTGGAGACAGAGTTCGGGCCGAACTCTGCCTCCACACAGAGTTCGGGCCGAACTCTGTCCCCTAGAAATCAGGAACCCTAATTTTAGGGATAGCTGGTTGCTAGCTGTCCAACGGCCAAATTTTTGAATTTTCCTACCCGAATTCTGGCCGAATTCTGCCTATAAAAACACTATAAATAGGGCATGAATTCTCTCATTTCAATTCACTCAATCTTCTCTTCTCTTCTCTCTTATAAGCTCAATAAGCCATACCCTTCCCATCTACTAGCCACAAGCCTCCTAAGTCTCGAGTGCTCAGCATCTCTCAGTTAGGATTCTTGTGCAAGAGTTGAAGAAGTCGCTTGGACAATTCCAAGCAAATCGCCACTGCGATCCTCTGTTAGAAGTTGACGTGCTCTTCTGAAGAAAAGGCACGGGTTGTAAACTACTATTTCACAAATAGTGGATTTAATCCTGAGCTAGAGTTCTCAGGCCTGGACTAGTCCTCCACGAGGGAAACCAGGTTAAAATCGCTGTGTTTGCGTATGCTCTTTTGCTCTTTATTTATTTTCTGCACTTTACTCTGATTATTGATTGTTGGTGAAAGAGTTAATTTTTAATTGGCTTTTTTCTATATAAACTCTATTCACCCCCCTCTAGAGTTGCCAAACTGTTCTTCAATTGGTATCAGAGCTCTGTTCTCTTTACAAGGATTAACATCCTAAGAGCTGATCCATGGCAACCACACAATCCTTGATTTCCAATCATGGTGAAGGTCAGTCCACTCATAGGCCTCCCCTATTTGATGGAACTAACTACACATATTGGAAAACAAGGATGAGCTTCTATCTTAAGTCTCTAGACTTTGACCTGTGGACTGTCGTCACTGACGGTTACAAAAAGCCCGCCAGGATAGTTGTCGATGGTGACCTCATTGAGAAACCACACGACAAATATTCTGTCGAGGAGAAGAAACAGGCAAGTCTAGACGCTAGGGCTATTAATGCTTTATTCTGTGCTATAGACAGGAATGAGTTCAACAGGGTTTCTACTTGCACCACTGCTCATGAAGTATGGAGACTTCTAGAAGTGACGCATGAAGGAACCACACAGGTCAAGGAATCTAAAATAAGCCGTCTCACTCAAGAATACGAAGCCTTCAAGATGAAGCCAAGTGAGACGATCACTCAAATGATCACAAGATTCCTCGACATCATCAATCCTCTATCTTCGCTCGGAAAGCAGTACTCAAACCACGAAAAGATTCGTAAGCTGCTCAGAGGGCTACCAAAGATCTGGAACCCTAAGGTGACAGCCATCATAGAAGGAAACGATCTCACAACAATGTCAATGGAGACCTTGATGGGTAAGCTTATGACTCACGAGCTTGACCTCAAGGACTTCGAAGAGCCTGCTCCGAAGACCAGGGAGATCGCACTCAAAGCTCATCAACGAAGAGCTAATCATGATGAGACCGAAGAAGATAATTCGGATGATGAAGAACAAGCTCTCATGGTTCGCAACTTCAAGAAATTCCTTCGCTTCAATCGAAGGAAGAAGGAATCTCAAGAAGACGATGAAGAAGAACCAACTTGTTACGGTTGCAAGAAAACTGGACATGTCCGAAAAGACTGCCCATTCCTGAAGAAGAGCAACCGCTATGAGAAGCCATACAAAAAGAACTCATCAAAGAAATATGCCAACACAGGCATCTGGCATGAAAGTGAAGCAAGTGACTCTGAGGAAGAAAAGGACTCTCCTCAAGATACAGCAAATGTGTGCCTGATGGCAACTTCTAACAAGGTATCTAACGAAACTCTGGATGACTTCTCTTTTGATGAACTTGGCGATGCTTTCACTGATTTACTCGATGATCATAAAAAGGTCATCGGTAAATATAAACATGCCAAGGACAAAATCAAAAGTCTAGAAGATGAGATACAAAGAATTTCCTTACTTCTTGATAATGTTAGAGACACATCACCCACTAATGACGCTGATGAAGTATCCAAGCTCAAATTAAGCTTGCATGATGCTGAAGCACGTATTGAGCAACAAACTCAAGAAATCACTACACTCAACACGTTGCTTGCTGAAGAAAAGAGTAGGCACAAGATTTCCATGACTAAGATATATGGCTTAAATATTAAGGTTACTGAACTGCAAGCTGTTACTAAAAGATTAGAAACCAAATTGGGTAAACAGGTTATTCAACCTCAAACCCAATCACATGGGCACAACACCACTCATGCTAGTCAACCAAGTCATTCTCATGCAGCACATAACCATGCATTCATATACACAAACTTTCACAAACCACGTGCACGTAAGAACAATTCTCACTCAGTACACAAGCATCATGCACAAAGACACAATCAACATCACTCCACACATAAAAATCATCATGCCATGCCATATAGACAAGATCATTATGCAATGCCATATAGACAAGGTCCTCATATACCATATAGACAAAATCATCATGTCATGCCATATAGACAAAATTATCATGCCATGCCATCTAGACAATATCAGCATGTCACACACCATAGACAATACCATCATTCTATGCCTCAAAGACACCATCACCATGCCACTTATTCCATGCATAATCATCCTCACCATGCTAACTCTTCACATCATGTCCATCCTCATCCTGTTGCTTATAAATATCATTCTCATACTCCTAGTATAAACAAGAATGCTATCTGTACTTATTGTGGATTACATGGACACATCTCACCACAGTGCAGAGTTAGAAGACTTGTAGATAAAAGGATATATGCTTGGTTCCCAAAGACTAACTTTTCAGGACCCTCAAGAACTCGGGTACCAAAGGTCACATCTACTCTTGATGTAGGTGGACCTTCCCTCCTCAACTGAAAGTAAGTGGATTCTCGATAGTGGATGCTCGCGACATATGACGGGAAACGCAAACCTTTTTGCATCACTATCGATGAAGAGAGAAGGATACGTATCCTTCGGTAACAATCTCAAAGGGCACATTATAGGTAATGGTATCATTGGTCATCCTCCCTCTCCTGTAATAAAGGATGTCTGCCTAGTGACCGAGTTAAAGCATAACCTGCTCAGCATTAGTCATCTTGCTGATCATGGATATGACATTAACTTTGGACAAAACAGTTGCTACATCTATGATAGGTCAACAGGAGACATTGCTTTTGAAGGGAAAAGAGAGGATAACATCTATATTTTCTATCTTTCTATAAATACTAACAATGCAGGTAGATGTTTATATGCCCACAAAGACGAACGACTACTTTGGCACCAGCGTCTTGGTCACGCCAACATGGATGCTATATCCAGGCTTTCTACCAAGAAGCTAGTGAGAGGATTGCCTGACATCACATTCAAAAAGGATACGGTATGTGCCGAATGTGAACTAAACAAGGCAACAAAATCCTCGTTTCATTCCATCAACTCTGTAAGTACTACTAGACCCTTGCAACTACTTCATATGGATTTATTTGGTCCTAGTAGAATAGCTAGCCTTGGGGGCAAACTGTATGCATTTGTTATTGTTGATGATTTTTCGAGATTTACTTGGGTTTTCTTTCTCGCTAATAAGAGCGATGCTATTTCTGCTTTCAAAGTTTTTGTAAAGAAAGTTCAAAACGAAAAAGGCTACATGATTACTCGAATCTGAAGTGATCATGGAGGCGAATTCGTAAATTATGATTTTGAAAGTTTTTGTAATGCAAATGGTTTTTGATCATGAATTTTCTTGTCCTAGAACTCCTCAACAAAATGGTGTTGTAGAGCGGAAGAATAGAACTCTCGGCGATATGGCCAGAGTCATATTGAATAAATTTTCACTTCCGAAATACTTTTGGGCAGAAGCTGTTAGTACAGCATGCCATATTTTGAATAGGGTGCTGATTCGTCCCATTACGAAGAAAACACCCTATGAGCTTTGGTTTGGGAGAACCCCCAATGTTTCTTATTTTAAAGTTTTTGGTTGTAGATGTTTTATCCTTAACACCAAAGACAACTTAGGCAAATTTGATGCCAAAGCTGACGATGATATCTTTCTTGGTTATGCCGCCAAGAGTAAGGGATATAGAGTTTTCAATAAACGCTCACTTATTGTGGAAGAGTCAACAAATGTGACTTTTGATGAAGACAACAGTGCAGCAAGTACTCTTGATGATGACGTTGAGCCATCAACTTCTACTCCAATGAATACTTCAACCGAAACTAATTCTCTGGAGGGTTTGCCTAAGAAATTCTCTTTCAAACCTTCTCATCCAGAAAATTTAGTTATAGGAGAAGTTTTACGTGGAGTAACTACTAGATCATCACTAAGAGACTCTGTTGCTAGCACTGCCTTCATTTCACAAGTAGAGCCTAAAAATATTTCTGAAGCTTTTAATGATGAATTTTGGATTTCTGCTATGCAAGAAGAACTCAACCAATTCGAGAGAAGCCAAGTATGGGAACTCGTTCCTAGACCGGTTAATCACTCTATAATTGGTACTAAATGGGTTTTTAGAAACAAAGTAAATAAAGATGGTTCAGTCACACGTAACAAAGCTCGTCTAGTAGCTCAAGGATACAACCAAGAGGAAGGTATCGACTACGATGAGACGTATGCTCCTGTTGCTAGACTAGAATCCATTCGGATGCTTTGTGCTTTTGCTAATTTTCAAAACTTTAAATTATTTCAAATGGATGTGAAAAGTGCTTTTCTGAATGGTTTTATTAAGGAAGAAGTTTATGTGAAACAACCTCCTGGCTTTGAAAATCACAAATTTCCCGACCACGTGTTCAAGCTAAAGAAAGCACTTTATGGCCTCAAGCAAGCCCCCAGAGCTTGGTATGAAAGGCTAAGTAGCTTCTTACTTGAGAAAGGTTTTTCAAAAGGGAAAATTGACACTACACTGTTTATAAAATCTTTTAAAGACACTATTCTGTTGATTCAAATTTATGTTGATGATATTATTTTTGGGTCTACTGATGAAACTCTTTGTCAAGAATTTGCCAAGTGTATGCAGACAGAATTTGAGATGAGCATGATGGGAGAGCTCAACTACTTTCTTGGCCTGCAAGTAAAGCAACTGGCAAATGGAACTTTCATCTGTCAATCGAAGTATACCAAGAACATGCTGAAGAAGTTCGACCTTGACAACGTCAAACCAATTAGCACGCCAATGGCTACTTCAACCAAACTCGAACCAGATGAGAGCGGCAAACCCGTTGATCAACGTAAGTATCGAGGTATGATAGGCAGCTTACTTTATTTAACTGCTAGTCGCCCCGATATCATGTTTAGTGTTTGTCTATGTGCTAGATATCAAGCAAATCCTAAGGAATCTCACATGACCGCGGTTAAGCGTATCTTTCGATACCTTAAGGGTACGGTTACAGTGGGCCTATGGTATCCCAAGTCAACATCATTTGACCTCATCGGTTACTCTGATGCTGACTTTGCTGGATGCAAGGTCGACCGTAAAAGTACGAGCGGCACGTGTCATTTGTTAGGAAAGGCTTTAGTCTCATGGTTTAGCAAGAAGCAGAACTCTGTCGCACTATCCACAACAGAAGCTGAATACATAGCAGCTGGGCGTTGTTGTGCACAGATTCTGTGGATGAAGCAAACCCTTGAAGACTATAAGTTATCTTTCATGCATATTCCTATATTCTGTGACAATACTAGTGCCATCAATTTGACTAAAAACCCTGTCTGCCACTCACGTACTAAACACATTGAGATCAGACACCACTTTTTGCGTGATCATCAGCAAAATGGCACGATTAACTTAGAATTTATTGACACTGATCATCAGCTAGCAGATTTCTTTACTAAGCCATTATCCGAAGAGCGCTTCAATTATCTTTGTCGTGAACTCGGAATTTTGGATGAAGCAGTTATAAGTTGAGACTTACCTGCGTAAATATCGAGTATATTTTGATTCTTTTATGACAAATTTATTATGGGTACAAGCCGAAAGGGTCCTTCTGACAAAAAGGCGTAAAAGCCTAAGCGACACGGTGCACTAGTCCTCAGGACTACCGCTAGCTGGGATCCGGCCCCTGCAGCTAACCCATGGCAAATTTGAAATACTGAATTACAATATATTTCCTTGTTTATTATATGGTTTGTTACGATTTATTATTGCCAAATTGATCTTCCTAAAGTTCATTCTGACCTTTGTGAATCTCTCTATGTACTTTATTGGGTTTCTTAAAATTGTATCTCTTTTTTCAACACTTAATCTTTTTTTCAGCCTAACTTTTGTTCTGGACCACTGATCCAGAACTCGGGCCGAACTCTGCCTCTAAAAGAGTTCGGACCGAGTTCGGTCCCTAGGTTCCAGAATCGGGATCTGGCTCCGCCGTTGGATCTTTTCTAATCCAATGGTCACTATTCTACCCGACCAAAGACAAAGCCCTACTTTATGTCGGGATTCCTTCTCTTTCCTCCCATATTTCCTTCTTCTCCACCTCTTCCATCTTCTTCCTTCCAAACCCTAACCCTAGTTCTTGATCTAGAGGGCTCTATTTCTTCTCAAAATCAAGGGAAAGGGGTTTTTCAACGTTCTCTTCAACTGTTTGACATTATTTTCAGGTATAACTCTCTATTTCTCTCCATTTCAAGTTATCCAATTTCTTGTAAATGGCTCCACGCTTGCCCAATCGCGGGAAGAGGATCCGAACCGAGGGTGCTTCCTCTTCGAATCCTCCTCCTCCGATTGAACAAGTAGTTGAACAACACCCCATTCATCCGTTGTTCAATCCGCCGAGTCACGATGACCCTAACACATACGACGACCGTCTATTTGTATCGCTAGACGCCTCTAATGAATGGTTTAGCGATTTTAGGACTCGTCCGGTGTTTGGGGGCCATCCCATCAATTTCACAATATTTTCTCAATATGAGTCTTTATTCCATGATCTTTGTTTGGATGCTTTAGATACTTCAAATTCTGTCATCTTCCGTAGTGCAATCCAAATGTTCTATTACAATTTAACTTTTGATGCAACACACATCTATTCCCGGGTTGCCGGTATTGACATCGCCTTCAATGATTCTGAGTTGGGGGATTTTCTTGATCTTGTTAATCTTGATACTTGGAATAAACTTGTGGAAGCACGTCAATTTCAATTTGTTGGCGATACTTCTCTTGAAGGATTCAAGGAGGAATTATGTGCTCCTAACATAAGTCCTCGCAAACTTATGGCCAAGCATCTCAACCCCTACTTCTATGAGCTTCACCGAATGGTTTTTAACACCATCTTACCCAAGGCTGGCTCAACAGATGAAGTCACTTATCTTGAGATCTCCGCCTTATATCATCTCCACTATCGTATTCCATTCAACTTTCCACGGACTATGATGGATTGGATGATCAACTGTCGGAAGAAACCAAGAGCTTTGGTTTATCCTCTCTATCTTCCTTTCGTTTTTCGTGCCTTCATCATTCCTATCCATGATTGTCCGTTCCTGCCTGCACCTGCCTTTCTATCCAAAGCACGACGCCTTCAGCCTGTCGCTGCTTCTGAGTCATCTGAGCATTCTGCTGATGAGGAGCCTGACGCCCCTCCTTTTGGTCAGGATGCACCACCTCCACCTGCCACTCTTGAGTCCATTCAGACCATGCTCCGGGATCGTTTTACTCTTGAGGACGATCGCTGGACACAGCTAGACTATCGTACCACTCTGCAGATGAGTGCTCTCGGCAACTCTCTGCATGATATCCGGTACTCTCTGTCTCAGCATTTGCACATTCCCATGGAGAGGGATCCAGCGCGCGCGGGTTATCGCATTGATGATCCGTGGGTTATGCGTTACATGGATCCGGATGATGCTTTTGTGGACCCTCGTCGCTCCTTTCATGGTCCATCAGATGTTCCAGGACCATCTCGTGCTCCATGATGGAGATTGGCTACTATCTGCTGCTGCTGCTACTGATGATGATCTTAGTTACTTTTGATTTCAGTTATTTAGTTTCTTATGGATTTATGTAGCTGGTTTTATGTACTCTGTTTATGGTTGGCCACTTGGTTTGGTGGATGACATTATCTGTCTTTATTATCATTCTATGTCAGTGACTTATTTTGCTTAGTATTTTACTGTTTCTTCTCTGCTTGGTGTGGTTGCATTAATATTCATTGCTTCTTTATATTGCTAACTGCCAAAAGGGGGAGAAATAATGTATATTTTTATTGTTTTGCTTTTGGGAGATATTAGATATCATACTGGTTCTATGCATTCGTATATCTGTGTATATCTGTACTTCTTCCTCTGGAAAATATTATCTATCAGATCACAGGTACTATGCATTTTGTAAGGGGGAGAGCTATAGCTTCTAGCTCGACACCGTTCATGGTTTACGGGGAGCTATTTTCTCTTAGCTCAGGCATCGTGTATGGGGGAGCTATGGAACTATGTTACAATCAACTGTGTCCAGGTATGAATATTGAAATATACATATATTATTTTGTCAATTATCAATATGGGGGAGATTGTTGACACAAAGTCACAGTCAACCAAATATTGACTACATTGACCAAATAATATTTGTATTAATTCAATACGACACACGACGACTGCATTCAGTTCAAGACAGATGACAGCTCAGTCTCCGGCTCTCAGTGTGTTCTGGAGTCTGTATTTTATGATTTCATTGAGTCTAGATTTATGTACTCTGAGTCTTGCTGAGCTCTTGGAACTTAGTCTATAACCTACCCAAAATCCCAAGCTCCACTGAACCAAAAACTGCCCACTGGTCCCCTTAGAACCACTCTGTGCTCTGGAGACAGAGTTCGGGCCGAACTCTGCCTCCACACAGAGTTCGGGCCGAACTCTGTCCCCTAGAAATCAGGAACCCTAATTTTAGGGATAGCTGGTTGCTAGCTGTCCAACGGCCAAATTTTTGAATTTTCCTACCCGAATTCTGGCCGAATTCTGCCTATAAAAACACTATAAATAGGGCATAAATTCTCTCATTTCAATTCACTCAATCTTCTCTTCTCTTCTCTCTTATAAGCTCAATAAGCCATACCCTTCCCATCTACTAGCCACAAGCCTCCTAAGTCTCGAGTGCTCAGCATCTCTCAGTTAGGATTCTTGTGCAAGAGTTGAAGAAGTCGCTTGGACAATTCCAAGCAAATCGCCACTGCGATCCTCTGTTAGAAGTTGACGTGCTCTTCTGAAGAAAAGGCACGGGTTGTAAACTACTATTTCACAAATAGTGGATTTAATCCTGAGCTAGAGTTCTCAGGCCTGGACTAGTCCTCCACGAGGGAAACCAGGTTAAAATCGCTGTGTTTGCGTATGCTCTTTTGCTCTTTATTTATTTTCCGCACTTTACTCTGATTATTGATTGTTGGTGAAAGAGTTAATTTTTAATTGGCTTTTTTCTATATAAACTCTATTCACCCCCCTCTAGAGTTGCCAAACTGTTCTTCACAAATGTCTGATATTCTATATTGTAGATAATATGGTGTGTGGTGTCACACAGAAGATCATATTATCAGTTCCCTATGGAGTATATAAATAGTTCACAACCTAGATGGACTTGGACAATCTATTGGAAAGGTTGTAGTGTAATCTGGTATTAGTCTATCTTGACTATAGGTTTACACTAGTACACTTTGTGTGTATTGAATAGGACCACTTAAGGTTGTTCTCTTTGTACTGACTACATAAGAGAACAAACACCTCTGTTATTATGGATGCTTGTGCTCTTAACCCGGATATAATAACGGACATGTATATACAGTGTGCATTATTTTGACTCATAAAATAGTGAGATTCATTATAGATCAACAACCTCTATGAATTGGGTAATAACATTGTATGTATGATGAGCTGCTGATTATAAATAGAATCTATGTCCCAATACATCGGGTTGATGATGTCCCCTTAAGGAGCTCATAAGGATTGTCATGTAAACCCTGCAGGTGGATTATATCCGACATGACAAATAAAGTTGAGCGGTACTACTTAAGGATAAAATATGTCGAATCAATATAGTTGTCAGTAACTTAATTTGATCGACGGACATACGATATCTTAATATGGGGAGCCAAACGAGCATATAATAAAAGGAGCCCACAAAATTAATTTGGGATTAGGGAGCTAGTGCAACAATAGCTCATTAGTGGACCGAGCTATTGTTAATGGGCCTGGATTGTGTGTTCAGGCTGAACACGGGATATCCAGATCCGTTAGGAGGCCTAACCCTAATTTCTCCTCATGGTCCCTGCTGTAGCCTATATATATCCTCTATTCTCTGGCCGCCATTATTACCGATCAGAAATCTGAAACTTTCTCTAAAATTGTGATTCAAGTAAGGAGAGAAAGAGAGGGCTGCCAAGGAGAAGAAAAGGTTGGGAGATCGTCGCCCACACGACGTCCAACTCAAGGAAGGAATACGTGCAGAAGATCTTGGGGTCGTCCGCTCGAGATTGCCAGGAATTACTTGTCTCCTTTCCGTCGCAAGTATAATACGTGAACCCTAGTTTTCACGTATGAAGGGTTAGAACACGTATTAGATCTGTTTAACTTTCTATCGATCAATACACACACCAAAGGAAGGGTCATGGGAATCCCCAGTTCCATCAATTGGTATCAGAGCCACTTTGGATCTACGTATTGATTGATACGTCCATGTTGTCCAATAAAACCTGCGCTGTGTAATAGTCGGTAGATGTAGATCTGTTCTAACTCGGTTTTGTAGGCATCTTAGATCCAACTATTATGGTCCAATACATGTTTTTGATTGTGTTGTTTAAACCACGGACATGTCGTAGATGTTGTTGTTGCTGTGGATGTAATTAAAATCACGAGGGTTGATCGTGCTTATTATTTTAATTTTGCAATCTAGATTATGTGTGAACTCCTTCGGAAGGCATAGGATTGATATAATTTTAATTATTTTTTATCAATCGTGATGGCGGTGGTGGCTGTTTCTGACGTCGGACGAGATGCTGGTTTTAAGCAGTCTAGAGGCAGACAGATGATTTTCGATAAAGGAATCGACAGCCAAAACCTTAATAGTTGGATATTTTGGATTCGGATAGTTGAGAACCCCGAATAGATCTGTGCAGTGCCAGATTTTAGATTCGGATAGTTGACGACAGAGCAGCAAAGATGACCATAATAGTTGGATATTTTCTCTTATTTTTGTCATTTTGTTTTTTCTGATTATGCATATTTATTATTGTGTGGTTGTTTTTTTGAAAAACCAAGCCTATATTAATAATGGACAACATGGACATAATATCAACTAGTAGAAAAACCCTCATTGTTAAATAACTAAGTGGGAGAGGATATTTATTTAGTTTAAATCCTATGGTCTCTATTACTGGTTTGTAGGTGATGTAATTATACTTGCGTGTTGGCTATAGTGCTTTCCTCCATATCGGATGAGTATAATTATGGATCACCAGTACAAACTTCCTTAGGGATAATTGTAGAAAGTTACCTAGTATGTATTCACTTCTCCATCTGAAGGAACTCATTACAAGGTAGTGGACTTAGTATTAAATAATGGTATACACTTAGATACAAATAATGGTATCCTCCCTATCGGAGTCACTGCTATTATTTGTATGACCAGAGCAAGACCAGCATATTAATTTTATTTGTCATAAAGTTATGTTAACATGATAGTAAAATTAATAAAAAAAAAAACCTACTTGAACAAAGTTAAATTTGTATACGTCCACACTATCGTGGCATGCTAAATTCATGGTATTCAAGGTGTTGGTGAATTTCTTATTATTGTTTTGAGGGAATCAATATTTAGTTAATTCAAAAAGTTTTTTTTGCCCTACATAATTTTATTTATGTTATTCTCAGGATTTCAAAAATGGGTTCTTTCAGTCCACTTATGGTGATTCTTAAAAAAACAAACTTACTGGACCTAAATATATTGACTGGAAATGTAATTTGGATATTGTTCTGACTGCTGAGGAGTATAAATATGTACTTGTTGAGGAATGCCCACCTAAGCCTGATGTTAACTCTGATGAAGAGGTCAAAGAGGCTTATAAGAAGTGGAAAAAGGCATATGAGATGGCGCGGTGTTACATTCTGGCATCTATGTCAAATGTACTGCAACATCAGCATCAGGCCAAGGCCACTGCTTATGACATGATGTATAACCTCAAGAAACTCTTCGGACATCAGAGTAGAGCAGCTAGGCAGTTTGCTATGAAATGTTTGATGAATACAAAAATGGCTGAGGGTACACCAGTAAGGGATCATGTTCTCAAGATGATGGGTCATCTGAATGAGATGGAGATCCTTGGAGCTGAAATCGATAGGGAATCCCAGGTCGATATCATTCTCGGGACTCTGCCTAAAAGTTTTGACAATTCCTGCCTTAATTACAACATGAACAAAAGGTTGTATAGTTTGGTAGAACTTTCAGAAGAGCTACAGGATGCTGAATCTCTCTTTAGGCAGAGTGGTCATATTTTTGTTTCTGAAAAGGCTTCTACTTCTAAGCCAAAAGGCGGTAAGAAGAAGAATAACATTCAGAAATAGGCAAACTCTGCAAAGAAGGGCATGGGACCTCAAGGCGCGGTGAAAAAGCCGAAAGGTAAATGTTTCAAGTACAAAGGGTCAGGACATTGGAAGACTGATTGTCCACTTCTCAAACAAGGGAATAAAGAAGGTATATCTCATTTACTAGTAGTTGAAACATGTTTAGCGGTGTTATCTACCGGCACCTGGTATGTAGATACAGGAGCCACTAATCATGTCTGCAATACATTGCAGGGGTTCCAGGAAACCAGACGGCTCAGTGATGAAGAGATATGCTTGTTCATGGGTGATGCTATAAAAGTATCGGTCATTGCATTAGGAGATGTTACTTTATCTTTTGGTGGAAATAAGTCTTTGACATTGAGAGATTGTCTTTATGCACCTTCACTTAGAAGGAATTTAGTTTCTGTTTCTATGTTAGTTAAGGATGGATATTCAATTTATTTTAATGACAATATTGTTATTAGAAAGAATAAACATTTTATCTGTTCTGGTGCATTGGTTGATAATTTGTATGTCATAAATCCTATTTTGCCCATAATGCAACTTATGGAAATGAATAATATGTCATCTAATTTAAATAAGAGAAAAAACCTTCTTGTATGAACCAAACATATCTTTGGCACTTACGATTGGGGCATATTAACCTAAGAAGGATTCAAAGACTGGTTGAAGATGGACCTTTGAGTTCATTGGAAGTGGAGGCACTACCAGTCTGTGAATCCTACTTGGAAGGTAAAATGACCAAAAGGCCTTTTACGGCAAAGGGGTATAAGGCCAAAGATGTGTTGAAATTGGTTCATTCTGATTTGTGTGGACCTATAACTATCCAAGCTAGAGGTGGCTTTGAATATTTTGTCATATTTATTAACGATTATTCAAGGTATGGATACATTTATTTGATGCGTCGTAAGTCTGAGTGCTTTGAGAAATTCAAAGAGTACAAGGCTGAAACAAAAAAACGTCATGGAAAATATATCAAGTCATTACGATCAGATCGTGGTGACGAGTACCTCTTTGGAGAGTTTAGGGATTATTTATCAGAGGTTGGGATTGTATCCCAATTGACTGCACCTGGAACGCCCCAGCAGAATGGTGTAGCCGAAAGAAGGAATAGAACTCTTGTGGAGATGGTTAGATCAATGATGAGTTATTCGGATTTACCAGATTCGTTTTGGGGATATGCCTTAGAGACTGCAGCTTATATTTTGAACTTGGTTCCTTCTAAGTCAGTACCTCTTACTCCCACAGAGCTGTGGATTGGGCATAAGCCTAGTCTGAAACATATTCGCATTTAGGGTAGTCCAGCACATGTGCTGAATGGGAAAGCAGATAAGTTGGAATCTCGTACAGAAGTACGCTTGTTTGTAGGTTATCCAAGAGGAACGAAAGGAGGTTTATTTTATAGTCATAAGGATCAGATTAGCACCAATGCCCGATTCTTAGAGGAAGACTATGTGATGAACCATAAACCCACAAGTAGAGTTGTTCTAGAAGAACTGAGACTTGAGACACCAAGTACTTCAGTACCAACAGTACAAGAGGATGAACCACAAATAACTGCACAACGTGTCACAAATGTTACACCACAACCGATAGTGCCTCGTCGTAGTGGGAGGGTTGTGATACAACCTGATAGATATATGTTCTTAGGAGAGTCATCAGACTTCGTCCCTGAGGAACAAGATTATGATCCCTGTACCTACAATGAAGCACTCCAAGATAAAGATGTAGAGTCTTGGCAAAAAGTAATAATATCTGAAATAGAATCTATAGATTCTAATCAGGTCTGGAAGCTTGTAGAACCACCCGTTGGTGTAAAATCCATTGGATGCAAGTGGGTCTATAAGAGAAAAAGAGGACCAGATGGTAAGGTTGAAACCTTTAAAGCTCGGCTTGTAGCAAAAGGTTTTACTCAAAGAGAGGGTATCGATTATGAGGAAACCTTTTCTCCTGTAGCCATGCTTAAGTCTATCCGGATTCTTTTATCAATTGCAGCTCATCTCGATTATGAGCTTTGGCAAATGGATGTCAAAACAGCTTTCCTTAATGGAAGTCTTGAGGAAGACATCTATATGAAGCAACCAGACGGGTTCATTGAAAAGGGCCAGAAGCATCTTATTTGTAAGCTCAAGAAGTCCATTTATGGACTTAAGCGAGCTTCCAGATCTTGGAACATACGTTTTGATCAGGTGATAAAATCCTATGGATTTGATCAATGTCAGGATGAATCATGTGTATACAGAAAGTGTGACGGAAATGTGGTGGTGTTCCTAGTACTTTATGTGGATGACATCTTGCTCATTGGAAACAATATTAAGGTGTTATCTGATGTAAGGGTATGGTTATCCAAACAGTTTGATATGAAGGACTTGGGAGAAGTAGGTCACATCCTTGGGATCAAAGTTCTACGAGATCGCAAGAAAAAGATGCTGGGCTTATCCCAAGCTTCCTATATCGATACTGTACTAACTCGTTTTAGTATGCAAAATTCTAAGAAAGGTTTCTTACCTTTTAGACATGGAATTGCTCTATCAAAGGAGCAGTGTCTGAGGACACCTAAAGAGATAGAGAACATGAAGGCAGTTTCTTATGCTTCAGCAGTAGGAAGCTTAATGTATGCAATGCTATATACGAGACCAGACATCTGCTTTGCCGTAGGCATGGTCAGCAGATATCAGTCTAACCCAGGACAAGAGTACTGGACTGCCGTAAAGCATATTTTGAAGTACCTAAAAAGGACTAAAGAGTATATGCTAGTTTACTAGGCAGATAGTTTAGTTCCCTTGGGGTATACAGACTCAGATTTTCAGTCAGATAGAGATTCCAGGAAATCTACCTCAGGTTATGTGTTTACTTTGGGAGGTGGAGCCATTGTGTGGAGGAGTATCAAGCAAAAATGTATTGCTGATTCCACCATAGAAGTCGAGTATGTGGCAGCCTCTGAGGCAGCCAAAGAAGCGGTTTGGCTCAGAAACTTTCTGTTGGACTTGGATGTGGTACCTAGTTTGCCTAAGTCTATTACACTTTATTGTGATAATAGTGGTGCAGTTGCAAACTCGAAGGAACCACGAGCCCATAAGACTGGCAAACACATTGAGCGCAAGTACCACCTGATATGAGATTTCGTAAAGAAAAAAAAAGTTGTTGTGATCAAGATAGCATCAGCCGACAACCTAGCTGATCCCTTTACAAAGAGCTTACCAGCTAAGGCTTTTGATAGTCATGTTGAGGGAATGGGAGTCAGATGTGTAGCAGCATGGCTTTAAGTATAAGTGGGAGATTTGTAACAGTATACTGAAAAGCAATGCTTTGAGTATAAGTAGGAGATTGTTAGGGTTATATACTAAAAGCATCATTTTTTTTAGTAACCTTATTTCCTTAAATTTTGAATGAGAATCATATGGGCAAATGTTTGCATATTGTATTTGTTTCAAGTGTTAATGCAAATGTCTGATATTCTATATTGTAGCTAATATGGTGTGTGGTGTCACACAGAAGATCATATTATCAGTTCCCTATGGAGTATATAAATAGTTCACAACCTAGATGGACTTGGACAATCTATTGGAAAAGTTGTAGTGTAATCTGGTATTAGTCTATCTTGACTATAGGTTTACACTAGTACACTTTGTGTGTATTGAACAGGACCACTTGAGGTTGTTCTCTTTGTACTGACTACATAAGAGAACAAACACATCTGTTATTATGGATGCTTGTGCTCTTAACCCGGATATAATAACGGACATGTATATACAGTGTGCATTATTTTGACTCATAAAAGAGTGAGATTCATTATGGATCAACAACCTCTATGAATTGGGTAATAACATTGTATGTATGATGATCTGTTGATTATAAATGGAATCCATGTCCCGATACATCGGGTTGATGATGTCCCCTTAAGGAGCTCATAAGGATTGTCATATAAACCCTGCAGGTGGATTATATCCGACATGACAAATAAAGTTGAGCGGTACTACTTAAGGATAAAAGATGTCGAATCAATATAGTTGTCAGTAACTTAGTTTGATCGGAGGACATACGATATCTTAACATGGAGAGCCAAACGAGCATATAATAAAAGGAGCCCACAAACATAATTTAGGATTAGGGAAGTAGTACAACAATAGCTCATTAGTGGACCGAGCTATTGTTAATAGGCCTGGATTATGTGTTCGGGCTGAACACGGGATATCCAGATCCGTTAGGAGGCCTAACCCTAATTTCTCATCATGGTCCCTGTCGTAGTCTATATATATCCTCTATTCTCTGGCCGACATTATTATCGATCAGAAATCTGAAACTTTCTCACAATTTGTGATTCACGTAAGGAGAGAAAGAGAGGGCTGCCAAGGAGAAGAAAAGGTTGGGAGATCGTCGTCCATACGACGTCCAACTCGAGGAAGGAATACGTGCAGAAGATCTTGGGGTCGTCCACTCGAGATTGCCAGGAATTACTTGTCTCCTTTCTGCCGCAGGTATAATTCGTGAACCCTAGTTTCCGCCTATGAAGGGTTAGAACACGTATTAGATCTGTTTAAATTTCTATCGATCAATACGCACACCAAAGGAAGGGTCCTGGAATCCCTAGTTCCATCAACATGTCCCCAGGCATCTCCCTTTTGCTCTATGTTTAGTTGTTCAGAACATACAACAACTATTAGCTAGCTGTCTTCGTTGTTTACAAGGCATCCTTCACTCTCCCTCACTCTATTTATACTCTATTGCCACTTGTTAACCCCTTCTTATGTATGTAGACATTTACCTTTCTCTAGTCAACTGAACCCTTAGACACAAAGACTTATGAACACAGATGGTTCACACGACATCTACATAATCCCATGTACATGTATATGCGTATAGATATACTGATACACAAGAACACATTACCCTTACGCATACTGACACAACCAGGGCTCACTCTCCTATGTTAATATAGTGAACCCTCAGATCCCATGTTATCAATCACCAATTGGATACCCACCCGTATCAGCCAAGGTCTGATACACAAGTACTCATAGTCATTCAGGTATCTATCCGACGCTACTTCTAACCTTATGTTGATGACCAAATCACAAAATACAGGACACACTCAGTCTTGTACACACTCATCGACCCTGGTGTTCCCCCATTATTCGAATACCTGTTCCACATGAAACTAATACCAAATACCTACTTACAAGTCTGACACACCATGGTTTCGAAGACTAAACTAATACGGTAGATAGATGGCTGCTACTAGTCACCCTATGATTGCTACTCAAAACCAATCAGATACGCACCCACGTTTCCTGGACACCTTCCTAATGGCACGCAAATGCGATACACAGATGTATAGGCCGCTACTGTACCCCGATTCAATGTTGCGCTTCGATACAACCATGAATCTTAGTAACAGTTATATAATTATCTATGCTCTGTTAAGGAGTTCCCACAAACAGTTATAACACCATCAATCTAATTAAACAAACGCAGAGGATTAGAGTTAAATTAATTACCTGTATCTTGATCCTTCGACTCGAGAAGAATAGATCAGAAAGAGGAAGTATCCCAACTCTTGCACCGGGGAGAAGATCAAACCTTAGGGTTTTGAGGGAGAGGGGATTCGGCTGAGGGTCTCTTCAAATATATATATATATATATATATATATATATATATATATATATATATATATATATATATATATGTTAATTTTCTGGATAAGTGTTAATCCTAAGAGGATTAGATGGAATCGAGTTTAAATTGGATGAGATTTTGAATGCAGAGTTGGGGTATCTGGCCGTTTGGAAAATTGAAAAGCCAAAGTTTCACATAGCCCCCTTCCCTTGATTGGGTTTACATGGTGGGTCCTCCCTTCTTTATACTATGGTATGGTTGATATGTATATAGTTTCTAAGAATATACATATATACCCATAACCCTTTATACATGCACAATATATACATATACTAAATTCCTATACCATCATTACTGTAGCTAATTTATAATTTTAATTTATATATACATTTAGATATAAAGAGTTTACGAAAACTCCCATGTTTATGGATTTGACAGAAAGTTCTAGCAAATAAAATGACTCATATACAAAATATCAATTTAATAACTAATAAAATATATATATAAAATTAACTCTGGGGGGGTTAAATCCTACCCACCTTAAAAATAATTTCGTCCTCGAAATTTCAAAGCGTCCTTAGATTTTCGAAATGGCAAAACCCTAAAAATATATCCAATCTCAGAATTAAAATTAAAGTATCATCCTAAAATTTTTGAATCCTCTGTTGTAGTTATTTTTCAAATTCATGCAATAATTTGCCTTATCCTCGAAGCTATTTCGAAATTACAAGTCCTCGAGGACTTCTACCCACCTTTGAATCAACTCATATGACCCAAGAACATACTAAGTGGGATCTCCTTAATTTTTTTTAAATGTAAATCCAATATTGAAAATTTGTCTTCAAAAAGGAATTCCAATACAATTTTTTTTCATCCAATCATACTATATTATTTTTCTTCTTCTTAATTTTTCCTCCTTAATTGATTGCTGAATAAACACATTCTTCTTCATAAATCCTCGATCAATTCTTCTAAATTCCCATAAATTTTTCATTGCCCTTTACAAATACCATAACATCATAAAGCTTTGAAAAAATTTAATTTTATTTCACTAAAGGCTTTCCCTAATCATTGTCTATTAATACTTCAGCCTCTAGCAATATAATCATCATAATCCCAGTCTGCTAACTTCCATCAATACTTTCAACAAAAAATTTTGATCCCTAATAATAAGTTCGCTAGAATCTCTACCCACCTTGCACACTAGTTGCAAAAATTAGTACCAATAGATATCTTATGGCATATGGCATCTCTAATCCCCTCTTATCATTCAAGCAACCAAAATTCAATAATCAAACTAACTTACACTATAACTTAAGAATTTCTGATAAATACTAGACATGATCATTCGTCACCCCGAAATAAGAAGGGACGAGAATCAATGGTACGGAAAGGCAAGGAAGAATAATCGAGAGCAAATATGAAGTTTCAGTGACGGTAGAGAAATTTCTAAGAGAATTTTCAAGAAAGTGTGGATTGAAATTTTTAAGGGTTTAATCATATTCACAGGCTTGTATCAGTACAGTTACGTAACCGATATGATATGCTCTGACATGTATGGGCCACCAAAAAAACTCTCTCTCTCTCTCTCAAATTTATAACTGTTACCTACTTCCCCATGTTACTGATACCCCATTGTGATTGATACACCAACCTGTCACTCCCTTCCATTTCCAGTTTGCTAACGCCATATATCCCCAGGCATCTCCCTTTTGCTCTATGTTTAGTTGTTCAGAACATACAACAACTATTAGCTAGCTGTCTTCATTGTTTACAAGGCATCCTGCACTCTCCTTCACTCTATTTATACTCTATTGCCACTTGTTAACCCCTTCTTATGTATGTAGACATTTACCTTTCTCTAGTCAACTGAACCCTTAGACACAAAGACTTATGAACACAGATGGTTCACACGATATCTACATAATCCCATGTACATTTATATGCGTATAGATATACTGATACGCAAGAACACATTACCCTTACGCATACTGACACAACCAGGGCTCACTCTCCTATGTTAATATAGTGTACCCTCAGATCCCATGTTATCAATCACCAATTGGATACCCACCCGTATCAGCCAAGGTCTGTTACACAAGTGCTCATAGTCATTCAGGTATCTATCCGACGCTACTGCTAACCTTATGTTGATGACCAAATCATAAAATACATGACACACTCAGTATTGTACACACTCATCGACCCTGGTGTTCCCACATTGTTCGAATACCTGTTCTACATACAACTAATACGAAATGCCTACATACAAGTCTGACACACAATGGTTTCGAAGACTAAACTAATACGGTAGACAGATGGCTGCTACTAGTCACCCTATGATTGCTACTCAAAACTAATCAGATATGTACCCACGTTTCCTGGACACCTTTCTAATGGCGCGCAAATGCGATACACAGATGTATAGGCCGCTACTGTACGCCCATTCAATACTGCGCATCGATACAACCATGAATCTTAGTAACAGTTATATAATTATCTATGCTCTGTTAGGGAGTTCCCACAAACAGTTATAACACCATAAATCTAATTAAACAAACGCAGGGGATTAGAGTTAAATTAATTACTTGTAGCTTGTTCCTTCGACTCGAGGAGAATAGATCAGAAAGAGGAAGTATCCCAACTCTTGCGCCGGGGAGAAGATCAAACCTTAGGGTTTTGAGGGAGAGGGGATTCGGCTGAGGGTCTCTTCATATATATATATATATATATATATATATATATATATATATATATATATATATATATATATATATATATATATATATATATGTCAATTTTTTGGATAGGTGTTAATCCTAAAAGGATTAGAGGGAATCGAGTTTAAATAGGATGAGATTTTGAATGTGGAGTTGGGAAATCTGGCCGTTTGGAAAATTAAAAAGCCAAAGTTTCACATAGCCCCCTTCCCTTGATTGGGTTTACATGGTGGGTGCTCCCTTCTTTATACTATGGTATGGTATATGTATATAGTTTCTAGGAATATACATATATACCCATAACCCTTTATACATACACAATATATACATATACTAAATTCATATACCATCATTACTGTAGCTTATTTATAATTTTAATTTATATATACATTTAGATATAAAGAATTTACGAAAACTCCCATATTTATGGCTTTGACAGAAAGTTCTAGCAAATAAAATAAAATGACTCATATACAAAATATCAATTTAGTAGCAAACAATTAATATAAAAAATTAACTCTGGGGGGGTTTACAACAATTGTAGCACTTGGTCCCCTTACCCTCAACCATAGAGGTTTTTTTCTTTTCCTTATCGACAGTCGTACGTAGATTAGTGGGCTATTCGTACTACCATTTAGGTTGGTCATTTTGTTGGTAAGACTTATTGTAGTTGAAGACCTTTTGATGTTACTCAAATTCGAGTGTTATTTGGTAGGCATCTTCTGCAGTAGTCGCCTTCAAAGGTCCAATTTCACGTCAAAAAAAGCCAGATCGAAACCGTGAGAGCGTGACTCGGGGGTCCTCAACGATCTCATAACGAGACATCAATTCGTCGATCCTAGTCATATACTGACAGGTTACCCTGACGAAATATGGCTATTTGGTCCATTAGATAGTCTCTTGTAATTACCACTTTTCTGGAACAGGGGTATTTTTGACTTTTTTCTAAGTGTTGTTATTATTGTGATTTCATATTATATCTTGAGTGATAAATTATTTTTCAAAACTAAACTTATATTTTTGGTTAATTATCTAAATAATTAATATAGTGCATGTGTTATATTTTTGAATATGGATAATGGTTAGCCTTTAGATTAGAATGGTGGTTAGTGATCCTAGAGTAACTAAACCAATTTGTCATGACCACCCAACTTGATGATTAAGACTAGACTAACTGAACTTTAGTTAGTCTCTAACTAGATTAGAAGGAATAGTTAGAACGTTTGACTGAACACCTAATTAGGAAGGAAGGTTTATTTTCTAATCTTGTCATGACATTAGAGAGGGGCTTAATGGACATTCTACCTTAACCAAAACCCTAAATTAAACCCTTTATGGCAGCCCACTTCCTTTATAAAGCTCCACTTCATCTTCTTCCTCCTTATTTCATCCCAAACCCTAACCCTAATTAGAGCTTCTTCCCCAATTCCTACTACCACCAAATTTTCTCCAAATTGGTCTCATTCTCTTTCTCTTGGAGAGAAGAAGGCTCTATTAGCAAGCTTGGAGGGATTGGAGCACTTGGAGCTTGAAGGACTTTGAATCTTGGATCCATTTTCATTGAGAATCTATCTCCCAATTGGTATGAGCTCTCTAATCCATTAATTTCCATCAAATTAGTGTAGATGCATTCATTAGGGACCCTCATGCATTAGGTTTACCATGTAGAGGAGTTTTGACTCATCCTCCTCTCATTTGGAGATTTTTCCCTTTGTATTTTGACCTATTTTGGGAAAAATCCGAAAATGATATTTCTAGGGTTTATGAAGTAGGTTTCTTATGCTCTAATGGTGGTTTATAACATGTGGGTGAGCTTGGGGTCAAGTTTGAATCCATTTGGTGTGCGTATCATAGACGTGTCCGATACGCAGCCAAGTATTTGACAAAATGACCCTTAAAGCATTCAATACTCTAATTTCATATTTGAACCTTATTTTATATTTGCATTATCTTGAGTCATCAATATTAGTATTTATATAGTGAATTAGAGTGGTTGTGAATGTGGTATATTGATTTGGGGGTTTGTGGGTTAAGTGGCCTCTGTGTGTGTGGACTGTTCTTTATTGGGATTGGAATGACATTTGTTTAGTCCAGTGCAAGGTCAGTCCCACTGCTTAGTTTGATTTAGCCTACTGTTCTGTCATTGTGTTCAGTCCTCAATGTTGGTCCCTATCCTACTGTTAAGTCCATATACTCATTCAATCCTTGTATACATTTAGGAAATCCCATTACTGAATATGTTCAGTCCTTACCTTCTAATTGAAACAGTCTCCATTACATTAGTTCAGTCCCTTTGAACTCTCATGATTCAGTCCCTTACATTACCATATGTATTGGTCCAGTTCTTATATATGTGTTCAGTCACCTATTTTAGTAGCAAATCTTTTGGGTAATATATGAATGTGTGGGAGTCATAGATACCATATCAAATAAGATATCAGTGTTCAGTCCCATTTTGGTTCTTCCTCCATGTATCAGTCTTACCAATAAGAGGTTAGTCTTTCTATTGGCCATTCCTATGGTTCAATATGATGTTTCAAAACCCCATGCTAATAGCTTAGTCCACATTCCTTATTAGTATCAGTCCTTAATATCACTAAGTTGTCCAATTCCATCTACATGTCACTGTATTAAATTGTTCAGTTGTTGGGAAGTCTTGAGGCTCGAGATTAGGAAGGTGGGTCAGTCCATTCCCTCATGTTCAGATATTTATATAGGTTTCATTCCATGGTATGATGTCAGTCCACAGTATCTAGATGTCCTGCCCACTTCATTTATTGATCAGTCATAAGAGTATTCATTGCTTTATGACAGATTTGAGATGGGGAAAGTTCATCTTGAGTTCAGCCCCCTGTTTAGTTTAGTATCAATTTTCTTTTACATTTTGTTCAGTCTCATATCCTAGCATCAGTCCACCTGTGTTTTGAGTTCAGTCTATTTTCAATTTATGTATCAGTCTATTAGGGGTAGTGGGTATATTTTGTATAGGCTATTTTGATCAGTCCTTAGTTCACTTTGTTTCATGTGTCCAAAGCTGGTATCAGTCATATTGAGTATCATCTATAGGGAGGAAAACCTATATCAGTTAGGGGCACCAGGTAAGAGCATATGGGGAAATCAAATATCAGCAATAGGAATAAGAGATATATTGTATCAGTCTTAAATGCTAGTTCTATAGAGTGACTAATGTATTAGTTATAGAGGGACTATATAAAGGGGATTCATTCATGTATCAATATAGGATTGTGTCTAGTGTGTAATATTAGTCTTTGTTTCAGTTATTTGAGTTCAGAACCCCCCCATTACTGTCAGTCCTTGTATAAGCCTTTCATTGTATCAGCTAGTGTACACCTCGAGTTCAATGTATTCATTTGCTATTCAGTTCCTCTTGAACTTTGAATGACAGTCATCATGTTCAGTTGCCCACTAATATTTGAAATATATCAATCCTTTTACCCGTATGATGTCAGATGTATCAATCCTAACTTGCATTGTATCAACCTATGATAGGGGGTTTAGCCATAATAGTGCCTTAAGAGTGAAGTGAAGGAGTTTTAGTAGACAGCCTACCTAATAGCAGGGCATGCAGGTATCAGTAGAAGTAGAGGCTTGTTTTTACATACTGATTGGTTCAGGTGAATATATCAAGGGTTGTTAGAGTTTGGTATTGGGGACTCAGATGTCCAAGTACAGTAGTGGAGTGAAGCAGCTATAGAGAGAGAGAGAGAGAGCAATGGATTCAAGTGTGATCTGTCCTATAGTTTGGTTTCAAACATACATAGGTCAGTCCATATTGTTCAACCCACATTTCATTATCTGTCCAGTTCCTTTTTAATATTTCAGTCACACCTGAGTTCAGACTACATTTGCTTCATGTTCCAGTTCCCTTTGCCTATATATTCATGTTCAGTCCATATCCACATAAACCAGTCCCTTGTATTACTTTTAAACCAATCCCTATTAGTTCAAGCATCAACCTTGTTCAGTCCCTATGGAACACTTGTATCAGTTTAACTGGACCTATTGTGTATCATTCCATACTGATATTAATATGATATCAGTCCCATTCATGTTATGGTTAGTCCCCTTCTCCTTGATCAGTCACTGTAGTCCTTATTCCAGGTCTCATAGAGCATGCATAATCCTTGGTCAGTCCCAAGCTTCCTTGGGTATCAGTTCTTGATACCCACTTATGCATATATGTTAAGTGTAGGAAGGAAAAACTTGAGTGGTATAACTATCATTAGAATGTAGCAGTAACATACACTTATATATATATATATAATATAATATAATATATATATATATATATATATATATATATATATATATATATATATAATATATATATTATATTATATTATATATATATATATATATATATATATATATATATATGCTGTCCTAGTGGCTTGATAAAGTAGTGTGATAGGATTGTGGCTATGGATAATGATATATGGGTTAGTAGAGTGCGGTATGAAATAGTGAACAATGTAAGGGGAAGTAAATAAGGTATTCCAATTGATATTACCTAGAGCTATCTAAATATGTATAAATGAGCTAGGATATGGGTATGGACCTAGAAGCCTAGACTAGGCCTAGTTTGATTAGTTTGACCTAGCCTAGCAAGGTACGACCTAGTATTGACCTAATTTGACTTCCATGACCTAGAGAAGGCCTAGAAGCATATAATTAATGCATTTAAGCTCATTGCTTACTCTAGAATATCAAATAACTTTGTATATCTCATATATAGGCTTGTGTGACCCTGCTTTGGATATCGATCCTCATTCATTGTTCTGGACGACATGCGAGTACATTCTCTGATAGTTTTTATTAATTTGATGATGATTATGATTCAGCTTCTAGTATAGTATTATTTGATTCTCTGACACAACACAGATTGATATTTATGGGTCCATTGCATGCGACACATATATTTTACTTGTTTGGCATCTATTTCTACAATCATCCACTGGAACCACATACTAGAATCACCTACAGACATTATGTACTTTCTGGCTAGACTTGTATCGATTTATGTGTCGGGTTATAGATTTACTGGTACTAGTCGGGTGGGAAAATACTCGAGTAAACATATAAACATTCCCAATCACACTGGAACCATCCTTACTGGTCTAATCTAGAAAGATAGTCGTCGCTGCTAGGCCAAGCGTGCGATGTATCGTATTCACTATTGATCTAATCTGGAAAGATAGCCGTCGCACGCTTGCCAAGCGTACGATGTGCCGTAATTACCCCCTAGCCGTTTACATGTCGAAAGCGGTATTTCAAAATACACTGGTTTAGTATCTTGTACTGGATTCACACTGGACTCACTTTGTACTGTCTTGACTCACATCACATTCATTCTAGTTCTGATATCTCTATTTACAGTCTTTATTACCATGCTCCTCCGATTTACTATATTTACTCTCCTGTACATAGTTAACTGTTGATCTGTTTCAATTCCTGTCTCAATCTATCATGTTCATCATGTATTACTTGCTATAACTATTTTATAGTATTTGTCATTTATTTGGAACTGCTAGAGGATATGTGCTCGTTTTATCCTGACTGGATATATTTTTTAGATAATTGCTCATGGGATCTGTGTCCTACTTTTACAAATCCGATAAAGGAATAGCTACCATGGGTCCAGATTCTCATTAGTGACCGAGAGACTTAGTTCTAGATTTGACTTGTGTTAGATTCTCTGTTAGAACTTTTGGTATGTAATATAATAAAGATTTTGTCATTTGTATTAAGACTTAGATTTTGATATTATATTAGAGTTGTTGTTTTGTCTTTATAGATATTTAGACTTCTTTGATATCTTATCGTGCTTTAGACTGTGCTTGAGTATTTACCATATCATTATGCTTGTCCTCCATTCGGAGTTGAGATCTACGACAAGTACATTATATCATTGTGTGAGATTGTTAGTTAGCGACCTAGCACTACAACAGAAATACCTTTTAATGACGGCTAAAAACCGTCATTAATGACAAACCATGACGCTTTTTTTTTCAAAGAAAGCGTGATGAAAACGGGTGTTATAAATGTTTTTTAAAAGCGTCATAAAATAAACGTCATGAATATGATAAGTTTCTGCTACACTTATTTTCAGCGTAGTTTGAAAGCGTTATGAATAGATAATCTCTATAAACTCAATTCAGCACATTTATAACGCTCAATTCTGCACATTTATATATTATTTTCCAAAAAATTATAGATCAATGCTCAATGTTGCTCAATTCAATTTCAAAACATTCATTTTGAACCATATTCACAAGAAAACATCTAAATATCATAGAGTACCATTTAATCCATTTACAAATATATACATAATATATATCACCATCTTCATTACATTTTTTCAAAATAGGACATCCACCGGACAGCCCACAAGATCGCCTCGATGGTCCGATCATCCTTCGCGAAGCTGACATCCACCGGACGTAGGTGCCACAATTCACATCTATTCCTGAAGAGAGAAAAAAATCCAAGGTTCTTGATGGGGTCCCTGTGGTACTCCGTGGAGGCTCTCGCTCTGCAGGTCATGGAAAACCCTTGGGCCTGTCAGCTTCTTTCATAGAAAACACAAAACAATTGTGAACATGGAAGAACAACTTGCCCAGTTAACCAACTTGGTAAAAAAACTCAGTTTCTAATTTCTGATAACAATGTCCAATATAAGCTATTGCTGAAGTATGTACCTAGTAAAACTTTCAATATTTTTGGAACAGTTCTAACATGTCCATCATAAAGAAAATACAAGGTAGCAAAGACAATATGAATTAGCAGAGACAATAGGGACCAAAAGTCCATCATAAGGAAATACAAGGTAGCAAAGACAATAGGAGCCAACTGTCCATCATAAAGAAATTTTACTTTTGTCAACATGTAATCTGGCCTACTTCCCCAACCAGGTTTGATGCTCCATATCTATAAAATTATCAAGCAACCTTGTCAGTATAAATAAACAAAATTAATAAGTAAACGCTGCAGTAATTCATTAAACCTTTCTTCAAAAAAACTAAATGCATCATCCACTGACCTGTATGGAACCATCTCCAATGCCACCCACAATGTGTTTGCCTTCAAAAAAACTAAATGCATCATCAAAGATTTGCCCTCCATTTCTTGCCTATTTTCTCTTTTACATTTTTTATTTGTCCATCCATAAACACTAGTAGAGCAACAAAAGGGACAGATCCTGGACAATAATATAGCCCCGTAACTCGTGAGACTTACGAGATTCTGGCCGAGGATTTACAACCTATGGTCAATACCGGTGGGAATTAATTTGATCCTTCCTAGTAACAATAACTTGCTGAAATTATAGATATATGATCAATTATCTATGTTTAGGTAGTCTTATCAATTTCTTATATAGGGTCCCTTATCTAGAGATCCACTTGCTATAAATGAAGAAGTAAAAACACTAACGGCTGTGTTTGATTGGGCTTTTTTTCCATGGAAAATATTTCTACCACAAATTTTCCACCAATTGTAGTGTTTGATAGCTTATATTTTCCATGGAATTATTTCCAAAAAACTATCATTTTCCATATTTTCCATGGAATTATTTCCAAAAAACTATCATTGATGCAAAATACTAAACAAGTTCCACAAGATACATTCTGGGAATAATTATACAAGTGGTACACACGCAATTCAATGACAGGAAATAAGAGAGAATAAAATGTGTATCGGATTCCAGTGATAGATGATGCGTGATCCATTAAATGTAAGTAATTTTCACAGTTCCAATATCATTATGTATGATTATACTTGATGAAAGGAGGGTTACCCCTACAGTTGCGGAAGCGGAATAGACAAGGGTAGTTCCAACAAAATGATGAACATAGATGAAGCCAAACAAAATTAGACTTTTTTTAAGGAGACCCATTATTCCAAGATGAACATATCATGAAGCCAAGACCAAATTACACCAAAGGAAGAAACTTTTTCTGTAAGATATAGTAACTGATCACCCACACTGAAATTGGGTAATTGAAATTAAAAGATCCCTTAGAACAGAGAATTATAGACATCTCTGTATAGAATTATAGACATCTCTGTAAGATATTGAAATTAAAAGAGCACAATTAGAACAGAGAATTATAGACCTCTCTGTAACATATAATAATTGATCGATACGCATAATAACCAAAATAGGAAAAATAAGATAGAAATCTAAATATCAAAGGGCCAATCAAAATATGGAAGGTAGAAAGAAATAAAACATTATAATGTGTTCCAAGCTATATGTTTAAGAGGTATGAATATGCAGAGTCATATTGGCAAAAATCCATGTGATATAGTTCTAAGCTATAAGACTTTGTACAATCATATGTTCATATAGATAAATTTCAGAATGCACATTTATTTGGGTTAAATGAACGAGAACTTTACCCAGTTTTATTAAAAAACTCATTTAGTTTATCCTATCTGCACATGTTGAGAAAACCATCAGTGAAACCAAACGGACCGTGGTCTGTCAATCTGAACTTTGGACACTTTGGACGATTCTTGCCGATTTTGTAAATCACCTGGTCTTGCAGTGACCCTCCAATCATTGCCCTCAAAGGGGGCATAGTCTTCTCGGAAGAATTCTTCGGGTTAAGCCTGAAAGCTGAATTTAATCAAGATGTAAAAGAACTGTATATTAGTTGAATAAATATCCCAAAGTACATAATTATCACAAGAAATATTCACCTGCTAATGCAGTGTTAAGGAGTGGATTTACTAAATCCTGCAAGTAAAATGAGACAAAAGTTTAGATTTGCAAGTAAAGTTGATTTTGTACCACTGACAGTGTAATATTTTAACCACCATATGTTTTCTATGAAAATAATTATAACTATGAACTTTGCCACGAGAACAAAATATTAACAAATTCATACATCTGGATGACAATCTATGTAACAAAAAAAATAAGTAATCAAAAAGGGCGGAGGTGGCCTTCGGGGTCGCATGGGGAATAAAAGGGTTTTTAATTTCTTCAAAATTAGGGATAGGGTTTTGGAGTTGGGGAAAAGGAAGGAGAAGAAGAGGAGAGGAGGGTGTAAGGAAGAGGAACTGACCCATGAGGGCTTCGGATCCGAGGCCGGTGCTGGAACCGATGAAGCGGCGGTGGTTGCGGACCCACGACATCGACGATGCCGGAGGAAGGAGAGGGAGAGCGCGGAGAAGAGGACGAGCAGAACCCTAAGGCTTCTCCTTCGCGTTCTTGTCGATCGCGTACGCGACGGCCTCGAGCTTGTCCTGGAGGGCGACGAGGAGCGTGAGGCCCTCCTCGAAGATTTTGAATCTAGGGTTAGGGTTTTGGAGTTGGGGAAGAGAAGGGAGAAGAAAGGAGGAGAAGGAGAAGATCAGAATGTTTTGGGGGAGAGGCGGGCTATAGCAAGGATTTTGCCAAAAATTGAAGTTAAAAAATATTACAAGTTTGCCACCGCTCTAAACTATTAATAACGCTTTGTTTTATAAACGTTATAAAAAGCCCAGAATTAGCCCAAACCGTCATAGAAAAAAGGTATTTTTCAACTTAATAACGCTTATGTATCAACCGTCATTAAAACTCCTTGTCGAGCGTCATTAATAGGTCTTTTTGTTGTAGTGTAGACAGCATTCTATCGCCGATGTTGCGACGTAGACTAGGTGTTGTTACGCACACGTGCCCCTATACCGGGTGCGGGTCATGACATCTCTATAGGATCGTAGGAGGTATTTTTTGCGAAGGATCTCTTTCATCTCGATCCACGTGCCTATAGGGACTCTGCCTAAGCGCTCTTTGTCTTTTTCAATTAAAGACCAATATATCCTAGCGGAAGCAGTTAGTTTCATTTTGGCAAATCGAATGCATCTCTCGGCACACATATCATACCACTCAAAATAATCGTCCATGCTAGACAACCAATCGCTAAAAGTCTTAGGATCATGGCAACCATCAAAGGATGGGGCCTCTACGGTCTCTTGGATGATATTTCTCATTGAAATCATCATGGATATCATGGGAAATCCTAGCTCTAAGTTCCTTTCTCATAGGTGGTCTAGGATTAGCAGGGTTTTGCCTTTCAGCAGGGTGTATGACATTTCTAGGACCCTCCCTAGCATGTTGTGTTGTATATGAATTTGGTCCACGGAAGGTTGTTGTCACTCCCTAGTGAGATGGATCTCGCAGAGAGTTTGATGGGATTGTTCAAGGGCATATATTGCTTCTATTTGGTTGACTTAGCATTTAAAGTCTCTATCCTAGCATCAAGTGCATTGAATCTAGGATTAAGTTCAACTAGTATTTTATTTTTAGATTCTAAAATCAATGAAGACAATTTATCAAACATCTCACTATTTTCCATGTTCGAACTTAAAATTCTCCCGCTGCATAAATGCATAGACAATCCTAATCGGGCTCTGATTGACGTAGGACGGGGACTTAAGTTCAACTAATCCAAGTCCAAAATTAAGATTTCTAGTAGATTTAACTAATGAGGAACTTCTTTGTAATGATTAAACAGAAAATGGTGGAAAGAGACCTAGTTATTGTTATTGGTTTTGAAAGTAAATTGCACGAATTACCCGGAAGAATGTGATTATGTCGCAATGCCTTCGCGACAGGCGCAAACTTCATTCTACGAGGGATAGATCTTCAGCACATACTTGGACCTTTTTGAATATGGTGCACAACTTCGTATCGAAGAAGAAGACCGTATGCGCCACTCGCGAACAGCATACTCGATCCAGATTTGACTTGGGTTCGTGGACGTCGTCGTCGTCTTCGGATAGTCTTTGAGTTTTCCTCCAAACAGGACAACGGATCATTCAGCGAAGATGTCAGCAGGAATGTATTTAGAATAGAAGAAAAACTCACTTAACTCTTAGGATTCTCACCAAAGTTTAAAAGTGGATTTTATTCTCATTCTGTAACCCCACTTTTTCAGTTTCATGAATTTTGGACAATTTTAGTATTTTAATAAATGATATTCAAGTCTGATTTGTAATTATAATGCTGGATAATATTTTTGAAATATTTCTTCATGGTTAGATAATTAATTATTGGGAATAACTAAATTTTTAAGTTTTTCTAACTAACTGGAGTGGGCCCCAAAGATTCCTAACAAACTTCCTAACAAATGTAACCACTTCTGTCATACTCTAATCTTTTATTATTATTATTATTAAGTATTATTATTAATGGATAGTAATTAGGAAAATAAAATAAAATATTTCCATCCATGGCATGACACATGTCATGCCATGTGTCCCCATAGAAGAGTTTAGAAGGGGTATGTGTCCCCTTTGTATTAATTAAGGGGGGGACACCTCACTCCTCATTTCCTCTTTTTAAATCTCATTCCCACACACACACATAACTATACATACACACACACATCAACTCACCACCACCCCCATTTCCAATTGTTGTTGCTGCTGCCGGCCGGAGCTCCGCCCGCCGCCGCCGCCCGCCAGCTGTCGGCCGCCGGACCACCACCACTCCAGCCACCCCCCTCACTCCATCTTCATCTTCTTCCTCTTCCTCCTCTTCCTCTTTCACTTCCAAAACAAACCTAGGTGAGTTCTTCATCTTTCTTCTTCCCTAATCTTTATTCTCCATTCAAATCTAGGTTAGGGTTGCTAACAAAATCCATCATTTGTTGGATCTAACTTAGGGATTTGTGGAAGAAAAGTCTAGGTCATCTCCAACCCAAGGCAAGTCCTCTTTCTTCTTCCTCTATCCCTTTGAAATTTTCTTATTTTATTTCCTAACTAAAAGGAGCAACTATGGATAATCTTTTTTTTTATTCTGAATTTTATCCAATTTTGTTGAGTGCAATTGGAAAGTAGAAATTGTTATACATATGTATATATATATATATATATATATATATATATATATATATATATATATATATATATATATATATATATATATATATATATATTTTATTTTATTTTTGTTATACATATGTATATATGTATGTAAATAATTGGACACATGAATGAATGTATTGGACCCAACACAAATAAATATGCATATATTGGACACAACACAAATACACATTGGGACACAACACAAATGGATACTTGATTGAACATGTAACTTGGACACAAGTGGACACAACACACATAGATACTTCGATTATAATTGGACATAATATGAAGATACAATATGGATACCTTGGTTAAGTTTTTTTTTATAATTGTACAAACCAATATTTACGTGTATAGAGGAGGGTGCAAGGTTATAATTCAATATAAATATATTTGAACTATTTTCTTTGTCCATAAATAGAAGTTTACATCATTTAAGGGTATTATCAACTATGAGTACGAATATAAATATAGTAAAGAACATCTTAAATTTGACCTTGTGATAGTCGTGATTGGTAATTTAGTAATCCAAATTAATATATATAAATCTGTCCAGATTTTTAAATCAAGCTTAAAAGACCAATTTATCCAAGGATGCTTGGTTAGAATAGACGTTTATGAGTACCAGATCAACCGGATACCCTACTTGTTAATTTTGCTAGTCTGCACTTCAAAAGGATTAAAATATGTAGTATAGGTTGAGGTCGAGTATGTTAGGTTTTAATTTTGGAATCTATACACAATATGTAGTTTTTACAAGCTTGTTTGATACAATTGTGCAATAGTTATGTGTTTACTTGAAACTAGGTAGCTCCAAAGAACGAAAGTCTTTATATTTTTATTTTTTTATTCATTATGTACTTGCGTGGTTCCGGTGTTGAGAGTTGCTCCACCGAAGGGGTCGGCGAACCCATTTTATTAATTGCATGGTCCGGTGTTGAGGTTTGCTCCACCGAAGGAGTCGGCGAACCCGGAATTTAATTTTTATCATATATTTTCTTTTGTAAATTTTTGGAGTCTCTAAAAACAAAGGAGACCCTGCCGAAATTTTTGAAAATTTCAAGAGAGTTAAATTCCTGACTTTCGAAAAATATCGGATTAGTACTTAAGACCTAAAATCATTTAGAAAGCATTGGACGGGGGAGAACAAACTGAACATCCCTAAATGTCCCATAACATAATTACAACAAAAAGCTGATCAGTATTTTGTTTGCTCAAGGGAGGCAAACTAAGCCCAAGGGAGGCTCTTATTTAGTTTGCTCAAGGGAGGTAAACTAAGCCCAAGGGAGGCTCCAGATTTTTACATCTATTTCGACAGTAACATCGAGTAGATGATTGTTAAGTCCAAGGGAGGCTCCGAATTCACAGCCTGATCCCGGGTTAACGGAATTGTTGACGGGAAATGTTTAGATGAATATTCAGGGTTGTTCTCTAAATTGCATTGCATTTTTGTTCACTAAATTTGCATCTCACTTTAAAAGCTATTGCCCCTATTAAATGATAGGCAGTTTTTTTTTGTTTTGCTCAAGGGAGGCAAAACTATACCGTAAGCTCAAGGGAAGCTCGAAATTTACATCCCATTATGGAAGAAATTTTTCTATTTCATGGAGTAAGAACGACGCTGTATTTCTTAAATGAATGGAACAAAGGCACCTTCATATAACAATGTAAATTGGCATGCATATTCCTATTTTCCTTAACAGAAAATCTTTATGTTTCAACTTTTATTTTTAATCTTCTTTCGACCGTTCTTGGCCGAGGACTTGCTTGTCGTTTCTAAACGACCTAGTATTTGTTCACTAGGGGAAGAAGATGACGCTTTCGCCGAGGCATCACCACAATACGCCGAGGAGTAGTTATCTGAAGACTCTCAAGATGATAACCGTACTGTTGTAGTCAGCTTATGTAAATTGCCTTATTGTATGAACTTGTAAGACAATATATCCCTAGAAAGAGTTTCATGTATAATAAGTTATAATATGTGTAATGCAATGTAAATCCTTGTATTTTCCATTTTGATGGTTACGGGCGACAATCGCAAATTCTGCGCGTAGCCTGGGGATGTGTTTATGACGTCACCGTTGATTTCTGGGAAGCGGGACGTGACAACTTCCCTAACAACTTTTGGGTACAATATGCAATTATTGTATTAAGTAGGGACTCAATTGCAAATTGCCATTAATCTCCAACAATATAACAACTTTTGAGGTTTGAGTGTAATTTTCAAATAACGATGGACTTTTATGCAAACCTTCTTTCCATTATATATCATAAGGAGAGAGAGTGAGACACTATGCTCATTTTTCCCATCTCTCGAATTTCCCAGAGCTCTGAGCTCTCGTCCCCAAACTCCTCTTTCCCCAAATCCCGCCGAAACCCTAACCCTAACCCTAGCGTTGATGGCGAAGATGATGATGGCGATTGGCAAGATCGATGGCGACGGCGACGATGAAGACCCTTTTTAACAATAAGTTAACTAGATGCCTAGTAGATTTTTCTTTGAACTAATAGCATAAAACTTTATGGTAGGATTGTAATAACACAATATCAGAATGCCTTCAAGCCCATTTTACAAGCTGTGTCATCGACCAGCTGGCGCTTGAGGCCCTTGGTGAATGGATCCGCCAGGTTCTTCTGACTGAACATCAATCACTGCAATAACACCCCTCTTGATGAGATCGTGTACTGCCTTGTGCTTCAACCGCACAGTCCTCTTCTTCCCGTTGAAGAGGTCATTTGATGCCACCGCCGTAGTCGTCTGATTGTCGCAGTATATCGGTATCGTCGGTATTTGTGTCCCAACCACTGAAAGATCATACATGAGCTCCCGAAGCCATTCTGCTTCCTCCGCTGCGGTATCAAGTGCAAAGTACTCAGATTCCATGGATGACTGTGAAACCCGTATTTTTAGTTTACTTCTAATTTTTTTTATTTGCTAAATAAAATTTTGTTAGCAATAAATTTTTTCTTTAGAATAATGTTAGATGTTAATAATATTTATTTAAGAGTAAATTATTTTCCAAATAGTTAAACTTGGATTTTTGGCATGTCAGCCCGGACTTGAACCCAAATTTGAACATAAAATATTTTTTTATAAATTGTACAAAAATTTTCTAAATAATATTTCCTTTAAAAATATTTTTAGTTGTCTAAAATTTTCCTAGCCCAAAGCCTTTAAATTTTATTGAAACCCATTTCTTTGGCCATTAGTTTCAATCCTGGCCCAAACTCATTATTTTTCTAAGTCCAATTGGACCTAACCCAAGCCAATTATAGGCTAACCTATAAATTTTGAATGGGTTTCAAACCCATTCGTATGTCTCAACCCATTAAGTCTATACTTACTCTTGGTATTGAATGATATATATTAAGTGTCTGATGAAGAAAACATTCAATAGCCTTTTCATTCTTCTTTAGTGTTGGGTGCTGTGAGTGGCCTTTGTGAACCGAAGAAGTTTTCTTCTTCTTCCCCACCCGTCGACCCCCTCGCCTTCCATAACCGGCCGACCATCAAGCCAGGATGGCACTCCATCTTCTTAAATGGTAACCTTCACTACCTATTTCCTATAAAAGGGGCTTTTCCCCATCATTTTTTTCCACACCATCACCATCTTCTTCATCCTCTTTCCAAATCAACTATTTTCCGGCGATTCCCTTCTCGATCCTCCCCGGCGAACCACTGGCCGAGTTTTCCCGAGGCCGACGCCCCTTTCCAGCGCGACCGAGCCGCTTCCCGGCGCTCCCGTCGACCCGCGCGGCCCCGCGTCACCGCCGCCCGCGCCCGACCGGCGACCGCCGCCGTCCACCACCGGCACCCCGCGTGGCCTTCGTCCGTCGACCCTTTGCTCGCCCCTGTCCATGTCCAGCACTGTCCGTTTTGCCGTTCGGTTCCGCGACCCAAATTCGGGATTTCCTTCGACTTCGGTTTTGGGTATAATTTCTGGAACTCTATTTTCCTTTCTGTCGATGATGAATTCTCTGTTCCCCGAATCCTTCGGGATTTCGGTTTTTGACAACGTAATAGTTACGTTGCTATTTCGGCTTTTCCGAAAATCTCGGAAATGATTGCTGTGGTTTGTTTTCTGTGATTAAATAGAATTATTAGGACAGAACTGGGTTCTGTAGTTTTTCTCGAATTTTTGAGAACTTTTTAAGAAGAGATTCTCTGTTTTCTGTATTCTCGGGTTTTCGAGAATTAATGGAAATGATTGGAGATTCAAATTTTTGCTCTTAAGCTCTGTGAATGAGATTGGATAATGTTCTGTTATTGCTTTTGGGTTCTGTTGGGAATTTTCGGTTAATATGCTGGAATTGAATTCTTTTGGGAAGTTAAATCGGAATGGTTTCGGGTTTCGGGAATTTCGTTATCATTTCGGAAATGCTGTGTTGGCTTTGGAAAAAATATGTTCTATGGATATATATATGAATTTCGAGTTTTGGAAATTATTTTGCAGGTATATCGGAAGCATTTCCCAGTTTTTGGGTTGACCGAAAACAGAGGGAGTGCTGCCGAAATTTTTAGAAAATTATAAAAATGATTTTCAAAGGATTTTCGGATAATATTATTTTTTTTATATTATTTTGGGCGACGACCATATTGGTCAATGGGCCCCAGCGAAATGCAAACGCACCGGTTCGTCCGGACGTTGAGGCAGAGTAGCTGTATTTGAAGATTGGACCAGTTCTGAGACATTCTAATAATTTACAAATTTAGTTAAAATTTTATTATTTAATTTTTAGGTGATTTAAAAGGACTAACCCATTTTTCTCTTATTTAAATTCATGTATTAATTTGTAAGGGCATAAGCCTATTCTTTTATTTTCTGCAAAAGTTTGTAATCAGTAGGAACATTAGATTTGTGAATTCTGGGATTGAGTAAACGAGTAGGATTAATCAATAATATTATTAATTATTAATTAATAATTCACGATTTTCTCATTTTAAGAAAAGAAATTATATTTTTATTTAGTTATTATAAAACACCAATCTTTTTCCCAATAAGTTAATAAAATACCAAGTTTTATATTTAAATTGAAAATTACAAGTTTTCCCGAAAAACCTAAATAAATTGAATTTCTAAATTCAAACTCATTAGTAAACGTTGTGATGTTGTGTTAGTTAGCTAATAACTAAAATAGACTAGGAAAGACAAATAGAGATTGCAACTAGATTTTTCTGGTATTTGTATTTCTGAGATAAAGTTCCCCGGAATGTAGGATTTCAAGGAAGAACGTGACCTTTCGAATCCCGAAGTACAAATCTCGACCAATTGAAATTCAAGGCAAGTATGGTTGTGTTAATTTCAGTTTAATTAATATTAGAATATTGCATATTAAATACACAATTGTTACACGTACTCTCTCCTAGAGTAACACATTGAATCATTGCATCGGGATAATGGGGAGTAGTGTAGTTATCTATGATCAAAGCCCAATAGTAAATGAATGTGCGAGCTTACCCCTCTTCACACGGGGTTAGGCCGGACCGTATCAATAGGATACAAGTGAATCATCCTAAACCGGTCATAGATACTGCATACTCAAATCACAATTGTTTTATAGTTGAAAATCATTTTTCCAAAGTTATTTTAATATTTTAATTTTCTATTCATTATGCAAATTGTTATTTTCATAATTGTACTTGCTCCTTTCCTGACTGGATCCCCTACACCCAATAGGTTCTATTGATGACTCAGAGCTACTGATTAGTAGTTACTACGACCCGGAGCTGTACCCTGCTGTGCTCCCAGACGAGGTTCATGGAGATGATGATGACACTTCTGCTTAGATGGAGATTTGTTGTCTTTATTTAAATTAATGTTATTTTAAAAGTGGTGAACTCTTTTGTAATGAACAAGTTTATTTTTATCGTTAAATAAAATGTTGTGGCAATTATAAATTCAAGTGTTGTTGATTGTACCTGCATATGGAATACAGCTTACTGCCGCCGTCTCAACAACGGTGCAGGCTGGGCATGATCCGAGTCGACCCAAGAAATTGGGATCGGGTCGTGACATGTTTTTAGTGGTGGCCCATGCAGGTCAACTAAATCAACAATTTAGGAAAACTAGAAACAATTAGGAACACTAGAACATCAAAATTGCCACAACATAGGACCAATTTATATATGATAAATATTTTATAGACTGGTAGGTTACCTTGCTTATGCTTGCATCCTAAACCTTCCAGAGAATGACCACTGACAAAACCAACTCTGCTGGCGATGTGGTATCATCTCCGGATCGAACCCCGCCTCTTCAGTCAAGTCATAGCTTTTCACCCAACCAGCTGATTGATCATCCTCACCAATCATCCAGTGAAGTTTTCCCCACACTGGCAAATCCTACCTCTCCTCTAACTGGGTTACTTTTCTTTGAGGAAGTACCCACTCATGTTGCTTCACCAGTACCAGAGAACACCTCTCAGATGGTTGCTCTATTTCAAGAAATCCTAGAGTATCAGAAGATTCACGCTGAACAGATGGATATCTCGAGAGAAGTCATGAAGAATATCAACGACGCAACCTTAGCCATTTTAAACCAAGTTGGAGCGGAACCTCGTCCTAGGAGGGATACCCATGAGAATAGAAGATATTTGGACCCTGTCCGACAACCATATTGCAAGAAGCTTTTGGCTTGTGCCTACTGTAAGAGACCTGGTCACCAAGCCAACATTTGTCGCAAGAGATTAAGGCAATGTTTGGTGTGTGGATCTGCTGAACATCAAGTTAAGGACTGCCTCTTATCTTATCATCGTATCGGAGCGTCTATTATGCCACAACCTCAGGACTCTATCCAACAGACCGTAGGAAGGGATGAAGCAGAATCAAGGATCATAGAAGAGGAAGAAAATGGAGATGCCCAAGCAAGAACCAGAACCATGAAGAATAGTACTTAGGACTGCTGAGTAGTATTATCTATTAAGAAGCTGTAACAAGATGTCCCTAGATCAATTATGAGAGTTTTGTTGTAATTCTCTTATATGAATAAAAATCTTAGTTACATCTTCATGATAGAAGTTTTCCCTAATAGTTTCTGGATTACCCTATGCATAGAAATATTCTATTAACCTAGTACCTAGCTCCTTCCCTATGACTAAGTGATACTATAGAATCGACCTGAAGGAAGCCAAGGAAATGAAGGATTAGATCAATGGACTAAAGGTGTTGGGTTTCATATAAGACGGAGCTTCACTCTAAGAAGCATCAGTCTTGTTTGTATCCAAGAAGGATAAAACAAAATGGATGAGAGTAGACTATCAGGGCACTGAAGAATTACTTTTTCTCGACTGATGATCTATCCAAGTTGAGTGAACTTAAGGGTTTTCGGAGATTAACTTAAGAACTGACTACCATCAGATTAAGATCATGAAGGAGTACATTCTCAAGACGACATTCAACACCAAATACTGGTAGTTGAATTTTTGGATCATGTCTCTTGGAATGATGAATACTCATGTTGTGTTCATGAATCTCATGAACAGAGTCTTTTTATGAGTAATTGAATCAGTTTGTTGTCTTTTCTTTAGATAACAAAAATCTGATATACTCAAGGACTGAAGAAGAACATGAAGAGCATCTGAGAAATTTCTAGGAACTTTGAAGAAGTTTTTGGTAAGCTATCAAGACATGAATTTTCTTAGACAATGTGGTTTTTGCCATAATGTCACAAGAGAAGAAAATTTGATAGACTCTAGATAGATAGCCGCTGTGGAGAAGTCGTATATCTAAGTTCAATGCTTTCTTGGACTTGATGGGATACTACTGGAATCTGTGTAGGAATTCGCCAAGATTGCTGAGTCGATGATGAAGCTGACTCGAAAGAATGAAGAGTTTGTCTGGACGCATTTAAGAAGCTGTAGAAGAAGCTTACCAATCCTTGCGCTACCCGCAGGATCCGGTGGTTTCACCATCTACAGAGATGTCTCAGGAAAAAGACTGGGTTGTATTCTTCAACAACATGGGAAAATAATTGTCTACATATCTAGGCAATTACGGACTCATGAGAAGAACTATCCCACACATAATTCGGAACTTGTTGTAAGTATCCTTGCTTTAAGGCTATGGAATTATTATGGAAAGGGAGTAAAATTATATACGGACTATAAAAGTCTGAAATATATTTTCTCAGAAAGAGCGGAATATTGGGTAAACGAAGACAATTGAAGCTGATATCGATGGTTTGACCAAGAAGCGGCACCTAGACATCAGGAAGTTGGGCTGGAGAGCATACTGTCTGAAGATAGAAGGATGGAACTAGATGCTGATTCAGTGACAATAAAGCTGCAAGTGAGCTCGAGTCTGAAGAACAAAGTCAAGAAGACGCAGTTTCAAGACAAGGCACTTGTAAACTTAGAGATCAAGTGTTGGCAGGAACATTTGGGAGTTTCTCTATTGCCAACGATGGAACACATAAATGGATTTTGTGTTAGGATTACTTTGTTCCTAAGGAGAGAAGATCACCAATTGGATTTTGTGTACTGACTGACCAAGTCAGTTCATTATGAAGTTGCTTTATTCACGAAAGAGTTGGCGGCAATGTGCAAGAGACACATCTACCGGATTCATGAAGTTCCAACTGACAGACAATCAAAGAAGTCAATCTAGATGTTTGAAGACATGCTGAAGAATCTTGCCTCCTGGAATCTGGAGGATCTTGGAAAGATCAATTATCTTTGGTAGAGTTTTCTTACAATAAATACCCAGTTAGCATCAGTACAACATCATTGAAGTTTTGGATGTAGTTTTCGTACATAACTTGCATAGGACGATGTAGAAGAAAGAATACTGTTAGATCCAGAGAGAGTAACTGGCGCAGCAGAGGAAGTGAAGATGATCAGAGACAAGCTATGATAGACAGAAGCACTGGGCAGACAACAGTTGTCAACCACTGGAATTTGTAGAAGAAGGCAGTGTCAGAGAAACCAGTAACAAGCATAGTCAGAGGTGAGATGAAGATCAGGCAAAGTTGAATCATTATTCCTATTACTTTCCATACTCATCTGTTTCATTTTCAATTTGACATTATGCTTGTTAGCCTAGTTTTGCGAGCTATTCCTTTTTCAAGCTTGATCATGACATTATCTTATTGGAGGCCTCCATTAATATATTGTCTAATCAGAACCGGTACAATGATGGTCTGATCAACCTCATACACTTTGGTTCGCTTTATATTTTATTTTGTCCCTAAATTGTCTCATCCATGATTACCTTTAAAAATTCTTATTGTTTGAACCTGAATTGAACACCATACTCGTGTCTAATTGAATTGTGGGAATCCTGTCCTACCTGTCCTTAAATTTCGAGGACGAAATTTTCTAAGGAGGGAAGGTTGTGAAACCCGTATTTTTAGTTTACTTCTAATTTTTTTTTATTTGCTAAATAAAATTTTGTTAGCAATAAATTTTTTCTTTAGAATAATGTTAGATGTTAATAATATTTATTTAAGAGTAAATTATTTTCCAAATAGTTAAACTTGGATTTTTGGCATGTCAGCCCGGACTTGAACCCAAATTTGAACATAAAATATTTTTTTATAAATTGTACAAAAATTTTCTAAATAATATTTCCTTTAAAAATATTTTTAGTTGTCTAAAATTTTCCTAGCCCAAAGCCTTTAAATTTTATTGAAACCCATTGCTTTGGCCATTAGTTTCAATCCTGGCCCAAACTCATTATTTTTCTAAGTCCAATTGGACCTAACCCAAGCCAATTATAGGCTAACCTATAAATTTTGAATGGGTTTCAAACCCATTCGTATGTCTCAACCCATTAAGTCTATACTTACTCTTGGTATTGAATGATATATATTAAGTGTCTGATGAAGAAAACATTCAATAGCCTTTTCATTCTTCTTTAGTGTTGGGTGCTGTGAGTGGCCTTTGTGAACCGAAGAAGTTTTCTTCTTCTTCCCCACCCGTCGACCCCCTCGCCTTCCATAACCGGCCGACCATCAAGCCAGGATGGCACTCCATCTTCTTAAATGGTAACCTTCACTACCTATTTCCTATAAAAGGGGCTTTTTCCCATCATTTTTTTCCACACCATCACCATCTTCTTCATCCTCTTTCCAAATCAACTATTTTCCGGCGATTCCCTTCTCGATCCTCCCCGGCGAACCACTGGCCGAGTTTTCCCGAGGCCGACGCCCCTTTCCAGCGCGACCGAGCCGCTTCCCGGCGCTCCCGTCGACCCGCGTGGCCCCGCGTCACCGCCGCCCGCGCCCGACCGGCGACCGCCGCCGTCCACCACCGGCACCCCGCGTGGCCTTCGTCCGTCGACCCTTTGCTCGCCCCTGTCCATGTCCAGCACTGTCCGTTTTGCCGTTCGGTTCCGCGACCCAAATTCGGGATTTCCTTCGACTTCGGTTTTGGGTATAATTTCTGGAACTCTATTTTCCTTTCTGTCGATGATGAATTCTCTGGTCCCCGAATCCTTCGGGATTTCGGTTTTCGACAACGTAATAGTTACGTTGCTATTTCGGCTTTTCCGAAAATCTCGGAAATGATTGCTGTGGTTTGTTTTCTGTGATTAAATAGAATTATTAGGACAGAACTGGGTTCTGTAGTTTTTCTCGGATTTTTGAGAACTTTTTAAGAAGAGATTCTCTGTTTTCTGTATTCTCGGGTTTTCGAGAATTAATGGAAATGATTGGAGATTCAAATTTTTGCTCTTAAGCTCTGTGAATGAGATTGGATAATGTTCTGTTATTGCTTTTGGGTTCTGTTGGGAATTTTCGGTTAATATGCTGGAATTGAATTCTTTTGGGAAGTTAAATCGGAATGGTTTCGGGTTTCGGGAATTTCGTTATCATTTCGGAAATGCTGTGTTGGCTTTGGAAAAAATATGTTCTATGGATATATATATGAATTTCGAGTTTTGGAAATTATTTTGCAGGTATATCGGAAGCATTTCCCAGTTTTTGGGTTGACCGAAAACAGAGGGAGTGCTGCCGAAATTTTTAGAAAATTATAAAAATGATTTTCAAAGGATTTTCGGATAATATTATTTTTTTTATATTATTTTGGGCGACGACCATATTGGTCAATGGGCCCCAGCGAAATGCAAACGCACCGGTTCGTCCGGACGTTGAGGCAGAGTAGCTGTATTTGAAGATTGGACCAGTTCTGAGACATTCTAATAATTTACAAATTTAGTTAAAATTTTATTATTTAATTTTTAGGTGATTTAAAAGGACTAACCCATTTTTCTCTTATTTAAATTCATGTATTAATTTGTAAGGGCATAAGCCTATTCTTTTATTTTCTGCAAAAGTTTGTAATCAGTAGGAACATTAGATTTGTGAATTCTGGGATTGAGTAAACGAGTAGGATTAATCAATAATATTATTAATTATTAATTAATAATTCACGATTTTCTCATTTTAAGAAAAGAAATTATATTTTTATTTAGTTATTATAAAACACCAATCTTTTTCCCAATAAGTTAATAAAATACCAAGTTTTATATTTAAATTGAAAATTACAAGTTTTCCCGAAAAACCTAAATAAATTGAATTTCTAAATTCAAACTCATTAGTAAACGTTGTGATGTTGTGTTAGTTAGCTAATAACTAAAATAGACTAGGAAAGACAAATAGAGATTGCAACTAGATTTTTCTGGTATTTGTATTTCTGAGATAAAGTTCCCCGGAATGTAGGATTTCAAGGAAGAACGTGACCTTTGAATCCCGAAGTACAAATCTCGACCAATTGAAATTCAAGGCAAGTATGGTTGTGTTAATTTCAGTTTAATTAATATTAGAATATTGCATATTAAATACACAATTGTTACACGTACTCTCTCCTAGAGTAACACATTGAATCATTGCATCGGGATAATGGGGAGTAGTGTAGTTATCTATGATCAAAGCCCAATAGTAAATGAATGTGCGAGCTTACCCCTCTTCACACGGGGTTAGGCCGGACCGTATCAATAGGATACAAGTGAATCATCCTAAACCGGTCATAGATACTGCATACTCAAATCACAATTGTTTTATAGTTGAAAATCATTTTTCCAAAGTTATTTTAATATTTCAATTTTCTATTCATTATGCAAATTGTTATTTTCATAATTGTACTTGCTCCTTTCCTGACTGGATCCCCCACACCCAATAGGTTCTATTGATGACTCAGAGCTACTGATTAGTAGTTACTACGACCCGGAGCTGTACCCTGCTGTGCTCCCAGACGAGGTTCATGGAGATGATGATGACACTTCTGCTTAGATGGAGATTTGTTGTCTTTATTTAAATTAATGTTATTTTAAAAGTGGTGAACTCTTTTGTAATGAACAAGTTTATTTTTATCGTTAAATAAAATGTTGTGGCAATTATAAATTCAAGTGTTGTTGATTGTACCTGCATATGGAATACAGCTTACTGCCGCCGTCTCAACAACGGTGCAGGCTGGGCATGATCCGAGTCGACCCAAGAAATTGGGATCGGGTCGTGACAATGACCGCGAGAGCATAGTCTGCTTCTTCGATTTCCATGATATAGCAGCTCCATCCATTGTGAAAATGTATCCACCTGTGGACCTCTCGCTCTCCACTTCTGAGCACCAACTGGCATCACTGAAGCCTCCCGCTACCGGCGGATCTCCGCTGTAGTGCAGTACATATATCTGAGTCTTCTTGAGATAACTCATAACCCGTTTCACAGCTTTCCAGTGCTCAATGCCTGGGTTGCTCATGAAACGACTCAGCATTCCCACAGCGAAAGCTATGTCAGGCCTTGTGGCAGTAGTAGCATACATCAAACTCCCGATTACGCTTGCATACTCCAGCTTCCTGACGCTTTCCCTTGAATTAGGCTTCAGTTTCATATCACACTTGTACGGCGTATCGATCCTTGGAAGGTCCTGATACCCGTAACGAGTGATCATCTTCTCAACATAATGAGACTGTGACAACGCTAGTCCAGCGTCTGTCCGGATGATCTCGAGTCCCAAGATAACATCAGCATCCCCCAAGTCCTTCATACTGAACTTCGTCGAGAGGAACTTCTTTGTCTCCGTGACACAGCTTATATCCGTACCTAGGATTAGCATGTCGTCCACGTATAGACAAACGATGACTCCTCTTCCATCAGCAAACTTCGTATAGACGTACTTGTCTATTTTACTGACCCTGTAGCCATTTAACCTTATGACTTTGTCAAACTTCTCATGCCACATTTTGGGAGCTTGCTTTAAACCGTATAGAGATTTTACCAACTTGTAAACTTTGTCTTCAAGACCTTTGACGATAAACCCTTCTGGTTGTTGCATGTAGATCTCTTCGGTCAGCTCGCCATTCAGGAATGCCGTTTTCACATCCATCTGATGTATCACCATCTTATGTATCGCCGCGAGAGTAATCAACATTCTGATGGTGGTCATCCGGGCTACTGGAGCATACGTGTCAAAGTAGTCGATCCCCTGCTTCTGAGAAAACCCCTTTGCCATTAGCCTGGCCTTGAACTTGTCAATGGTTCCATCAGCTTTCATCTTCTTCTTGAAGATCCACTTGCATCCGATAGGTTTTGCTCCTTCGGGTAGATCAACCAACACCCAAGTGTTATTGGAGGTGATTGATTCAATTTTATTGTCTATCGCCTCCTTCCAGAAAATAGCATCTCTGGTCTTCATCGCCTCATCATAGGTAAGCGGATCTGCTTCCATATGATAGATGATGAAGTCATCTCTGAAGTACTTTGGCCTCCCCGCTCGCTTCGACGACGGCTCAGCGAGTTCTGGTTTAATTGTTGTCTCCTTAGTAACAACTTCATCTTGGACAACTGGCTCATTGAAGATCTCAGTCACCTTTGCACCTTCATCATTCTCCAGAATGTCCATTAGAACAATGTTCTCATGCCTTACAAACTTGTCTTCAAAATATTCAGCATCGCGAGATTCGATGATATGATTTGACTCAATATCAAGAAATCTCCGAGCATCACTCTTCTCGGCATACCCCAAGAAGATCGTCTTCGTAGTCCTTGTCTCCAGCTTCTGAATCTTCAGATCTGGGAGCTTCACATAGGCCAGACACCTCCAGACTCGAATGATATTCAAGTTAGGTCTGACTTTGAACCAAAGTTCATGAGGAGTTACGTCCGAAGTTGCATACGGTACTCTATTTAGAATAAAAGTGGCCGTCAATGCAGCTTCTCTCCAGTAGCATTTAGGAAGACCCACAGTTAGCAGCATTGAGTTCATCATTTCTGTCAACGTTCTGTTCTTCCTCTCCGCTACTTCGTTAGATTGAGGAGAATACGGAGCAGCAGTCTCGTTTATGATTCCATGTTCTTTGCAAGACCGATACTCTCCGCCTCGATCACTTCTTAGCCTCTTGAGTTGTTGTCCAGTTTGCCGTTCAGCCTAGACCTTGAACTTCTTGAACTTCCCGAGTGCTTCGTCTTTAGACTTGAGCAAGTAGACGAACGCTTACTTTGAGAAGTCATCGATGAAGGTTATAAAATACTTCATCCCGGCTTTTGTAGAGAATTGCTTGAAGTTACAGATATCGGAGTGCACCAACTCCAGAAGATTTGTGCTTCGATTGACCCAATGAAAGGGTTTTCTTGTGATCTTTGTCTGAGCACATACTTCACACTTCTCTACCTTACCCCCATATTTGGCGATAAGTCCTAGACTGGACATTTGTTAATTCTTTTACAGTGAACATGTCCTAGCCTATTATGCCACAACTCAAGAGAATAATCAGAAAGAGCGATTGCATTGATTACAATTGACTGGTTTACAAGCTGAATTTTGAACATTCCTTCAGTTTGAAAAGCTTTTTCGAAGTATGTTCCCTTCTTGGACATCACCATCTGGCCAGTATTGATGTCCATCCTCAAGCCTGTATTGCTAAGTAGGCTTCCAGAGATCAAGTTCTTTGCAATCGCCGGAACGTGCTTCACACCTTGAAGCGTCAGATTGTTCCCGGATGTGAGTTTCAGCTCCACAGTTCCGACCTCCAGAACTTCAGCTTGGGCTTGGTTCGCCATGATAACTTTCTCAGAAATTGGCTGGTATGTGACGAACCATTCCTGCCAGAGCAGACATGGCAGGTCACACCAGTATTTATCCACCAGTCAGAGTCAGCCCCCACAGCTGTGACCTAAAGAATCCCAGATCTCTTTGGCCCTCACCTTCTTGGAATATGACTCTGCCAGAGAGTCTTCCATAGAATTGAGAATCAGCAGTTTACAGATGCTGTTTTCTCTCTTCCATTTGCTCTGCTTGATGAGTGCAGCAGCAATAGCATCGACAGTTCCTCCTTCTGGAATTGTCGGTTCATCCTCAATCAACACATAGTCTACGTCCACGAGTTGAAGATTAAGGGTGACCTTCCTCTTCCAAATTTGGAAATATTCACCGTCGAATTTCTCCAACTTGTTAAAGCTGGTATCGATGAGAGAAGCACAAGAGTTCTCCATCTACAAGGATCTTGCTTTGAGATTGTTAGTCCCGGGGGCTTGATCAAAGATAGTAGACTCGATGTCGAGATCAGAGGTTCAATAAACGTTCACCTTCTGATTATTCTCGAGATCCAAGAGGAACACTATAATATGAATCTGATTATAAAAGTAATAATAATCAGAAAGTAAATCTCACGTTCTTCCTCGCAATCGCAGTTGCTGACGGACAGAACTAAGTTCAGAAAATAAATCTCACATTCTTCCTTGCAATCGCAGTTGCAGATGGACAGAACTGAGTTACAACTCAGATGAAGGAGAAGAAAGAAGAAAGAAGACAGAAGAAAGAAGAAAGGTTCTTGCTGGGGTGATTAAGATCACCGTTGCTCAAAGCAAGATTCGTCCCAACACGATCTGCTCCCAGAAACCAGCAAGTTCACGAAGAACTTCTGGAACGCTCGTAAGTCAATATTTGTGACTTGAACGGGCTTCCTGGACTTTACAGACTCCCTTAACTCTCTTCTTGGTGCATTTTCCAAAGGAGGCCAAGGGGCTCTATTTATATAGTGGAGTGAGACTTCACCTCTTCTCCTATCCGATGTGGAACTAAAATACTAATACTCAAAAATAGAGTTTAATATTTAGATCATCCCATAATCAGCATAGAAGTGTGCCAGTCCACGCCTACCCCCCGAACACTCCCGTGCATGCACGAGACATCCTGGAGTCCGTGTCCGAGTCCGAGTCCGCACAACAAAAATTAACTTGCATCCTTGTTGGAATTAATCCTTTTTCCTTCTAGGAAAATACTCCCACATGGCACACACTTGTGCCCCACTACACCTCATGTACACACCTCAACACAAGCAATGCATTATATTGAGATACTCACCATTTGGTGTAGCCGATGTGGGACTATCTTTCCTAGTCCAAAGGCAAAAACACCAACATATGTCGATGACATGAATCTCATCGTGACTCCTGAAGAGCTTGAGCTAATTGCTTCGCACATGAAGTCAAAATTTAAGATGAACGAACTAGAAAAAAAACTCGATTCTGCATAGGCTTGCAACTTGAACATTATATCGATGGTGTTTTGGTTCACCAATCGAGTTACACCTAGAAGGTATTATGTCGGTTTAATATGAACAAAACAAAACCCTCAAGTATACCCCTGACCATCCATTATCTAGATGTCAAATGAGATCCATTACGTCCTAAGGAAGATAATGAAGATGTATTAGAACATGAAGTTCCATATTTAAGTGCAATAGGAGCAGTATTGTACTTAGACAATGCATTAGACCGGACATCTCATTTGATGTGAACCTCTCAGCTAGATTTAGAGATGCGCTAAAACACCACCATTGGAATGATTAAAGAATCTTATGTTGCCTTAAGGGTACTAAGACCATCTCCAATGGTGATTTCTAAAATTGAGTTCTTATCCTACTTGGTATTGTACTTTAAGGAGATTTCTATCCTAGTTGTAAGAGTTTCTACATAAAAATTGTAGATATACAAAAATGCTCTCCAATGGTTCTCCATTTCTATCCTATGTGTCATATAGTAAAAGGACCAATTTAATGGTGTGGGGCCCAATAATAATTGTCATGAGAGAGAGGAGAATTTCTATGAGAGATTCTACATGTAGAAACCCTCCTAGAGAGTTTCCATCCTACATCATTGTCACATAGGATAGAAATGATGATAGAAATTACCATTGGAAGAAGTTTTTTCTAAAATGGATTTCTTCCATAGAAATTGGGAAGATAGAAACTCCCATTGGAGATGGTCTATTATTCTATTCCTACACATGTCAGAACGTATCAAATCTCCATCATCCTCGGAATAATACCGGCCATGTCAGCTATGCTTGTAGGAGCGTAAAAAATGCTTCACAGAATGAGTCAAAGTGATAGATCATTTTACTCAAATTGATCTACTTTACGCTGCAGGGAGGTTAAATACTTTACGCCCAAGACAAGGCTAATCGCTTTTACGCCTAAAGCAGCCAGGGTTAAGACAATGGTTTTACGCCTAAGATAGGCTAACCCTCCTTTTACGTTGGACAAAGCTGTCAAAGTCTCGCATTTTGACATGAAGATATTGTTGATGGCATATACCACAGATTTCGAAGGGATTTGTTTTATACAGAGACCAATGTTGTCGTTTAGTATGTGGACTGAGCTACTTTACGCTCACACTATGGCTTCTTTTACGCACGGAGATTATATGAGTTTTTACGCTCGAAAGTCGACGTGTGAGTAAAGTCTATTTGGGCTACTTTACGCTCAAGGTTATTTAATAACCACTTTACACGAAAAATCTATGACAGGGCTGTTTTACGCCTAGTCCACTACTTTACGCTCAGAGTACATTGGGGTTGTTTTACGCCCTATTCTTCTTCATCAGTTGAGAACGTGGTCTGCCTACATGGCTTACATGCCACACATCTCGAAGAACGTGTGTACGTGCATCCTATTCTTACTGAAATGATGGGACACGTGTCAACATATACAGAGGATGACTTCGGTCATGGGTGGCAGTTGTTAGCGTAAAGACGGAACTTTTGCTGAGTTTTTACGCACAAGAGCCCAAGTCTATAAATAGACTTATTTTCTCATATGACAGACACAGAGACAAGAGAAAACAGAGAGATTAGAACTCAGAGATTTTTGATTCTCTAGAGCATTCTTCTTCAACCTTTCTTTCAGAACAGAGTGAAGCAAAGCAGGAAAGCATTCGGCCTCGCCATCAGTGCCCAAGTGCGTCGATACCTTTCTGGTGACTTAGTTCTTCCAAGTTGTTCATCTTCAAGCAGCGATCTTCATCATCATCGTATGGTCCAAGGAACAAAGTGATCATTTACAGATCAGACTTCTACAGCAATACTTTCCAGAATCAAATTTGTACTTCTTGTACTTTTTCTCGTTTTATTTTCAAAAGCCAATTCCAGGCATTTTGTTAAGTGAAACAAAATGGCGACTCTGCTGGGGACGACCTTCTCCTCTGACGAGGAGGCAATTGCTCAATACGATGATGTGTCGATTAGATCGACAAAGAAGACTCTAGTTGTACACTTCGACCAGACTGCTTATGAAGGGATGCTCCGAACTGGGGGTGGTTCTCGCTACTCCAATGTTCAAAATCTCGCAAAGCACGAAAAGTTTGGATTCCTAAATCCAAAATAGCTTCTGATCTCTCTGTTGCTGCTAGTGGCAAGGGAATTCTTCCCACTCCTGTCGTAGGGACTCCCGTTTGTAACGAGGCAATCCGTACTTCAGAGTTGCACTCAAAGTGTGACGATTTATCTCTCGTTTGTAATGGTGAAGATAATCAGGTTTCACGCCCACTACGTAAGAACCAGGTTCTACGCTCAGTGGGTAAAAACCAACTTTTACGCTCAGTACATAGAGATGAGTCTCCCATTTGTAATGGGACAGACTCTAACGATTGTGCTTCTGGGTGTAAGAATCAGTCTTCCGTCGGTGACGTGGTAGGCTCAAATAAATTACGCTCCTCGCATAAAACAAATCTCCCGTCTGTGACGTGGTAGATAACCAATTTTTACGCTCTACGCGTAAAGGTAAATCTCCTATCTTTGACAGTGTAGATAAAATTTGCAATGATGTTTTTACATCTAATGTGAATGTACCTAAACGTGTGCAGCATAAAAATGTTGTTGGCAAAGCTTCAGTTCTACACCAACAGCCTTCTTATACTGCTCTACGCAAAGTACCAAATCTACAAATTACACGCAATAAAAATGGAGTCCTTCGTGCTAAAAAATCTCAAGATTTACGCACACAACTCCAAACGCGTAGAAATGTATAATTTGGTTCTGCGAATGCAGCCAGTAATCTTCTTTATACACAGGGGACTAAACGTTTTTCTACCCCAAATGTAATAAAGAAGACTACTCCCTCCACTCCTTCTGACTTACGTGAATTGCTAATGCAAAAGCGTAAGAATAGACAATCTCCGGTGACATTTCTCCAAGAAAAACATCATTGTGATTATCACCAGGTTGTAATCAATTGTTGTTGTTCGGCTTCAAAACGGTCAGTTTTTGATCGATTGAGTTTTAATGTGTCTCAACAACAAACTGAAGACCAAGAACATGAGTTGTCATATGTGTCAGTGAACAGGCATCTCATACTAACAGAGGACGACGTCCAAGATGAAATAAGTCCCAAACCCCAGGTCAGCAACAGTTCAACAGACTTCTTGATTCTTTTGAGGGAGTATATCAGAACACTCGATCAAGAAGACAAATGTAGACTTCTGATTCAGAAGCTGGGGGTACTCAATCTTTTGAGTCCGAGACTGACAGTGTCGATTCATACTTCTATACTGATCCTTCTATATCTTCAAGAGAGGTTGAATCCTACAATGTTGGAGATGAACCAGAGACCTCATCTGTTAATACATAATAGCGTCTCACTGCCGTTGAGCAATCACTGAAAGACATGCTTAACATGGTGCAAAACATGTATCAGATAATATTGAATCATCAAACTGCTCAGCCGATAGTAATAGCACCAGTACCAGTAGCGGCACAAACTCAAGATAGTCAAGGGGCTGATATACCTTTGAATGTTCAGGAGCCTGCTGTTAATCAAAATTCTGCATCTCCAAATCCTATTATTCCAGAAGATGTACCATCTCCGGTGGGGATTACGGTACATCCAACAACTATTCAATCAAATGTGCTTCCGCAAACTAGTGAGGCCATTCAAGTAGTGCGTGAACTCAAAGCACAGTTTGAAGTCTTGAGGCACAAGGATCAACTCCAGAGGTTAGGGATTAAGCAACCTTATCCTCCTCATTGGAATGATGTACCCTTTCCACCAAAATTTAAGCCACAATCCATGGTATTATTTGATGGAAGGGCTTCTCCTAGTCAATATATCAATTATTTTGATATTATGACTGTACATCTGCAGAAAAGTGATGCTCTTCTCACTCGAGTGTTCATTGGTTGCTTGACAGGTTCGGCTTATGATTGGTATCGAAGTTTACCCGACTAATTGTATTTCGTCTTTCGACAAATTTAATGCAATGTTTCTCTCTCGCTTCTATGAAGGAGGTATGGACATGAACATGTCCTCCTTGATAGAAATCAAGCAAAAGGAGAAAGAAGATACTCGGACGTTCATTGAACGTTTCTAACAGGCGAATTTAAAGATGCCCCCTGGTATGCCAGATTCAGCACTCATTGATACATACAAGATGAATCTGCGACCATCTATTGCTGTTTTTACGGGTTCTCAATTCACAGATTGGGCTTCGTTCATCATAGCAGCAGTTTCTGCCGAGACCAATGGTAGGTTGGCTCGTGAACATGGGATGATTTTCACCTCAGATGATAGAGGAAAGAAAAGTAATCCTGGTAATAACCCCGATAATCGTAATGTGAAAGGAAAAGATACCCTCATGGTTAATCTTTTAAGAATAAAACGACACCGAATAATCAGGAATCTTCCAGGCCAAAGGAAGAATACTCTTTCGATGAGAGTGATATCCCAGAGATATTTAATGTCTGGTGAAGAGTGGCAAACTTCAGATTCCAGAGCCAAAGAGGCCTAATGAGGTAAATCTGACTGACAATCCCAAATATTGTATCTATCATAGATACATTAATCATCCTACCAGTGCTTACTATGTCCTGAAGAAGAAAATCCAAGAGCTGATAAATGGCGGTGCTATCGCCTTAACTAATGATGACCATACGATTACAACCAATATAGTTTCTCTTCAATTTGGGGATTTTCTTCCACAGCAAGTAGCAGATGGAATCATCCCAATCCCGAAGGCGACGATGAAGATTGTGAATATCCCGCCTCCTAGAGAAGAAAATGACGGATTGCTGCCTCTTACCTTAAAAAATGGTGAAACTATGTGGGTACATCCTGACTTAGTACCTGAATTGGAAAATGAAAGTAAAACTTCAAAATCCAAGAAAGGCAAGAAAGTTAAAACCTGCAACATGATTTCTCATGTTATTCCAGATCCCGACGATTCAGATTATCTATGGGATGGCACTCCTTTGGAAGATAGACTAAGAGGATTGAACATATGTCCTCCAAGTCTACCTCCTCCTACCAAACTCAAGCTTACTCATCAGCAGTGGTTAGCTATGAATAGTGTCCCTTTATACCGGGCACAACAAGTCTTTGCTGCTTACGAAAAAGCTCCTACAGGGATTTTTCCTCGTATTCCGAATCCTTCTCCTCCTGTAGTTACAGAGACATCTATTCCTCATTCTCCTGTGGATACAGAGATCTCTTCTTCTTCCTCTGTGGAACCATTTGTTAAAAGTCTATTGCCCATTCATCTATACAGTCAGCAATCTGTCCTTCTCATAAAGAAAATGGGTTATGACTTTCAGAAGGCAGAAAGTTTGAATTATGATAAAGGAATACGACTTCCTTTACAAATTCAAAATCAAAAATCTACTGTTGGATTGGGTTCTGAAATTCCTCACAACAAACCTTACAAGAAAAAGGCTAAAGGGAGGAAGACTAAATCCTGTAATATGGTATTTCCTTCTCTTGAGCCTGAAGAAGAAACTTTTACTGGTACAAGATCCGGGAAGGAGTACCACAAAGATTATGAGGGGTCTTCCAAAGAAGCAGAAGATGTAGTGGAAACACTACCAGCTCAACCTTCTCCTGTTCCTACTAAACCCTCGGTGGTTGAAAAGGAAAAACAGAAAGCAGTACGTTTTGACGTTCCATTGAAGTATGCTTCCAGTCAGGGGGTGGTGATAAAACCTTACAAATTTGATATTCTAGCTCAGTTAGCCAATACTCCGGCTAGACTATCCATATTTGAACTGCTTCGTCTTTCTAGAGAAAGCAGGGAGACTTTGAGTGAAGCTCTACTTCAGGCAGATTCATGCTTGGCTCAACTCAAGAGTCCTAATAATACTCCAGTGTCGTGTCCGCAATGTCATAGTGTGATGGAAGCAATTCCCAATATGACCTTTACACAAGAAGATATGCTGTTGAAGCATAACAAACATGACAGACCTCTGTGCTACACTGGGTATATTGGATCTACTGAAATTGACAGGATTTACATCGATTCTGGGTCGTCAATTAGCATAATCCTTCAAAGTATGCTAAGACCCCTGAGGATTCCTACTAGTGACCTGACTTACACTAGTACTACGATAGTTGGTTTTAACTCTGGCAAGAGTAAACTACTGGGGAAGATTCGTCTGAAGATTCAGATTGGCAATCTGCGAACTATGGTAACCTTCTATGTTATCAACTCAGATGTATCCTACAATATTCTTCTTGGAAGACCGTGGATTCATGAACACAATATTGTGCCTTCAACTCTCTACCAATGCTTCAAGTATGTGGATTCTTAAGGAGTTGTAAAGACTGAATTTGCTGATATCAATCCCTTCAAGGGTGTCGAAGCCCATTTTTCTGATTCAAGGCTTTATAAACAAGAACATGTGAAAGAGATATCAGGCATAGCTGAAGATCAATCTTTTATTAAAGATCAGTCTATTAATGAAGATCCGCCAGAAGAACAACCTTTGAAGATCATAGTCAAGGGACGAATCCAATCCCAATCTGTCAATGATCAACCTTTGGTAATCAAGGTTAAAGGAAGAACTCAAGCTTTATCTGAGGAATCAGTAAATGTTCCTACTAAGAGCCAAGTTCAACCTTTTTTGATTAAGGTCAAAGGGCATACTTCTTGTACGAATGATCCAGAACCACCATTGATTGTCAATCTTGGCAAATCTACGCAGAAGACGGATAATGGTCCACTGATGATTAATCCGAAGCGTAGCAGTCAAATCGTAAATAATGTAAATATTGATTATTCTGTACTTTTTGATATCAATGAAGATTTCCTTTTCGAGTATATGGCTACCAAGTTCATTGAAAGAATGACTTTATCTTCTGATAATCAAAGTCAACAATCTAAAGGCGACATAGAACCAGAAGAAACTTTATACATCAACTATAAAGAAAATTCCTTTCCTCTTCAGGTTGATGTTGGACCTTATGCTCAAAAGTTCTTAACATCTTCTCCTTATCTACTTCCGGTAGTTACCCAATCACAAGCTTGTGTAACTTATAGACGTCATGAAGAGTCTTATTTCGTGGTTCCGTCTGATAAGAAAAACAAGCGCCAAATTGTTTTTGGCTTGGCTAGAAATATACCTGTTGCTCAGACAGACGATCTGGAAGATAAAGATAAAGGAAGAATCCGAATTGACAAATATAGTCAACAATTCATCAAGATCATTCAGAATATGGGATATGATTTGAAGACTATGCAAGGTCTCAATCAGGGCAAAGGTAGACGACTCCCGTTATGTGGTGATCCGTTTTACCAGAAGACTCGTCATGGATTGGGATATAATCCATCCCATATGTTTAATGACGATATACAAGAAGAATTCTCTTCTAATTCCTCACAATCATCAGATTCAGAAGAAAACCAATTCATCGAATTGGATATATCTCGTTCCTCATTTGATGAATTTGAGCAGGTATTTTCAGCTTACATGGTTCAAATTGATGATGAATCCGAGCCATTTGAAAATGACCCTTGGGCCCAACAAATGGACACTCAATGGGAACTTCGTTTTGAACAGCGACAGCCACCTACAGAGGATGAGGTTGTCCAGATTGATGTCGGAGATAGAACTACGTCTAAACCAATATTCATCAGTAAGAGTCTTTCTGAAGATGAAAAGGAAGAGTTGATAAAACTGATCAAAGAATATATTGACATCTTTGCATGGAGTTATGAGGATATGCCGGGTCTAGATCCTAAAGTTGCTACTCATAAGCTCAATATTTTGCCTAATGCCAAGCCTGTAAAACAGCAGCAACGGTGCTTTAGACCAGATATGATGGATGCAATCGAAGCAGAAGTCAAAAAGTTAATCATATGTGGATTTGTTCGTGAAGAGCAACACCCGGATTGGGTTGCCAACATTGTTCCTGTTATGAAAAAGAACAGAAAAGTCCGAGTTTGTATAGATTATCGAGATCTTAATATGGCTTGTCCAAAGGACGAATTTCTACTTCCCATTACTAATGTCATGATAGACAATACATGCGGTTTTGAACGTATGTCTTTCATGGATGGATTCTCAGGATACAATCAGATCAAGATGCATCCAGAAGATGAGAAACATACTTTTTTTCGAACACCCCTCGGAGTTTACTGTTATATGGTTATGCCGTTTGGCCTTAAAAATGTCGGTGCTACATATCAACGGGCTATGAGCAACATATTTCAAGAGCATCTACGAAAGACAGTTGAATGTTACATAGATGACATCGCTGTTAAAAGTCGATTAAAAGATGATCATATTCAAGACTTAAAGACAGTATTTGAATTGATGCATCAACATCAATTAAAAATGAACCCTACCAAGTCTTTCTTAGGGGTTTCTAGTGGCAAGTTTTTAGGATTTGTTATTACTTCTCAGGGTATCCATGTTGACCCTGATAAAGTTAAAGCAATCCTCGAAATGCGTCCTCCTCGCAATCTGAAAGAGCTCCGTAGTTTTCAGGGCCGCATTGCTTATATCAGGAGATTTATATCTAATCTCTCTGGGAGATGTCGACCTTTCTCCCGTCTGTTAAAGAAAAGTGTATCTTTTGTCTGGGATGAAGCGTGTCAAGAAGCCTTCAACGATATTAAACAATACCTTACAAATCCACCTGTCTTGGTACCTCCAGTGGTAGGAAAACCATTTTTGCTATATGTTCGAGCCTTGGATCATTCACTTGGTGCTCTTCTCGCACAGAAAAGTGATATGGGTCATGAACAGGCGATTTATTATCTTAGCCGAATGATGGTTGGAGCTGAACACAGGTATACTCCTGTAGAAAAGAAATGTCTGGCTTTGGTTTTTGCCGTACAAAAGATAAGACATTATGTGACAGGACAAACTATTCATGTCATCTCCAGAATAAATCCTATTCGGATATTGATGAGAAAGCCAAGCATTCTTAATTCCAGATTAGCTACTTGGGCGATGTTGCTCACTCCTTATGATATGATTTATGTGCCTCAAAAATCAGTAAAGGGTCAAGCATTAGCCGATTTCTTAGTTGCTCACCCTATACCAGAAACGTCAAAGTTATATGAGGACATTCCAGATGAAGTTGTGGATTGCAACATGATTTTGAAGAATGATATATGGCAATTATATTTTGATGGAGCATCACGAGTAGGACCTAAAGGCAACATTATCTCTGTGGTAGGAATCGTCTTGGTTTCTCCTGACAAAATGGTCATATACCGTGCCTATTCTCTCAATGAGCCATATTCCAACAATGTAGCAGAATATAATGCTCTATTGATTGGTCTCCAAGTAGCAAAACAATTGGATATTGAGTTCCTAGAAGCTTATGGAGATTCTCAATTGATTGTTAATCAAGTTAGAGGGACTTATGAGGTCAGAAACCCTGATCTCATCCCTTACCATCAAGTGGTAGTCGAGTTGGTCCTTTCATTCAAAGGATTCTTCATTGAATTTGTACCACGTTCTTAGAATGTTGAGGCTGATGCTCTTGCTAGTCTAGCTGCAGATTTGGCTGTTCCAATCCGAAGGCAAAATACAATTACTTTGTTGGACCGAGATCTGTGCTGTATCAAGAATAATCTATATGTTGAACAAAGTTATACTACAGAGGTTAGTTCCCAATAGAGGGATTGGAGAACTCCATTCATTGACTATACGATTCATGGAATTTTGCCTGAAGATCCAAAAGAAGCTGCATCAATTAAGAGACGATCATTTCGATTTTATTATGATTCGTCTTTACATATGTTATATCGTCGATCATATGACGGACTCTTACTGCGTTGTCTCTCAGAAAGTGAAGCCAAACAAAAACTATGAGAGGCTCATGATGGTGTTTGTGGTGCTCATCAACCAGATCCTAAATTATAAGACCGTATTCGAAGAATGGGGTATTATTAGCCTTCTATGATAGCAGATGCTGTAGACTATGCCAGAAGATGTAAAACATGTCAGATTTATGCTGATTTTATTCATCAACCGTCTGAATTTCTACATCCTACAGCAGCTTCTTGGCCCTTCAAAGCTTGGGGTATGGATATCATTGGCCCTATTAACCCTCCTTCTATTAAAGGACATCGGTTTATATTAGCTATAACCGATTACTTTTCTAAGTGGGCAGAAGCAGTTCCTCTTGTTGAAGTGAAAACATCTAATATGATCAGCTTCATCAAACATCATGTCATTTATTGCTTCGAGATTCCTCGACGAATAATTTATGACAATGGTCCACAATTCACCAGTCAGGCATTTTATCGGTTCTGTGATAAGAATCGAATTCAAAATTTGGCTTCTACGGCTTATAATCCAGCTGCTAATGGTTTAGCTGAAGCTTTCAATAAGACGATCATTAAACTTCTCAAAAAGTTTGTCTCTTCTAATAAACGTGATTGGAATAAGAAACTTGGGGAATGTTTATGGGCTTATCAAACAACAGTCCGAACTCCTACTGGTTTTACACCATTTTTATTGGTTTATGGATATGAGGCTGTTCTTCCCTTGGAAATCCAAATTCCATCTCTACGGATAGCTATTGCTAATGAGCTAACTATAGAGAATAATGATCGCTTACGACTCCAAGAACTTGAAGGATTGGATGAGAAGCGTCTTCAAGCACAACAGCATATTGAGCTATATCAAGCCCGTATATCTCGAACTTTCAATCGTAAAGTTAAAGAGAGGGTGTTCAAGGTTGGCGAACTAGTGTTGGCTGTTCGAAGACCGATGGTGATGACTCACAAAAGCAAAGGGAAATTCCAAACAAAATGGAAGGGTCCTTATGTTATTGAGACCGTATTTTCTAATGGCGACTATCGGTTATCAAAGCCTAATGGAGATCTGCTCTTGATGCCTATCAACGACAAATTCCTCAAGAAATACTATGTATAAAGAAGAAGGCGGATAAAAATAAAATTCCTTTATTTATTTTTGTTCTGAACAAAATTTTAAGGACCACTGCCTCCCTTATTGAATACATAATCAGCCAATGCTTCGAAGGTATCATTGCCTGAGTTCATGAAAAATCTGCAAGCAACCATCCTCAGTGCCTCTGCTTCAGGAGTTCTCCTTGGCTCTACTAAGAAAGCAAAGATATCTTGTGGTGGCTTGGGAGTAGAAGAGCTTTCGTCTACTTCGGTTGTCCCTGTCACAATTGGCTCAGCGGAGTGCGTCTCGACGACGTCCTCAACTTTCCTGGAGACTTCATTCTTTTGCTGCATATCCTTGGAAGACATTTCCAATAGAGGAGTGGAAATAAGAATGAAATGTTACAAAGAGTTTTCGCCTATTTATAGGAGAGATCTGTTGATGAACCGATCTTTGAAAACAACCTTTTATTCCCGAAAAGGTCTATCCGTCCATTCTATCAGGTTCATTCATTTAATTATGGAATTGAATCAATGTTTTCTTTTTCCGAAAGTTATGTTGATTCATTCATACATTGATATGGACCTATATGCTCATGACATCTGTCTCCTTATTCCCCAGCTACCAAGGTTTGGTTAAGCTGGTTTCTTGTCTCCTGGGAGAGGGATTTTAAATCTTCTATTTTATCAATTGATTAAAAAGTGGGATTCGTTATTTATCATGTCTTCATGACCTCTGAATGAATATTAAATCCACTTACTTTCCTTATCTATCATTTCCATCTGACCCCTGCATAGATATTAATCTACTTTTCTTTGAGTTCTTACATACTTTCATGTCCATATTATCTCTGATAGTATTGTATACTCTAAAAACAGAAAACAAGATTTCATTATCTATCATGTCCATATCACATCCAGATAGATACAAATCATTGAGCATAGAAGACTTATCATTTCCATTCTCATATCATCAAAAAAGTCTATTACATTTCTTAAACTTTCTTACAAGTTATAATGGAAATCTATTATATTCTTGGATTTTTATTCTATACACACAACGATAGCCTAATGGAGATCTATTTCTTCTTTGGATCTTCTTCGTCGGATTCGTTGTTGGTGTCAATTCCTTGCTGTCTGAGCCTCTGTGGTGACCAGAACAGTAGGAATCAAACTCTGGTCTTCTCTCTCAGACGAGAGGAGAAATCCAGAGTATGGCAGCCCGAAGACGTGTTGCTGCCAATACAACTGGTGGAGAAGTGGTGGCCTCTCAAAGGAGATAGGAATGTATCCAGCATTAGGATACAATTCCTAGTCCTGCCGTGAAAGGAACTCTACTACCCGATTTCTCGGGATAGAGTTGACTCCACCATCCAACTCTCCGTGTATAAAGGCTCTTCCTACCAACAGAGGAAGACCCTTCTATCTCACGAAGAGTTCTGAGTTGTCTGATTTGTACGTCAAAAGCGCATGAGCTCCCTGATGTTGAGGCCAGAAGCACGCTCTTCACAGCGTCAAACTCACCAATGCCGGTTCTGGAAAAGCTCTTTAGCCAAACTTCTGCAGAAAATAACAAAGAAGAAGTGTTTTAAACAGAAGTACCATCAGATGCGTATGAGACGCTAACTAAAAAAAATAGATGCTCATGCGTCTTATTTTATCTTCAACAGACTACAAGGCATTTTACGCCAGTGTCTCAGGTATACCACTATTCAGCAAGGCTTTTACGCCAGTACTTCAGAAACTTCAAAGGCAGATAATTGCTTACGATCAGACTTACCACTTAGGTCAAATGGTTTGGCTCTAATAGTGGATGAATCTACATCTGGTGATTGGGCGTACAAAGGAACGCCATTGGAAAGCATCGCCATTGTCATTTGTTGGAGAACGACATTGCAAAAAGTTATCTTCAGAGGAATGAGAATGAGAATATATGAAACATTCTCGACTATTTATAAAGACTGAAGAAACTGTTGGGAGTCTATTTCGGGAAAAGATCCTATTGAAAGGCTCTCGTGACCACAAGACAGACGCCACGTGGGTTTGTTTCTTGGGAATGAACAACCATAGAAGCAGTCAAAAGAAGTGTTGAACAGTTCTATGTACCAACAGATGAGATTAACATCAAAACTTTATTTATAAAAAGGGGGGAGTGGACCCCTACATATAAAAGAGTCGCAATACATGGAATATCATTTTCTCTCTCCTTCGTTGGGTTGACGAAGGGAGGCACCTAACTCGCGCATGTTGCGAATCCCAGAGCGACGCATCAGATTTAGAAACGCTTCTGCATCTCCTGAGCCCTCATATGCAGTCGGGGGACCACCATCTGTCATGACCCGCACCCTGATTAGGGGCACGAGTACGTGGTTACGTCCAGCCTACGTCGCAGCATCGGCGGTAGAACGCTGTCTAGGTCATCTATAAATACTACAACTAAACAGATAAATGTACCTGTACAGTATATACACTCCGAATGGAGGTGACATAGCAATACAGTCTCAATCACAAATGTAAAACTAAGGTAGATAGTATGGAAAGGAAAATACGAATGATGAGAACAGAAAATAAGTCCAAGATCCACACAAGTCCAGAGCTATACACAAACAACCCAGAGAATCACATAATATATAAAAACTACTACAGTCTAAAAAGTACTAGCTGGCTCGTAGGCCAGGCAAACCTAACTAAGCTACACTACTCAGGGTGAGCAAAGTCTAGTGGCTCTGCTAACAAACCACAGCCCGAGTCTACTCCGTCTAACCCGTCCCCCAAATAGGTCGGACAATCTGCCTGAGAATCATCTGTAATATATCAACGGTATCCTGTCAGGAAAATGAGCAAGTACAAACACCAACAGCAGTTCCATATGAATTGACAAATTCTATAAGAGATAGTGTAATGAAATACAAGACAAAATCAACAGGAAATATATATCAAGATGTGAGTACTGAATAGGATGACAATATGTATGTAGGATTGCTTAGGAACTATACGGAAGCCGAGTTACAACCCTTAAACCAAACGAGGACCAGGGTTGTAACTCTTCTCCCGAACAGAACTTAGCCTCCTAGGATAAATAAATATAAAAGGTGCATTGAATTATTAGTGCGTTATGTGATCGGCTTGGGAAAACATGTTCAGGCTTTCCATCTGACCGGCTACGAACAAATAACAAGTGTGAAGCAACAAGTGTGAAGATAAGCCCGGTCACCATGGAAAGTTGTGAACAAGTAGCTATGGACAAGTGTCGAGTACAAGTGTGAAGAACAAGTGGATATTTTGATCACACAACCACTAATAACTCCCCATCCCCGAATAGTATAAAAGATCCGGACATAACACGTCATGACACGGGATTCAAAAGCAGGTGATCAGCCCACTCCTAAGTCCATGTCTATACAAGTACAAGTAACAAATCGAGTCATGTACCAATATACCAAGTAATCCGGGAACAACATCTCATGACAGGATCCGACATATACTAGTCCGTGAAATATCGTGTCTGAAAATCAAGTAAGACACTACAACTGAATCGGATATAGCAGATATCAAGACAATAAAAACTATCAGTGAATGTAATCGCCTGTGGTCTTGAGCTGATAAGGTGAACAGACGCTCAGAGTAAATCACAGACCTAAAATGAGATACTATGAGTTAAACAGGGTTTTATACTGAAAAAGGAAACTAATTTAAGTCATGAATGCAAGTCTAAGTCAAAACTAGGTCAATCTAGGTCAAACTGAGTCGTACTAGGTCAAACTAGGTCATATTGGGTCATACTGGTTCATACTAGGTCATACCAGGTCACGGGGAGTCAATCCAAGTCAAACTAGGTCAAACGGGGTCAAAGGTTGACTTACAATTAACTTTTGGTCAACCCTGGTCAACTCTGGTCAACTCTAGTCAACCGTGGGTCAACCCTAGGTCAAACTAGTCAAATGTTGACTAACTGTTGACTTTTAGTCAACTGGTCAACTCTGATTTGGTTTCGGTCAATTCTAGTCACTTATAGGCTAAGTTTGACTTTCGGTTGACTTTTGTTGATTTTTGGTCAAAATGGTCAACCGAGGTCAAAACTAGTCTGAGGACACTAATCCTAACCATTACCAACCAAGAGAACCTAATTCTAACTATATCTTAGAAGTTAAACTCAATATCTTAACTATACCCTATTACCTACATTTACCCTTACCAAGGTAATCCCGATACCTTGCCCATTACAAAGGAAACCCCGCTAATACTCTAGATACTAGCCTAGGCTCCTTAGGGTAGCTAGATACTATCCTATCTAGGGTTTACCAACCAAGAAATCTAGGGTTCTTAGGCATCAAAACTATTTTTTCTAATATGTTACTCTCCTACACATTACCTTAAGGTATTATTGAGATATCAAGATACCACATCTAACATAACTCATTCTTCTAAACCACACTCACTCTCCCTCACAAACATCATCTATCTAACCTCCATCTAACTTAGAATGCTACTTCTAAAATAACTTCTCAAAAACTAACTCAAACATCTACCACTACCCTCAAGATAACATAACATGGCATACTTTCTAACATTGACAAACCTTATTTTCTACCACTATAAACACTACCCTACTAACCGCCTAATACACTAAAAACACTCTCTAACTTAGGGGTTTCGTAGTACTAAATGTGGTTGATAAGTGTGGGTAGGTTTTTGGGGCTAAGGTTGGTCAAAAGGGGATGTTTCGAGACCACAAAAACTACAAAAAAACATCCTGCACTGCTTCTGCTTACTTCTTTTTCCTGCTTACTGCTTATTGCTTACTGCTTTTTTTCTGCTGCTTTCCTGCTCATTCTCTCACTCTCTAACCATCTAACCACACACACAAACACATATACCAAATCCACCACCCTTCTCTTCTAACACACCTACACACATCTATATACAAACACACTACCACTCAATCAAAACACAAATCACTCAACAAACTACACTAGCCTCAAGTCAAATAGGATGGCATGATCCTCTCAATTCTCTCACCTTCACAACACACACACTACACTACCATCTATACAACATCAAACACACACTAGCACATATCCTCTATCAATCTCACTTCTCTCCACTAACCACGCACATCCTTATCTCATTCAAACACACACACTATACTAACATATATTACATAATAATAATAATAATATATATATATGTATATATATATATGTACTATATTATACATATTCTTGACAATCTATGATACCTACATTCACATGATATCTATACTAGGCTCATAGGTTACACAAAATGCCTACGTCGCATAGTCACTCTTCTACTTAAAACCAATACTGTACCAATTGGGCCTTCACAAAATTTTAGGATTAAAATAAGTTATAGCTCTTCGTGTTAGCTTTCCGAAACTTCAAACGGATTGCATTTTCGTGTCCGGAAGCTCCCGAAATCGCGAAAACACCGAAACGCATTCATCTTTCATACAGCTGACACTCAAACAATTATACAGAAAGTTATAGAACGAATTTGGCTTATTAAAATATATATTTGGAAAGCTAACTTCGATACGCTTCTTTTAAAAAAACGGAAGGTTAATTGGAGTTATGAGCTAAAAGTTATGACATTTCTAAGTTGCTCTAGCTACTAAAAACGTGGATAAAAATTATGACGAATTTGGGTTGTTTGGACAAAAAACACATGTAGGCCAAAATACTTGGATATCAACATAGCTATTTAAATAAAACATATTCTAACCATCCTAAATAAGATCAATCCACTCTCTAAAAATATAAATCTGAGATTAAAACACTAATTAATCATTCCTACAATATATATATATGCATACAAGTGTCCAAAATAGGAGTTTTTCCCACTATGACACAACCACAACACAAAGTACACTCCTATGACCTCCAAATGGACACGAAATGGACACAAATGGAGATACAACCATGGGGGTCATTCCTATGGGTTCAAAATATTCCTATATGCATGTAGGGATGGATTAGAGAAGAGATTATACCTTCCGGGATAGAGTTTCAAAGGAAAAAGCCTTCCGACTCGACACCGACACGTAGAGATTCCAAAAGGACACGAACGAGCTCCGAATCCTCCCAAACTTGGCTAGCACCCTCTAACTATGGAGTAGAGGAGAAGAGAAGAAGATTTGGTGGAAGAAATGGTAGATTTGGAGATGAAATCAATGGAGTTATTCTCTAGAAATTTGGGGAAGAACAAGAGAGAGAAAATGGATGGATAAAATAAAATGGAAGATATGGTGACTCACTCCTTATCTCCCCCATAGGTGACTGCCCAAAAAGGGTGAGGTGTCCCCATTTTGAATGTCCAAAATGCCCTCCACTAATCTATTTGATTTAAATTAGGAATGGGTTAAATGTTGAGGTCAAATTAGTCTAGTTTTAAGTCTCTAATTAAACTAAACCTATCCATAAATAATTAGTCTAACTACTAACTAAAATTAATATCATATGGACTAAAATTAATATCATGTGGGCCATGTCTAACTAGTGTGTGGGTCCCACTAGAGTCAAACTATCCTCCGGGTCCCCGTTTCAAGTCAGATTGAGTTGAAATTCGAACCCGACTCAAATAACCCCAAAACAATATCATAAATAATAAAATAAATTTCAACCCCAAAATAATATCATAAATAATAAAATAAATTTAAAAAAATATTCAAAAATATAAAATGACAAAAATACCCCTATTTTTGAAAACTGGGAGTGACAAATCTATCCACCTTAAAAAATTTCGTCCTCGAAATTAAAACCAAGCAATCACCAATGCAAAATATCAAAATAAATTAAAGAGGTCCAATGACCAAAATATCCTTGGGCCAGAAATAATACTGAAAGTATCCTAATCACATGGTTAGGCTCCAGGTCAAACAGTCCCTAGGGTTTCACTAGTAAAACATCAAAATCACAAGTCATGGCTTGAAATTTTAAAATGATTAAAATCTCCAAAATCAAAGCATGAATTAAATGATATTAATTAAATGACTAAAATTATAGCATTTTAAAATTATACTCAAATAGAAACTAGGTGCTACAAGTCTATCCACCTTAAAGGAATCATCCTCAAAAATTAAAATAAAGTAACCACAGAAAAAATCATGCAATTCGATAATCGTATGCGTCTGTCCAAAATCATGATACTCATAATCTCTGTCATGCCAGTGAGCAAGGCTACGATAATCACAGAGTCCTTGACTATGGTACATACCTCTAGAATTATGGTATTTAAAATTTTCATATTGCCGCATGCTTGGCAGCGAAAACCTTAAATTTCCACGCCCGAGAAATACGACCATAATCCGACTATATGTCCTCACTATGCCTGCTAGCATGACCCTAAAGGATTCTAAAATCTCATAATCAAGACGACCTAGCCCATACGACTTATCTCAGAAGAATATCACATCACAAGAACAAAATTTCATCCAACGATCAAGGAACAGATGGAATTGAATTTCAAGACAGTTTATAAGAAAGCAAATGCGAAAATGAGATCGAAAGATTGGAACCTGCTATCTGCTCTGCTACAGCCTGAAAACAAGTCACTGTCATCCTGAAGACGAATTGAACCCAAGAGATCAATATGGCACAAGATAAGATATTATCAAAGGAGGACAATTGAATTCAAATGCAAGAAGAATTTTTATGGTAATCAAAAGATCAGAATTTTCCTAAAATGTGATTGAGTAACTCCTTTCATATCCTATATCCTAGTCGCTGGCTCGTAATTAGTACTTTAAGTCGAGCACCATTACGAGATCGTACTAATTACGACACTGACCTGCATGGGCCGCCACAAAAATGTGTCACGACTCGCACCCTGATTAGGGGCACAAGTACGTGGTTACGTCCAGCCTACGCCGCAGCATCGGCGGTAGAACGCTGTCTAGGTCATCTATAAATACTACAACTAAACAGATAAATGTACCTGTACAGTATATACACTCCGAATGGAGGTGACATAGCAATACAGTCTCAATCACAAATGTAAAACTAAGGTAGATAGTATGGAAAGGAAAATACGAATGATGAGAACAGAAAATAAGTCCAAGATCCACACAAGTCCAGAGCTATACACAAACAACCCAGAGAATCACATAATATATAAAAACTACTACAGTCTAAAAAGTACTAGCTGGCTCGTAGGCCAGGCAAACCTAACTAAGCTATACTACTCAGGGTGAGCAAAGTCTAGTGGCTCTACTAACAAACCACAGCCCGGGTCTACTCCGTCTAACCCGTCCCCCAAATAGGTCGGACAATCTGCCTGAGAATCATCTGTAATATATCAACGATATCCTGTCAGGAAAATGAGCAAGTACAAACACCAACAGCAGTTCCATATGAATTGACAAATTCTATAAGAGACAGTGTAATGAAATACAAGACAAAATCAACAGGAAATATATATCAAGATGTGAGTACTGAATAGGATGACAATATGTATGTAGGATTACTTAGGAACTATACGGAAGCCGAGTTACAACCCTTAAACCAAACGAGGACCGGGGTTGTAACTCTTCTCCCGAACAGAACTTAGCCTCCTAGGATAAATAAATATAAAAGGTGCATTGAATTATTAGTGCGTTATGTGATCGGCTTGGGAAAACATGTTCAGGCTTTCCATCTGACCGGCTACGAACAAATAACAAGTGTGAAGCAACAAGTGTGAAGATAAGCCCGGTCACCATGGAAAGTTGTAAACAAGTAGCTATGGACAAGTATCGAGTACAAGTGTAAAGAACAAGTGGGTATTTTGATCACACAACCACTAATAACTCCCCATCCCCGAATAGTATAAAAGATCCGGACATAACACGTCATGACACGGGATTCAAAAGCAGGTGATCAGCCCACTCCCAAGTCCATGTCTATACAAGTACAAGTAACAAATCGAGTTATGTACCAATATACCAAGTAATCCGGGAACAATATCTCATGACAGGATCCGACATATACTAGTTCGTGAAATATCGTATCTGGAAATCAAGTAAGACACTACAACTGAATCGGATATAGCAGATATCAAGACAATGAAAACTATCAGTGAATGTACTCGCCTGTGGTCCTGAGCTGATAAGGTGAACAGATGCTCAGAGTAAATCATAGACCTAAAATGTGATACTATGAGTTAAACGGGGTTTTATACTGAAAAAGGAAACTAATTTAAGTCATAAATGCAAGTCTAAGTCAAAACTAGGTCAATCTAGGTCAAATCGTACAAGGTCAAACTAGGTCATACTGGGTCATACTGGTTCATACTAGGTCATACCAGGTCACGGGGAGTCAATCCAAGTCAAACTAGGTCAAACGAGGTCAAAGGTTGACTTACAGTTGACTTTTGGTCAACTGGTCAACCCTGGTCAACTCTGGTCAACTCTAGTCAACTATGGGTCAACCCTAGGTCAAACTAGTCAAATGTTGACTAACTGTTGACTTTTAGTCAATTGGTCAACTCTGGTTTGGTTTCGGTTAATTCTAGTCACTTATAGGCTAAGTTTGACTTTCGATTGACTTTTGTTGACTTTTGGTAAAAATGGTCAACCGAGGTCAAAACTAGTCTGAGGACACTAATCCTAATCATTACCAACCAAGAGAACCTAATTCTAACTATATCTTAGAAGTTAAACTCAATATCTTAACTATACCCTATTACCTACATTTACCCTTACCAAGGTAATCCTGATACCTTGTCCATTACAAAGGAAACCCCGCTAATACTCAAGATACTAGCCTAGGCTCCTTAGGGTAGCTAGATACTATCCTATCTAGGGTTTACCAACCAAAAAATGTAGGATTTTTGGGCATCAAAACTATTTTTTCTAATATGTTACTCTCCTACACATTACCTTAAGGTATTATTGAGATATCAAGATACCACATCTAACATAACTCATTCTTCTAAACCACACTCACTCTCCCTCACAAACATCATCTATCTAACCCCCATCTAACTTAGAATGCTACTTCTAAAATAACTTCTTAAAAACTAACTCAAACATCTACCACTACCCTCAAGATAACATAACATGGCATACTTTCTAACATTGACAAACCTTATTTTCTACCACTATAAATACTACCCTACTAACCGCCTAACACACTAAAAACACTATCTAACTTAGGGGTTTCGTAGTACTAAATGTGGTTGATAAGTGTGGGTAGGTATTTGGGGCTAAGGTGGGTCAAAAGGGGATGTTTCGAGACCACAAAAATCCCAAAAAAATATCCTGCACTGCTTCTGCTTACTGCTTTTTCCTGCTTACTGTTTATTGCTTACTGCTTTTTTTCTGCTGCTTTTCTGCTCATTCTCTCACTCTCTAACCATCTAACCACACACACAAACACATATACCAAATCCACCACCCTTCTCTTCTAACACACCTACACACATCTATATACAAACACACTACCACTCAATCAAAACACAAATTACTCAACAAACTACACTAGCCTCAAGTCAAATAGGATGGCATGATCCTCCCAACTCTCTCACCTTCACAACACACACTACACTACCATCTATACAACATCAAACACACACTAGCACATATCCTCTATCAATCTCACTTCTCTCCACTAACCACGCACATCCTTATCTCATTCAAACACACACACTATACTAACATATATTACATAATATATATATATATATATATATATATATATATATATATATATATATATATATACATATATATATATATATACACATATATGTACTATATCATACATATTCTTGACAATCTATGATACCTACATTCACATGATATCTATACTAGGCTCATAGGTTACACAAAATGCATACGTTGCATAGTCACTCTTCTACTTAAAACCAATACTGTACCAATTGGGCCTTCACAAAATTCTAAAATTAAAATAAGTTATAGCTCTTCGTGTTAGCTTTTCGAAACTTCAAACAGATCGCATTTTCGTGTCCGGAAGCTCCCGAAATCGCAAAAACACCGAAACGCATTCATCTTTTGTACAGCTGACACTCAAACAATTCTACAGAAAGTTATAGAATAAATTTGGCTTATTAAAATATATATTTGGAAAGTTAACTTCGATACGCTTCTTTTAAAAAAAACGAAAAATTAATTGGAGTTATGAGCTAAAAGTTATGACATTTCTAAGTTGCTCTAGCTACTAAAAACGTGGATAAAAATTATGACGAATTTGGATTGTTTGGACAAAAAACACATGTAGGCCAAAATACTTGGATACCAACATAGCTATTTAAATAAAACATATTCTAACCATCCTAAATAAGATCAATCCACTCTCTAAAAATATAAATCTGAGATTAAAACACTAATTAATCATTCCTACAATATATATATGCATACAAGTGTCCAAAATAGGAGTTTTTCCCACTAGGACACAACCACAACACAAAGGACACTCCTATGACCTCTAAATGGACACGAAATGGACACAAATGGAGATACAACCATGGGGGTCATTCCTATGGGTTCAAAATATTCCTATATGCATGTAGGGATGGATGAGAGAGGAGATTATACCTTCCGGGAGAGAGTTTCAAAGGAAAAAGCCTTCCGATTCGACACCGACACGTAGAGATTCCAAAAGGACACGAACGAGCTCCGAATCCTCCCAAACTTGGCTAGCACCCTCTAACTATGGAGTAGAGGAGAAGAGAAGAAGATTTGGTGGAAGAAATGGTGGATTTGGAGATGAAATCAATGGAGTTGTTCTCTAGAAATTTGGGGAAGAACAAGAGAGAGAAAATGAATGGATAAAATGAAATGGAAGGGATGGTGACTCACTCCTTATCTCCCCCATAGGTAGCTGCCCAAAAAGGGTGAGGTGTCCCCATTTTGAATGTCCAAAATGCCCTCCACTAATCCATTTGATTTAAATTAGGAATGGGTTAAATGTTGAGGTCAAATTAGTTTAGTTTTAAGTCTCTAATTAAACTAAACCTATCCATAAATAATTAGTCTAACTACTAACTAAAATTAATATCATGTGGACTAAAATTAATATCATGTGGGCCATATCTAACTAGTGTGTGGGTCCTACTAGAGTCAAACTACCCCCCGGGTCCCCGTTTCAAGTCGGATTGAGTTGAAATTCGAACCCGACTCAAATAACCCCAAAACAATATCATAAATAATAAAATAAATTTCAACCCCAAAATAATATCATAAATAATAAAATAAATTTAAAAAAATTCAAAAATGCAAAATGACAAAAATACCCCTGTTTCTGAAAACTGGGAGTGACACCATCGATGCGACTGAAGACTGCTGGAGTTAATCCAAAGCACCCTACAAAGTTGCGTGCTCGCTCAAAGTCAATCCTTGAGCCCGAAGCCTCTTCATTGTTAATCTCCTTCTTTGGCGCCATGTCACTACGGAGATGAATGACAAGAGTGAAGAATTTCTCCTCATTTATACAATTAAATCAACTCTCCATATTCCTCATTGGAAACTGTTCATTATTAATGCAAACTCGGGGAAGTGAAAAGGCGTTCGAAAGTTTCGAGAAGAAAATTCATTATGACGGTTAAATGTTGACCGACACTATTTAATGATATTTTACGCCGACTGTTGGATATCCCCGCTTTTACGCGGATGACTGTTGCGTATCCCGAATTTTACGCTGACTGGTCAAATCTTAACTTTTATGCTGCTGTTCAAAGTATTTCAAATTTTGGATATATTTGAAAACTTTGAAGGGGATCTTGTAGGAGCGTAAAAAGTGCTTCACAGAATGAGTCAAAGTGATAGATCATTCTACTCAAATTGATCTACTTTACGCCGCAGGGAGGTTAAATACTTTACGGCCAAGACAAGGCTAATCGCTTTTACGCCTAAAGCAGCTAGGGTCAAGACAATGGCTTTACGCCTAAGATAGGCTAACCCTCCTTTTACGCTGGACAAAGCTGTCAAAGTCTCGCATTTAATGCAAAGTCTGACATGAAGATATTGATGATGGCATATACCACAGATTTCGAAGGAATTTGTTTTATATAGAGACCAATGTTGTCGTTTAGTATGTGGACTGAGCTACTTTACGCTCACACTATGGCTTCTTTTACGTACGGAGATTATATGAGTTTTTACGCTCGAAAGTCGACGTGTGCATAAAGTCTATTTGGGCTACTTTACGCTCAAGGTTATTTAATAACCACTTTACGCGGGAAATCTATGACAGGGCTGTTTTACGCCTAGTCCACTACTTTACGCTCAGAGTACATTGGGGTTGTTTTACGTCCTATTCTTCTTCATCAGTTGAGAACGTGGTCTGCCTACATGGCTTTCATGCCACACATCTCGAAGAATGTATGTACGTGCATCCTATTCTTAATGAAATGATGGGACACGTGTCAACATATACAGAGGATGACTTCGGTCATGGGTGGCAGTTGTTAGCGTAAAGACGAAACTTTTGCTGAGTTTTTACGCACAAGAGCCTAAGTCTATAAATAGACTTATTTTCTCATATGACAGAGACACAGAGACAAGAGAAAAGACAGAGAGATTAGAACTCAGAGATTTTTGATTCTCTAGAGCATTCTTCTTCGACCTTTCTTTCAGAACAGAGTGATGCAAAGCAGGAAAGCATTCGGCCTTGCCATCAGTGCCCAAGTGCGTCGATACCTTTCTGGTGACTTAGTTCTTCCAAGTTGTTCATCTTCAAGCAGCGATCTTCATCATCATCGTATGGTCCAAGGAACAAAGTGATCATTTACAGATCAGACTTCTACAGCAATACTTTTCCAGAATCAAATTTGTACTTCTTGTATTTTTTTCTCGTTTTATTTTCAAATGCCAATTCTCAAGGCATTTTTGTTAAGTGAAACAATGCTGACGTGGGTTATTTATTTGATCCGCACAAGGCAAGATCCCAAATTGATTCTCTTTACTGTCTGTGATATAATGATACATTCAAAGTTTATAAAGTAATGATATAATAATATATTCAAAGTTTATAAAGTAGACCCTGGTCGTCACTTCATCGAGTCAAAAATTAGATTGTGTACAAAATATATATACCAAATGAGGGTTTAAAAATGGAAAAGACCTATAACAGACTCTGATTAAATTACGGGCTAATTAGTGTTTATACATGCTACCATGTATTTATACCAAATTTAGAGTTTAAGCCATAACATGTCCAATTAAAAAGTTTGGACCCTGATATTTTATTTTTGGTTTCCTTTTTTCCATTGTACCCTGAATATGCGTTCAAGAGCAACAATCAACACATGTTGAACATGAGGGTATAATAAAAACGAAACAAAAAGTAAAAAAATTATGGTCTAAATTTTTTAATTGGACATGTCAGAACTGAAATTCTTAGTCTGTATAAAATACAGGGTCTAAACGCTAATGGGCCCTTAAATTAAAGAAAACAAGGGGTTCAAAAGCAAAGGCAATGAAAAGCAAACCATTTCTAGAGTAGGGGTGAGCGTTCAGTTTATCAGGTTTCAACCGAACCGAATTAGCCAAAGCCGAATAAATCGAAATTTAAAAAAATTCAAAACCAAAATCGAACAGAATTAGCCAAAACCGAAACCGAATAATAAATTCGGTTTATTCGGTTGGACTATTTACATTGTTTAATGGATCAGACCCAAAGTTGAGATCGTAGTTAAATTATATTAAAATTATAATTTTTGTACACACATTTGTTGAATTCTAAAGTTGCGCACAAAATTAGACTAGTTAAATTATCAAAGTTGGATTTCACAATGCATACATAAAATTATTATTTTCAAAATATACATATTTTAATTAAAAAAGATGTACATAATTGATTTTATTTATATAAGTGTATAATTCTTATTCAATTTTAGTTTTGGACCGAAATGATAATCCAAATCAAAATCAAATCGAATCTTTTGTCGGTTCCGTTCGATTCGGTCCAAAACCGAATAACCGAATAATGCTCACACCTGAATCTAGAGTTCATTATATGGTGTTACAAAATCGAGGCCCGGAAAAATAAAATATAAAGAGAAGAAGCAGCCCTAAAATCTAAGAGAGGAAGAAGCCCTAGCCAGCAAATCAAGCAATAAAAATAATCCCAATTATTTCAACAAATTCTCCTAATTTGGATTCTATGGTATAGTCCTTCGAATGTCCCTCTCCATCTTCTAGACAAAATGGTGAGTTTCTCTGCACTTCCAGCCTCTTTGTCGCCATAAAGTCTGGTTCTTCACTGAATTCTTTACATATTGAGCTTGCTTTTGATTCGTCATCTGCTTTAAAACCAGATGAAATGGAGTTGATGAAGAAATCTCAGTTTTTTTTTTTTATATCAGTTTAGCAAGAATTCTATCTGGGTTATGTCCTTGAGACATCGTGCCGAGACATGGCACAGACACTTAACTATCAGAGGTTAAGGCGCACTTAGGTGCCAAGATCCTTTGGGGCCTAGACGCAAAGCGCAAAAGCGAGGCACATGTCAGACCAATGTAAAATACTAGTAAAGGATCATCTGTTCTTTGCTTGTGACTATATTTGGGATATATGAAAGCAGAGGGTTAAGTTTGGCCCTCCCACCGCACAGAGCAGAGGTCTTTCTTCTGTTTGGAATTATGTTAAAGCGCAAAAGACCAACGGAACGATAGAATATTGTCGCCTCAGACTTATGTTTGGGGTAGTGGTATGGCATGTCTGGAGGGAAAGAAATAGGCGAACTTTTGAGGGTCTTTCCCTCAGTATTTTTGTTGTACAAAAAAATATAGATGCTGACATAGATATTCTGGATCCCAGATAACCTATTTTGTAATCTGGGCTAGATTGTAACCTTCAGTTTTTTTTTTTCTATAATATTAACCATCTTTGAAAAAAAAGGTCCTTGACCTCAAAACTGCTTTCTGTTGCTCTATTTCAGGTTCCACTTGTTCGCATCGAAACAAGGAAGCTTTAATAGTACTTGGACACACTTGGCCCGACCTTGGTCATGTGCCACGAACATCCGCTATCGAGGATCTATTTACTGGCTTCGCTAGGTTAGGTCCGGGCCCTTAAAGAAATGGGTATCAAAGGTCACAAGTCTTCATTGAAAAGCGCTAGGCACTAGTCGGACGGGCACCCGCCGCCTAGCGCCTAGTCTGTCTAGGCGGTCGCCTAGGCGGTCGCCTAGATCTAGGCGGTTCAAGAATAAATAAGAAAATCCAAAAAATCTACTAAAAATTGCAAAAAAAAAAAGTCTATAAATTCCTAAAACATACATAGTCGGACGTCGGGGGGTCTAGGTGGACGCCTAGGCGGACATCGGGCGGGCACCAGGGGCCTAGCGCTTAGGCGCCGCCTAGGCGGCCGCCTTTTAGAACAGTGCACATGACTGGTGATAAATCTTTGTTCGCTACGCTATCAATGAAGAAAGAAGGATATGTCTCCTTCGGAAATAATCTGAGAGGTTATATAATAGGTAACGGTATTGTTGGTATGCCTCCTTATCCAGTCATTAAAGACGTTTGTCTGGTCATAGAGTTAAAACATAACCTACTAAGCATAAGTTATCTTGTTGATAATGGTTATGGCATTAACTTCATGAAAGACAAATGCTCTATATATGATATGACTATTGAAAATTGTTTATGAAGGAACAAGGAAGGATAATATATATGTTTTCTATCTATTAGATAGTACTAACAATGCAGGCAAGTGCCTTATAGCTAACAAAGATGAAAGCTGGCTATGGCACATGAGACTAGAACATGCAAATATGGATATCCGCTATCGAGGATCCATCAGGGTCTGTCTTCTTCCTCTGATTCACTGGCTTCGCTTTCATGCCAGATGCTGGTATTAGTATACTTCCGTGATGAAGACTTCTGTTTGATCATTCGTATCGACTCGTCTTCTTTGCTATTGAACAATCTTTCTTGATGTGTCCAGTCTTCTAGCCGATAGTCTCTTCTTCATCTGTGTCTTCGCTTGAGACTCTTTTAGCATGAACTTTGAAGGCGATATACTTTTCTTTTTGAGTAGTTTCTTCCAAGTCTTGTAAGTCTTGCTCATGAGTCATCAGTTTGTCCATGAGTATCTCCAGCGATATTGTGGTGAGATCGTTTTCTTCTATAATTGCAGTGGCTTTTGGGTTCCGGTTCTTTGTTAGTCCCCTGTTCACTTTGCAGATCTTTTCGTATTTGAGTAATCATTGCCAAGAGATGATAAAGAATTAGTAATATCAAGGAAACGTATAAACATCTGAGTGATTGATTCATTTGGCTTCATCTTGAAAGTCTTATACTCTTGTGTCAACCTACTTATCTTGGATTCCTTCACTTGTGAAGTACCTTCATGAGTTACCTCAAAAAGTTTATGTCGTGTGATGTGACACATATAGACTCTATTAAACTCAGTCTTGTCAATGTCACATAATAGTGCATTGATCGCTCTTACGTCAAGGCTGGCTTGTGTCTTTTCTAGATCCGTGTATCTATTATGTGGCTTGTCTACAAGGTTACCATTAATCACTATTCTAGGTGGTTTTTTGTAGCCGTCTATGACTATAGATCAGAGATCAAAGTCAAGAGATTTCACGAAGAAACTCATTCGTGTTTTCCAGTAAGTATAGTTTGTTCCATCAAATAGTGGAGGTCTATTTGTGGACTACCCTTCATCGGTGAATATAGATTTCACGGCTGCCATATGTATTCTCTCTAGAGTGTTATATTTGAATATAACATACTCTGCTCTTATATTAATTGTAGGACCATTGAGCACCTTTAGGGGGGTGAATAGAGTGCGTGTGTGCAACGGAATAAAAAATTACCTCTGAAATATTTAAGGCAATAACAATCTAATATGAAGTAGGCAGTATTTAAATAAATGCGTAGTGTAAATAAATTCAGAGAAGCAAACGCAAACACCAAGGTTTATACTGGTTTTTCTCTGAGAGGATTAATCTAGTCTCGAGTACTCTAGCTTGATGTTGAATCCACTATCTCGTGAAACACAAGCTTTGAATCCGAAACGCTTGCAGCTCCTTACAAATGTTTTTTATCTGAAGAACACTATTTCAACTTTTTTTGAGCAAACACTACTTCAACTTGCAGGCCTTTTATCCGAAGGACTTGCCGACTTCTGGAACATTATAAAAATTGAGATGTTTTCAAGCCTATTGTACAACTCGACCAAACTTCTAGATTGAACCGAAATTGGCACTTGCTTGGCTAAGAGTTGTAAAGCTCTAATTTGAAAGTAAAAAGCTCTTTGAAAATACTTGAATGGATAGAGAAGAGAAGAGATGATTGAATAAATAGAATGAAGAATTCTCCTCTAATATAGTGTTTTTTTTGGGACAGAACTCGAATAGAGTTTGGTAGTCCAACGTTCAAAAATCCGAACGTTTGGAGCCTGTTCTTTAGGATGACCTGATCCCTCGGGAACTGGGTCAGGGGGACCGAGTTCGGTCCGAGTTCGGACAGAACTCGGTCCAATTTCGGTTGCCCTGTTTCTAGAAAGTGTTCATGAAGAATGGGCTTGGGTTTTTGGCCTTTTGAATTGTGGACTGCTCAAATGGTAGATTGGGTAGGCTATTTTGTAAGTGGACTTGTAGCTGAGCCAGGTGCTAATCTCGTTCAACCGTACATTTTTTCTAGACTCAATAAATTGAAAAATACATTATAATATAGAAAAAATGTATCGATCAACAATGCGATTTTCATTGCAAAGACTCTGGTTGAATGTAGCAGCATTGTAGTAGTCATTCAGCAGTAGTATCATACCTGTATATTATTTGTGCATATCGAATGGTAGTTTTTATCGGTTATCAAAATCAGGTGTGACAAGACCAATGGGCCAACACTACATTGGATAAAATTTTATAAGAAAAGTTCACCTCATATATATACACGTACTCAAAGCACTGAATAAAAGTATCCTGATTATTTCCAATGTACGAGGAATGTTTACTCTCTCTTTTTTCTCAAGATTTGTAGCAACAATATAATTGATTCTAACTACTAACAGAGAATCTCTTTGCTCCTTGCTATTACTTTTGTTGTTGCTGATTATTTGTTACTATGATGGAGAATTAAGTACGTCGTCAAGCTACTCCCACAGCCAGCCCCCTCCCTTCCTTAAGTCGCTTGAAACCAACCCCCAACACCACAATATTCTTCTTCTCCTTCTTCGTTCTTACCATCAACATCCTAACCTATAGACCAAATCTCTCCAACTCTATTCCTTCGACCTTGAGCTCGAGCATCTCTACCTCCTCCACCCTCGAAACTCCCAACCATGACCTCCTTTACCCTTGACTATGACCATCTTATCGCCTCTCTCATAGCCCACTACCACCTCTCATACCAATAGGTCCAATCTCTAGGTTGCAGCTTGTCACGCCCCGCTTCCAGAATACGGTGAGACGGGTATGTAACATCTCCAGGCTACGCACCATATGAATACATCTGTACCCGTATTTGCGATTGTCGCCTGTAATGTTTTACGATAGAAAAACAGGTAGTACTAAACACACTTTCATTTCCACAAACTATAACTATTATACATAAATTGTTTTCTAAAAGTACAACTTATACAAGTCATTCCAACAAAACTATTAATTTACATATGTTGTCAGCTACAAAATGTTATTGCTGCATTTTTGTATCGTCCTCGATCATTCGTCGACTTCATCTATATTGTACAATGGTAACATCTCTCCTGAATCTTCATTATCCCCTAGTGAACAATACTAGGTCATCAAAACGACATGCAAGTCCTCGGTCAAGAACGATAAGAAAATGAAAATATGATATGAGGAAAATAGTTAGTTGGAGATTTCTTCCTCTTAGATAAAAGTTGATTTATTTAAATTCTAGGAAAATATTATGGTGTGAATTGAAATAACACTCTATCTAGGTCCTATTCTAGTGATCTCTAAGTGTTCAATCATTCAACACAACCTAAGTCACTACAACAATCACAACCAAGTTTCTTATATGATGATACAATTTAGAGAACACATTTGGATCACATTCATCATATTTTTCGGACAATAATCCCCTGACCAGGGATCAGGTGGTGTCTCGGTGGCACGTTGCTTAGAATCCGGCCCCACACATCATGTGTGGAAATTTTTGTATATTGATTCACCTAATCGATCTTTTAAACGAAATAGGTACGGATTCAGGACAAGTAAGTGAGCTAAGCCTCACACACTCACTTCGCAAGACCTTGCAGAAGGAGCTAACTACTGATCAGTTTTGTTGTTATTATACTGCAGAGATTTTAGGTGTGATCCAGTTGTTCTCTCCCGCCCAATGCACTAACCTAGTGCTACAATCAATTCTTATTTTATTATCTTGTATTAGCTCTGCTCTGTATTTCATCCCAAATCTTAATACGTCAATATGCATCTTCTTCAAAATTCCAGGAATCAAGTAAGTATTGCTTTCAAGCATATATTATATCCCTATCTTGGGATAATCATGAAATATGTAAATACAAGTTTAGGAAGAATTTCTTCCAATTACACAGAGCAGAAAATATTAAAACTTCAATTGAGTTTCTCTTGTATGACTGGTGTTCATGTCCTACGCGTCCTAGACTCTTACCATTCGTCCCCTACGCATTTTTTTATATAAGAGTTATTGGGAGCTCATCACCAATTAAAATATTGTATCATAGAATATAGGGTTTAGTATAAACAATATCTTCTGGATATCGAAAACTTTGTTGAACTCTCAAATTTCTTAGAAATTTCGGCAGAGTCTCCTTTGTATTTCGATGTCCAGGATTTTGACAATTTATAATTTTAGACCCGGAGCAACCCTCCGTAGCATTTTTCTGGGTACGCCGACTTCTTCGGTGGAACAGCTCAACACCGGAATCACACGCAGGTATATACATATATATAGATAAATTCAAGTAGACACTTTTTCTTACCTTGACAAAGTTAGCTAATTTGTACTTGTTACTCATAAGCGCTATATAAGTCAAAGAAACATAATATGTTAGAAACATGATGATATCCAAATCCAAATTTCTAAGTCTTCTTTACGATAATTAAGTTACATAACATTTATAAGGTATTGGTCCTTAGGATATAAATCCAATTCTTATAAAAGAAATTTCAACTCAACACATCCCTAAAGAAATGATAAAGTATGGTTCTTGGTGATCCTATAATCCAAAATCTATAGTTCTAGGATAAGTATAAGCTGCAAAAAATAACTTTGAGTTATCAAATTTGAAGGTAATTTATTCGTATGTATGTATAGAACTGACAACTGCACCTTGGGTCCAAGTTAAGTATAGGAGTCCTACAATCTTGGTCATGGGAACAAAAAAAACTACTTACAAAATAATAATGGAGGGGTATAATGATACCATAATTGAATCTTCAAACCATGTAACTAGCAAGTCAGTAGCATACCAAAAAAAAAACTCTTTACTTTCCTCTTGATAAAGACCAACATTGAAGATTTTAACTAATTATAACTTATCTATCATACCCATGGCAACATACACAAATAACTTTCATAAGTAACATAAATAGAATTAAGCATTATGACATATCATTGTGTCCATTCCTTCAAATTGTGTCCTAAACACCATGTCCATACTTCAATGCCCTACGTTTCTTGTCAATTTCTTATATAATCAAAATCAGGATATAAATTCCAAATTTTGGCTTCAATAACTATAACAAATATAGAAGTTTTTGGAAGAAATCTAAGAGTTAATTGAGGACTTGTCTTTGTTTTGAGCAAAACCTAGGATTTGCTTTCCCAAATTTGCAATTGACCTTAATTCTTCCTATTCCAATAATTTGAGACCTAGATTTGAATTTTGTAAGAAAGTTTAGAGGAGAAGGTCATACCTAGAGTGAAAGGAGATGGAGGAGGAGTTAAAGGAGATGTTGGAGGTCGACGCCGGAGGGGAAGCCGGCCAGCCAGTCGGCGGTCGGGCGCGTGGCTGCCGCGACGGCGTGAGGCTGCGACGACGTGCGGCGACGACTTCAGGACAGCAGTGGCTGAAGGAAAGAATGAGTGGTGGTGTTGGAGAAGATGATGAGGATGGAGGGGATTTTACTGATGGAGGATGGAAATATAAAGGGGTGTAATAATGAGAAGGAAATTTTATGTTGGGGAAGGGTGCTGTTGTCATGTGAGGATGTGTGTATATAGTGGGCATGTGAGGAACATGTGAACGTGTGTATATGTGTACATTGGGAACATGTGAGAATGTGTGAGGAATATGTGTATGTTTGGAAGTTGAAGAATGAAGGAAATGAAGCCAACATTGCTCTCTTTAGATGACTCAATAAAGAAGGGTTTGAGAGAGTGAGGGATTTGTTTACAACAGCTATTTCTGTTGCTGATTCATAACAAAGAGGGTTCTCTCCCGACCAATCATTTTTTTTTGAATGTTGGGTAATTGCATCAGCCTTTTTGGAAAAAAAATGTTTCTATGAAGGATAGGTTTTTTTTTTTAAATATAGTATAAATTATTATAAATTAAAGGTATATATATATATATATATATATATATATATATATATATATATATATATATATATACTAGTAAATGCACGTGCTTTTCACGTGTGACAACGTATAATAAGAATATTATCCAACTATGGTCAAATATCTTTTCTAGCTCATGTGGTTAAGGTAGGAGGTTTTCTTCTTGTTTGGTTGAGTTCGATTCCCTATTTTGAATATATATAACAAATTTAAACTTTTTTCAACAATTTGTTTACATAATTTAATTTATTTTAAAAAGAAAATAGTTGATGATATACACGGCTTAAACTTGAGCCGTTTTGAAGCCCCTTTATATATATATATATATATATATATATATATATATGAGATTGGTCCCAATTTCGGATGTTGTATTTTTGATAGGCAATTCTGGCACTCTACCCTTCTTAGAAAAATTCCGTCCTCGAAATTTAAATTAAAATAATAAAATATATGAATCTAAAACATAGCCAACCTTGACTAGTAAACAAATATGAATATAGGCTTCGCATATCCTCTTCTTTCTCCAAATAGAAAAATTTTCACGTGAATCTTGATTCCATTTTACTTGGTTAAGAGCGATCTGATTCTTGTGTACCTTCCTTTTGTGATCCAAAAATTCTCATTGGTCGTTGCTTAATATGCAACGCTAATCTAACCGTAATTTCCGATATCACCTAAAATTTTAATTTTCTATGTGGTAGATATAATTGATTTCCAATCCTTAAAGAATCATCCCAAGTGTTTTCTTAATCCAGTTCAAAATCATGGTTATCCATGCATAGCTAAATCAGAAAGGTCTATGCCGAAATACTTGGTGAAATAAACTTCTCCTTGACCAAAATCTATACATGCCAGCTAATGTCGGGGTTTATCAATCCATTTAAATATGAAGACTAATAGTCTTAGCTAAAACTCTACTTCCAAATTTGATCAAATATTGACAAATTTCTATTATGCCATTACCCATGAGAATTTATTAATGTCTTGGTTAAAGGATGAGATGTAAGGGTAGATACTATAAATATATGGCTTCTAGATTAAATAATACTGATGTTGGGCAAAAATAAATATAGTACATGTTACGACTGTTAGCCCAATGATTATATCATGTTTTTGAATATGGCTAATCTATTAAGTTTAACATAATGATGTCACTAATATTCATGTAATCACTATTATGTTACTATTTAATCTTAGCATTGTCCTAATGTTAGCATTGTCCTAAATGTTCTATATCATATTGCTATGCTTGTATCATATTGTTATGTTTGTCTAACATGTTCTTAGACATGCAGTAAGTATGATCAAACTTTGTCAAACCAGGACATATGCAATGGAAAATTATTGATGGGCCAAAGACGGCGTCATACAAGAAGCTTTCTCTGAACCGCCTAACGACCTATCCGGGGCCTCGTATCGGGGGTTCCGCTGCCCGGTCAGGGGACAGGGATCGAGGGGGTAGCGCCCCCCGTCAGGGGTTCGGGGGCGAAGCCCCCGAAAGGTATTCAGATTTCCAGATCTGTTTATCTTTGGACGACCGCCGTCAAAGGAAAAATGCGTCTTCAAGTCTGCTCAAATATTTGAAGAAAGACGTCATCAAAGGGCTCTTGGTTTTCCTATTTTATCAATGTATTTTTTATATTTATTGAGTCTAGGAATACGATGTACACTGCATCAAACTGGCAAATAGGCTACCCAAGAATCGTTTTCAAAATGCCCATTCATTTTGAAAACAAGCCCACTTACAAAAGCCCAAACTACTTCCTAACTGTTTGACTTTTTAAAAAGCCCAGAAACTGATTTGCAAAACCCTGACAGAACTCCAACAGAACTCAAGGAGAATTCGGCCAGAGTTCGGCCCGAATTCGGCCAGAGTTCGGCCAGAGTTCGGTTAGTGAACGTTGCTTTTTGAACTTGGTCTTCCTGCAGTTACGGATCCCAACGAGATTTTCTCATAGAGTTCTGTCCGAATTCTGCCCGAATTCTTTCAGAATTCTGCCTTTGGAAAAACTATAAATAGAGAAGCATTTCGATTATTTCAACTCACTCATTCACTTTCATATCTCTTCTCTATAAGCCTACTACTTCTTCCAAAGTATTCTGAGCTATTCATTTTCAAATCCCAAGCCAGTTACAATCCTCTAGTTGATTTGCCAGTGCGGTACGGTCTAGAAGTTTCAGAGTGGTTGTAATCAGAGGCTTGATTGAAGTTACACACTTCACAATTGAAGTTGGTCGAGTACTTCGGATCAAAGCTCGCGTTGTAGAAGTTGCAAGAACTTCGGATGAAAACTTGTGGTGATTTTCCATAGTGGATTCAACTGGAAGCTAGAGTTCTTCCGACTGGACTAGTCCTCACAAGAGGGAAACCAGTATACATCCTTGTGTTTGCATTTGCTCTCTACTCTCTACTTTTCATTTACATATCTGTGATATATTATCTGTGATCTTGTTACTAACATTTTTAAATAGTTTATTTCCGCTGCCTACTCTATTCACCCCCCTCTAGAGTATTGCGCTTTACAACTCGTTCCTACAATCGGTCCTACAACGACTTCCTCCGTGGGTCCTGCTTCATCGTTATCCATCATAAATACTTGTCCGGACCTTTTCTTCTTTGTCTTTTGTGTTTGGTGAAATTGATAATTCTGAGAGGTCAGTGGTGGTCTGTACGGAGATCCAGATAGCATAGTAGCTCGGGGAGTTGGTGTTGCTTGGATCATAGGCCTAGGATTATTTCCTTGCAACCCAGGCCTTAAATTATTCCCTTGGGTCATTAGTTGTGGATTCTGTTGTGGAACTTGTATTATTGGTCTTGGAAACTTGGGACATTGATAAGCTTGGTGACTAGGTGATCCACATTTCAAACATAGCCCAAGAAATTTTCTGCATTTGTTCTTAGTATGTCCTGGCTTTGAACAAAATCTACAAATAGTTGTCTCTCTAGATAAGTCATTTTGAGGACGTTTAGATGGTCCCTGCTAATGATTCTTCGAAAATGAGGCTCCTACTTCCAAGGCCCTTTTCTGAGTTTCATATTGGGATGATTGTTCTTCTTTCAACATTCTCTCCTGATCCTGTGCAGCTTCCGTCACTTCCGAGTAAGTTTGGCATCGATATGGTGCTACCTTGTTTTTCAATTGACTATCCAGTCCTTCGCGGAATTTAGATACCTTTCTTTCTTCATCGGTCACCATATAAGGAGCAAAGCGACTCAGTCTAGTAAATTCTGCCGCATATTCATCCGCTGTGAGCTTTCTTTGCTTCAGGTGGATGAACTGTTGTTCTAGCTCCATTCTAGTTGATTTAGGAAAGAACCTTTCTTCAAACTTTCTTTTAAATTCTTCCCATGATATTATTTCATTTGATTCTTCTGGGTATTCCGCACTCCACCAATGTTCAGCCGCATCTTCCAGCTGGATGCGGATTGTGGATACCATATTTTCAGGACTAATTTTTGCTGCCTTTAACAGTCCTTCTATAGTTCTCGTCCATTGCCCTGCTTCTATTGGGCTCTCCGTTCCACGGAATTTTGATGGCCTAAGATTTCTAAAATCTGCTACTGTCCCATCCTTAGAATTTGTGGAAGCCCGCATCTGCTCTAGTACTGTAGCAGTTGTGGGTTGGGCCGCATTTGTGTGTTGGCTGTTAGATTCCAGGACCTGCTGAAATAGTCTGTACATATCCTTAATAGATGGTTACTGAACCTGGGATGATGAAGCATAGGGTTGGTCGTGGTTAGACATTGTCCTGAAAAATTTAAATGCAAATTTCTCAGGAACGGTACCGATTTAATCGAGTTTCAAAGACAAAAAAAGATCTTGCAATCATAAGGATATTAAATAAAATGATTTGCAAAATATCGACACAAAGATAAGGAAGAAGCATATTTCATTCACTCATACCCAAAATGTGATACAAAATATGCTACTAGGGGTACTAGTCATCTTACACGTAGGCGTACGTACATATTCATACTATTTACAGTCCCACACTTCCTTCCCTCCTAACTTATTTTTATATATCTGATGTTTTTTTCCCCAAAAAGATACACAGCAGACAAAAACTCTCTTACATAGTTGTACTTTCCTTCAAGGTAACGTTATTTAGATCATCATCTCTCTTATCCTGATGATGGTTGCTTCCGGATGAGCTTTCTGCCATTCTTCCAGAGTTCCGTTGTAGTTATTCTCATTTGAATTTGGATCCTCAGAGGGCCGAGCTTTGATAAGTATATAATAATGTCCTATTAAAATACACCTCCTTTTCATCTGTAATATCCGAAACTACTGGATATTTTATCTCATAATGCACTCCATAAATCCATATCATTTGTTTGCGAGCTAGTCGCTATATCCTTTTTACAAAATGATAATACTCATCTAAACTGTGGCCACTATTTCCTAACCTTGCATAAGGCACGAATCGAGGCATGATCTACACCACGAAACTTCAAGTTAGTATCCTCCAGTAAGTACCCCAATTAAAATTTAATAAATAGGTTAAATAACTTATAAAAATAGTCTGTGTAATATCATTAGTCCTTCCTACAATCATCGATACTGCCTATCCTAGGGTACTTTCAAATAATCTCTAGAGACGTGATAGGAGATCCAGGTTTAACCTATATAAATTCCTAACCTACATTCTATCTCATGTCCTTCATATTAACCTAAACCTGTATCCTATCCTAGATTTTCTATTCTTTGCTGGCCTGTATGGACTACCACTAAAAGACGTGTCATGTCCCGCTCCTAGAATACGGTGAGCCGGATATGTAACAACATCTCCAGGCTACGCACCATAAGAATACATCTTTACCCGTATTTGCGATTGTCGTCTGTAATATTCTAGAATAGAAATACATGTAGTACTAAACACACTTTCATTTCCACAAACTATAACTATTATACATAAATTGTTTTCTAAAAGTACAACTTATACAAGTCATTACAACAAAACCATTAATTTACATATGTTGTCAGCTACAAAATGTTATTGTTGCATTCTTGTACCGTCCTCGATCATTCGTCGACTTCATCTATGTTGTACAATGGTAACATCTCTCCTGAAGCTTCATCATCCCCTAGTGAACAATACTAGGTCATCAAAACGACATGCAAGTCTTCGATCAAGAACGATAAGCAAATGAAAATATGATATGAGAAAAATAGTTAGTTGGAGATTTTTTCCTCTTAGATAAAAGTTGATTTATTTAAATTCTAGAAAAATCTTATGGTGTGAATTGAAATAACACACTATCTAGGTTCTATTCTAGTGATCTCTAAGTGTTCAATCATTCAATACAACCTAAGTCACTACCACAATTACAACCAAGTTTCTTATATGATGATACAATTTAGAGAACACATTTAGATCACATCCATCCTATTTTTTCGGCAATAATCCCATGATCAGGGATCAGGTGGTGTCTCGGTGGCACGGTGCTTAGAATCCGGCCCCACACATCATGTGTTGAAAATTTTGTATATTGATTCACATAATCGATCTTTTAAACGAAATATGTACGGTTTCAGGACAAGTAAGTAAGCTAAGCCTCACACACTCGCTTCGCAAGGCCTTGCAGAAGGAGCTAACTACTGACCAGTTTTGTTGTTATTATACTGCAGAGATTTCGGATGTGATCCAGTTGTTCTCTTCCGCCCAATGCACTAACCTAGTGCTACAATCAATTCTTCTTTTATTATCTTGTATTAGCTCTGCTCTGTATTTCATCCCAAATCTTAATATGTTAATATGCATCTTCTTCAAAATTCCAGGAATCAAGTATTGCTTTCAAGCATATATTATATCCCTGTCTTGGGATAATCATGAAATATGTAGATACAAGTTTAGGAAGAATTTTTTCCAATTACACAAAGCAGAAAATATTGAAACTTCAATTGAGTTTCTCTTGCGTGACTGGTGTCCATGTCCTACGCGTCCTAGACTCTTACTATTCGTCCCCTACGCATTTTTTTTATATAAGAGTTATCGGGAGCTCGTCACCAATTAAAATATTGTATCCTAGAATATAGGGTTTAGTATAAATGATATCTTTTGGATATCGAAAACTTTGTTTAACTCTTGAATTTCTTAGAAATTTTGGCAGATCCTCCTTTGTATTTCGAGGTCCAGAATTTTGACAGTTTATAATTTTAGACCCGGAGCAACCCTCCGTAGCATTTCCCTGGGTATGTCGACCCCTTCGGTGGAACAACTCAACACCGGAATCACACGCAGGTATATACATATATATATAGATAAATTCAAGTAGACACTTTTTCTTACCTTGACAAAGTTAGCTAATTTGTACTTGTTACTCATAAGTGCTATATCAGGTCAAAGAAACATAATATGTTAGAAACATGATGATATCCAAATCCAAATTTCTAAGTCTTCATTATGATAATTAAGTTACGTAACATTTATAAGGTATTGGTCCTTAGGATATAACCTAGGCATCCAATTCTTATAAAAGAAATTTCAACTCAACACATCTCTAAAGAAACGATAAAGTATGGTTCTTGGTGATCCTATAATCCAAAATCTTTAGTTCTAGGATAAGTATAAGCTACAAAAAGAATAACTTGAGGTATCAAATTTGAAGGTAATTTATTCATATGTATGTAGAGAACTGACAACTGCACCTTGGGTCCAAGTTAAGTATAAGAGTCTTACAATCTTGGTCATGGGAACAAAAAAACTACTTACAAAATAATAATGGAGGGGTATAATGATACCATAATTGAATCTTCAAACCATGTAACTAGCAGGTCAGTAGCATACAAAAAAAAACTCTTTACATTCCTCTTGATAAAGACCAACATTGAAGATTTTAACTAATTATAACTTATCTATCATACCCATGGCAATATACACAAATAACTTTCATAAGTAACATAAATAGAATTAAGCATCATGACATATCATTGTGTCCATTCCTTCAAATTGTGTCCTAAACACCATGTCCATACTTCAATGCCCTACGTTTCTTGTCAATTTCTTATATAATCAAAATCAGGATATAAATTCCAAATTTTGGCTTCAATAACTATAACAAATATAGAAGTTTTTGGAAGAAATCTAAGAGTTGATTGAGGACTTGCCTTTGTTTTGAGCAAAACCTAGGATTTGCTTTCCCAAATTTGTAATTGGCCTTGATTCTTCCTATTCAAAAAATTTGAAAATTAAAATTGACCTAGGTTTGAATTTTGGAAGAAAGTTTAGAGGAGAAGGTCATACCTAGAGTGAAAGGAGATGGAGGCGGAGTTGAAGGAGATGTTGGAGGTCGACGCTGGAGGGGAGGCCGGCCAGCCAGTCGGCGGTCGGGCGTGTGGCTGCCGCGACGGTGTGCGGCGGCGACTTCGGGACAGCAATGGCGGAAGAAAAGAATGAGTGGTGGTGTTGGGGAAGATGATGGATAGAGGGGATTTTACTTATGGAGGTTGGAAATATAAAGGGGTGTAATAATGAGAAGAAAATTTTATGTTGGGGAAGGGTGTTGTTGTCATGTGAGTATGTGTGTATATTTGTGAGAGGAGTTGTGGTGGGCATGTGAGGAACATGTGAACGTGTGTATATGTGTACTTTGGGAACATGTGAGGATGTGTGAGGAACATGTGTATGTTTGGAAGTTGAAGAATGAAGGAAATGAATCCAACATTGCTCCCTTTAGCTGACTCAATAAAGATAGGTTTGAGAGAGAGAGTGAGGGATTTGTTGACGACAGCTATTTTTGTTGCTGCTGATTCATAACAAAGAGGGTTCTCTCCCGACCAATCTTTTTTTTTTTGAATGTTGGGTAATTGCATAAGTCTTTTTGGAAAAAAAATGTTTCTATGAAGGATAGGTTTTTTTTTAGTATAGTATAAATTATTATAAATTAACGGTATATATATATATATATATATATATATATATATATATATATATATATATATATATATATATATATCTTTATTCCAAAAAAAAATATATATATATATATCTATGAGATTGGTCCCAATTTCGGATACTGTATTTTTGATAGGCAGTTCTGACACAGCTTTCCAACGAGGTCAACCAAGTCAACCTTGATCGACAACTGACTCCTCGTCTTGACCACCGGGAGTCCTCTCTATCGAAGTGCGATATGATTTCGGCTCCATCTTCAACTACAATAGCTCTAACCTCCATCTTCAACATCAAATCCTTCCCTCGACCTTCACATTGAAGCTCTCCTCTACTTGTTGCCCCACTCGCCAATCGAGAAGTCCTTGTTTTGACTGCGAGTTGAGCTCTGGAGCTGCTACCATTTGTTTGAACTTAGGCAACACAATCGCCACAATCCGACTTTCGTCTCCAACAAAGGATATCGGCTGGTATACTGGTTTCAAATAAGGATACGATATGTCCCAAACAAATCGGACCATAGAAATATCAACCGATATGAGTGAAACATTGGCCAATATTTGGTGTAAGATGGCTGGTATACTGGTATATCGGGTTGATCATACCATTAAAATTTTGTTCTTTTTGATGTATAAATTTTTGTTTTGCAATTTGCTATGTTGTACAAAAGAGAACTTTGCATCCTAAAGTTTGCTTTCTTGTAAAAAGTAGAAAGTTTTGCTTCAGCAAAAAAGGTTAACTTTATTGGATCTTCAAGATCAACATTGAAGTTGCTTCACCATACAATAAAGTTAACTTTAAAGATAGCGAATGTTGTCTTCTAATCTAGCTTATTAGCTTAGTTTAAATTCCATTTTGATATGCTTTTTTTTATCATGCTTGGTTAACTTTTTTGAGACGAACACTAATTATTAATTTGAAGGATAGTTTTTAATTGTTTAATTATTAAAATTATTTAAGGAAACTTGTTAATGCTATATTAATGCTTGAATTCTTATTGAAAATGCATATATGAAGTGAATTATTATCTTATACTCCCCTAGGCCATCCAGTATATTGCTTGGTATCCGTTTTCTATACGGCACATCTCCAGTCGATACAAGACCGATATTCGATATCATGAACCTTGCCAACTACTCTAGCCTTCACAAGATGCCTGGCATTCCCAATACGATACCAAACGCTATCGATACCGACGTTGGGAGTCTCTTTGCCAATCGATTTGGAAGAGAAAAATTGAAAGAAAAAGATCGAAGAATGAAAAAATAATGCCAACACAATGATTTAGTTGTGTCGAAGAGTGACAATGGTAAATTGTAATTATTGATAAAATGTAAACATTACCATTAGTCGAAGTTGTATATCTATAAGTTCACAATATTCATCCATATTAATCTTATTTCATTCATAACTATTTATTGTGGTTGCACTATGTCTAAAGACAAATCAATAAACAATAATATCTATTGCAAGTGAGTATTATTCCATCTAAAATTAACGAGAAACATTATATAATAAAAAATATATATATTTATCAAATAATTTTTTTAGTTTTTTTAGAAGACTTATCACTTTTGGCTTTCAGAAACGGATGACCCATGTTCCGACCCGAAGCTGCCTAAACCGCCAATACTGTCGAAACCGACAATAGTGATACTCATAAGAAGGGTCTCAAACCAATTCCAATATTTCTAACCTTGGTAGTGAGCTCATCATTCTTTTGCTGATTTTTGTGTTGCAAAAAGACAAGGAAAGCAGCAAAAAGAAACAAAACAAGAGAATAAAGGAAAGGACAAAAAGGATTTTTTTTGCCTTCCAAGTCGGACATGCTAGTCATTTATAAGATAAGGGGGAGTGTTGGTTAGGTATTCTGATAATACTCTAGCCATATCTCTCAGCATTGTTGTTTTTCACAATGTCAACTTGAATTTTATTTCGGTTTGTTGCTCGTGTGGCGACCACTTTCTCAGTCGTGCGCACTTGTGCACTGACATTCTATCAGTCGAGTGTCCCATAAGCCTACAAATCTCTTAGTCGAGCGCTCCCGTGAGGCGAGAAATCTCTCAGTCGAGCATTCTCGTGCACAAACACTTGCTCTCGGTTCAACCCTTGTGCATGGACATCTAGACGCAGTCAAGAGTCATTGTGTGCTAATGTCTGCTATTGTTCTGTCTTTAGTCGTACGTCTACCTTCTACTGATGCTCTTCTCAGTCTCACTTGACAGTGAGACTTCTGGCTACCACTGCTGCTCTCTCTTCTGGGTCGTGTGTGGACTTTTGTTGCTGAATTATTGATGTTGCTGTTACTTATGCTTTGTTGTTTCTCTCTTTTAGATCTCTTTTATTTCTACTTTATGTAACAAGTTGGACATGTTTCACCTGCTCCAGCTTGAGGGAAGTATTACAAACACTTAGCAGATGCGCTAGAGTGTGTGGGTCTATGTACTCTAAAGAAAACTATGTGGAAGCACCTCCTCTATACATGTATATATATGTAGTCAATACACTCGACAAACTTATCCTAATTATTAACAATGTAGCCTCTTTCTAAAGAAAAGTAGCATGTCGAACAATAACATAAAGTCTATATTTGTTGAAGAGGAGAAAAGTGTTATCAGTCTCATTCTAAATTAGGATCGGTCCATATACAAAAAAATATTAACTTGCTTTCGATAATGAGAGAAAGAAATAGTATACACTAGGAAATGTTAAGATTATTAGAAGTGAGCAGAAATGGTTCCTGTATATGAAGAGTTGATATAAAGATAAGAGGTGCTATCTTGATAAACAATCTTACAATGAGAAGAACCAGTAGGATTTCAATGTCGAAGCAAATGGTTAGCACATGTTTTCGAGGTTAGCGATGCTGAGGATGATGAAAATGGAAAACCTCAAGCACTTGATGATACCTACTAGTTTAGAAGTGTTTTAGAGCCTTATGCGACAAGTATATGTTAGATAGCATAAGAAGGATATATGGATGAGGAAGACTTGGGTGTCTCTTTGTAAGAACGAAGGAGTTTACAAACTTGCACATCATAGAGAAAGTAACGAGCCATGCTATAGACCAGGGAGAGACGTATGTAATTTTTTTTTTTTTTTGTAATGGACCATCGTGCATATTGAGGAAAACAGCATCTGAAGTTTAATTTTGATTTATGCAGAGGGAGGTTTAGAATTAAATCTGAAGATGCTTTTCATCAACTTATTCCAATCGCTCGATTTGTTCCTTGAGAGATGATATGGTTTGTTGTTGTTAGAGAAGAGCAGGTGACTTATTGTAATGCTAGGTGATTAAGGAATTCAATGATGTATTGGGTACTCGAGAATTGGATTAGACACGACCTCATCCCTGGTCACAATATGCTTGCATCAAGGGTAAAATACTTTTTAGTTTTGAGTGAACCTAAGATGCAACATTTTAGTTTAAGTGGTGCATGTTTCTCCCTATGGATTATACTAGCTGTTGAGACTTGAGCAGACGTAAAAATCTAAGTAATATATATATATATATATATATATATATATATATATATTTTTTGGAAGAAAGGTAAATTTTATTCCAAAGCAACTCAGTAATCGTACAACATACAATCAGAGTGGGACTCCCACTCCTCAAGACCTCATAACATTTACATCAAATTCGATGTTATGAAGCATGCCCACCAGAGGTGTAACCAGCCCCTCGAATATCCGACGGTTTCGTTCCCGCCAGACATGCCAGACCGAAGCAGCCAGACGAACCCTGGCAGTCCGGAACCAGTTCGTCCCTCTACCTCTACTATCGCGGATTACCGTAATGATGTCCCCAATTCTCTGCCCGGAGTCACATCCTCCTAATAATCTACTTTGCTCTTTCCAGATCTGTCAAGCCAGGTCACACTCAAAGAAGATGTGACTGATAGATTCTTGCTCCAGACAGCACAACACACACTTGGGATCTGGTACCGGCACTCCAAAAGAATTCAACCGATCTCTAGTAAGAAGTCGACCCAGTAGGAGCTTGTAAATATAGAGCTGCATCTTCCTGGCCAGACCCTTGCACCATACAAACTCGTAATCAGGACTCTGAGGAAAAGCACGCCGGATGAGATTGTAGCAACTCTGGAAAAGGAACTCCCCAGTACCCGTGGACACATCCGATGGCTCCCAGATCCACCAATCTGCAGGCAAGTCCGGATCAATGTCAATAGAGCTAATGATCTCTCTCAGCTCCGCGGTAAATCGATAGGACTCCGGCCTCCACTCCCCATCGCGGATGATCCGACTACACGTCAGGCCCCGCCTGTCCTCCTGGTGAGTCTGAGCCCTCCTGATGTCCAATAACGAGCACCGATCTATCCAGGGATCTCGCCAGAGGTCCGTTCCAGACCCATCCTTCATGACCCTCCTGATAGCCGACTTAAGAACCCTCCTATATCTCAGGACATTCTTGAACGTGACTGAATGATTGTTGTCAGTAGTACACGTCCAAAAATTGTCCTGCTTCACATATCTGCTATGCATTCAGACAGCCCAGAGAGACCCCCCGTTTATGAATTTCCATGCCATCTTAAGCGCGGAGGCCTCCCGAATCTCCAGCAACGGTCTAAGCCCCACTCCACCCTCCTTTCTGGGTCGACAGAGCTGTTCCCAAGAAATCGCATGCATCCCCCCTCTCCAAATAAAGTCTGCACAGATCCGATCAACTTTCCTAACAGTGGCGATAGGAAGAAGGATGGATTGTAGCCAGAAATGTGCTATAGCTGTAATCACAGACCGTACCAGCTCAATGCGTCCTCCAAAGGACAATCCCGAGGCTTGCCAACCTTCCACTCTCCTCTGGACGTACTCCACCAAGCTATGGCAATCCTGATCCCGTGCATAGTTGATCGTGAGGGGCACTCCTAAATAGCGCACTGGAAGATCACTCCTCTCAATACCCAGCACGTCAGCCCGCTCCTCCTTCTGGGAACATGAGGAACTGAAGTAAACCCGACTTTTCTCCCTGTTCAGCTGAAGACCCGAGAGGGAATGCAACTCTCCCATAATCTCTGTAAGCGCCTGCATACCCTCCATCGAAGGCTGGATAAACACCAAGAGATCATCAGCATATATGAGGTGGGTGACTGGGGATCCACCCTCCGGAACAGTGGTACCAGCCTCCCACGGTGCACTGCAACATCCATCAGGCATGTGAAGTATTCCATTACAATCATGGACAGGTAAGGAGACAGGGGGTCCCCTTGCCGAAGCCCACGGTTGCTCTGGAAATACCCATAGGGGATGCCCTGTATGAGAACCGAGAAAGTGGGGGACGTGATGCACTCCCGGATCAGGCCAACCCAATGGTCCCCAAAACCCATGGCAGACAACAGGTGGCAAAGAAAGTCCCGGTTGACCATGTCGTACGCCTTCCTCAGATCCAGCTTCACGCAAGCCTTCTCCCCTCCGGGTTTGTTGAAACCTCTCACCATCTCATGGGCCAGGAGACTGTGCTCAGCAATCGACCTCCCCTTGATAAACGCAGTCTGGTTCGGAGAGACCAAGTCCTGCATGATCCCCTCCATACGCCGGCACATAAGGTGCATAATTATCCTATAAAGATAATTACAGCACGCAATAGGTCTGAAGTCCGCCAGCGCTGTCGCTCCCTCCTTCTTAGGCACCAAGGTCAGGAAGGTATGGTTCAGCTCTTTCAACAGCTTCTCTTTGGTGAAGAATTCCTGGACCACCTCCAAAACCTGATGCTTCAGGGTGTCCCAGTGGCGTTTGTAGAACCCGCTGCTAAAACCATCAGGGCCCGGAGCTTTGTTAGGATCCGCCAGCTTCACAATAGCTTCCACCTCCTCCAATGTAACAGGAGCAAGCAGAATGCTATTCCCGTACTGAGTCGCCAGTTTCTTTGTAATAATTTCTGGGAACACAGACAAGTAGTCAGACTGGAAATACAACTCAGAGTAATACCTGACCGCCTCGCCCTGTATCGCAGCCGATTCTCCCACAAGATTGCCATCCACATCCAGAAGTCGGAAAATGTGATTCCTATGCTGCCTGGTCCGGATGACATCATAGAAGAACTTGGAGCACTGGTCACCGTCTTTGAGCCAGGAGCATTTGGCACGCTGAGCCGAGCTAATCTCCTTCTGCAACCGCAGGATGCCGACTTTCTGCAATCAACTCCTTCTCTCTAGCCGCTAAGTCCCCATTAAGCATGTCAGCCTGCATGTCTTCCTGGATAGCCCGTAGTTCTACCTCCTTATCTTCTAAGGAGGTCTTTGGCAGCCCCTTCACCCATCTCCGAAGAGCCTACTTCGTGGCCTTGAGACGACGAACCAACTTGAACTGAGCCGTCCCCTCCTGTCCACTATTAAGCCCCTCTGTGACAGCCTCCAGGTAGTCCTCCGAGAGATACCAACTGTTGTTGTATCTAAATGGACGGGACTTCCCAGGGGACCGGCAAGTGAAGCCAACCCGGATGGGGGAGTGATCACTCGTCCCAGCAGCCAGGCCCTCCGCCGAAGTGTTAGGGAAATGACGGAACCATTCTCCATTACCCAGAGCTCTATCAAGCTGGCACGCAATCCTATTCTGAATAGCTTTGTTATGCCAAGTCCAGATGAAGCAAGAGTGAGACAAACCCTGGAGCCCTGTCTGGAGGAGACATCTCTGAAAATCATAAAGGATAGATTCTGGAACTGGCCGACCTTCCACCTTCTCCCCTCGGTGCAGAAGGGCATTGAAGTCCCCAATCATCAGAAGAGGAAGGGCCGACGAATCTGCTGCAGCTGCGACCCAGAAAATGTCACTTCAAAGGGATTCCCTCCTCCGTCTGTCGTTGTGACCGTAGACTGCCCCCAATAAGAACCGAAAGCCACCTTTGTTTGAGAAAGAAATGGCAATCAACTGCTCCGTCATCAGGAGCAAATCTCCATCCCAGGTCTTCGAGTTCCATCTAACCCAAATTCTGGCCATGTCGCATAGGGCCAGGTTGTGTAGTTGGGCCCAATTGGTTGGAGTCCTACGAGCAAGAGTCTTTTCACCTTTAATCTTAGTTTCTAACAGGACAGAGATGTCACATTTCTCTCTGAGAAGCACCCCACAAATCTCTTTCCACCTCCCTAGCGAACACGCCCCCCTCACATTCCAGGCTATAATAGACATTAATTAATGAGAGGAGGGGTCCCCTGAAAAAACACGCGGATCGGCACCTGGGGAACGCGCCACATCCGTCGCTAGAAGATCCTCCTCCATTCCCGTCGGAATGGTTTGCTGTGGGTTGGCCTGAGAGAGAACCAATGTCCAGGAAGGATTGTCAACACACACAGCCTCCTCTCTATCCATCGAGAGCATCCCCTCCCTGGAGGGACCGTCGCTCAGCGGCCCGACGACACGTCTCTTCCTACAGTAAACCTGACCCTCACCCGGACCTCCACCGCCTCGTGCCACGATCCCCGACGCCGCTATACCTCTCGTAACAATACTACTCTGCCCCTGGGAAGTGGACATCGCCCCACTCATGTGGCCAAGTTGAGTGGAGACAATGAGGCTAGTCCCACCCTCACTCACTGGAATAGTATCCTCTCCCACTAAGGCCTCCTCGCCGCTGTCAACTCTGAAATCCATGTCATCGGGAGAATCTAGAGCCTCACTTCGGGGGTTAGCAGGCTCCACATGATGTCCGGCCGCCGAACACGCACTGGCCAGATGCCCGAAACAAGAGCACCTAGTACAGGTAGGTGGAACCCATTCATATTCCACCCTCTGGGTAAGCACCTCTCCAGACGGGATCTCATACTCCACCACCTCCGGTAACTCCCCCCCAGCACGGATCTCCACAAAAATCCTGGCATACATCAACCTCGACCGAAAGGCAGTGGCTTCGTCTGCCTTGATCCGGGTGCCTACCAAGCTCGCCAGTCGCATCAGCAACGGAATACTCCAAAACCGGACAGGGAACTCAGGGAAGCGAATCCAGACGGGGATGGCATTCAGGACTTCCCGCTCACAAGAAGCTCCGGTGTCCACTCCTTTAGAATGATAAGCCTGCCATCAAACGTCCAGGGGCCGCCTTGGAGTATCCTAGCTACATCCTCCGCGAGTCCGAACTTCACATAATAGAAGCCGTTCTCACGGGCAAAGAACTCCATACTCCCCTTAGGCTGCCAGACACGCGCAGCATACTCCCGAATCTGTCCGTAGAAAGGCTTGTTGCCTAGGACATACAGGACAAGGGTATTCTTCCAATAGGCTGACACCTTCTCAATCTCCTCCGCGGGAAACGAGGCCCGGAAACCCCTCCCCGCCTTGATCGGCGGCACGAACTCCATCGATGTGGGGCTTTTCGGCCCCACAGGTTTGCAGATCTCAGCCCAGGACCGTCCAGCCGGCCGAGAAGTCGTCCCATGAGGCCTGGGAGCAACCTCCGGCCTGGATGGGCTAGCTCTCGGAACCCCGGGATCCACCACCTTACCCTTCCCTTTGTCCGCCGCGGTCGCCTTTGGCCGCCAGCCTACTGATCTCCCAGCTGACCCCACGTGGCCATGAGCAGAAGACCTCGCCCCTGATCCGTTCTGACGACTGTCAGTCGGGTGCCTATCCCGCACCTGGCCCTGACCACCTCCTGCCTTCCTCCCAGACTTCGTCACTCGACGGTGCGTAACCGTTGTCCAGCCTCCTCCATCCGTCTGGTTCCCCTGGGAACTAGAACCAGCACCAAATTCGAAAGCCGGGGCAGTAGATTTCCCCCGAGATGGCTGATCCCCTGTCGTAGGCCGTGGAACCATATCCGCCCCCTTCCCGAAAGGGTTACGCGCCGCAGCCACAACCCCAGGGGGGTCGCCCGCCACCCTCGGGATCAGACCCGCCCCCCCCCCCCTCCGTCGGAGGGGGCGCAACCACCACCAGCCCGTCCGGGGCGTCTGGCCGACCCCCCCCCCCCCCCCCCCCTCGCCTGCACGTCCGCCACCCCCCCACCGCCAGGGGGGTCGCTTGCACCGCCTGCGACCGGCACGCCACCTGGCCGGCCGCCACTACCACCGGTCAGCCCGTCCGGGGCCTTCCCGCCCCCCCCCCCACCCCCGCCAGTAGGGGGGCCTCCGCCCGCGCTAGCCCGTCCGGGGTGGTCTGGCCGACCCCCCCCCCGCCCGCACATCCGCCACCCCCCCACCGCCGGGGGGGTCGCCTGCACCGCCTGCGGCCGGCGCGCAACCCGGCCGGCCGCCACCACCGCCGGTCAGCCCCTGGGCGGGGGCGCCAGGGTCCCAAGTCTGGGAAACCCTAGCCGCCCTCGCGAGAGCCTGTTCGCCCGATCCTTTCATCTTTTATATATATATATATATATATATATATATATATATATATGGAAGCGGATCAAAAGTCCCCCTAGAAAATCCCCCTTAAAAACCCCCTCACTCTTTAATCTTAATATTAATGTTAATATTAATGTTAATATTAATATTAATGTTAATATTAACATTAAATACTAAAATTAACATTAAACTTAAGATTAAAATTAATATTAACATTAACATTAATATTAACATTAACATTAACATTAATATAAAAATAAATATTAATATTAACATTAACATTAACATTAATATTAACATTAGTATTAACATTAAATTTAAGATTAAAGAGTGAGGGAGTTTTTAGGGGGTTTTCTAAGGGGGGCTTTTGATCCGCTCTCTCTCTCTCTCTCTCTCTCTATCTATATATATATATATATATATATATACTCTAGAGAATGTTTAAGAGCAGATGTAAAAGTAGTGTATATATATATATATATATATATATATATACTCTAGAGAATGTTTAAGAGCAGATGTAAAAGTAGTAGAATCAGTTTAGGATATATGAAATGCAAGTACATGATTACCAGAGGAGTTACAGATGGGCAATAAATTAAGAATGATTTGATTGATTTCTGTTACTAGAGATCAGTCATTCATCATTAATACAATACTGTGGAGGATATTTTTTGACTAGAGCAGGACTGTGAGGTGGAGTTATTGCTTCTACTCTATTGTTTGAGCTCACAATACATATGAACTCAAAGAGTAAGTGTTGAAAGTCCTCCTCTGTAGGAGCCGTCAACATTTTAGGGTTATAATGTTAGGTAACTAAGTGACAACATGCTCTAAAAGTAAGTCTAGTAATTAAGAAACATGCTCTAAAAGTGAGTATAATTAAATTGAAAATCTAGAGATTGATGAGAGACAATATGATAAAAGATAGTACAAGAAATTTGTATCCATGGGAAGCTTAATGCACTTTAGGTTGAGGAAAACTTGAGAAGTCTTTTTGTAATGGTCTCAACATGCACATAAGATACAGGAATATGTCACTTAGATGTTATGTTTTGGGACCGCTAATAGGGAGAGGTTGAAAGGAACCTGGCTTAAAGTAGCACAAAGAGATATTTTGCTGGCTATTTAGCAGACATGAGATACACAGTAAAGATAAATGAAGAAAAAGGATTCATGTAGCTGGGGTAAAGACTTTGATGTCCTTGCAGCCTCTCATAATACTTATATCATGTCAAATTTGGATGTTCACCAGTTTGTCTACAATTTGTTTCGACTATTCTCAAATGCTCAACCACTATAACCTTATCCTTTATATTTTTGCCACACATCTCTATCTTGTCATTCTGCGACACATAAACCATCTTATTGCCCAATGCTATGAAGTAACTAATCAGTGAAAAGAATACATTGAAATGGACTGAAAAGAAGAAAAAAAGAATACAAATTAGGATACTAGAGCTGCTTACTATTGAAATGGACTGTACAAATGTTAAGGCCATAGTAATATGTAACAAATCAATGACTAGCTTTTCACTGAATGGAAAAGATAAGGATTCTTAAGCACAAAATCCTTGTTTGAAGCATAATTACTGATCAGGACACTGGGCACTTGCTCTTTATAGAAGAGAACACTATGAAACCTTTGATAAAAGAATCTCTGCCCATAACACTGAGAGCTGTCCTATTCTGATACATTGACCATCTTCAATGGAAGCGTACCAAAGGTTCCATAGGATGTAGTAGGGATTTCTAGTGTCTATACAATTTTAAAACTATATTAGAAGTCAAATACAATTGGAGGATACGGGGTTTGACCTTGTTCTCTCATTGAAGAATAGGAGAAAAGTAATTTTGACATGGTTGTATATTGACACGAATGAATATGATGCAAAATTGGTCAAATGTAGCATTTCTTTTCCGGTAGATGTGTTGTCATAAATGTTTAAGATAAAAGAAACTTCCATGGTTTATCCTTCATTTGCTATAATGTAGTATCCTAATCAACCAATATTTCTAAGTATGGTTTGTCCTTCTCCGGATGCTAAATTTGCCTACAGGCTACCCCGTTTTTAGCAGGGCTTGCTGTAGCCGCTGCAGCTCTTGCTGCTAGATACAGTATCCAAACTTGGCAGGCATACAAGGCAAGGCCAGTCGTCCCTCGTATGCGCAGATTTTATGAAGGCGGTTTCCAGCAGACTATGACTAGAAGGGAGGCCGCTCTTATCCTTGGAATAAGGTGAGATGTCTAGTCACAAATAATAACATGGAAACTGTCTTATAAAAGTCAAATGCGACAGTGTATTAAGTGGAAATAAACCTTCACATGCATTGTTTCTAATGGTCTTGAGTACACATTTACCTGCGTCATGCTTATGCAAAAATAAAATAAAATAATAATACTGCTTCACAAAATATATTATTGCAGATTATTGCATGTTCATTGCCATTCTGTAAGTGACACGCAGAATCTGCTGCAGTTACTCTGCTGTATGAAAGACTCAAATTGGGTGCCTTGCCTCTTCTTTGTTACCAAGCTACTTTGTCACATGGCTTGCTTCATAAAGCAAGAATGTCGTTTACTATTTGGCATGTGGTCTGATGCAAAACAAACAATTAATGTCTAAAGAAATGCTGAACCAGAGACGTTGCAATGGACGACAATCTATGTTGTTTGTATCTTAGGATACACGATGAATATCTTACGATAAAATATGATATACTATTGTTTCGTTACGTATTGGTTGATCTCATACATATAGGCTGATAGATAATAGGTAGTATCATTTTTTTTTATTTTTTTTACTTTAGTCGTGTAATGTCTACTTCAGACTCTGGATTCTGGAACTAGATAGACCTATAAAGATAAAAGAAGCAAAATATTTATGAGAAGATTCTATTAAATCACGTTCCAATATGTATTTAGAAGTATTGACCTAAACTCTTAGAGTTATCGTATCGTACGATACACGAAACGTGATACTGATGCATGGTACGATAAGCAAGCAAATGGACACAAAATATGATATGTGGGTTGACAACCTAGCCGGCAATGGGTTGTGTTTAGTTGGTGGGCAAGTGGGGAGGGAGAAGAAAATGAAAAGAGAATGAAAAAGAAAATGAAAGAATTCTTTTCGCATGCTAGGTTGTCAAGAAAGTTGAAAAGAATTATGGAGTAATATTTGTGAAAAAGAAAACATGATTGAAAAGAACGAGAATGGAGAGGGGTCAGATTAAGGTGATTAAGGTCGAAGGAGTGTAGAGGGAAGGGTCAATAAGTTTTTTTTTTTTTTTTTCCATTTTCGTTTGGTCTCTGGAGAAATGATTTTCATGGGTGAAGCGAGAGAAAGGTAAAGGAAAATGGTTGATATATGAGCTTCTGTCACTTTCTCTTCTTTTTTCTCCCTTGTGACCAAACAAGAAAAACTATTTCATTTTTTTTTCTTTTCCTTTCTCCCACTTTTCCAACAACCAAGACAGACTTAGTGACTTCTCATTTCTTTTTTGAGCAGACATCTGCCACTGACGTATTGTTTTTTGCATTATCTTGATGTAACTGCTCTTTGAAAAGGTAAAACACAGGATATGTCTGATGCCTATTGCAATTTGATGCTAAAGTGGATGCTTCTGTGAGATTATAGTGAAAAACCCTTTAACGTTAACCTTGTAAAGTAGTCAAATGTAAATCTTGCAGTAGTCAATTGTTTGGATACTATGGCTGTAAGCTTTCACATGTTTTCACGCAAAATGTTTTAACAACCAAGTATGCATGCTGGCAGTGCCGTGGCGGCAAAAAGTCACTTTTGGGCTGACGACAATTGATTTCCATTTTCAACCCGATGGTTGATTCTTGAATTCTAAACATTCATTAGACTTCTTCCTATTGTGTTTCTGGTTCCTATTTTTTATATGGTCATTTTCCAAGAAGATTTATTTACAATTACTAGAAAAATCTTTCCTAGTAAAGTTGACAATTTCGCTTTAATTATATGAAGGAGTTGACATACATGTTAAAGAAGAGTCTTGCCATAGTGATGTCACAACAATAACAACAGCAATTAGCCTCCAACCAAATTTTTTGGGAGTGATGTCACATGATAGCTATTATATAGTTGTTCGATTTTGTATATAGTACTTAACAAGGATGTGGAGTCCACAAGTAATATGTTGAAAAGCATAAGGATGACTACAATAGGGTCGGCAAATGAGTGGAAAGATGCGACCCTCATTAACTTTCTAGTGAGTTATCCTAAGGGGATTGTCTTTATTGAACCCGTAGATGTCTCTTCTTATGTGAAGATTGGAGTAAGCATGTTTGAGCTTCCTGATAAATTTATATAAAAGATAAGGCTAGTCGATGTAGTTTAGGCTATTAGTGATAATGCATCAAATAATGAGATGACGGGGAGCTTGTTTACACATAGCTATCTGTACTTATTTTAAACATGTTTCTTGCCATTTGGTCATATGTTGGAAGACATGGAAGATGCCCAATTTTTAGCATCTATAAAAAGACAATGGTGTGAAATGGTTTTATATATAATATAAACATTCCGGTCTCTTAAACTTGATGGGGGAATTCACCACTCAGAAGGAATTGTTTAAGTCTACAAAAATCAGATTTGCAACTACCTTTATTACTCTTTCAAGCATCTATAAGCAAAAACAAACTTGGATATGTTTATTTCAAAAGAATGGATAAGTGGGTGAAGGATAAAAAAAGGTAAAATAGCTGCTTCATATGTTCTAAGCCATTGTTTTTGAAGCCATATGTTTTATACTCTCCAAGTGGTCGATCTGAGGGTCCTTTTCGTCAATAATGAAAAAACCCCACTGATGAATTGACTTTACGAAGCTACAAATAGAACCAACAAAATAATTAAGGAGACTTTTAATGTCAAGGAAGAGAAGTATAAGGACGTTCTTGAAAGTCATTGACTAAGTAGGATGTCCAGCTACATCGTTCTTTGCATGCATCCAGATTCTTGTTGAATAAGAATTCTTCTATTTAAACCCTAAATTGAGAAAAATAATGATATAATAGTGTTTTTTATGCTTGTCTTCAAAAATTAGCAGTAGCACCATACACTAAAATGCAAGATGAGATTAAAAGAAAGGACTTTCGATATGAGAGCTGAAGACCTTATTGGTGAGTATATACTATTAGGAACAGACCAACAAAACAAAATGATATATTATCGTTCTTATATTTATCGTTATAGTTAGAGAGAATAAAAAAACCCAGAATAATTTGAGTATTTTGTTATCTTTGTCAATAATTGTTCCTGAACGACTTGGTTACATTTAGTGAAAGAAAGATATGAGTTTCCATGTGTTATCCAACTTTTACAATAATTTTTTTGTTCAATTTGGTAAATGCATTAAAGTTTTACGTTCTGATAAAGCTTTGGAGTATACTCAATTGTTTGTGACTTTTTTGTGTTGATCGTAGAGTTATTCATCAAACTAGTTGCGTCCATCTCTCTCAGAAAAATGGTATAGTTGAATGCAAGCACTGACACTGTTTAGATGTGGCTCAGACTCTTATGCTTAATATTAACAATCTTGGGTAAATATCGTTCTTATTGCATGTTATTTGATTAATCGCATGCCATTATCTATGTTAAATAACCAAGTACCCATTCTCCATGTTATATCCAGGTCTCTCCTTTTTGTTTACCTTCTCGTGTGTTTGGGTGTTTTGCTTTTGTTCACAACTTGGAACATAATCGGTACAAGTTTGTTTTTTGATCTATTAAGTGTATCTTCCTTGTTTATCCTTGAAGTCACAAAGGTTACCGATGTTACAATCCTCAGTCGCGTAAATTTTATGTCAGTGCAAATATTACCTTCTTTGAGTCCACTCCTTTCTTTCTCTCAGGAGTTTATCCTTTTTTGTTCACATCAGATTTGATAACTTCCGTACCACTTTCGCTAATTCCTAAATCCATTTCTATATCCGGTCCTCCTTTACAGATGTACTAGAGATAGAGATCCAAGGACAAACATGTTGTTTTGCATGATTTAGCCCCCAACATATCATCTTCCGTACGTGAGGATCTGACTCCCTCCACCAACATTTTTAGATGATTTAGCCCAAAAAAATATTTGCTAGTGCTTTTTTCAATCTATTCCTAATAGTTATTGGCTCACCATTAAGGCCATCAACTCTCGTGTAAAAATTCTGCTCTTTTTTTAATTTCATCTTATATTCGAGGCTAATCTTTGAAGACAAACATACACCACTCATTATTTTACTTTCTCAACCTTGGGATTTAAATAGAACAATTCCAGATAAAGCAAGAATCCTGCTACATGTAAAGGATGATTTAGCTAGATATCCCACCTTAGGTCAATTATTTGAAGGACTTCCTTATAGTTCTCTTCCTTGATAGTAAAAATTTTGTGATTGTTTCTTTGGTTCTACCTATGTCTTTGTAGATATAAACCTATTGATTGTTTCTTTTCACCATTAACCAAACAAATACCTAATAAGAGGACCGATCATTTGGAGGAAATAAAACATATCGCTCCAAAAGAACGTCTTCAAACATATAAATACACTATTTTACCTTTTAGGTCCCTTTTCCACTTGCTCGCCCATTTTTCAGAAAGGAACTTATTTCACAAGTTTTTTTTTTTGCTTATGGATGCTTGAACATGGATAAAGACAGTTGCAAATTTGGTTTTTGCAAGACTAAGCAATTCCTTGCGACCAGTGAATTCTCTCGTTGACGAGTTCAAGGGACCTGAAAATGGTTATATGTGAAGACATTTAATGCCATCGCTAGAGAGTGAACATGGGCATTCTCTGACTCCTAATATAAGATCCAAGCAATGCGCACTAGACGGAGTCCGACATAAGTACGGATAGCTCTCTTTAAGCAACCTCTCCGCCATCATATTATTTGATGCACTATGAATTATAACTTGATCTACATTAGCTGGTCCTAGCTTTTATATAAATTTATCAAGAAGCTCAAAGATCCTTACTCCGGCATCGACGGATTCAATAAAGACTATCCCTTAAGAGAATTCACTAGAAAGTTAATTAAGGTCCTTCCTCTCTTATCTTTCCACCCGTTTGCCAGGATAGAACATGCAACCTTTGCATAATATTACTTGTGGAATCCACCTCCTAGTTAACGGACTCACACCTCATGGCAAAAAAGTGGTTTGAAACCTAGATTATGTGCTACACCCACAAAATTGTCACTAAAAGCAAGGGCATACACATTGCATTATATGTCCCTAGATTCCTTTTTATAAGCTTTATTATTGTGGTTTGTGAAGTATGAACCTTTAGGGCCATGTGATCTTGGCTCCTTAAATGGTGGAGCTACTTTAGAACTTATCAAAGATGCTTTCTTTCACTGGACGTCAACCTCAAGAACATTTGAGTTATCCTCCTTGCTTTTATTATAACCACCATTGTCATATCTGGCATCACAAGGTTCGTTTGTTCTTTGATTTCCTTCTTCATGTACTCTTTACTTTGGAGCCTTATGCTTTTTGGGTACTTAGAACACTTTGACACCACTCTATATTCTATACCCTCCTGCTAAGTGTTGTTTAGATCAAAACGTCCCTCCCTTTGTTATCTTCTTGCAAAATTTGCACATGACTGAATTTTTGTCCTTGGGCCAAAAATGACCACTTTCGTCCCCAGTTGTTTTTGGTCTTCCATAGGTACCAATGCTGGACCTTTGGTCATCGTTGTTTGCTGTTGTCGATAATGATTCTGCTGCTATAAGTAGATGCCGACTGTGTGATTGTATTGAGCATCAAGGAGGACTGCGACGACAACGGGCCATCAAGTCTTAGACTCCAAAGTCAATTGACCTCTCTCAGAAAAATAGTATATAAGAGAGAAGCTACATTGTGTACTTTTGAATTAACCTGGAAATGAATCTTACCAAAAGATGCCATCCGGTAAAAATGATGCCATTTTGCCTGATTATGAATAATAGTTGTATATATATATATTTTTTTTTTGGAAAAAGGGTAAATTTTATTCCACTATCAGCGCAATAAGGTTACAGCATAGAGATACAATCACAACTCAGGGGGACATTACTAGTACATCCGACTCAATGTTATGAAGGATGCCCACCGGTGGGGTGGTCAGTCCCTCATAAATGCGCCGGTTCCTCTCCCTCCAGACATGCCAAACTGATGCAGCAAGTCTCAATCGTGCACGTCTGGCCCAACTCTGCTCCTGGCCCCTGCAATCTCCAATCCACTTAAGGATTTCTCTGAAGTCACGCTCCCTTCCAACTTCTCCCAAGTATCTCCGGCTCTGCTCTGCCCAGATGCTCCACGCCACATGGCACTGAAAGAACAGATGTCCTATGGATTCATTCTCTGTCTCACACAAAACACACTTTGGGTCAGGGACAGGGACCCCGAACCGAAGCAGTCTGTCCCTAGTAAGCATCCGGCCCAGCACCAGTTTATAGGCAGACAGTTGCATCTTCCTGGCTAGGCCCTTCCCCCAGATAAAGTCGTACTCCTCAATCTCATCGAAGTGGGGACGAACAAGATCGTAGCAGCTGCTAAATCGGAACTCCCCAGCACCCTCCGTGGAGCCGGGAGGGGCCCAAACCCAGGCGTCAGTCAGTATAGCAAGAGTGATCTGGACCTGCCTGATCTTCCCTCCTAACTGAGCAGTGAAACGATACTCCTCTGGCCTCCAGACCCCACCTCTGATGATGTGCCTACAAGTCAGACCTCTGTACGCCACACCGTCCGTCTGGGGACCCAGAATCTCCAGAAGGGACTGACCTGTAATCCACGGATCAAGCCATAGGTTCGTCTCCCCTCCCTCCCTCATCTTCCTCCGAATAGCCTTCCGAAGAACAGGACGGTTCCTCAGGATATGCTTGAAAGCCACAGAGAAGTTGTTGTCAATTTCACATACCCAGAAGTTCCTTTCCCGAAGATACCGACTAGACATCCAAGCCGACCAAAGAGAACCGCCCTGAAGGAACTTCCACGCCAGCTTGATCCCCGCCGCCTCCCTGACAGATACAAGAGAACGCAGACCCACACCTCCCTCCTTCCTAGGTCGACAGAGCTGCTCCCAAGAGATGGCATGAATCCCCCCATGCCATATGAACTTGGCACATATGCCCTCAATCTTTCTAATAGTAGCCAAAGGTACCATAATAGATTGGAGCCAGAATAAAGCAATAGCAGATATAACCGATCTAACCAGCTCAATACGCCCTCCAAAAGATAGGCCAGCCGCCTGCCATCCCTCTACCCTCCTCTGCGCAAAGTCCACCAGACTCTGGCAATCTCGATCCTTCGCGTAGTTGACAGATAGGGGCACCCCCAGATATTTCACCGGGAGATCTCCCTTTTCCACCCCAAGCTCCAGGGCCCGTTCCTCCTTCAAAGTGCAAGAGTTGTTGAAGTAAACTTTGCTCTTGTCCCTGTTCAACCGAAGACCCGATAACTGTCCGAACTCCTCCATCACCCCCGCAAGCTCCCTCATCCCTCGCATGGAAGGTCTCATCAATACCAATAGATCATCCGCATATATGAGATGTGAGACCACTGGTGAGACCCTGCTGTATATCGGTACAATCCTCTCCCGATGCACCGCGATGTCTATCAAACAGGTAAAATACTCCATCACAAGGGTGAATAGGTAGGGGGAAAGCGGGTCCCCCTGACGAAGCCTCCTGCTGCTGCCGAAGAATCCGTATGGTATACCCTGAATGAGAACCGAGAATGTAGGGGAGGTGATGCACTCCCTGACTCTGTCCACCCATGTCTCGGAGAAACCCATCGCACCCATCAAATGACAGAGGAAGTCCCTGTTGACGGTGTCGTATGCTTTCCTCAGGTCGAGCTTCACACACGCCTTCATCCCTCCTGGCTTGTGGAACTCCTGAATCATCTCATGAGCCAGCAGGCTATGCTCAGCAATAGACCGTCCCTTGATGAATGCCGCCTGATTCCAAGAAACCAGACCCTGCATAGCGTCCTCCATCCTCCTGCACATAAGGTGAGTAATTATTTTGTACAAATAATTACAGCAAGCAATCGGTCGAAAGTCAGCAAGGGAAGTCGCCCCCTCCTTCTTGGGCACCAGCGTCAGGAAGGTGTGGTTCAGCTCCTTCAGGAGCTTGCCCGTCTCAAAGAACTCCTGTATAGCCTCTAGAACCTGGGCCTTGAGGGCACCCCAATGTCGCTTGTAGAAGCCGCTAGAGAAACCGTCCGGCCCAGGTGACTTGGAAGCATCAGCCTGCATCACAATCGCCTCCACCTCCGCCATCCGGATAGGAGCCATAAGAAGACTGTTGCCATACTCAGTAATCAACGTCTTCGTAGTCAGCTGAGGGAATACAGTGGGATAATCCGTCTGACGATAAAGCTCAGAGTAGAACCGGACAGCCTCCTCCTGGATAGCAACCTGGTCGGTCACAAGACGCCCATCCCTGTCTATAAGTCTCTGATGCAGTTCCGGTGCTGGCGAGTTCGAATGACATCATAGAAGAATTTGGTGCAACGGTCCCCATCCTTGAGCCATGAGCATTTAGCCCGTTGGGCCGCACTAATCTCCTGCTGGAGTCGCAAGGTGTTGACCTCTGCAGCCATCTTCTTCTCTCTAGCCGCCATCTCTCCACTCATCATGTTTCCCTGAAGGTCTGACTGCAGGTCTCTCAGCTCCGCCTCCTTCTCCTGTAAGGAGGTCCGGGGGAGAGCCCTCACCCAGTCTCTGATGGCGCGTTTGGTCTTCTTCAGCCTGTGAACCATACAGAACTGAGCTGTGCCGACCACATCCTGACAAAGCCCCCCCGCCACAGTCTCCTTATAGCCAGGCGATAGGAACCAACTGTTGTCATACCTGAACGGACGGGCTCTCCATCTGGGTCTCTCCACGAAGCGCACCAGGATCGGCGAATGGTCACTGGTCCCCGCAGGAAGCCCCTCAGCCACAGCAGAGGGGAATAGGCGGAACCAATCACTGTTCCCCAAAGCACGATCCAGCTGGCATGCCACCCTGCTAACCACCGCCTTGTTGTGCCACGTCCATATGTGCCCCACCCTCTCCAGATCCCTGAGCCCGGACTGGAGAAGACAGGACTGAAAGTCTGATAGAATCTGGTCCGGGACCGGCCGCCCCCCCAGCTTCTCCCCCCTGTATAGCGTGGCATTGAAGTCTCCCATAATAAGCAGGGGGAGATGACGATGCACCGCCAGCATACTCAGCCTAATGATGTCCTGTCACAAGGCATCCCGCAGCCTCCTGTCGTTGTGCCCATATACAGCACCAAGTAAGAATCGGAACCCACCCTTGTTGGCGAAGGAGATAGCCACCAGCTGGTCAGTCATGAAGACCTCCCCCTCCCAACTAGCGCCGTTCCATCTAACCCAGATTCTCGTCATATCACAGAGACCAAGGTTGTGGAGCTGGACCCAGTCCGTAGGAGTTCTACGAGACAGGGTTTTCGCCCCCCTGATCTTAGTCTCTAGTAAGATCGAGATTTCACACTTCTCCTTCCTCAGCACCTCACTTATCTCCCTCCATCTCCCCAGAGAACAGCCCCCCCGGACATTCCAGGCAAGGGCCGACATTTATTCCGCGGGTGGGGTCCCCTGAACATCCTCTGGAGGTGCACCCGGGGAGAGTGCAACCTACATATCTCTGGACTCCTCATCTCCATCCCCCTGCAGTAGAGGCTGAGCAAGGGCCGCTACACCTTGTGGGGCCCCCTGTTGGGGAGGCTGGGCTAGGACCGCTACCCATTTCGGGTTGACCTTCCACACTCTCTCCGCCCCACCTTGTCCGCTGTCCTCACTATGCGACTCCGTTGCCTGGCGCTTCCGACTGTATACCTGAAGCGCTAAAGAGTTGTCCTCCCCTTGTCGTCTGCCCTCCTGTCCCATACTCCTGGTGGTCATAGTCCTCGTCCCCGTATACTCAACCATCGCCCCTGCAAAAATCTCCGTCGGAGACTCCTCGTTTGCCCCAGAGACGGGGGAAGGGTCTGCCTCCATCTCATTCTCCATCAAGCCCGCCTTGTCAACTACAGGGGTACTAACGACACCACCTGTCTCCTGCACTGCCTCCTCCGTCACCACCTCAGAAGCTCCTCCTCGCCTACAAGCACTCGGGAGATGCCCAAAGCAGACACACGTCGGGCATCTGGGGGGAACCCACTCATACTCCACCTTCTGCATCAGGATCTGGCCAGTAGGGATCCGGTACTTCAACTGCTCTGGCAGGTCAAGCCTAGCATCAATCTCCACAAATACCCGAGCATACATCAATCTAGTCCTGAAGGCGGTGGCATCGTCCGCCTTAATCGGCTTGCCAATAAGACTGGCAAGTCTCATAAGAAGGGGGACACTCCAGAAGCGAACCGGGAATTCAGGAAACCGAACCCACACAGGCACCGCATTTAGCACCTCCTTCTCACATCTCAAGTCAGGGGTCCATTGCTTCAGTATGATGAGACGTCCATCAAACGTCCATGGCCCTCCCTGGAGGATCCGAGCCATATCTTCTGCCATCCCAAATTTAACGAAGTAGAAGCTGTTCTCCTTGGAGAAGAACTCCATGCTACCCTTCGGCCGCCAGACTCTATCCGCATAACCTCGGATTTGCCCGTAAAAGGGCTTGCTCCCCAACACATATAACACTAAGGTATTCTCCCAAAATGCCGTCACCTTCGCCACTTCCTCAGCCGGAAAGTCGGCGCAGAGCTCACCCCCAACCGCCATAGGCGCAACATACTCCATCGATGCCGGAGTCTTTGCAACCCCCACCTTGCACGCATCTGCCCAGGACACAGGTCGCAGGGCCGAAGTTCGAGGCAGGATCGTCGGGGCCGGCCGGACACTCACGTACGCAGTAGTCCCTCGCACCCCGATAACTAGGGCAGCCGCCCCTGTTGACCCCTTCGTTCGAGGCCTCCACGTAGTCCTGGCTTGTCCCTCCCGTTCCCCTGAGTGCGCCTGGCCCACCGTTGGTCCTGTTCTCCTGGCTATCCCTGACCTCCTGTCCGATCCCTGCGTAGAAGCTGAGCCCCTCTTAGTCTCAGAGATTTGCGATCGTTGCCCACCTCCTCGTCTTACCCTCCGATTTTGGACCGTAGTCCAAGCCCCCTCCTCTCTGTCCGTCCTCCGTTCCAGCCACCGTGTCCGTCGAGTTCCTTTGAGCGGTGAACACCATAGGGGACCCCCCCAGAGCAACCGCCGTCGATCCACTTGTCGAACCCGTGCTCGGTAGCCGAACCCCCAGAGCAACCGCCGTCCGCAGCCCTCCCCGCCCCCCCCCCCCCCCCCACCTGGGGTGGGTCGCCGGCGTCCGCCCGCCCCCGGGGGGTTCGCCGGACCCCCCCGACCGCCCCTCTGGCCGCCAGCATGCGGCAGCACACGCGCAGCAGCAGAAAACGGATTTTCCTGCGGCCGGCCGCCGCCGCCCGCCTCCAGCCGGTCGCCGCCGGCCGCCGCCGCCACCCCTTTGCCCTTCCCCCGGTCCGGAGGTCGATTGGCCGCCTCCTCGCTTCGATTTGGTGATGCCCTAGCATAGCTAGGGTTCGCTTCCGAAACCGTCATCTTATATATATATATATATATATATATATATATATATATATATATATATATATATATATATGCAGATCGATCGTAGAGAACCATAGCGATCCAAAGGAAATCAGGTTGCTTTGGCAGCCACAAGAAATATCTATTATAAATAACAGACTGGGCATGTGATGGATCAGAAATACAATAATGAGAAGCTTTTGTACTCTTTGGATCATTTTGAAATGAGGCCTGAGAGTTATCTTGCAAATAAGAGAGTAAATTTTCTAAATCTCAGGTATCCTTTCGCTCTTGATTTTGGAGCTAAGTAAATTCAAGAGATATAAGACTCCAGATGAGGGGCAAGTAATTATGTTATTGAAAGAGCAGGGTGTTAACTTCTCCAACTCAAAACGCATCAGTGCACTTGGTTGAACTGACATTAATTGGATTGGTCAAAATTACTTGACAACAAGAATCCAGATGAAAGGAGATTTAATTATATTGTTGAAAGACTGCAGTGTGATTTTCTGTCATTCAGATGGGGCAGTGTACTCTAAAAAAGTGAGTAATTCGCCATCAATAAAGCTGAATCTACTATATAAGATAGATTATAGACCATAAATGCTCCAGAGTGGCTGGTCTTTTACAAATGGAGCTCTCATTATGCTACAGGAATTTGAAGCACGGACTATTTCAAAATATGCCGTTACTCAGATAACCCAGAAAAAGAGCAGTTCAGCTTATAACTGAAGTGAGAATTTGGTGTGCTTTGTATCTGCACGGATGTATAGGAAGGATAATGGAAGATATGCTTTTGACCTGATCTGGAAATCCGTTGTGTAATGTGGATATGAATGCATATAAAGTTGATATTTTGGTTAGCTTCTCTATATGTCAGACTTGCTGGTTTCGGGAGTGACTGTATGTTTAGAGAGAGGAGCAAATTGAATCGGGTCATTCTTCCTTTATATGTAGATCCTGAATTTGCTAGTAATATGATTTTCAGCATCTTTATGCGAATAGGCTAGTAATCTAATTCCAATTCCAGCTCAGTATGTTATTCCCCTGACAAACCTCTGAGAAGTTGAATAATTTTCATAGTTTTATCCTATTTAGGCTGGGTTTGGGACTGCTTATCATGTCTGCTTCTTCATTGAAAAAAAAAAACAGTTCCAAAAGTTGTTTGCTAACATCAGCTTATAAAACAGTTTTTTTTTTGAAAGCTGGTTCAATTTTGGACCCACTTTTGGTGGAAGGCTTCTGTCAAAATCTGCTTATGCTGCTGCTTTTTGAAAAGCAGCAGTCAATCCCCAACCAGAAATAGGCTAGTAGTTAAGATTTCAAGCACAGCACCATATTTTGTTCCCCAGTAGAAAACATCTGCAAAACAGGCAAGTTGTCTTTAATACATCATAAGAGGATCCAAGTTGAGTTTTCGGCTCTTCAAGAACACAAGAAGCTATTGAAGTCTTTTTTTTTTTTGCCCATCTTGTGATGGTGGCTGCAATTCCCCCTTTTGTTTGTTGCCCGTGTGTACCTATTTGTGCAACATAGATGACTACTTATTGTACCTATCTGAAGATGGTGTCAGCCAGGTCCTTGCTTCTTGTTTATCCAATTTCTTTCTTACCTTTAATCGTATATATTCTTTTGATAGTTGGAATGTCCAAGTGAACAACTTGAGCTGACCGGATCTTTGCAATGTCTTATTTATTCATTCTTGTCCCACTATTTCTTCCCTATGTCATTAATCTTCATCTATTCTGTATCAACTGAGCTTAAGCACCATTTATTTTGTCAGATGAGGGTAATTCGTGATCTTGTGATTTGTGATAGATACTCTCTGTCATCATCTAGACCTTTCCTATAAAAAAAAAGGCCCAGCTGGGAAGCATAAGCTGCAAAATGTATTGGCTAGTCTTTTAGAAAAGGATTCTACTAGATATCAACCATCTATGACCTGTTGCCATTTTTCTAGCAATAACTGCTACGAACAGGAGGCAGGCCTTATCATAAACCAAAGCCATTAGGTGGATATGTTGTCCCATCATTTCTGCCCCTGCAGTTTTTGCTATCGAGGTTCCACATAAGATGTCTCCGCAAATTTGCAGAGGCACATCATAGTCATGGCCACCCTTTATAGTCAATCTATGGCCACGTAAGTTTTATGGCATGACCCTCCAATGCTCATAGCTAGCTTGACTAGGAATTTGACATTAGGTCGACAACTAGTTATAAATCTTTGTCCGATCCTTTTATGGACTTTTCTTATTATGCTTCATAGTCAACCTCATTTTGGTGGGTGAAGGCTTGGATGAGGATGAGTAGTAGTTTTCTGAAAACATATCTTTGAACTTTATACTATTGTGCTTAATTTGATCAAGTGTAGTTCTACCATGACATACCAACTAATTCACCACTTCAAGTGAAAAAAAAAATGAGAAAAATAATAATTTCGACACATGATTCTGTAGATTTCTTTTGGGCAAGTAGTTCACCACATCAGTGTGGGTTTCCTGAAGATTTTCCTAATCTGTATCGAATTTGACATCATTTTCTTTTTTTCCGGCGAACAGGGAGAATGCTCCACCGGATAAGGTTAGAGAAGCACACAGAAAGGTGATGGTTGCCAACCATCCAGATGCAGGAGGAAGCCATTATCTTGCTTCGAAAATTAACGAGGCCAAGGATATAATGCTCGGGAAGACAAAAAGTGGCGGATCTGCCTTCTAATTTATTTCCAACAAGTGGTATCATCAGTGAACCCTTTTTGGACCTATTCGTGTGAATATTCATTCAGACCATCCATAACATTTAGTATTCAAAGCACTGCACCAACTTGCTGTGGTTATCAGTACGAGGAAATGTAGTCGGTATGTATTATTCTTGAACTTGTAATAAAGATGTCGCTGAAAAAAAAAATGGATGTTTCTGAAGATCCTGTTTGTACCGGATTATGTTGAAACCTGCAAAAGTAAAGCGCGCTATGTTGCAATTTATTTAGACGCGCTGAAGTTTATGAAGGGTTTGTGGGTCGCTTTGGGCCAAACTAATTGCAATTTCTAAACCCAAAAAAGTTCAGATTGACCCATTGTTCTCACCTTCTGATGTTATTTCGTTAAGAATACTGCAAATACTTTGAGTGTGCCTGCCAAATAGTGGGACAATCCTCTTCAATATTAGATTTATCAGCGGAAGTATCTGCAGTTTTACTTTTCCCTCTGTCACTTATTTCGCCATCTAAATATCGAAATTGCTCTTGTAGATTTGCCTTTCAGATTCTTGTGTTCAAAAAAAAAAAAAAAAAAAGAAAAAAAAAAAAAACCTAGCGTTGTTAAACAAACAAGTCTCTTTACCAAGACGCAAGCTTTGATTTAAATGCAACATTTGAATGTTTACAAACATCAGCTTGGTCACTAAATAAGTTTGCTTCACATGAAATTAGGAAACTTCAATTCCATGTACTCTCGGCCATCGAAATACAAATTTGGGAATGGTAAGTTTCACAATAATAACATGGTTAGCCAACAAAACAAGACGAATGTTATTCGAATTAGTATGCCAAACAGAGATCAAGCCCATGACTTCTATCAACTCACAGAACTCCCAATTCTCTAGCCAAATTTGCCATATTCCTCCAATCAATTTACCGATATTTGACACTTTAAAACATACATTAGCTGATGAGATCATCCTCGATGTTATAACTGGGCTGAGAAGATTGGCATGAAACCGATTTCCCACTGGAGATTTCCCACTGGAGATCCCCCTCTGTACGAAACTGCAGAGATCCAAACATGAGAAGCCAGTCATTTATCTTCATATCAGACAGTACATATGCAGCCTTTCAGGGGATTCCTAAACTCCCCATGGTTTTTCATTGAATAGTCATATTCCTGGAAACAAAATGCTGGAATAAATCAGCAAATAAATAAATAAATCCAACCCCTTCCATCCACTCATCAGCGAAAGATATTGTACGGTCTGCCTGTTCAAGTAAGCTTGTAAGTCTGCTTTACAAGATTACAACAACAAATACTGTCATATATCACATATAAGAATGTCAGGATCTAATATAAGGATAACAATCCATGTCAGGAAGATGAATCAGATATAGATTGGGCAGATATTCGCGTGCTATAAACATGCTCTTCTACCACCTGAAAAAAGAAGAGCTTGAAGCTTTTTAGAATCTATTGAAAACTAATCTAGTAATTAAAAATTGACCGATTTATTTTATTCTACCTCATAAAGTGCTTTTTCAGGCAACATAATCCTGAAAACAGAGTAGTGATGATTCAAACTTTTCTCCCCTTGCAATCTGTAGACACTGCCGAGCGCACCAGCATTTGGATTTGGAAAGGCATAAAATATACGCCGGATTCTCTGATGGACAAGTGCCATTGCACACCTATAAAGACAAATAGGGGGGTAGAGAGTGGTGGTGGTGGTGATTAAAAGTCAGTCGTTGAGATGTTTTAAGTTTAAAATAGAAAACTACTCCTGATAGGAGCAAGTATAGGAATAAAAGTAGCGATAATCATATTGCATGGATACAAATACAACACAACTCGATATGACACCGTGACCACTACAGGTAGCCTCATGTGGTTAACCAAGACCACTTCAGGTAACCTCATGTGACATGCCAAAATATAATTGTACCCTCCATTTAACTCAATCTACTGATATGCTAACAGTAGGGGTTGAGCTTGCCTCAGCTTGTGCAGATGTGCGTGCTTCATCTTTGACTGAGTTGGATTGTGTCGACCCTCCTCTATGTCGATTGAGTTAAATGAAGGGTACAATTGTATTTTTTTTTACGTCACATGAGACCACGTGAAGTGGTCTTGGTTAACTAGACGGACGAAAATGATAAAATGTTAAAAATTTTGGGTAGGTGGGGGGGGGGGGGGGGGGGGGGGGGGGGTAAGTAAGAATTAAACAGAGTGCCAAATGCAAAAATAAAAGTTGGGGGGTTATACAAAATATCTCTAAATTTAATCACTTCTCCAGATTTAACTTATTAAAGCTCTCGGTACTTGTTACAATAGTAACCAACTAATAAGCTCCTAAATATTCCCTTCTACGTTCTCATGCCATATGAAATCAACGAGAAGATGGCGATTTATTTATTTGTTTCCCTGATGAAAGCTTAGCTAATAGTTTTGGGAGTACGGATTTAAATTTTGTTACCTATTTGTTTCCTCGTGCATAAATTAGTAGGCGAATATGCAGAGCAATTAAGTGAAACTAAATGCACATCCATCTGAATTTAGTCCTCAAAATAAAAATAAAAATCATGGACTTTAGTGTCTCATAGTTGGTACTTACATTGTACATGGCTCCCAGACGAGGTAAATATCAAAACCTGTGCAAAGATAAGGCCGCATTTCTTCAGAAAGAAAACCATTAGAATGCTCATCCTTGATCGAGGTGTCCTCATTCTGGGATATAATAACTTCAAATGGTCAATATGTACCATAAAGACAATAATAATTCCATTTCAACGTCTATTCATATGATAACAATAATTGGCATCTTTAAGATCAATTGCCTAAGCGGATAACATGATCCTTAACTTATGTGTACTCATTCTGAAATATAAGAAATTGGAAATGAGCAATCAACATGTAGCATACAGAAAATAATACATTCTCTCTTTTAACAAAAACTATTCACAGGATTACTAGAATTGGCATCTTCTAAATCAATTGGATACACAGATAACATGGTCCACTTGCCCTCTATGCTTCATATTGATATTCATATTCTACTGAAAGAAGATAAATGACACAAATTAAGCAAGAAGATTTTAGCTCACTTCAGATTGCTGGGTCTTCTGACGTTTTGCTTGAAAACTGTTGGAAGAATGCTGCGAACTCTTGTCAGAATTAGAAAGATCTTCAGCAGATCCTGAACAGGGAAATAACAGTCTATCCCTTGCAGCAGCCTTTTCAATAGCAACAATAGCAGCATGTCTCAGAGGATGCCAGGAACTATTGCACTTGCTCACACATTTCACCAGAGAACCCACATTATGTGAATTTTGTGTACTCCATCCCCAAGGATTAAGCATGAAACTTCAGTATATGAATTGCTGACATCATTAGGTAAGAAATCCTCATTTACTGATCCATTTGCTTTGAAATGGGAGGAGCTAGTGGTTGCCGACAGTTTGTTATAATTGACATCTTTTGAGCTAGTATTGCTCACAGTAGATGAGCAACATGTTTCATCATTAGCAGTGGCAATAATTTGTTTCCTCAGAGGATCAACTATTACAGCAGCATTTACTACCTGCAGGATTGAAGATATAAGGGCAGGGAAATGCAATAGTTTATGATTTTTTTTAAAAATAAATTGCCTTAAGTTCCAACCAGGGGTAATAAAAATTTCAGTTTGATGAAAGATGTGGGAATCACTGAAAAGAACCACAATGAGGTGAAACCATAATTATATGATTGAAAAATGACAAACTTCAAATATAGACGATTTGTATGAAGTCTATGAACCCTTACATAGTAACTATTCTCAATATCTTAGCATATGTTAGTATGTTATTCTTGTATCTTTTGACAATTTGTATGTATTATTAGGTGTCAATGCATGCAACTTTTACGATAGTATGTTATACACAAAATACCACCCACTGACTACTATTATTTTTAAAAAAAACTAGACATGAGAAAGTTGGAAATAGCTAGAGAAAGGTAATTGTTGTACTGTAAGATAGTGCTGCTAAAATTACAAAACATGAGAGATGTAGAGAGTTGGGACAACCGATACATTGCAAGAGCAGCAAGAACAATATGCATTTAAAAATTAAGTAAAAAAATGGTGGCAAAAGCAACAAAAAGACTCCTGCAGTAGCCACTAGAAGTGATCAACATACGAAAAGAAAAAAAAACACTAGCATAAAATGGTATGACTGTCATCTCCCAGAGGGGTTTTGGCAAAATTTTCAAAACCCTAGTGTATGTTTTTTGAACCCAGGAGTTTTCAAAACTGTCTCGGAACAACCTGTTAGTCAAACCTAGGTTTTGTTGTCAACCCCACCCACCCTACATATAGTCGACAAGTGCATAAAACTTTTTGTTGCATTCCTACAAATCCAGTAATTGGACTTAGCATAGAAAACAATCAAAGCGTATAGATTAGTGCATGTTTTATGAACCCTTGAAGGTGATTCTTAAAACCAAATTTTATAAAAAAACATGTTTTTTGAAACCATGCTTTTCCGAATACAACATGAAACTGTTTCTAGAGCCCATTTTTTCAGTTTCTGAAATCCATTTCAACTAACTATTCATAGTTGACCTCCACGAAAGATGCTACATGCATTTATCAAGGTTGGCAGTACCGGTATCAGAATATGACCTTTCTTATAAGTACGGCAGTTTCAACTGTTTCGGATCGGAGTATTGGATTTCTCGTTTCAAAAAGCCAAATGAAACTATTTATTTTAAATTCATATATTTAGACATGATTTTCTATATTATTTGTTGTTTCTCGTTAATTTAAATGAACTATTCAAAGTTGTTAAATCATTCATCTACAAGAGATACTACTGTTTATTTACTTGCTTTTAGATCACAGTTGATTATTTAGGATGAAATAATATTAAAATGGAGGAATGTTGTGAACTTATAGACATACAACTTTGACAAACGGTAATGGTTATGTCGACATTATTTTCCATACTTCCTCTTTCTTGTTCAATTTTCTATGTTTGAATTGACCTACAAAGAGAGCCCCAATATCCGTATCACCCAGTATCGGTCAGTGTCGACAGGGGCAGATCCACATAGGAAAAAGTAGGGGCTCAAGCCACTACTGGTTTTTAGGGGCAAAGTTAAGTTGTAGGTAAGTTTCCAAATATTTTCCAAACTAATATATATACCCTATTTTACTTATTGATAAGCCTTGCTCAGTTGGTAAAGTAGTTAGAGTTTTTATTGTACGTCGAGTTTGAATCTTCTCACACACATTTGAAATAGATTCTTTTTTCCAAGCCCCCACTAACATTATATTTTCCATGCCCCGCTCACTAAAATTCGTGGATCCGCCCGCCCCTTGGAGTCGGATCAGGACATGCCAAAACCGATAGGATATGGCCAATGCCTTTTTCCTTGCCCCCACTCACTAAAATTCTTGGATCCACCCCTTGGTGTCGGATGGGGACATGACAAAACCAATAGGATGTGACCAATATGTATCGGTATCGGCCGATACTACGAACTATGGCTTTATAGAAGCACGTTTAAAGAGAATATAGATTGGAAGCATAGTTTGTGTATAGCAACTTCAAGTTGGTGTATCTTTTCAAATTTCATTTCAACAGTTCAGTAAAGATGCAAATTGGAAAAGAACAAGTAACTAATTGTGCAAATTGCAAGAGTAAAAGCACGAATTAAGATACCTTACCAGCAAGACAACTCAAATTAGCAAACTGAATAGCTGTCCTCATGTAATCAAAGCTTAATTGTGAGTCTTCTTCACCAAAAGCAATAATGCTATCAAGGCTGTTGTAACAGCAGTATATTAGAAAAAGATAACACAAAATATGGGTACTAACAAGGTTATTTAAAGAAAATAAGTCACTGAGAGAATTTGGAGCCATAAGAATGATTAGAGCATCAAGTGGGACTTCATGATGATAAAGTTCATAAAGAATTGACAACAAAGGGAGAAAGCATGCCCTGCCCATTGTACAAGTTATCACTTAATGTGAGACTTAAAGATAATTTGGTTTAGAGATGAGAAAATCTATGGAAAAAAAAGTAGATATGGGGTTGCTAAAAATGTTAATCAAATGGCAACTTAGTCATTACTCAAAACTTGTCAACCATAACTTAGTCATCTTACTCGAACATGCCAACCGTTTGTAATTCTACGGAACCACTTAACTAAATAGTAAAGAAGAAGATTAATGGAAAGCATGATAAAGAAAACAAAAATGAACTTTTTCATCATATATAATACTTATGAACTTTTAAACAGTTCAAACTGGGGCATGATCACTTGATCACTTCTTTTGAACGATGGTGAGTTAGTGACGCTTATATATGTTGTGCTTCCAATGAAAAGTTCAAATATTTTTTTATCGTTTTCTTTCGTATGATCATTCTACAAGGAAATGAATAATAATCTTGATATTAAGAACACTGTCTGTAATTGTTGGTCAAAGACTATGCTCATGTGTTTATATAATAATCAAGGAGCAACAAAAAATATATCATATGCGAACTTACAGAAACAGCTGAAACCTTACTCATTTGGTGGATGATAAGATGTTGGCCAGTATTTGCATTGTCCTTCCCATTCTTCTTTTGACAAAGCAGCATATTTAGCAACCTGGAAAAAAATGACCAATGTTAACAAACTTCCATAAGCAAAGCTTTCATAACAAATGCAATGATTGATCAAGGAACATCTGTAAGCATACACCTGGAGAATAACTTAATTGTTATACCATGATCCATTACTATTATAAAACAGGATTCTCTTCATTTTATTGTAAGGAGATAACAAGAAAAGTTTTGAAGGAGGTTCAAGAACAAGCAACAAAGATCAAATAATCCTGATCAATGGCCATCTTAGAAAAGGGTCACGGGTCACTTCATCAAAAATAGCTTTAACAGAAATAACAATCAAATGGAAATTAACAGAGAATTTTTTAGCCAGGACTACATGATTTAATACAAAAGCAAGCTTGTATAAATGATCAAAAGTTAATCAAATCCAAATTAACAAAAATTATCATTTAACACATCAACCTAAAAAATATATTACCAAACTATGTCTCTAAATCTAAACTATTCAAATCCTGATTTTAAACAGAACAGCCTAGTGATAATGATGCACCTTGGCTTTGAAAAGGCTCAATTTGTTCACGTTTATAAACTGAAGAAGGTCATCTGATATGCCCTCCATGTGATTATCATGTCCATTCGAGAGGCTCACCAGCATTGATAACTCAATTTTTCCTGCAAAGAGAGCAAGAGAATTATAGATAGGACTTTATTGAGTAGAAAATTTGCAAAACAAACATCGAGTTGGCCAAAATAAGATCATTAAGTGTCACTAGCATTATAGCATTTCTCTTTAACAAGTGCAAACTAAATTGCAAAATTGGTGCCCTACCGTGTCATGTCTGTGTACTGAACACAACACGGCCCTCCAAACTTGTTGTCGTATCATATCATGTGATGTGTCATAGGATAATACATGATACTCCAAAATGTCCCAACTCTAATATGTCAGTGATGGGTCAGTGTTCCCACCCGTGTTCATACTGTGTTGTATTGTATATGTGCAAGGCAAATGTAATATGTCCCAACTCTTTGTATAATCTAGCATATTTTGGAACTTCCTACATAATACCAATCATATCTATCTATACACGACAACAGAAATCGAGTTGCCACAGTCAGGCCATTAAGTCTTGCTTAAATTTCCTTTAGAAAATGCAAACTGAAGCAGAAATCTGGTTTCCGTATTGTAACATGTCCGTGTCCACCGGCAGATATGTGTTCTTTTAGTATCCCTTTTATGTTAGCCAACCCAATATAGGAAAATTCTAAATGTCTTTCCCCATCTGGAAACCAAAGCAGCCAAGCCAGAATCAAATCAGTTGAGAATTTCTCACCTTAAAATATTCTCATCCCATCGCCAGCACCACCACCATAAGAATCCATTACTAGGAGGAGAACAAACAGAAGAGAGAAGGGTGGTGGTACCAAGTGATTGATCCGAACACATCATTGCTCAAACATTTCGATTCCATGAACTCGCTGCTGCGACCAAAAATTTCCTATAAGATTGCCTATTGGGAGAGGGAGGATTCGGTCAGAGTTTATAAAGGGAGGCTGGAGAGTACCAACCAGGTATTTTCTTCTCCAGTGTTTCCAATTTCAATATGCTCACATTCTGGTTAATGAATTTGATTCATTTTTCGATTAGTAGGTTCACTCCTTGAAATTTGTCAACATATTATCTATCCGATATTTTCTAAATTTCTTGGATTCTAACTAATAGAAGTTCCTGAATAATCACATTGATATTTCATGCCTAACATGTGTTACATTTATATAATCAGTGAGTTGAGATTATGAGATATTAACTTAAATACATGTTTACGTATATTCTTCTGTTTTAATTTATATTTTAAGTTTTTTAGTATGAATTTGGGATTATTTATTAGTTAGAAACTTAGTGTTTCATACATGTTCAATTTGTTTAATGTCTTTTAAATGGCACCACTGCAAAAGAAAAGAAGAACGCTTCTTTCTCTTTTTTACTGAGAAAGATGATAATTATCAATCTACTCAAATTGAACATTCTCCACTTGTCATTGAAACATTACCTTCTATTTTGGAACAACCTGTTGAATTTAAGGTGTTGGAAACATATAATTTGATGGAGTGAATATTGAGATCCAGGAGTTCGTAAGTCAATATGTGAGCATCATTAATCAAGAAGAAGATATTAGACTTGCTAATATATAGCTGGGGCTTTTCAACCTAAACTCCAAGAGTATCCAACGAAGATAAGAAAACAGCATCGACAATTTCAATCTTGGTTTAAGCAATTTTTTGGGTAGAATATTCACTTGCAAAAGATAAAAGATATTGTTTTCCGTGCCTCCTTTTTGAGTCCAAAAGTCATAAAGCAGGAATTTGTTTTGCACTACTTACAAATGGGTTTACTAATTGGAAGAGAGTTAAAAGATGGAAATAATTGTCCTCTTTTACTTCATTCACTGAATTTGTCTACACATAGCAAGTGTGAAAAATATGTGCTAGAGTTAATGAAGCCAATTCACCATATTGACAAAGTGATGAATGTTCAGTCACAAGAAGAGATAAAGTGAAATAGGTTACAACTAAAAACATCAGTTCAGAGTATCAGATATCTTGCACTTCATGGAAAAGCTTATAGAGAGACCGATGAATATTCAAAATCATTGGATCATGATTTTTTTTATTTATAGAGAACCTGATGAATCTTCAAAATCATTTAATCAATTTTTTTATCAAATTAATTCAGTTACTGACGGAAGTGAATGAAGACATTGCTAAAGTTGTATTAGATAATGCGCCACAAAATTCCCAGTATATTGCACCCTCCATTCAAAAGAGATATTGCATATTATGGCAAATTGAGTAAGAAGAATTCGTGATGAGATTGCGGATAGTAGTTTTTGTATTATTGTTGATGAAGCACTAGATAAATCTAAGAAAGAACAAATGGTTCTTATTCTAAGATATGTTACTATTTATGGTAAGAACGCTTTTTCAATATTGTGAGCGTCGATGACACAACATCATTGAATTTAAGGAAAAATATATGTGATATTCTGGTTCGCTACAATCTTCTAATTCAGAAATTGCGTGGACAAGGATATGATGGTGCGAGCAACATACGTGGCGAGTTTAATGGACTTCAAGCTTTATTTTTCAAAGATTGTCCGGATACATTTCCTTGCTTATCAGCTACAACTAGTGCTAGTTGCAGCAGTTATGGATAAAGGTACTGTTCGGCAAAACAATTCCATTTGACTGCAATGATTAACATTGTGAATTTTTATTCTAAATGAATTTTCCACTTACAATCGACTCAAATAGAGGAGATCAGAAGTATGTTGGCTAGTGGAGAGCGAGAGTCAGGTACATGGGCTAAGGATTGATAACTTCGAGTGAGGTAAATGAGCAAATTGGATTGACAACTTGCATCGAGAGGGAACAACACTGGAGCTCTCACTATAAGTCTGTTAGAGACTTGATTACTATGTATAATACAGCTTGTTCGGTTATTAAAGGACTAGTGGAGATAATGGACCGAATTTTAACATGTGGAGAAGCAAAGGAACTTTACAAAGTGATTGAGAACTTTGAGTTCAATTTTTAACCTGCATTTAATGGATACAATTTCGGAAATCACTGAAAAGTTGTGCCAAGCTTTACAAGGCATATCTCTGGATACTCTAAATGCTTTGAAAATAGTCTCGACTCTCAAGTACGAACCAGCTTCTATTACATTCGCAACAAAGAAGGGTGGGTTATGTGTTTTGAGAAAGTTGATTCATTTTGTAGAATACATGCCATTAACATGCCTCAGATGAGCGATCCATATAAGCTAGGTCGTAAGAAAATAAGTTTTCTTGAGCATCATTATTGTGTTATAGATTTGAAGTTAATGGAATTAAATAGTGGATTCAATAAAGGTGCTATGGAACTTCTAACTCTTGCCTCGGCTTTGGACCCTAGAGATTCATTTTAAATAATTTAATTTTGATATTTGCAATCTTGCTCAGAAGTTTTATCCTCAAAATTTCAATGTACATGAGATTCATTCTTCGCGATGCGAACTGGAGCATTTAAACTTGATGTGACTTGTGATCCAAAGTTCCAAACACTTCCTGGTCTATTGGAATTTTGTCGGGAATTGGCTGTGACAATGAAGTCAGAAAATTACGATTTGGTTTTCAGACTGATGCGTCTTGTGCTCGCTTGTCCTGTATCTACCGTATTCCTACAATGTCGTATCGTGTTCACATTGCAACATATCCCCAACTCTTGGCACAATCCAAACACTTTACTTGCTAAACTAAGCAATGCCGAATTTAGACACAAGAAAGAGGCCGAAGAAACAAATACCTTCAATGCACCTCCTTCGCACCCGTTTCACGTGCCGGAGATTCTCCAGTGGGCATATCTGATTCAGCTGCCTATCGACAAAATAATAATAAGAATAATAATAAGGAAAATTTACGTTAACTATTCCTATATTTCGGACGTACTACATAGTCTATCCCTGTTTTGAAACTACTTACACATACCACCCCTATATTTATATTTTTTTTATAGAAAAATATAACACTAATCATCCCTATTTAAAAAAATGAAACATAAAGCATAAGATAGTCCGTGTAATTATTTTCGAAATAGGGGTGGTTCCTGTAATACTCATGAATAGGAGAAATTATTGTATGGTCCGGCCTCACCACGTGGCAATGATGAATGGTGAGCCCGGCCACTAATTACTTGACACTTGGCATAATCCATTATATCACTATATTTTTCTTATTTTCTAGGTCAATTTTGTTTAATGTTTTCAAAGAAAAAAAATTCTATTTTCTTTCTAATTATATGTCAAGTGAACTCCGACATATTTTATATTTTTTTACAATTATTTGAAACTTTTTATGCCAAACATTATGCCAAGTGGCAAGTAATTAGTGGCCGGGCTCACCATTCATCATTGCCACGTGGTGAGGCCCAGGGGGTTAATGTATTTATTTCTAATAATAATAATAATAATAATAATATAGAGAGAGAGAGAGAGGGGAAATAGGTGACCGACGGACGGACCTGACGAGAGAATTGGCAAGCTTTGGCTCGACTGCACAAGCTAGCACATCCACTGTAAAAAATTCCAAATAAGCAGAAAAGAAATATAAAATTTTAAAAAAAATTGACCGAATTAAATTTTTTTGGTTTTTACCGAGGGATTGATCGAGAGAGGATGGGGTTTTGTCAGGGACGTGAACAATCTCCCACTGCATCGTCGTCGGTATATGAGGCTATCTTATGATAGACTAAGGTTCTTCGGGAAATTATTATAGGAATTCTATTATTAATTAATTATATGGGCAGGGACCGGTCGCGAGATTTGGGCCCCCACCACTGTGGCTAACGGTCCAAACTGAACCCGACCCAATTTACCAACTTTTTCTGAAATTGTTATTTTTTAGAGAGATGACTCAAAGCAAAACGACAATTATTTTTTTGAGAAATTTTGACTTATCCCCACTTTATTTACCATATTTAAGGATGTACCCCGCAGTATTTTCATAATGTACAAGACCTCCCATTTTTGACGGAATCCGTCTAAAATTGACGGTCAACCTGCTTTGACCAATATTTTTTTTGACCAAAATGTCCGTCCCTGTCCCCCTCTCCCTCCACCCCACCCCCCGCGGGTAGGCTGTCGCCGCCGCTGCTTCCCTCCTCCCCGCCACCGTGCCACCACCCTCCTCCCCCCCTCCACACCCACCCACGGGCTTGGGGGGGGGGGGGGGGGGGGGGGGCAGCGAGGAGGGGGGAGCGGCGGCTGCTACTGCTGCTGCAGGGGCGGGTAGGGGGGGGAGCTGTCACGACCCGCTACCCAAATTGTTGGGCCGGCCGAGTCATGTCCAGCCTGCGCTTGAGATAAAGCGCAGTAAGCTGTTCTAGAGATAACAAGATAAGACTAAATGTGCTAACAGTTCTATAAGTGAATAAAAGTCATAAATGCTGCAAACACAAAAGTCGTCTCATATAGTAATAAGTCCAAGTACAAGTCTGAAATGTAAAACTGGATACATGTCCAGTTACAAAATATGTAGTCTAATACATGACTACACTAAACATCCCAAGCAACTACGCAAACTAGACGAGTTTCCCCGCAGGTACATCCTCGTAAGGAAAAGCCTGGTCCTCGGCAGTAACTCCATAATATGAGTCGCAGAGTAACTCCTCCTCAGTAAGGATACCTACAACGTTATCCTGTCAGGACGGAAGCAAGTACTGATTCTAACAAACTAGCATATGAAACATGAAAATGAACATAAGAGGAATAACTGGAAACATGGTATCACATAATCTATCATGGCAAGGACACATATGTCATAGAGACAGATGTATATGTAATGTTTAAAACTGTAGCCGGTACGTGATCGTCAATAGGTGTACAATGTGCAGGGGCACATAATAAAATGTACTTTCGTACAAGTGATAAGACGATAGATGTACATACATACAAATTCGCTTTGAGATAAAGCCTACGACAAGCTATACATATAAAATGTCAACATTGTTCGGTACATACGTACGAAGAAGGGGGCATGATCACGTACGCTACTAACAGTTTCCCATAACCCAGATTCTAATCATGTGAGAGATACATAAAGACTGTTCTAAGCATGGTAGTAACTGAAAGTACAACATGCGAATATCTAACTTGCTACCCCAAGGATCAGCATTTAACATGGTTGGATTTGCAGTTCATTGATGTAACAGTATGTAAATTTTGTAGAAAGTACTTGCCTCTAGCAAAGCAAGCTGCGATAAAAATGCTATAGATGCCTGATAACTCGTCACTGTAGAAATAAATACATAAACTTAGTTTTTACACTAAGCTAAAACACTAAGACACTAATTGGTACAACACGACTTGTGACTGGGCACCTAGCCAAAATGATGACTTTAGCATAGGAGACCAATGTGGGGTGACACAATACTATAACTAACATACTAGGGTCTTTAGACTAGTGTGGGGTGAGGTTCAATACGGCTATAACTCAAAATAACACAAAAAGTTGCAAGTCGTAATTATTCAATAAATAAATCAACTGCACATTGTGTTCCAACAATTTTTGAGATAGGCAAAAAGCTCAATTTTACATAAAATAAAGTACCAAAATTATCCTTGTTAATTATAGAAATTTAATATAATTTTTCTGGAATTTATAAACCAGTACATGTATTTTATAAAAATCAGTTTTCATAAGTACACAGAAAGTGAGTTCTGGTTTCATATGCCAAAACAGTGGCAAAACTATAAATTAAATTCTGTAAAAATTATACTAAATTAGCTAAATTAACATAGTATCTAAATACTATTTTTCAGAATTTTAACAGCAATTAAAGTATTTTTAGAAATTCAAAAATAGTATGGTACACAATCTAAAATTAAATAATTAATTATCTGCGTATTTTGTCCATGTACATAATTTGAACCAAAGTTCAAATACAGGACCCAAGGCCATGAATCAAGTCCAATATGACTTGTACAGGTCTTGAATGTGTGAAAACACATTTGAGCCCAAAAACCCATACTAGGCTTGGACACCAAATGGTTGCAGTAATTAAAATACACAAAAATACAAAGTGGTAAAAGTACAAAAATAAATATTAATATTTTAACAAGGTAAATTATACATAGTAGTCATATACATATGACAAGTATATTTACATATATTAAAGTATAATATATGTACAATATTACGTAAATTAGGCTAAACAGTTATGTATGTATATTACGTAAATATTTTTTTTTTTTTTTAAGTATATATATATATATATATATATATATATATATATATATATATATATATATATACTTAAAAAAAAAAAATAAAAATATATATATATATATATATATATATTATTTTTATATAAAATAAAAATAAAAATATATATATATATATATATATATATATATATATAAATATATATATATATATATATATATATATATAATATATATATATATATATATATATATATATATATATATATAGAGGAAGTATATATATATATAATATATATATATATATATATATATATATATATATATATATATATATATATATATATATATATATATATATATATATATATATATATATATATATATATATATTTTATATATATATATATATATATATATATATATATATATATATATATATATATATATATATATATATAAAGAAATAAATATATAATATATATATAAAAGTAAATATATATATATATATATATATATATATATATATATATATATATATATATATATATATATATATATATATAGTATATATATATATATATATATATATATATGATAATAGTAAAATATAATATATAATAGTATACATATATGTACGCAAAATACATATACACATATGCATATATATATATATATATATATATATATATATATAAATACATATATATATACACTCATACATTAAAATGCTAAATATAGAATATATATTTATACATATATAAATACTGTACATATACGTATATATAACAGTATATATATATAATAAAATATATATACAGAAATACATATATACATATATATATATATATATATATATATATATATCTATATATATATATATATATATATATATATATATATATATATATATATATAATAACATAAAATAAAATAAAAAGAAAAAGAAAAAGAAACAGAAACAGAACACAGGGGGGGTTCAAACTCGGCCCACTAGGTCGAGTTCTCGAGTGCGGTCGGGCTGGCCAGGGGGTCAGCCCGCTCTGGGTGTTAGGGTTAGGATTTAGTTTAAATTTATTTAGGTTTCTTAATAATAATAATAAAACCCGATATAACAAATCCTGTGTCCTGACAGTTATGGACACAGGAGTCGCGTGTCCGTGCTAAGCACGACACGTACGGGTCTTTCTTCTGTGTCCGAGCACTGGACTAGGATCCCCGTGTCCGGGCGAACCACATACGTGTGCACAAGACACGCACGACACTGATTCGACACTGCTACTTACGTATCCAGCTTTGGGGAGGGTTTTCAAAGGCGCTGGATGGCAGAGGAGACAGCGTGGTCGCGGCGGAGTGGTGGCGCTAGACTCGTCTTGTCGCGGCGAACTTGTCGGCGGTGGTTGTTGGTGGTGAAGGTCGTTGTAGAGGCGGCGTCGAGTGTCGCCGGAGTTAGGGTTAGGTCTAGGTTTTGTCGAGGAGAAAAGGGGCTGTGGGGGCGTCGATGGTGGTCGTGGGGTCGTTCTAGGGTTAGGGCTGAGTCTAGGGTTTCGTTTTATAGGGAAGGGAGGTCGGTCGGTCGCCGGGAAAGACAGAAAATATCGGGGTTGGTCGTCGGCGACGTGGCGATGAAACGTGGGGGAGGAGAGAGAGAAGGTCGTGGGGTGTTTTAGGTTTAGGTCCCTAGAGTTTTAGGATTTACAACTAGGTCCCTATCCCAACCAAATGCAAATAAAAATTTGCAACCGGACATTTAAAACAATTGGTTATTTACAAACTGACTTCTAAACAATTCTAAATATTACAAACATATAATAAAATATTTTAATAAATTGCAAAACTACCTTAAAATATTTTAATTAATTACAAAATGATATTTTAGCTATTAAAACTTATTTACAAATTATTTAAAAATTGTAGAAAATTTCCTAAAATCATATTAAAATATTTAAGGCTAAATATGACATTAGAAATTAATTAACACTAATTAAGTCAAAATTGAAAATCAGGGGTTGACAAGTCTTTCCTCCTTGAAAAATTTTGTCCTCGAAATTCACAAGGATTGAAGACCCTACAATATTCTAACATAGCAAGCAATGCAACAAATGACCAAGGCTATGATTGAAACTAACCTCTAGGGTATCAAGCGAGAACGGGTGGTTCCCTCGCAGCGGTTGGATCAAACAAGTAAGGGTATCTCTCCCTCATATCCGACTCCCTATCCCAAGTAGATTCACCCGGAGAGTGACGGCTTCAAGCTACTCGTACCAAGGGTATAACCTTATTCCTCAGCCTCTTCTCTCTCCTGTCTAATATCTCCACTGGATGCTCAGAAACTGTAAGGCTCGGTCCGATCTCCAACTCTGAATGATCTAGCACGTGGCTGGGGTCTGGAACATATCTTCTCAGCTGAGATACGTGAAAGACATCGTGAACTCCTGCTAGGTTGGGTAGAAGTGCAACCCTGTAAGCTACCTCTCCAATCCTGCCAAGTATCTCGAATGGCCCGATGTATCTGGGGCTCAGCTTCCCTCCTCGTCCGAACCGGATCGTCCCTCTAGTAGGTGATATCTTCACTAGCACCATATCACCGTCTGCGAACTCTATCGGTCCATCAGCCTAATGTTTCTGCCTGTCCTGAGCTACTCTGAGCCTGTCTCTGATCATCCCAACCTTCTCTGCTGCATCTGTGATCATCTCTGGCCCAAGCATAACTCTGTCCCCAACATCATCCCAAAAGAGCGGTGTGCGGCATCGTCGTCCATATAGCGCCTCGAAAGGAGATATACCGATACTGGCTTGGTAGCTGTTGTTGTATGAAAACTCTACCAAGTGCAGATGGCTTTCCCATGATCCTCCAAAGTCCAGTACGCAGGTCCTCAGCATATCCTCCAGTGTCTGTATCGTCCTCTTGGACTGCCCATCTGTCTGCGGGTGGTACGCCGTACTGAATTTGAGCCGACTGCCCAACTCCTCCTGCAAGCTCCTCCAGTAGTGGGACGTGAATCTGCTGTCTTTGTCGGACACGATGCTCACTGGCACTCCATGTAGGCGAACTATCTGCTGCATGTATAGCTCTGCCAACTTCTCGGTGGAAAGCCCCACCTTGAAGGGTATGAAGTGCGCACACTTCGTCAGCCTGTCCACGATGACCCAAATGGCATCCTTCCCTCCTTGGGAACGAGGAAGCCCTGAGACAAAGTCCATCGTAATGTGTTCCCACTTCCACTCGGGAATGGGTAACGGCTGCAATAGACCAGCTAGCCTCTGGCGCTCCGCCTTGACCTGCTGGCAAACTAGGCATCTCGAAATGAAACGTGATACATCTCTCTTCATCCCGTGCCACCAAAGATGTTCCCGCAAGTCACGGTACATCTTGTTAGCACCAGAGTGAATAGAGTATCTCGATCGGTGTGCCTCCTGCAAGACTGTCTCTACCAACTCTCCCTTCGGTACGTACAAACGGCTGCCATGCCTCAAGGATCCATCCTCTGCTACAGTGAAATTGTCCAGCAATCCAGCTAAAGCCTGGGCTTGAAGTCTACGAAGGCTCTCATCTGTAGACTGTGCCTCCCTGATCTGCTCCATCAAACCTGACTGAATGTCAAGCGCCATCATCTGTATCACTGATTCTGGCCGAACTATCTCGATACCGAGCTTCTCTAGATCTTTCCGCAAATGTCGATCTATCATCAGATACCATGCCATCGGATACCTGCTCAGCGCATCCGCCACCACATTTGCCTTCTCGGGGTGATACTGTAAATCGATGTCGAAGTCTTTCATCAACTCCAACCATCGTCTTTGCCTCATGTTCAGCTCTTTCTGCGTGAACACATACTTCAAGCTCTTGTGGTCAGTAAAGATTTCCACACGCTCTCCGTATAAGTAATGTTTCCATAACTTGAGTGCAAAGACCACCGCAGCTAACTCTAGGTCATGGGTAGGATAATTCCGCTCATGAGTCCGCAATTGCCTAGATGCATAAGCAATCACTTTCCCATGCTGCTGTAGGACACATCCTAGCCCCTTTCCTGAAGCATCGCTGTATATGGTGAAACCTCCAGAACCTGAAGGTAAAGTCAGAACTGGAGCGGTCGTCAGCCTCCTCTTCAGCTTCTCAAATGCTGTCTGGCAGTCCTTTGACCAAATGTACTCTGTGTCCTTCCGTGTCAGCTTCGTCATGGGTTCAGCTATCCTAGCAAAGTCCTGGACGAACTTTCTATAATAGCCTGCTAAATCCAGAAAGCTTCTGATCTCTGAAACTGACGTCGGAGCCTTCCATGTCTCAACTGCAGCAATCTTCCTAGGATCCACCGAGATTCCCTCTCCAGTAACTACATGGCCGAGACACTCCACTCGGTCTAAAAAGAACTCGCACTTCGACAATTTGGCAAACAATCTCTCCTGCCTCAGAATCCCCAAAACTATCCGCAAGTGCTCTGTATGCTCCTTCGGCGTCTTCGAGTATATCAGGATGTCGTCGATAAACACTACGACGAACTTATCCAGATACTGGTGGAATGTCTTATTCATCAAATTCATAAAGATAGCTGGCACATTTGTGAGACCAAATGGCATCACCAGAAACTCGTACTGCCCGTACTTCGTGTTGAACGCCGTCTTCTGGATGTCTGCTGCCCTAACCTTCACCTGGTGGTACCCGGATCTCAAGTCTATCCTGGAAAACACCTTCGCTCCACTCAACTGGTCGAACAAATCATCTATCCTGGGCAGAGGATATTTGTTCTTGATGGTGATGGCATTCAAGGCCCGATAGTCAATACACAACCGAACTGCACCATCCTTCTTAGGCACAAAGAGCACTGGCGCTCCCCATGGAGAAGCACTAGATCGAATGAAACCCTTTTTCAACAGGTCATCAATCTGCTATTTCATCTCTACGGCCTCCTTGGGGTTCACTCTATAGCAAGCCCGGGATACTGGCGATGAACCCGGTACTAAATCTACGGTAAACTCCACATCTCTGTCAGACGGAAGTCCTGGAAGATCCTCTGGGAATACATCCATAAACTCCCTAATGATAGGGTGTGGTGGTACTACATTCCCAACTGTCGTACAACAGTTCGACTCTAGACTGATCTCCGGCCCTGTCCTCCTGACACTGAATGGTGCTGTACCTGGGGGACTGAACAGAATACTACCCTCATGATAGTCTATAGATGTATGGGCATAGCTAAGCCAGTCCATCCCCAATACGATATCATAACCGGGGAGTGGCATCACAAAGAATCGTCCCCTGAACTCTCTTCCGGCTATAAAAATAGAGCATCTATAGATAGCTCTAATAGGCACTGGTCCGCCTCCCGCCATTACTCTACTAATCTCCGCAGTTGGTGTAGCTACTAGATGGTACGTTTATGCAAAAACTCTAATGACAGGAAGCTATGAGATGCATCAGAATCAAACAAGCATAGAGCTAGAAAAGTATGCAAATAAACATGACCTGTGATGACGTCAGCCAAATAATCTGGCTCCGAAACCTGCTCTGGCTTCGGCTCAAGGGCTAGACTATAAGCCTTCCCCTGGGGTCCCTTCTGCTGCTGCAGATGTTGCCCAAACCTCTGCTGCTGAGTCGAGAGTGGTCCTCTAGGTATCCTGGCTGCTGGGCACTCTCGAAGCTGATGGGTGGCAGACCCGCAAGCTAAACACTGCTTCAACCTCTTCCTGCAGATAGCGTAATCATGTCCTAGTCTTCCACAGAAAGAACACATAGCTCCCTTCTGTTGCTGCTGCTGATGTCGGGGTCCCGGGGCTCTAACTGGCAGGGTCGGGTGATGTGATGTAGGGGGACGGTAAGTCTGCTGGTGCGGCGTCGGTGCTCTCTGCTGGAAAGCCTGACGCTTGGATGGTCCCTCGGGGTGTACAGAAGCCGGCCTCTTGTAAGACAGAAGACGCTCCTCGATGCTCCGGGCCAACTCTAGGCTCTGGTAGTAGTCAGTCGTACCGTTCGCCACTATAAGAATGCCAATATCTGGAACTAGACCATGGCAAAACCTACGGGTCATCTTCTCTGGGTTTGCAACCAGACTAGGAGTGAAACGGCTCAGGCGACTAAACTCTGTCGCATACTCATCAACAGAACGGTTCCCCTGCTGGATGTTCTGGAATCGTAGCCCCATGGCTACTCTAGCGGTGGTCGAGAAGAATTTCGTCTTGAACTGGGTCTTGAACTGATCCCAAGTGGCCCTCCCTCTCACAAATAACGGCTCATTCCGGAACCAAACTCCTGCCAAGTCTATCAGCAGAAATCTCGCTGCCTCGACCTGGAGGTCATCCGGTATCCTAACTCCAAGGAGCTTCCTCTCTACCGAGTCTAGCCAGTCATCTGCTACTACTATGTCCTCAGTCTAGGAGAACTCCTTGGGGTTCAGACCCATGAAGTCCTTGATCGTCTCCGCTCTCTGCCGTGGCTCTACAGGTGGTGGGACCACGGTACGTTCCTCAGAACGCTCCATGCTCTGGCAGAGTAGGGTAGTCTGCTCCTGATGGGTTGTTAGGAACCCCTGGATCAGAGTGAGCAGTTGGTTCCCGTCGAGTGTGACGGAAGCCTGGGTAGGTATAGTGATAGGGGGTGGTGGAAGTATCGGGTCCTGCTGGGACTGTGATGTGGAAGGTGGTGGAGGCATCTGGGTTTGTGGATTTGTGGAGTGGAGGAATGTGGTAGGTAGAGGTGGGGGTGTATCAGTCAACTGGTCAGCTGACTGGATATGGAGTGCGCCATTCTCAGGTGTGACGTACTGGGATGAACGAGTAAGCACCATCTAATTACAATAAAAAGGACTTATAAGGACTCTTTTAAAGTAAGCAATCATAGACAAGAAAATCTAATTATAATAGCAAGCATGTGATGTATTTCCTATGTTGCAATCCTAGTATTCCTCTAGGTGTTCTAAGCGTCATTCCTAATATTGTCTAATTACCTTAAGTTCCTAATTGCAGGCATGGTTGGTACAATAATGTAACCAAATATTTTAGTCTCGACCTGTATGGGCCACCACTAAAAATATGTTACGACCCGCTACCCAAATTGTTGGGTCGGGCCGAGTCATGTCCAGCCTGCGCTTGAGATAAAGCGCAGTAAGCTGTTCTAGAGATAACAAGATAAGACTAAATGTGCTAACAATTCTATAAGTGAATAAAAGTCATAAATGCTCTAAACACAAAAGTCGTCTCATATAGTAATAAGTCCAAGTACAAGTCTGAAATGTAAAACTGGATACATGTCCAGTTACAAAATACGTAGTCTAATACATGACTACACTAAATATCCCAAGCAACTACGCAAACTAGACGAGTTTTCTCGCAGGTACATCCTCGTAAGGCAAAGCCTGGTCCTTGGCAGTAACTCCATAATATGAGTCGCAGAGTAACTCCTCCTCAGTAAGGATACCTACAACGTTATCCTGTCAGGACGGGAGCAAGTACTGATTCTAGCAAACTAGCATATGAAACATGAAAATGAACATAAGGGGAATAACTAGAAACATGGTATCACATAATCTATCATGGCAAGGACACATATGTCATAGAGACAGATGTATATGTAATGTTTAAAACTGTAGCAGGTACGTAATCGTCAATAGGTGTACAATGTGCAGGGGCACATAATAAAATGTACTCTCATACAATTGATAAGGCGATAGATGTATACGTACAAATCCGCTTTGAGATAAAGCCTACGACAAGGTATACATATAAAATGTCAACCTTGCTCGGTACATACGTACGGAGAAGGGGGCATGATCACGTACGCTACTAACAGTTTCCCCATAACCCAGATTCTAATCATGTGAGAGATACATAAAGACTGTTCTAAGTATGGTAGTAACTGAAAGTACAACATGTGAATATCTAACTTGCTACCCCAAGGATCAGCATTTAACATGGTTGGATTTGAAGTTTATTGATGTAACAGTATGTAAAGTTTGTAGAAAGTACTTGCCTCTAGAAAAGCAAGCTACAATAAAAATGCTGTAGATGTCTGGTAACTCGTCATTGTAGAAATAAATACATAAACTTAGTTTTTACACTAAGCTAAAACACTAAGACACTAATTGGTGCAATACGACTTGTGACTGGGCACCTAGCCAAAATGATGACTTTAGCATGGGAGACCAATATGGGGTGACACAATACTATAACTAACATACTAGGGTCTTTAGACTAGTGTGGGGTGAGGTTCAATACGGCTATAACTCAAAATAACACAAAAAATTGCAAGTCATAATTATTCAATAAATAAATCAACTGTACATTCTATTCCAACAATTTTTGAGATAGGCAAAAAGCTCAATTTTACATAAAATAAAGTACCAAAATGATCCTTGTTAATTATAGAAATTTATTATAATTTTTCTAGAATTTATTAACCAGTACATGTATTTTATAAAAATCAGTTTTCATAAGTACACAGAAAATGAGTTCTGGTTTCATATACCAAAACAGTAGCAAAACTATAAATTAAATTCTGTAAAAATTATACTAAATTAGCTAAATTAACATAGTATCTAAATACTATTTTTCCAGAATTTTTACAGCAATTAAAGTATTTTTAGAAATTCAAAAACAACATGGTACACAATCTAAAATTAAATAATTAATTATCTGCGTATTTTGTCCATGTACATAATTTGAACCAAAGTTCAAATACAGGACCCAAGGCCATGAATCAAGTCTAATATGACTTGTACAGGTCTTGAATATGTGAAAACACATTTGAGCCCAAAAATCCATACTAGGCTTGGACACCAAATGGTTGCAGTAATTAAAATACACAAAAATACAAAGTGGTAAAAGTACAAAATAAATATTAATATTTTAACAAGGTAAAATTATACATAGTAGTCATATACATATAAAGTATATTTACATATATTAAAGTATAATATATGTACAATATTACGTAAATTATATAGGCTAAACAGTTATGTATGTACACATATACATATATAACATATATATATATATATATATATATATATATATATATATATATATATATATATATATATATATATATATATATATATATATATATATATATATATATATAAAGAAATAAATATATAATATATATATATAACAGTAAATATATATATATGATAATAGTAAAATATAATATATATAATAGTATACATATATGTACGCAAAATACATATACACATATGCATATATATATATAAATACATACATATATATATATATATATATATATATATATATATATATATATATATATATATATATATATATATATATATATATATACACACTCATACATTAAAATGCTAAATATAGAATATATATTTATACATATATAAATACTGTACATATACGTATATATCACAGTATATATATATATATATATAAAAAAAAAAAAAATATATATATATATATATATATATATATATATATATATATATATATATATATATATATATATATATATATATATAAAATATATATATAATAAAATATATATACAGAAATACATATATACATATATATATATATATATATATAATATATAATAACATAAAATAAACAAAAAGAAAAAGAAAAAGAAACAGAAACAGAACACAGGGGGGGTTCGAACTCGGCCCACTGGGTCGAGTTCTCGGGTGCGGTCGAGCTAGCCAGGGGGTCAGCTCGCTCTGGGTGTTAGGGTTAGGATTTAGTTTAAATTTATTTAGGTTTCTTAATAATAATAATAAAACCCGATATAACAGATCCTGTGTCCTGACAGTTAGGGACACAGGAGTCGCGTGTCCGTGCTAAGCACGACACGTACGGGTCTTTTCTTCCATGTCCGAGCACTGGACTAGGATCCCCGTGTCCGGGCGAACCACATACGTGTGCACGAAACACGTACGACACTGATTCGACACTTCTACTTACGTGTCCAGCTTTGGGGAGGGTTTTCGAAGGCGCTGGACGGCGGAGTAGGCAGCGTGGTCGCGGCGGAGTGGTGGCGCTAGACTCGTCTTGTCACGACGAACTTGTCGGCGGTGGTTGTTGGTGGTAAAGGTCGCTGTAGAGGCGGCGTCGGGTGTCGCCGGAGTTAGGGTTAGGTCTAGGTTTTGTCGGGAAGAAAAGGGGCTGTGGGGGCGTCGATGGTGGTCGTGGGGTCGTTCTAGGGTTAGGACTGAGTCTAGGGTTTCGTTTTATAGGGAAGGGAGGTCGGTCGGTCGCCGGGAAAGACGGAAAATATCGGGGTCGGTCGTCGGCGACGTGGCGGTGAGACGTGGGGGAGGAGAGAGAAGGTCGTGGGGTGTTTTAGGTTTAGGTCCCTAGAGTTTTAGGATTTACAACTAGGTCCCTATCCCAACCAAATGCAAATAAAAATTTGCAACCCGACATTTAAAACAATTGGTTATTTACAAACTGACTTCTAAACAATTCTAAATATTACAAACAGCTAATAAAATATTTTAATAAATTGCAAAACTACCTTAAACATTTCAATAAATTGCAAAATGATATTTTAGCTATTAAAACTTATTTAAAAATCATTTAAAAATTATAGAAAAATTCCTAAAATCATATAAAATATTTTAAGGCTAAATATGATATTAGAAATTAATTAACACTAATTAAGTCAAAATTAAAAATTAGGGGTTGACAGGAGCGGTGGCGGTGGCAGTGGCGATAGAGGGGATGGGGGGAGCGGGGAGGGGGCAGTGGTAATGGCAGTGGCGGGGAGGGGGGACGGAGGCGGTGGCGGTGGCAGGGAAGGGGGAGCTATAACGACCCGTTCCGCGCAAGCGGAATGCCGATTCAAACAGCTCAAGTGCAATGACTCAAATCTCGCCTTGCTCGACGAAACGATTCGCTCGAGGCAAAGGCAATGGACTTGGCCCGTCAAAAGAATCTAGACTTAGACTTTCAAAGGCGTGCTCGAAGTTTCGTTCGGCCAATGCGATCATTGCTAATGTGGGTGGCTCCGATGAAGCTGTCTTTGCTTAGCCTGGACACATAATAACATGGACGGTACTGCTAGATCGCTAGGCGATAACCCCCTGCATGCTAATAAAAGAACTTAACGCATCTAGCTAAGGGAATAATCCAATCTTGTATCGCTTGTATAGAACATGGAAATGAACTTAAAATTTTACTTAAACCCTCGCACCGCACTCCACGCTCGTGCCAAGGCACAACTTACGTTTCGAGTAGATTTACTTATGTGCTCAATTATGTCTAAATTGCTTGTCACTTAGATCGTACCACAACTTGAGGCCCAAAACAAATAATGGTTCACTGAATTGAGGCAGAAAGGCTATCAAATAGTCGTTTCGAGTCGAGTAATGGAAACATGGAAAGGCTTCAGGACCGTTGGGTCGCTAAAGCAGTTCCCATTAGGGATGAGCGTTCAGTATATTCGGTTTCAACCGAACTGAATTAGCTCAAACCGAATAAACCGAAATTCTAAAAATTTAAAACCGAAACCGAATCGAATTAGCCAAAGCCAAAATCGAACCGAATAATGAATTCTATTTATTCAGTTTGTACGGTTGGAATTAATAGATCGGACCCAAAGTTTGGATCATGATTAAATTATATTAAAAATTATAATTTTTATGCACACAATTGTTGAATTTTAAAGTTACACACAAAGTTGAACAAGTTGTTAAATTATCAAAGTTGTAATTCAAAACATATATATATATATATATATATATATATATATATATATATATATATATATATATATATATATAATTGTTCTTTTCAAAATATAGACATTTTTAAATTGGGGGTAAGTATATAATTGTATAATTCTTATTCGGTTTTTGATTTTGGACCGAAATCGAATAAGAAATTTTTGTATTTTGAAAGTTCGGTTCGATTTTCGATCCAAAACTGAAAAATGCTAACCCCTAGTTTCTGTACCGGGAGCTGCATAATGAATGAATGATGAATAAGTGAATGAAAGAAAGAAAGGAAGGAAGGAAGGAAGGAAAGGAAAGGAAAGGAAAGGAAAGAATGAATGAAAGAAAAAGAAGAAGAAAAGTATGATTAGTGACAGGTATGTCTGGGACATGCAACGTGGCTCGCTATCCATACTGCACGAATGCCATCGCCAACCTAGCCGATAATCGGCTATGGCTCAGAGAGCCTGTTAAGTTAAAAATAAAAAGAGAATACGAAATGGTCACGAACAACTCGTACACGAGGGATATAGAGGAAGGATTCCTCGGACGATCAGAAGCTGGGGTACCAGGGATCGTGCCGGTCTAGGAGGAATTCACGGCTTACGAGCGACTTTGGTGCGAGTCTGGCCACACAGGCAACGTGATACCGGTATTGTGTAGTCTATCAGGGTATACCGGCCATCACGCCTGGTATGTAACATCACTACGAAAACCTCATTTGTATAGTCCAAATGGCTTGTGATACCAGCGCCCGGTTCATATATATTAAGTTAGCTCGCTTGCGGCAATTCGCATGAAAGTCCTTGTATTGAAACAAGTAATTTGAGTAATCTGAATAACTGAGTAACTAAACGAAATGCACCAGAACAAAGCATGAGTATAACACATCTTAGAAATTTGAGTACCTCGTTGACATGAGGTAGAAACACGCTTATGACGCTCGTATTTTCTTATGCAAATCCGTCAAGTCATTATGTATAAAATGTTGGGTAACATAGTTTACCTTCGCCAGGAAAGATCATATGGTAAGTATGGTAAGTTGCGCATGTTATCCTTGTACAACACTTAATATCTATAACACGAGATAGATTTTACATTATATGCCATGAAACTGATCATAAGGCAAGATTAGAAAGGTAACAATTGATAGATGGTACACAAAACTAATTGAACGTGTTTAGTAATGATAGCGAACGGGCGAGCTAGCCTCCCCACATGTGCATATAATGTATTGATAACCACCTAGACTGCTTATAGGGTAAGGAAGAACGGAGTCTTCCCTCGAGCATGCTAAGGCACAGAGCTAACTTTGGAACCTTGGAACTTGTAAAGGAGCTGAAGTACCATATACAGGACATAATATATCAGAACATCACCATGTATTATTCCATATTGTAAGCCGCTTGGCATGCCTTTTATGTTTCGGGAGATAGAGCTTGAGCGATTTGTAATCTCATCTTAGCGCCACTTGTAATACTTTTTGTATATCAATAAAGAGCTTGATTTTGTTTCAACTTGTGTTCATTTACTTTCCGTTGCAATGGGGACACTCTGTGCGACTCTGTAGCCTAGCTTCAATCGACCGTTTTAGGACCTGACCTTACGCGAGCACAACTTAGGCTCGTACGACATCATGTCCAAGCGAGGATGTTTGCTCCTCCGGGAGTAGGGTATGACAGATTGGTATCAGAGCATGGCTTTACGTTTTTGGACTTTATGTCGATTCTCTCAATTTTGAAAGCTCGTTTGTGGTTAAAAGAAGCGTACGCTCTCTCTCTCGTTGTTTCTTGGGATGTTCTATACAATAAGTCTAATATTTTCAAAAGCTCGTGTAAGTATTCAGTTGAATGGGATCGATATGCAAAGACCTTTGTGCAAAACTGTGTCAGACTTGAGATGAAAGGAACACATGGTAAAGTTAGCAAGTGGTATGCATGTCCGAATAACCTTACGCTGACACTAACGAATGAGTGTGAGAGACCAGAGTATAGTTCAAATAGGATGGCTATGCACACAGCCTTTTGGCTAAGTTGTGCCGAGTATCGCGCACCTAGACCTTCTAGTGCGAGTAAGTTTACGAGCAAGATTGAATATCATTCGGACGAGAATAAGTTAGACTTAGAGTGTATATCGATAGAGATGCTTTTGGACCAACGCTAAGGAAAACACAGAGTGGTGTTTGGGTTTTGAGGAATAGTTCGAACGGTTAATTACGTCGAGAAGTTTGAATCAAAAATATGATTTGCATGATGGACTATCGATAGAGGTATACGAGACTTAGATTATCGAGCGACGCAAACGATTACGCTGGAGTTTTGAGGAACGGATTGGAGAAATGTATGAGGGAATGATGTAAATAATGAGTGGTGTATGTGATAGCCTCGTAGAAGAATAAGAGTGAGTTTTGATGATTGGTCGAGTGGCTTGAACCCTGTGTGGTGTATGGATCGTCTTAGAAACTGTTTAAACAAAATTAAGAATTTAGGGGTAGCAACTGTCATGTCCCGATCCCGTAGGATCGATCGTCCTCGCTAAGGCGTGATGCTGCGTGAGCCTAGGTTGCACTCATGCAAGGCGGGTTCCATAACGAACGATTACATGCTAAGCGATGGGATCGTTGCACAGAAGTCCCAAGCAGAAATATTGATTATTTCTAGCAAAAACTTGAAACAAAACACAAGTCAAGCAAATAGCTCTTTATTGGTATCGAAACAAAGATTACATAGGTGGGCACGAGGCCAAGATTACAATCATTCAAGCACACTCTTCCCACAATACAAGTCACTATGCTCTCTCTCATCTCTCAATACAATTTGATAAGCCAGCGGATGCTTCAGATAGGCGATGTTCATATATTATGTCCCGTATAAGTCCAGACTCCATGCAGACACATACCTCAAAATGCTAAGGAACTCTGTGCCTCGACGCATCCAAGTGAGCTTCGCGCCAACGAGCTTCTACCTGTGCCTGCACATAAAAAACTGTATGGGTGTCAGTACTCAACTATACTGGTGGAGTGAGCTCCTCGCCCACCCATACAAAACTGACACGTTTATTTACTTTGTGCAACATAATTTCTTTATGATTGTCTTTCTATTCTTGCCTTAGGTTCGATTTTAGGACATAGACTCTCGACCTATTTTGTGTCTCTAGACCATTCTCGTGCTTGCAACATCAACTTATCAAGTCATGCTTACCTTTCGACACATACTCAGAGACGCAACTATACGATAGTACCCAATTTCCATGTGACCATGCTACAAGTCCATTGTGCTAACATCGTAGTCGTGTCATAAGCTTTATTTTTGTGTCCATATTGAGGCCGTTCCTTTAACTCAGTGTAACTTAACCATATTGCCGCCTCGCGGCCTTTGCTACTTTAATTATCAACTGGCTCAATCAAGATTTGTGAACTATGTGTCACTTAACCAATTTTTCCTTACGGCACTTCCTGACTTAAACTCAAAATGACTCGAATCTAAACTTATGCAACTCTATACCAACAACTTAATACTCGATGCCATATCTCGTGCCGAAGTACGGTACCTTTGTTGCAGCCAAATCTTAGGCCCAAATATTGTGTTCTGATCGTGCACATATTCAACTCGACTCATTGATACCGTGCACACAATACTCGAATCAATCCAAAGGCATGCACGCGGATCGCCGCTATATGTCGACTCATCTCTATAAAATGTCACTAGTACGACAAGCTATCATGGACTTATAGCTTTGCTAGTTGAGGCCCTTTCAACGCAAGTAGCGAGCCCCGTTGAAAGTTCCCGTCTAACCCGTGCTATCATCCAGCACAGTTATATCGTGTTTCCACCTAGGCCAAAACGGTTTCGTGGTCCGGGGATGTTGCTCGAGAAAACTATTACCTTGTCGACAAGTTGTCCAACGACCATGCAAGACTCGACTCGAACTAACGCCTTACACAATCATTCTTCTTCTAGTGTTACCATCTTTTCAGGACCAAATTCAAGACTTCTAGTATTTGAGACCGCCTCGACGACCCATGGTCGCGAGTATTCTTCCATGTTGCCTTATTATTTTACCCAACTCAGGAACGACTATTTGATAGCCCTTTTTCCAAACTTAATTTGAATCAACCGTGGCTCGTGCCTTAAAACACTAAGTCCGCGACATCGTACCTTAAACCAACTTATGTTATGTATGACACTACCACCCAAGACATACTTTATATGATGGGACTTGAGATTGTAGGACTATGTCGTTATGACAATCGCAGAAAATATGGGACAGTACTTGCTATGACTTCGATAGCCTAATATAACTTTGCCTAACTTAATTGTACAACAACTTGACGAACAAAGGCTGCATCAAGTCTTGCATCATAGGAACGTGCTGTGTACGCGTTCAACTTTGAAAACTAAGTTCTTTGGGTGCCTAAACTTATGCCACAAGTCGTGCGATGCAACTTAATTCGTGGGGCGAACAAAGGCTATGCCAAGCCTTTGACGATGGGACCGTGCATGCTTTATCAGGCATTTATGCGGGTCACGCCTATGACTTAGGCTAATTCATAGCTTTGTGGCGAAGACCAACTTTCCTTCTCCCAAGCCACGAGACGAAGGACTGAGTGTCATTTTGAAAGCCATCGTGCAACACTTTTAAGTCGACCGTGGGACCTTTTTTCATGTTCTAACTCAGTTTCACCCAAGTTAGGATTATTTTCTTAGCTATATGGATTCATTTCTTTTATTATCAAGCCTACTTGTGCATTTAAAAACTTTCATTTTATTAATATGAAGGCCAAGCTGAGGCAAGTTCACCGAAGCCACCCACCTGAGCGAGAAGTCGCATCGACCGAACGGGTCTTCGATTGCATGGCTAAGTCCAAACGTCGTTGGCATTTTGATTCCTTCGATTGACTGAGCGGAATGGGGTACTATATTATACACCACTCAAAAAAATTTCATCCTCGAAACTAACTGAGTATACTTATCGACTTCTAACTTGATTCAACATCCAATGATTCTCGTACACATTAGTCCTATGTGTTTTATTTAATCCGAGCCACGCTCGTGCTTTGGTTATCTTTTACATCGAACAACTATATCTCAACTTGGGTAACCTATACTCGTCGTGCACACAAACAACTTAGTTCTAGGCAAACCACCCGATCAACCAACATTTAAGTTTATCTCAAATCCAATGATCGTACTACCATCAATATTTTTTTTTTGCAACACACAAATTTTAAAATCCTTGATAACTTCTCATTTCTTTAGTCTCACTCGAATTTGACGTATCACTTAGTTGGATCGTGCACGTATTTAAGGCGTCCCCGAAATATATGTATTTCAACCAAGCCTTGTGATAGTGAATCCAATCCCACATATCCGATTCATCATATCAATCCTGAAAACCAATCGTACCGATGCTATCTCTCGAAATATGGACGCCTTGCCTAACCGCTAGGCTATCTCTCCAGGCTAAAGTTAATCGTCAGTATTGGAATCGTAGTTCCCAAACAATAATATCAATACTGACCCCAATTCTAAGGTCAAACCAAAGTTGATAGTACATGATTTTCTATCCAAGCCCGTATCACTCCGATTTATAAACTTTGAGCATAGATTTCTCCTATTCGTACTTACAACCCTTAGTCTAAGGGGTTCGAGTCGTTCAACAAATCCATCCTACTATAAGTTCTGCTCAACCAAGTCTTCTGGATATCATCGCATGTCCAAACTAGTAATTTGCATAATCTATCTCTTTGAACCCGTTTGATATAATCTACCTATCCATTCTTTCCAAGTCAAGCATGCTATGACACGATTTATCGCTAAACCATAATTTTCATTCCATATTTCCTAAGTCGTTAACTATATTTTACGTATTTGATTATGAGGTCGTCTAGCTTAACAATTATCATGTCCCAATCTCACGTAAGTCTGATTATCCATGGTGGATATGAAATCACCATGCAACGCTCCAATCTATTGCTTTAAGTCTAGACCATTTCATTCTCGATACGCAGATTTGATCTACTCAATCCTCAAGTTTTCTTAAGCCTCAATCACAAGTCCAAACAATCCTCGAATTCACCTTCGCATTAAACCACAAGTCGATGCATACAAATTGCCATACCCTAATTTTTTTGAGTTCGATCATTCCCGCTACATAAATCACCATGTCAGCGCTCACGCGGAACGATCACCCCAAATCTGATGTGATGCATGTACGGGGATGGTATTGCACTCGCGCAAGAAAAGAACGTCAATATTGTGGCTATCGTCGAAGTAATCAAGATACTTTCTTTTCATCTATACATTCCTTTCAATCAAAATCTCCAAGCATAACATCCATCGAAATAATAATATTTTACATGATTGTCATTTCCCGACTCAGAGTACCTCCGAGTTATCGCATATCGATCTTTGATACGCCTTAATACCATCGATGATATGCGTAACCTGACGATCTTCATTTGCAACGAATTTCGAGTCGTGCGACTAATGCTATTGTTCGAACTGGATAATCTCCTCAATATTTAAGATCAAATTCGATCATTATCCTTCGAACTAGCTACATGTTCAATTTGTTCAAACCCATAATCACATATGTTCATCAGTCTCTATCTTAAGTCCTCAAACAACATCTTTCCTCAACTCATATCGTTCGATGCAAACTCAAATCATCGAGCAACATCTATCACAATTTTTTATAGTCATTCTTAAATATTTGACTCATTCCCATGCACGCTATCATCCAATCGTGCTAACTTTTCATACACGGTTCATATCGATCCTCTATCAATCATCCATTCGCTACACCTTACTTTTTTTTTCCCGATTCAATTTACCTACTCAATTATTTTTGCATTTCACACTTGCGTAATTCTAATTTCGGGCGCATCATTTCTAGTCTGTTCTAACCAACTTATTAAACTTCAAGACTACACTTTTACTCAATGATACTCAATCTAAGGCTTTGCATACTCGTCGCTTGCAGATAAATTGATTGGCACCCTACATCCTCAATCGATCGACATCTCCAAAACTATCAGATACACCACTCAGGGATGAAGTCATTCGACAAATCCTTAAAACAAGTTTCGAATCATAATCGATTACTTCAAATTTTTTTTCAAGCCATTCCTCAAAACCTAATCAAGCTCATCTATATTGCATCGACGATAACATCATCTGATGGCACCCCTATCGATAGTCATCCCGCATTCTATGAATCAAGTCAAACTCATTCACATTTCGATAATAATTCGAATTCTGCACACGAGTTCTCTAAGGTCGACACAGTTCTTGGTGTATATACCCAGCCCGACTTAGCCAACCGTGCTTTACGTGAACCATCTTTTGTTTTTATCAAAAACTATTCTCATACGATTTGCAAATTACATAGACTTATTGTATGGACACCCATGGGACATTTGAGGGAAAGTGCACAAACGATATCGAATTACGGAAGCAACACATCAGAGTTAAAGAATTCAATCGAGAGTCCAAGGACGTAAAGCCATGCTCTGATACCATTATGTCACGCCCCGGTCCCGTAGGACCGATCGTCCTCGCTAAAGCGTGATGCCACGTAAGCCTAGGTTATACTCATGCAAGGCGTGTTCCTTAACGGCCGATTACAGGCTAAGCGACGAGGTCGTCGCATGGAAGTCCCAAGCAGAAATATTGATTAATACTAGCAGAAACTTAAAACAAATCATAAAGCAAATAGCTCTTTATTGATATCGAAACAAAGATTGCATAGGTGGGCACGAGGCCAAGATTACAATCACTCAAGCTCACTCTTCTCACAATACAAGTCACTCTGCTCCCTCTCATCTCTCAATATAATTTGATAAGCCAGTAGATGCTTCAGATAGGCGATGTCCATACATTTGTCCTGTATAAGTCCAGACTCCATGCGGCTGCACGCTTCGAAACGCCAAGGAACTCCGTACTTTGACGCATCCAAGAGAGCTCCGTGCCAATGAGCTTCTACATGTGCCTGCACATGAAAAACTGTGTGGGTGTCAGTACTCAACTATACTGGTGGAGTGAGCTCCTCGTCCACCCATACAAAATTGACACATTCATTTACTTTGTGCAACATAATCCCTTTATGATTGTCTTTCTATTCTTGCCTTAGGTTCCATTTTAGGACATAGATTCTCGACCTATTTTGTGTCTCTAGACCATTCTCGTGCTTGCAACATCAACTTATCAAGTCGTGCTTGCCTTTCGGCCCATACTCAGAGACGCAACTATACGATAGTACCACTATAACAAAAAATTTTTTAATGACGGCTAAAAAACGTCATTAATGACAAACCATGACGCTTTTTTCTTCAAAACAAGCGTTATAAAAATAGGTGTTATAAATATTTTTTAAAAGCGTTATAAAAAAACCGTCATGGATAGTTCCTATAAAGCATTATGAATAGTTAATATATAGTGCACAATTCAGGACATTTTTAAAACGTTATGAATAGATAATATGTATAGGCTCAATGCACCACATTTATAACACTTTATACTATTCAAATTAGCATATTTATAATGCTCTATACTGCACGTTATATATTACATTCCAAAAACTTAACATTATATATCACCATCTTTATTACATTTCTCAAAATAGAGTACATATCAACATCTTCATTACATTCTCAAAATAGAATATCCAAATACATATATACATTTACAACTACCAAAATTGTCCACATCAAAACTTGGCTTCATTGCACCATTGCAGTTGTTTTTCCATGTTTCTGGAATTTTATGCATAAGAATATGTCCAGGTCCTTCATTCATTACCTACATAATCCCAAAAAGTAACTTTCAGAAATGCATGATTAAAAGCATAGCCAAGTTCACTCTTCAAATCTTCAGTCAGCTAATTAAATTCATCAAGAACATCTTAATCTTAGATGAATATTAATGTTTGCCTGCCTCATAGAAACAATAAAATAATCATAACATAGTCTTCTTAATAATGTACTCATAGTACAGCTCTAGAGATTTTCAACATATTGAGAAATTATTATGGTAAAAGAAATTATTATGGTAAAACAATGAAATAATCATTTAAACTTATGATTATCAGACCTTTAAAAAGTGTATAGCCAATTCTGCCTGAAGCCCATCTCCCATCTGTACAAGTGCATGATCTGGTTTGTTATGAAGGAATTTTATTCTTACGACATTCCCGTAGATGGAAAACATATTGAAAGTTTATCCTCGTCGCCTTCCTGTAGTAGGAAACATTATGAGAGAATCAAATACACTCTGAAATAGAGTTGAAAGAGGATGACATAAAAGAATATAGACGTATATAGGTGTAAAGGATTTACATCGTAATTCAAATTAGTAACCAAGATCGTGCACTTGTCATTTCTGCCACTTACTCCAGGAGGCAAACATCCACCAAATGCAGCTGCAATTGCCGCTGTATTGCCCATCTAACATCAACATAGATATATGGTACCCAAAGCTTATGAGATGTTCTATATATTCTAAATGATTATAGAAATTAATGTGACAACAATAGATGGAAAAAAACAATGAGATCCTGAAATAACAAAACCTCCATGACGCCGGAATACACACCTGTACAAATGCATCTGAGATTGGAAAAGGAGATAGAAGATAAGTCAGTAATTTTATGGATAAAAAATGACCTTATGTTAGTGAAAAGCCCAGAACAGGCACCTCGAGCTCCATGTGGTTGAAGGGCACATAGGCCATCCCCATACCTAGGCTGTTGCAAACAAAATAGAAAAAGATGCAAAAATTAGGCTTAAAAGTCGTAAAAATAAAACCTTTGGATTTCGAACTACAAACCAAGATGCTGGTAGAAGGCATGAGCATATGCAAAACTGAAAGGCCTTCAATCAACACCCCACGCCTCTCCTCCAACATAAGAAAAAAAAGGAAAAAAAACTCACCTGTGAAAATCTGCCTCTCTGTTCAGTTGGTAAAGATGAATTAGTGAAATCTCTGTACACAATTAGTGAAGGAAAAACAATTGTCGGTAGAATGTAGTATACTAGATTTTGTAACATAAAGAGGAATAGTAGTAAAGAAGAACGACTAGCTTACACACACACACACACACACACACTCACTCCAGTCTCAGAGCTTTCGACTGAAATTTCAATGGCAGGCATTTTACAGGAAAATATAATAATAAAATGGGAGGTCAAGCTATATGATTTGTCCAATATTAACATCCATGATGATTTTACTGGCTCTAGCATTTGGAGAAAGATTTAAGAAGGCTGGTCGACTTTGATTGTCATAAAGATGTTAGAACCTAGTTTGAGGGGATGATGCTTAGTATCTAGTTTAAGGGCTGATGCTGATAGGTATTTAAATATAAAAGAAATGGATAATGAAGTCAAACAGCCACAGACACGACATATTTTTTTTCTGACTGTCAACGCTTCCTAGGTTGTGCTTCCTAAGTTGGGTATGACCTATCCGCAGGTCATACCCAACCAAAACCTGCTCGATTTAGACCTCTAGTAACTTACTATCAGGGGATCACTATAACAAGTCTATTACTACTATTCGATTTAGACCTCCAGAAGCTATGATGGAGGATTGGATGAGCACAACTGTGAACCATCATCTGCAGGGAATCAGGGGATCAGTATAACAAGTCTATTACTACTGTTCCAAAGAAGGCTTCAACGAATTTAAGGCGAAATGGTGCATGTGCTCCTTTGATTGCAAGCACCAGCAGCCTGTTTTCTAGTGGCCATGGAAAACCTTCTCTTATACCAATCCAGACGAACATATAAAAGAGCTGCTATGTTTTAACTTGCATAAATTAAATTTTGTCAAGAGGCAATAGCTAAAGTGGGTGGTTAACCTAGAGTTCCCTAAGATTACAATTTTTTTTAACATATGTTATGTCAGTTCATGTCTGTGAATCCAAAATTTGATGAATCTATATGATCCATTTTACATTAAAATGAGAATCCTGAATTTTTTTCTTTCATACGGAGTTCGATACTCCTCTAATTGGGTGCATTCAATCAACTTATATTGAACATCTCCTGACAATCTCAAACAACAATTGAATCAAAGTCTTCTTTAACTGTCGAAACACAAACCAGTCCTAACCCGACCTGCCCCGTCATCTTATCCACACTTGAATCCAAACCATTCACAAATAAACAATTAATTCCAAATCGAACCAGTCTCGACTAGGAAAGAAATAGACGCTGATGACAAACAGTATTGCGTCTAGAAAGGATCCATACAATTACTTGCTAAGAAGAAACTCGTATAAAAGCTTTAGCATTATACGAAACTAACAACACGCAATTAATAAAAGAACAATTGATGATCCTTAGAAGAACAAAAAGAAAAAGAAAAAAAAAGAATCAATTCCTAATTGTATGAGAATGCGATCGACGAGTACACTCACAAGCTTTATGGCGACCTCTTCATTCGTTTGAACATTAGTCCCTGTAACAAAATACACAATCTCGAAAATTTAGAACCCACAGAGATTTTTTTACCAAATTAAAACCTAAAAAGGAGATTTTTTTCGAAGGTCAAACCTAGTTACATCTCTCCGAACGATCCACTGCCGATCTTCCGGCCGAGCCAAAATTTATTCCCCACGTGAGGCTCCATCCTTCACGAAACCCTAACAATTGGAGGCCGATGGAGTATAGGCGGTGGAGGCTGGTGACGCTGGCGACGACGATGAAGAAACCGAGCACGATCTGGAGGTAGGCTAGGGCTCACGAGAATCTGCACTTGCAGAATCTAGCCCGGTAGAAAATTCGAGAGAGGGAACGAGAGCCTAGGGCCCTGTAGAAAATTCGAGAGAGGAAAATGAGCTCACATTCTCCCTTCCCATCTCCTCCTTCCTTTCTAACTAGGTTTATGATTTTGGATCTAGGGTTAGGGTTTTGGAGTTGGGGAAAAAAAGGAGAAGAAGAGGAGGAGAGGAGAGTGTTAACTTGCTGAACTAGAGTTAGGGTTTTGGAGTTGGAGGAGACGAGGGAGAAGAAAGGAGGAGAAGGAGAAGACCAGAAGGTTTTGGGGGAGAGGTGAGTTTTTTGTTGAAGCATAATTTTGCCAAAAATTAAACTTAAAAAATATTACAAGTTTGCCACCACTCTAAAATATTAATAACGTTTTGTTTTATAAACGTTATAAAAAGTCCAGAATCAGTCCAAACCATCATAGAAAAAAGGTATTTCGAACTTTGTTAACGCTTAGGTATCAGGCGTCATCAAAACGCTTTGTCGAGCGTTATTAATAGACCTTTTTGTTGTAGTTACCCAATTTCTATGTGACCGTGCTACAAGTCCATTGTGCTAATATCGTGGTCGTATCATAAGATCTATTCTTGTGTCCATATTGAGGCCGTTCCTTTAACTCAGTGTAACTTAACCATATTGTCGCCTCGTGGCCTTTGCTGCTTTAATCATTAACTGACTCAATCAAGATTTGTGAACTATGTGTCACTTAACCAATTTTGCCTTACGGCGCTTCCAGACTTAAACTCGAAACGACTCGAATCCAAACTTATGCAACTCTATGCCAATAACTTAGTACTCGATGCCACATCTCGTGTCAAAGTACGATACCTTCATTACAGCCAAAACTTAGGCCCAAACATTATGTTCTGATCGTGCACATATTCAACTCGAATCATTGATACCATGCACACAATACTCGGCTCAATCCAAAGGCATGTATGCAGATCACCGCTATATGCCGACTCATCTATATGAAAGGTCACTAGCACCACAAGCTATCCTGAACTTATAGCTTTGCTAGTCGAGCCCCTTTTAACGCAAGTAGCAAGCCCCATTGAAAGTTCCTGCCTAACCCGTGCTATCATCCAGCATAGCTATATCGTGTTTCCTGCTAGGCCAAAACGGTCCCGTGGCCTGGGGATGCCGCTAGAGGAAACATTTACCTTGTCGACAAGTTGCCCAATGACCATACAAGACTCGACTCAAACTAACGTCTTACACAGTCATTCTTCTTCTAGTGTCACCATCTTTTCAGGACCAAATTCAAGACTTCTAGTATTTGAGATCGCCTTGACGACCCATGGTCGCGAGTATTCTTCCATGTTGTATTATCATTTTACTCAACTCAGGATCGACTATTTGATAGCCCTTTTTCCAAACTTAATTTGAATCAACCGTGACTCGTGCCTTAAAACACTAAGTCTGTGACATTGTACCTTAAACCAACTTATGTTATATGCGACACTACCGCCCAAGACATACTTTATATTATAGGACTTCGATAGCCTAACATAACTTTGCCTAACTTAATCGTACAACAACTTGACGAGCAAGGGCTGCGTCAAGCCTTGCATCGTGGGAACGTGTCGTACACGCATTCGACTTTGAACAACCAAGTTCTTTGGGTGCCTAGACTTATGCCACAAGCTGTGCGATATAACTTGATCCGTGGAGCGAGCAAAGGCTATGTCAAGTCTTTAACGATAGGACCGTGCATGCTTTATCAAGCATTTATGCAGGCACGCCTATGACTTAGGCTAATTCATAGCTTTGTGGCGAAGACCAACTTTCCTTCTCCTAAGCCACGGGACGAAGGACTGAGTGTTAATTTGAAAGCCATCGTGCAACACTTCTAAGCCGACCCTGGGACCTTTTTCCATGTTCTAACTCAGTTTGACCCAAGTTAGGATTATTTCCTTAGCTATGTGGATTCATCTCTTTTATTATCAAGCCTAATTGTGCATTTGAAAACTTCTATTTTATTAGTGCGAAGGGCAAGCTGAGGCAAGTTTACCGAAGCCATCCACCTGAGCAAGGAGTCGTCTCGACCGAGCGGGTCTTCGGGTAGCCGTTGCATGGCTAAGTCCAAACGTCGTTGGCATTTTGATTCCTCCAATTGACTGAACAGGACGGGCACTACAATAATGTGTATATCAGCAAGCGATGTAATCGCACAAAGCCTTAGAACGAGCAACACTAGTTGGTTATGATTTCGAGGGTCTCAAACAAGATGTCGTTCAGACAATTTGTGAATGTGTAGTACGAATTTGAAAACAGTATCGAATAAGGATTCAGAATGATGAAACAAATTGATGTCTTGGTCGAGAAAACCTAGTAGATCGTACGTATGATTTCAGATTTAGTCGAATAGATTGAAACTTGATTTTAGGGGAAATACTCATGGACGAGATCAAAGATAGCACAATCAATCGATAGCACGAACGGAGAAAAGTGCGCATGGAAACTGGATTGAGTAAGATATCGCTCGGTAGAATTTAGCTTGAATATGGATATTGTGGTATAAATGAGTTGATTCGAATAAGTTGATACGCTTAGAAGATAGCACGATTGATACAAGTTAAAGAACTTTGTGCAATCTTGAATCTAGTTCAGAAGATAGTACTCGTCTAAAATGTAAAACGAGTTATGCAACGTGATTTTTATGTAAACACGACTTAAGGAAATGAGAAAATGTTTGAGGATGGATTGATGCATATTACTTGGATGAAAACGAAAGTGACTTGATTGTTTCGATGATAACCACAACGTTGAAGTTCTTGTCTTATGCAAGTACAACTCCAGTCTCGCATATGCATCATGTCAGATTAGGACGATCATTCTGCGGGAGCATTGACGTGGTGATTCATGTCCAGCGGGGATAATCGAACTTGCGGAAGATCAGGGGGTGGCAATTGGATGATTTTGACTTGTGATTTGATACAAAGGTAAATTCGAGGATTATTTGGATTTATGATTGACGATAAAGTAAGTTTGAGAATTGAGTAGATCCAATGTACGCATCGAGAATGAATTAGTCTAAACTCAAAGCAAGATTTACGTCCCGATGATAACGATTATCCTGCAGGAGCATTGGCATGGTGATTTCATGTCCATCATGGTTAATCGAACTTGCGATAGATTGGGGCATGACATATTGTTATGCTAGACAACCTTGTGATCGAATACGTGAATTGTGTTAAACGACTTAGGGAATATGGTATAAGAATTATGGTTTAGTGACAAATTATGTTGTGGTGTACTTGACTTGTATATGATGGATTGGTGGATTATATCGAACATGTTTGAAGAGATAGACTACACAAATTGTTAGTTTCGACGTACGATAGTGATATGCCGAGGAATTGGTTGAACAGAACAAACCATAGGATGACTTTGCTGAACGGACTTGGACCTCGTGCGATGAATGTCTTGATGTGAATAGGATGAACATTGCTCAATGTTTAGAGATCTGAGTGAAGCAAGCTTGGGTAGAATATATCGTACGAACGAATAATGGTTTGACCTAAGGATTGGGGCGAGCGTCATGCAATGAGTTTGCACGATGAACCGTGAACTTGAGTTATAACTATGACCACGTGAGCTGACCTAGCGGACATGCATTGTAATCCCACTTTCCCAATTTATTGAATTTTGGTATTTTTCTAGTATTATAGAATTTTAGAAAATGATTACTTTAATTTATTAGTGTCATTATGATTTTCTATAGAGAGGAATACTTGTTTATTAAAGATTTAATTCTTTAACAAAAAATTTCTCAATTTTAATAAGACTAATTTTTTTTTCTTAAAAATTTGGCTGCACTCCCTATTTGGAAGAGCAGAGTCAAACATTCTAATTTCCTTCCAATTTCTCATTTCCCCTTTCCCAAGCAAACTAACAAACCTAAAACTAACTTTTCTATCAAGTTTGCAATTAAGCAAATAATTCTTTGTAATAAATCCTTTTATTTGTGACTTCCTGAGAAGTCACCACAACTCTTTATAGATCTCAGAGCTCATTTTTCACTTCTCTGCTTAATTTCATTTCTCAGAGGAAGGGATATGTTCAAAATTCCCCACCTCTTCTCTCCATTCCCTTTTTCCAAAATGCCACTCTCATTTTCCGTTGTACGTATTTTCAGTATACGTATACAAATTTCTGACATTTGTCAGGTGGACCGTAATTAGACCTGTCTTGCTTAGCCTAGTTTTGATTTAATCTTAACTTAGTTTATTTTAATTTGGTTCAGTTTAATTTGACTTGGCTTGGCTTGGTTTGTTTTGGTTTGAGATGGAGAGATTTTGTATAAAAACCAACTCCTTCTCTCTCCTCCATTATTTACATTTACTTCTTCATCTTCTTCATTTACTCCTCCCACCTACCAAGCCCTAGGCAAGTACAACTTGCTTCATGATGGATCTCAAGTTTTATTGTTCCATTCTCTTTCTTACTTGATTCTAAGCCACTTTAGAACTTGACATTTTTGGGTTTGATGAATGGATTCTTGTAGATCTAAGTTTGTAATTTTTTGGTTTTTCTTGGTTTTGATCTCTGAAACTTGGTTATTTTCTAGATCAAATGGTTTCATGTTGTAGGAAATTCAATACTACCCAATTTTGGCTTTTGAACTGCTTGATTTTGACTTTGTATGCAAAATTTAAGCTATTTTCGTGTTCATGGGTTCTCCACACCTTTTGGTGCTGTCGGGACGATGAACAGTGTCGTACGCAACTTGGGCACCGTGCGCCGTAGGCATTTTTGCTCGCACGCACAGCATAGCTTACACGCCGTGCGCCGTGCTGCCGTATAACGTGCGCCATGCATGCGTGCAACGTGCACCGTGGGCGGTTTTGCTCGCGTGTCGCTCGCCGCGCACGATTTTCTGCCGCACAACGTGTGTCGTGCTTGCGTGCAACGTGCACCATGGGCAGTTTTGCTTGTGCGTCGCGGGCCTCGCTGCCGTACAACGTGTGCCGTGCTTGCGCACAACGTGCGCCATGGACGGTTTTGCTCGCGCGCGCAACGTAACTTGTGCGCCGCGCTGCCGCACAACGTGCGCCGTGCTTGCGTGCAACGTGCACCGTGGGCAGTTTTGCTTGTGCGGGTAGCGCAACTTGCGCATCGTGCACTGTGGACAATTTTTTGCCACGCAAAGTGTGCCTTGCTTGCGCGCAACGTGCGCCGTGGGCAGTTTTGCTCGCGCACCAGTGCACAAATCACTCTAATTGACTGTTTTTGCCTGTTTGAGCTATTTTGTGGCTAAAATCTTGAAAAACTCAAAACGTGAAAGTTGTAGATCTTTGTCTTAGCTTCAAGAATCTTTATGTCTCACTTTAATCAGAATTCGTATGTGACTTATGGTTTCAGTTACACTTGGGTGCTCTCGATCTTCTTTGCATGTCTTCTATACTTGACCTAAATTGCGACGACCCGACTTAACCACTAGTTGGCATTGAACTAGTGACTTGGACTTGAGCATGATAATTCTAGGCTATGAATAAGAACTTGACATGAACATGATAATGTGATCTACCTTGACATGATAATTCTTGATAGTGGCCCGTCGATGCGCACTCTTGATAAGCAACCTTGACATGAAAATTCTTGATAGTAGTCCGTTGTGACGCACTCTTAACATGATAAGTAACCTAACATGACATATAAGCCTTGAATGTTGTTACGACGGCTATCTCAACTCACTAAGTAACTCTTATCTTGACACCGTGGATGATTATGCCTGTACAAGCTACATGTCTCGTCTCGTATCATGTCTAGGACATGGATTCCTTATTACCACGATCAGGGATTCATACTTAATCTGACTAGGATAATGACTAGATTGATCAAGTAGCTCATAAAGAGATTTTCCAGTCACAGGCAATCCTGTTATCTGAGCGCCTTTAGTGGACTTGTAGCCTGCTGCCGAGTAGGACATATTTTCAGCACACTGTCAATCAACTCTCTCAACCTGCGTCAGGATAACATGGATAGTCTGCCGGGCTTGTGACTGTTGGAACATCTTATTGCATCTTGCTAGTAAATAGGCTTGTGACAACCCTAGTTAGTTAAAGTATCAAGCCGTACTCATTGCTTGGCTGTGAATTATGAATGGAATCTAGTCTAGTCTTGTCTAGACAGTGCCAATTATGATTAATTCAGTACATTAATGTTTATGCTTTACTCTTGTCGATAAATGGTAGCTCTGTTCAGGTGAAGGGTTACAACCCTGGTCCTTGTTTGGTTTACGGGTTGTAACTTGGTTACCGTAATAGTTTCTTAGTTATCTTATCGTTTATCCCCCTATTTTTCTAACTCCAATTTTTTTGTTATTATATATGTCTTGTGATCTAATATGCTGGTTTAGTTCCTAAGTGAAGCATCCCTTGTGGCACTTGCTCTTCTGGGTTCTGACCTAGCTGGTTTTGTATGGCCAGATTTTGGAGTAGCATCCGAGGATCTACCTGCCTTCCAGCCAGATGGTGAATACCAGACATAATCCTAGAAACGAGTGGGTTTCTTATTTTGCTCGCCCACTTTATTGTAAATTATTCTTTTGAGGCGTTTGGCCGTCGAGCAAGTGTTAGCTCGTGTTAAAATTTAATTTCTGTCTACCTACGGGCTGTTACATGATTGACAAATCCTAGGGTTGATCATGTATGACTTAAACTCTTACTAGTCTTCGTATTTTGTATGACTAGCTTCATGATCATCTAAATATGTAATGATTTGGATGCCTTACTTTGTATGTCTGATGATCTTACCTCTTATAACAATAACTTGCTTGTTGAGATTGAGACACTAGGTTTGTTCATGACCATAAGAGACTGTTGACTTGTAAATAAACCCTTATGCATATAGACAGCCGTGACCATATATCGATGTAGATTATACTTCAATGTACGTAGCTGGCTGTGTCTGTCCCCCGCTCTCCAGTATTCTGGTTCTGGGGCGTGACACAGTTTAAGTGGTGGCCCATGCAGGTCTTATGAATCAAGATGTATGAAAGTTTTACCGAATAGATGTCTCAATCAGCACTCATCCTTGATCTCTACTCGTGTCTCCTAATCTTTCTGAAATCTTGACATGATCACATACTTATATCCTCGATCTATCTTGGTCCTTTCTTATTATTTTTCATGTCATTTCTTCAGTGGAATTGTTCCCGGTCCTACCGATCAGCCCGACGGAGCACCTCCAGTGAACCAGCAACAACCTAGGAACCAAGCACAGCACTCAGGGGTAGCCTCCAGAGTCATGCCTTCCGAGGGTCAAGAGCCACCGGTTCAGCTAGTACAGCCTGCAGAGCCTGACAATGGAGTCCTGGTAGGGCTCATCTGAAAATTGCTTGTATCACAAGATCGTCGGAGCGATGCCCTGCACCAGACAGTACAAGATGCTATGGGCATAGTTGGTTATCAAGGAAACAATGCAGCCAACAACTTCAAGTGCCTGAACCCTCCTTTCTTTAATGGAACTGAAGATGTTGTTGCTGCTGATACATGGCTTCAGGACACAAAGGTTATCTTGGAAGCAGCTAGGATTCCTAAGGATGAGAAGGTGGCCGTTGTGCGACTGCAATTATTGGACTTAGCCCGCACCTGGTGGGCGATGCTTGTAGTGGGTTTGGCGACGCCTGTCTTATGGGCGATATTTAGTGACAAGTTCTAGACGAAGTATTTTGACGCAGTAGCTCGCTATGATCTGCAGACGAGATTCACCAATCTTAAGCAGAAGGGAAGGACGGTCGATGGCTATACGGCCGAATTTTTAAGACTTAGTCGGTTTGCTCCTACCTTGGTGGCGACCGAATTGGACCGAGCACAGCGCTTCCAATAAGGACTCCACCTAGAGATTATTCTAGCCGTGGAGCAGTTTGAGCACCAGACCTTTGATGACATTTTGCGAGCAGCAAAAAAACATAAATATACTTCACAAAGGATTATAGATCGAGTCGACGGACAGAAGAGGTCCCATGGACAGATGTCCCAGTCATTAATACCAGCCACGACAGCTAGGGCTTTAACAATTGGAGCTCCTAGGAGGGCGAACACAGTTTTGTCAGTTCAACACTCGACACCGACGTACCCTCAGCAACAGAAGCAAAAGCAGTCTTCCGCAATGGGCTGCACTCATTGTGGGAAGTCAGGACATGTGGTTTCAGAGTGTCGTAGAGCACAGGGATTGTGCTTGGCTTGTGGGGCACCGGACCATAAGATAGGGTCCTATCCGAATAGAGCCAGCTCATCATCATCAAACCTAATCAGTCCATCGGTTAGGGCACCAACACCAGTACAGCAGCAGTACCAGCCTCCGAGGCCATTGCCGCCTCAGGCACAAGCCTTCCATCAGAGGCCGCAGCAGTATGTTCAAGCTCAGGTAGAAAACAGGTAGAGAGGTTTCCAACAGAGGGGACCAGCACCAAAAGGACAATGTCAGGCTATGGCTCTGATGGTAGAAGAAGAATTGGCATCAGGTGAGGTGGTGGCAAGTACCATTCTCGTCAACTCTTTTTCAGCATCAGTATTATTTGATTCGGGTGCATCGCATTCATTTATGTCTGCACGATTCGTAACACGGATATGACTAGAGCCCGAGTCATTATCAGTAAGGCTCAATATACTTACTGGTAATGGTTTTATGGGGGTAGATAGAGTATATTCTTCGTGTTAAATCGTAGTTAGCGGTAGAGAGTTTTTCGCTAGATTGATAAAATTTTCGATGGCCGACTATGATGTGGTCCTAGGAATAGATTGGTTGAAGGATTAATATACAAGAATAGACTGCCATATTGGCAGGATTATTTTTGGTATTCCAGGCGAACCAGAGTTTTTATTTTCGAGAGGCGAAGTAGAACCTTCTCCACTAGTATTACGGATGGCAGTAGCAGAAGTAGTTCAATTTCCCAGAATAGTAGAAGAGTTCCCTGATGTGTTTCCCGAAGATCTTCCAGACATGCCGTCGGAGAGAGAAATAGAGTTCACCATTGATTTGATTCCAGGAACGGCACCAGTGTCAGAGAGAGTCTACAGAATGGCACTATCAGAGTTGGAGATCCTGTACAAGATGATTGAAGAACTCAGAACCAAGGGATTCATTCGTGCTAGTGGATCACCTTGGAGAACCCCGATGCTTCTTGTAAAAAAAAGGATGGTACGTCAAGATTATGTGTTGATTATCGTGCCTTGAATTTCGTAATAATTAAGAACAGATATCCCCTACCAAGGATAGATGATTTATTTGATCAACTCAGTAGGGCAGCAGTATTCTCGAAGATTGACTTGCGTTCAGAGTATCATCAGATCAGAGTTAGAGAGCAAGACATCCCGAAGACAACATTCAGATTGAGGTATGGACATTGGGAGTTCTTCGTTATGCCATTCAGAGCGACCAATACGCCAGCGGTGTTCATGGATCTCATGAATCGTATATTTATGTCTTACTTGGATCAGTTCGTGATAGTATTTATAGACGACATCTTAATCTATAGCAAGAGTGAAGCAGAGCATGAGCAGAATCTCCGAATAGTCCTTCAGATTCTCAGAGAGCACCAGTTGTACGCGAAGTTCAGTAAGTACGAATTTTGTCTTGATCGCATTTCGTATTTAGGTCACATCATCACCAGAGGTGGAGTGGAAGTTGACCCCCAGAAGAAAGTGGCTATAGAGACATGGCCAGTACCCAGTACCATCGTAGAGGTTCGTAGTTTTCTAGGATTGACGGGCTATTACAGGCGATTCGTATCAGTCTTTGCTCGAATTTTAGAACGATTGACGCAGTTAACCCGCAAGGATGTACAGTTTGCCTGGATGTAATGCCTGTGTTCGTATTACGTATTTTGGGATACGCATACATATTTTATTCTGTATTGCCTGATTCCTTGTTTAGCTTTCGGTTTGGTTTAACTCTCGGTTTGGGTTGGCTTGGTTCGGCCGGCCCAATGCTTGGTTCATCATGGGCCAAGGGTGGAACACCTTAGCCTATGCTTCTCCTTCATTTCCACCACAACCTCCCCTCTTTATTATCCCTACCAACCTTCTCTCTCCTCCATAATTCTCATTTACTTCTCTTTCCCCCACCATTACTCTTCTCCACCAACCAAGAACACCATAGGCAAGTGCAACTTGCTTCCACAAGGGAACCCCTTTTGATGGTTTCATTAGCTTCTCCTCATAATTCTAAACCACATTAGAACTTGTCATTTTTCATTTTGAGGCTTTAATTCTTGTAGATATAGAAATTAGTTATTTTTGGATTTTGGTGGTTTTGATCTATCAAACTTCCTTGTTTTCAAGTTTTGATGGTTTCATGTTGTAGAGAATTTTATTCTACCCAATTTTGACCTTTGGAAAGTTGGATTCGGACTTGTTTTGACCAAGATATGGACTGTTGAAGCTTGGATTCAACTTTAGAGTTCTTACTGTTCTTGCCATTTGGAGAAGACAGTGAACAGTGAGCTAGCTTTTTAGCTTACGCCACTGAGCTGTACGCTGCTCTTTAGCGAGCGTACGCTAGCCTTGGTACGCTGCTCTTTAGCGAGCGTACGCTAGCCTTGGTACGCTGCTCTTTAGCGAGCGTACGCTTGCCTTGGTACGCTGCTCTTTAGCGAGCGTACACTAGCCTTGGTACGCTGCTCTTTAGCGAGCGTACGCGTGCCTTGGTACGCTGGCTTAAGCGAGCAAGGTGTACGCTGGCCTGAGCATAGTTTGACCTGAGCATATGGCCTTTGGCTGACTTGGTCTCATGTCAGCGTGTCAGATTTGGTTTTATTTTCCTTAAGCTTGGCTCTTTTATAGCCCTGTATATTGATATTTTATTAGATATTTTACGCCTATTTTATATCCTTACGCCTTTTGTCATGAACTTGATAATTATGAATTTACTTGATATGTTTGGAATTGATAATTGAGCATGACGTGATAGTGACCCGTAGTGGTGCACTCCTGACATAATAACCTGACATGACCTGATAGTGGCCCGTCGTGGCGCACTCCTGACAAGTACACTTGACCTGATAACCTGACATGTTATACCTTGATAAGCTGTTGCGACGGCTACCTGACATGACATGACCTGTATAATAACCTGGATACCGTGGGCGATTGTGCTTGTATAAATAATCCAGTCTTGTCTTGCATCATGTCTAGGAGGGGACACCTGAGTACCACGGTCAGGAGTACCTATTGAAATAAACTAAGGGCTAATAACTAGATTAATATATTAGTCATGAAGAGATTTCCCAGCTACAGGCAATCCCGTTACCTGGGCACGTCTTGGGATCTGTAGCCTGCCGTCGAGTAGGACACATTTCCAGCACACTGTCATGTGTTGCACCCTTCAAGCTACCTAAGGGTACATTCGTTTCCTGGACGATGTACCCACCTGAATTCAACTCTAATCTTTTAACCCAGGGAACCTGGATGGTCTGCAGGGCTTGTGGCTGTGGAATAATCTCACTGCATTTTGTTAGTAATTAGGCTTGTGACAACCCTAGTTAGTTAAAGTATCAAGCCGTAATTCTTGCTTGGCCGTGAAGTGATTGGACGGAGTCTAACCAGTCTAGTCCTGCCCGGATCCTGTTCCAGATCATTGAACGACCAGAATGCTTGTATTTACTTTACCGATAAATGGTGAGAATTCCAAGCTCTGTTCAGACGAAGGGTTACAACCCCGGTCCTTGTTTGGTTTACGGGTTGTAATCTGGTTATCTGAATAGTTCCATGGTTATCTCGTCGTATATCATCCTGGTATATTTTCTTTATTTCTAGTTCTTAATTTTATTTATATCCTGTGCTGATTGCTGGTTTTAGTTCTTAAGTGAAGCCTCCCTTGTGGCACTTGCTCTTTCTGGGGTCTGGCCCAGCTGGTTTTGTGTGGCCAGATTTTGGAGCAGCTCCAGAGGATCTACCGACCTTCCAGCCAGATGGTGGCCACTAGACGGAACCCTGGCAACGAGTGGGTTATTTTTGGCTCTCCCACTCTATTGTAAAAATATTCTTTTGAGGCGTTTAGCCGACGAGCACCTGTTTAGCTCGATTGCACTTACTTACTGTCTGCCTACGGGCTGTAACATGATTAACAGATCCTAGGGTTGATCATGTATGACTAAACTCTTGCTAGTCCTGACATTTTGTAACGACTAGCTTCATGATCAACTGAATATGTAATGTTTGGGACGCCTTACTATTGTATATTTAATGATCATACATCTTGTGACTTTTACTTACTTGCTTGTGATTGAGACACTAGGCTTGTTCATGACCTTAAGAGACTGTTGGCTTGTAGATAAACCCTCATGTATCTAGACAGCCGTGACCGTATAGCGAGATGGATTCCATTTCATATACGTAGCTGGCTATGTCTGCCCCCGCTCTCCAGTATTCTGGTTCTGGGGCGTGACACTGGACAACAGAGTGTCATAGTTCATTCGAGAAGTTGAAGCAAAGATTGATGACGGCACCCATTCTCACGCTTCCAGGTGGGACTGGAGGATTTTCAGTTTATTGTGATGCTTTCGGCAGATGATTGGGATGCGTCCTGATGCAGCATGGTAAGATAGTAGCTTATGCGTCACGTCAGCTTCGTGATCATGAGAGGAATTACCCAACCCATGACTTGAAGTTATTAGCGGTGGTTTTCGCACTTAAGATTTCGAGGCATTATTTGTATGGAAATCGGGTAGAGATTTTCACCGACCACAAAAGTCTTAAGTATGTGTTTACCCAGAAGGATCTCAATATCGTCAGAGAAGATAGCTAGATGTCATGACCCGCTCCCGAATATTCGGACACGAGTCGGACACGCCCAGCCTTCGTCGTTGGACATGACGAAGTAAGCTGTACCAATCTAGAAAAATATAACCAGATAATCATGAACAAGTATGAAATCACAGCATCTATAAATGTATCCCAGAATAAAAATACATGTCTCAAAATTTATTACATTCCAGCAAAATGAAAGATAGAGTCTACTAGTCTCAAAATACAAGAACAATGTAAAGTGCTAAGGTAAGCTCTAGGCTTCTGCAGCATCTAAGTCAAGAGCAACTCCAGCTGGCTCTCCTGCATCTACTGGCTCTCGGCCATAATATGTGTCACAAAGAGCCTCCAACTCACCTGCAATATATCCTAGTCAGGAACGGAGCAAAGTACAGTTCTAGGTAATGAACAAGAACATGATATAAAACTGAGTACAGGGGTACATGAAAATGAAATACAGGAATGAACAGGAAAGTACAAGAAAATAGCACAGGAAATAAAGTACAGAAACACAGTACAGGAATATAAAGTACATGAACATGTAAAGTACAGGAAATATAATGTACGGGAATGAAACTATAATCCTGAAGTACAAGACATGATAAGTGCACAATATTTGAAATATATCTAGTCTATGTGACCGGCTGGGGTGAGTACAAGAGCATGTACAGGAGTACATAAATAAGGTACGGCTTAGGGTCCATGTGCACGATGCGAGGCCTAAGCTATCTACATGAATATAGTAACCGGAGTTTGGTCACATGGCTAGTGTATTTCCCCACCCGACACAAGTAAGTACAAGAACAAGATAGTACAAGAGTACAGGGGTACAGGATATCGTGTCATGACGTGTCACAAGAAAGGTACAAGATATGTAAATGTACAAGACCGTAGAAAAGTACTTGCCTTGCTCCGGTAAAGTACTGATAAACAATGGAGCTGGATATCTTCTTGTTTTAAGATGATTTTACAAGTTGGTTAATATCTACTCTTTTGACAATCAATTAGTACCTTTACTATCATTAATTTATTATTCACTATCTATAAAAGTATACTAAAACTTACAACATGAATTTGGGAATATTAACTGGAAGGATATCCTAGCAACCATATAGTTTAACTTTATTAATTATTCAACATTAAACTTCCTACAACTATTCCTTATAACCATTAGCTAACTAACAATTTAGAATGTAAGGTTAACTAACATTGATTGGAATAGAAACCAACATTGGCAACCATGCTACTAATTAACCTTGGGATAGGCTAAAGGAATACTTAGTCCTAATGTGCTGTTGCTTCAACAAGGTTATAGAGTATTTCTAATGAAGGGGTTTCCTACCAACTCTCAGGTTTAACCCTAGAATCCAGATACCAATACAGGAATGCCCAGATTAAGTACAATCTAAACTGGCTTTATTTAATGCTTAACATGACTGATTGATATTTTAATTGATTTAATCAAAACTGATATAGGAAATTTCAGTTCAGAGACAACCACTGATAATGACCAACCAGTGCACAGTAATCTCAGGTTCAGGTTTCACTCTGAAACATAAGAGAATCCTCAATGAACCAATATTGATTTATAAATGATCTCAGGTTCAGGTAACATGTTAATATGAGTTCTCAGTTTCACTCAACAGAGCACAGTCTCAGGTTCCTGAATTAAAATAAATACTGCAGTTAAAAGAATCCTAGACTGAACTAAAACATTGAGATGTTATCTCAGGTTGAACTAAAGTCCAGGCTTCTGAATCTCAGGTTCAACTGAAATCTCAGTTTGGACTGAAAATCTCAGGTTGAACTGAAATCTCAGGTTCAACTGAAATCTCAGTTTGGACTGAAAATCTCAGGTTCCTGAAATCTTAGTTTGGACTGAAAATCTAAGGTTGAACTAAAGTCCAGGCTGAACTGAATCTCAGGTTCAACTGAAATCTCAGTTTGGACTGAAATATCGAGATGTTATCCCAGTTTAAAGGACTGAGCCAATATTACACAGATTTCTCAGATTCGTCAACTATTTAAATCAAATACCTAGGTCCTTAAGTCTATCATGATTCATTATATCATTACCAAAATACACACATTACTTGACGTACAAAAATAAGCTACATCCTATTGACAGTAGACTGGGAAACATCACACTGGTTTGTGATATCAAAACATATACTAACCACTGATTCTACACCCAACTCCAACTGAATTAACATTGGTATAGGCAATCTCAGGTTCAATTAATGACCCATCACAGATACTTGAATTCCCAGGTTCAATCAATGCCTTCATTGTATATTGCAATTGAACTGGACTAGGCTGATGCTATAAGACCAAGTTCAGGCATTCCTTGCCACAGCCACAACCATTCTTGATCAAGAATGGCTTACTTCGAGTATATTACCCAATATTGACTCACATTCTAGCTTAGTTCAGTCCAGACATCACCAAAAATCAACCTCCCAATGTATCAAAAATAAAACAGGATTTAAAATTATGTCCTGCTAATAAGCAGGATTGAACAAAACATGATCACTACTGCTCCCTAAATTTACCTGATAATTTAAGTATCGCATGGTGGAACCCATAGATGATTCGACAACCAATTAGAGTGGTAATCAGTTCATAAGTACTAATCTAAACAAGTGTTCTCAGAACTCAACAAGGCAGTATTCGAGATTTAACAACAATACAATTTATGCCTAATCTATCTCACTGATTTCTAAAACTCTGTCTTCTTCTATTATTCACATATGAATAGATAACCTAAGTTTTTGAAATTACCTGATGGAGATAGGTTGATTTGCACTTGGTGTCACAATTTGAACATCCAACAGCTTTCCAAACTTCTGAAACGATAGATCGAATAGGTGTAGGAGTGAAAACAGGAAAGCACATCACTAAATTCGAATAAAAACAACAAACAATATCAAATCAATTTTATTTAAAGGAACTTCGATCAGGACTCACCAGAGTCGATTTCGAATTATAGATCGGAGAAGGATCTTCGAATCCTCTGCAATTCTCTGGATCCAAACCTCTCGATCTGAAGTTTGATCGGGACAACGAATTAACACGAGATGGGGAGAATGAGTTCAAGAGGAGTGAAATCAAATCATCATGAGGTAAAGTACAGGATATCGAGACTGAGACTTACTGGTGATCGTCGGAGAAATAAGTCAAAGCTGTGCTGTGCTGAGCGAGCGTCGACGCTGGGTGGGTCGACCAGTTCAGTCGCCGAGGAGGGTTGCACGCGCCACTGTCTTCATCGCCATCATCCGTGGTCTTCCCTCTAAGAATTTAGGTTAGAAATTTTGAAATCAATGGAGAAGATGAGTTAGGAGGAATTCAAAATTAGTGAGCTGATTGAAAACTTAGAGAAGGAGATGGTTTTAAATAGGTGGTTATGGAGGATTACTTGGCGCGAAAAGAAGAGTGCTACAGGAATAGTTTGTTCGAAGAGCACATGGCTCTGCAACAATTCAGTTGGGGAAGAAATGGAGATTCAAAATTCATTCTTCCTTTGGGGAGAATAAAAGGAGAAGAAGAAATTTATTAACATTCTATGGGCCTTGGCCTATCAGGATAGCCCATGGGCTATTCATAAAGAAAAACTTGATAAACAATTTAAACCAAATCTATTTAGTTAAACCAATTTAATAATTATAGATAAAATCTACAAAACATTTTATTTTATAAAAAAAATAGTACCAATTTGAAGAGGTGGGGTTACACTAGTGTTACTGGTGGATTATGACATCAACCTGCAGTATCATCCTGGGAAGGCCAACGTAGTTGCAGATGCGTTGAGCAAAAGAGCATGAGCTTATTTTCTAACAGCACAGCCAGAGTTATTAGCTGATCTTCAGAGGATGGGAATAGAAGTAGTTCTTCCTACCAATGTGGCATTGATAGATAGTATGCAAGTTCAGTCCAGTGTAGTCGAGAGAATCAAGATAGCTCAATCGACAGATTCTAAACTTCAGCGACTTATGGCAGAATGTGAAGCGGGACGAAGATCATAGTTATGCATTCATGAAGATGGTACACTCCGACATGGAAGGCGTCTTTATGTACCTAGTGGTGATATCAGACAAGAGATCATGGTAGAGGTTCACAGTTTACAGTATTCGATTCATCCTGGTGGTACGAAGATGTATCGTGATATCCGTCAATATTTCTGATGGAATGACATGAAGAAGGAGATAGTCCGGTTTATCTCTCGTTGTTTATCACTACAACAAAAATATGTTTTTATGGCGTGCAATATGCGCCGTAAAACACTTTAGATGGCGCACATGCTAACGCCGTATTAGCCCATGCCGTAAAAAGATGGTAATTTAGACGACATATTTTGCGTGTCGTCTGAACTCTATTTGTGCGTCGTTTATACTCATTCACGACATTTATTGCATGCCATGAAAAGAAAATTATGGCATGTATTAGCATGTCGTTAATGCACATTCACGACACACATATATACGTCGTTAATGCAAAATTACAACATTCAGATGCACGACGTTAATATTATTTTATGACATTTCTTTGCATGTCTTTATTAGTCAATTATGACATTCATTGTATGTCATGAAAAGTATCATATACATATCAATTAGGACATATTTTGCACGCCTTAAATTCTCTTCAATTTTTAAAAAATCTTGCCTTTTGTATAATCAATTTTACCTTTTGGCATTCAATCACAAAGCATATAATATACACAATAACTATAAATAATAACTTTCATTAAAACAATAATGTCAATGCATCCAAATTTAAAAATACTTTATAATGAACGCAACTTTCATTGAAACCATAATAATGTCAAATCTTATGAATCTCAAATCACCAACTAAAATCCAAATTCAATTTATAGTAAATACAAATATATTGATTCCTTCATTCCATTCACATTCAAAAAACAACATAAGTAGAGGCATCTTCAATCGTCACCGCATCTAAAGTGCCAAATCCATATAGACATCAACTTTAGAGCATACAGTTGAGCACAACATGGAGTTCAGATTAGGGTACATTGAGAACTTGTGCTTTAGAGCCTCCTTCATGGCATCAACTTTTCCAGAGTCCCAGCCAACACAAACCTGGATGGTCATATATTTAGTGTCATAAAACCAAAGCTAAATGCACGCATGCACTTAAATTACAAAATTCATGCTATAGCCCAACTCAAGAGAATAGATTAATGGAGCATAATTTCCTTCTGTCATTCATGAATATGACAACAAAATCATAACATACAGAGAATTGTATGATCTGAACTAGCTCATGTTAAAGCAATGACAACAAAAGTTAGAACATATTCAATACAGATTTTTGTTGTCATATAATACATAAAATTGTCCCAAAACCTATGCACTGAATATGACACATCTTGAAGATTTAGCACCAAAGCCATTTTTTTGACTTGTATACAGAAAATTGGTTACAAGGCATACACAGGCCAGCAAAACTAAAAGTAGGCTACACATTAATATACAAGTTAAATGAAATGCCATCCATCTGTAAGTGGATACTCTCTATTCTGAACATGAGCAAGTTATATAGGAGATGATTTTGCTCCTCCATCTCTGATTGTAGTAAATCAAATGCTATCCATCCATAAGTGGATACTCTCTATTCTGAAGAAAGCTATAATGAGAACTGTGTCATCGTTTGAAGCATATAAACTCTCCGATACATCAACTGCAGTATATTTTTTGGTGGCAATTTAAACTTTGTCATGTATTTATTTAAGCTATTAAGCCCTACTTCATTAAGGAATCAGAGTAAATCTGAAAGAGCAGCACCCAAAGATGCTCTTTGGGTATGTTTGGATATTGGTTTGCTTCTACTCCATTCATGTCATATGCTACAGAGGAACTATGGCAGCAGCTTCCCTAGGCCAATGGAAAACCTTGGACAGACTACAAAATCAATAATGATATCAGAGTATCGATCAATCAATTGTAGAGGTATATATGTAATATGTTATAGAATTTGAAGTTTTGTCTATCATCCATGTTTTAAATTTTCTTTCATAGTTTTAATTTCATTTGTAGGAATGGACAAATGAAAACATGAAAAGCGACGTAGAACATATTATTGGTGCAGTGAACAAACTTAGATTACTCCACCAAGAAATTGATAAAAATGAAAGGTATATAACTGCAAATAGGCCATTTGTGTATCTTCAGATTAGGCCACATTTTTTGTTAACTGATCACTAGTATTATTTATAGTATCAATGTTCGGACAATAGTTTGGCATAAAAGATTTATAGTATCAATGTTCAGACAATAATTTGACATAAAAGTTTCATTCATGAAGGAGAAAATATACCACTGGGATTGGGGTCAGATTCGGAGTCAAGTGTAATGCCCCGCTCCGCACGAGGCATTTGGTTGGCTTATTGGATGGGATCAGAATATTGGACCGAGACTTATGTTGGGAATCGGGAGAATTGAGACTGATGCAGTCTCTCTTAGCTGGCTAGATGGAATCGGTATTGAAATGTGGCTCGCTGGTGGAGCTACGCTTAGTGGAATTTTGTGTGATCGGAACAGGAAGACCCTTTATTGCAAGTGAGTGGAACTGTCCTTCCTCCTCCTTACTCCTTCATGCTTAATAAATGAAGTATTGAAATGCTATGAATTGTCCCTATATGTTCTATGTTTTAGTTGCTGGATAAAAGAGATGTCTATGTTGAGAATTATTAAAATGTACAACACATTGAACTGCTAATGTGATTTGAGGCCTGAGAATGAATTGATAACATTGCCCCTTATGCTTAACGCTGCTGGAACAAGTAGACACTTGAACAATGAGATGCCTTATGAATGATAGAATAAGAAATGAACTGGCTATGCTATCGAACCAATGAACTGAATGAAATACTAGAATCATGTACTCTCTGTATATCTGTTGCAAGAATATGAAATGTTGCCTGTCCCTTATAAGAAATGAATGAATAAATAAATGCCCTTATGAAATGAATGAATGTTACGTTCCTCTTAAGAAAGGAATGATATGAGATACGTTACAATGAAGCAATGAATGAGAAATGATAAAGCTGGGATCGTTGAGATCACTAAATGAAATGATGGTAATGATAAAATGAATAAGTCATTGAATATGACTAATGATGCACTGTTGCCTTTACATTCCTTAATATATTTTACCATACGATTTTGTTCACAATCGAGTCGGACACGCATTCGCATGGTCATGGACAACTTGTATACAAGGTTCGAGTAATAATTTTCTCGAACGGTTCCTAGGGCCCTGGGGACCGATTCGGCCTAGGAGGAAATAATGATGAGTGCTATGGGAGCACGGATAAGGCGGGGTGGCATAGAGGCTCGCCACCTACTATGCTGACCGTATTATCTTGAAATGAAATGAAATGAAAAGAGTCCATATGGTTTAACAAGACCAGTGACCATGTAGTCGGGATGCATGCTAATGAATATTTTGTGCAGACAGAGTAAGTATATCAGATAACCTGTATTTGATGCAGGTACAAGAAGTCGGTTATCGGTAAGAAATCACATAATTGTGATATTCAATAAGTTGGTTTAACTTGCCTGCTTAACATGTTCTATTCAGTATGCTAGAAAGATGCCTTACTATAAATAGTGCTCAAACATAACATCCATGCTAAGTGATGCTTGAAGTGAGAATTGTCATAACATGTTTAAGATGTTAATGTTAACGATGCCTCAATGACGCCTTGCATGATGAATACCAAGAATGCTATAATGATATGTCCACATGAATATTGCTAAGAATATGTTAACATGCTTCAATATGATTATTGCCCATGAACTGTAAACTGATGCTAGGCCCCAAGTAGAAAGATTATTCTATTAAATGTTTGCTAAAATTGACCAGTTAGTGTTGGTTTAGGCGAGTGGGTTGGATTCTGCTCGCCAGTACATAGATGATGTGCTGACCCACATTTTGTGGGCAGGTGCTCGTGCTTGGAATATTCTACACACGAAGATTGGCTTGATTGGTCCCGCGACATCGAAGATTTGTTGGGCATACAGAAGCTCTCCTTGTTCAAGATGATGTCTTCTGTTTATAAATGGCATAATGTATGGAACATTGTAATCAGTTGTACCAGTGAGATCGTAAGCCAAGTCGGTATATCGAGTTGTAATCCAATGTATCCAAGTATCAAATGTAAGCTGTATAGCATTGTTCAATTGATTTTTAATGTAAAGTAAGATGTGCTGTAAACATTGTACTTCAATACAAGTCTTGTACTCTTCTTCAATTATCAATAAAGAGAATATTGTCCTATATATCTCTGTGTGACTTCAAGTTATTCTTTTGTCTCCGCTGCTATAAAGAAGTGATGTATTTCTATTTAATGAGAGAGATTGTCCTTAATAACATTCAATTTGTCTGTTTCTGCCGCTGTGATGTGTCTCTATTTGAAGATTATCGATTGTGTACCATCTTTGCCTTGTACAAGTGCAATACCAGACTTGTATGGCATCACGTCCAAGCGAGGACGATCGATTCCAAGAGATAAAATATGTGAATAAATGACTCTATGAATCGGGGCATGACAAATTGGTATCAGAGCATGGCTTTATGTCCTTGGTCTCTTCTTTGATTTATTTCAATTCAAAGTTGCATCGACGATTAACCAAAGTTGCTTCCGCGATCACTTAACGTTGCTTCCGCGATTAAGTCAAAGATTGCTTCTGCGATTATGCTGTTGTTGTTCTGTAATCATCCTATGTTGTTCGTGTCTGAAAGATCATTGACCCTCTTGGCTGCTCACTGGATGTTCCATACAATAAGTCTATATATATTGTGATGCCCCTGAATGAATGATTGTTGTTGATTTGGACACAAATAACCCAACAATGACTCGATGCCATAGTATGCTATATTGTGAATGCTGTTGGGAATGTGGGAATATAGAAAAGTGGCTAGGTATGTTGTAACAAGTTGAGAATTGCATATGATGTTGGGAAAGATTGGGAATGAAATAATTGATGGATGAGTTCAGCAGAACTAGTGAGTTGACTCATATGTGCTCGCTAGTACTTTTGAGACCCTAAGAATGTTGGCTTGTGATATTGAGACCCCAAGATGTTGGTTAAGTATTGTGATCATTATAGATCACGAATGTCCGAAATAGATTGAGTTGGTATTGTTTAAGTATGGCTTCGTTTCTGAGTGGTATATTGCCTCTACCACCTCAGAACGAGATGTATGTTGACCCTTTCCATAGAATAGCAATAAGACTATCTGTGGGTACTGGGTAGTGCCGAGACTTAGATGGGAGTTATGTATTGTTGCTAGATGACTCGAGTGTCCCCTGACGGTGATGCTAAGTTGGGTAGCGAGATTCTAGAAATGGTAACGGTTGGCTTGGTTAGAAATTGTTAGTCGAGTGACGACTCAGACTAGTAAGACAGTTAGTATGCTATGGGTAAGTTAATTTGGCTAGAAAATATTGTGGCTTAGAACATCTGAATGTTGACTTCGATTGGTTGGATGTAAATCAATTGTGGCTAATACAAGTTGGTTGCGTAGCTGAAAGTTTTGGAAATATCGTCGGTGAATCAAAGAAATATTAGAGAATTGTGCTTTGACCCTAAGGTGTAATAGATGTTAATCCATTTTGATCACCAAAGGGATAGTCGTTGCATATGTGCATGTATGCTGAGGAATTGAGTTGTACTAGAAAAGTAACAAGCAGCGAATCGAAATATTTGTGTTGCATAGAGAATGGTTAATTGATACATAAATTGTCGGATCGAATGGGATGAACTACTCGACCATTGTTGTATGGGATTTAAGAATGACCGTAAGATAGTTTGATGATTAAGAAACGAATGGGAATGAGAAATTGCAAATGTGTTGGATAATGTCGGTATAGGTGATTGTTGGTTGGGATATAGATTGTTGGCTTATGACTTAGTAGTGTGACTCTGTCATACGGACTGAATAGTATGATTCCATAGTTATGTTAAGACTATCGGAACCGATGACCCTTGAATAGTTAGCCTTGGCTTATGGGTTCGTGTGAGTACAAAAGATTTGAAATAGAAATTGAATCATTGGGAATTTACTTGATGGATTATTAGAACGATGAGAATCGTATGTCGGGTTAGAATTTGACCGTAATATTGATAGATCGATCTTAGTCGATCGTTGGGTAAGTCTAGAGTGAGCCTCTGTGGGAATTATTTCCTTGAGGAAGATACTAGATAGATAGACTTGACCCTAAAAATCTGGGCTGTATGACCAATTGTTAGCATAGCCAACAATGGCGATTAGTTATTCAGACTGAGTTAAAACCCATAGGTTTGGGTAGAGTTCCTTAGAACTGTTGGTTGCTTGTTGGCCTTAAGAATAAGAAACTAGTATAACCCTAGTAGCCGTCCACTCTAGGGAAGTCACCTGAACGATTAAGTTTAGCTATCAGTGTAGCTAACCTTAGAGACTGACTGAATAATAGGTGACCATTGGAGACCCATAGGATGACCTTGTGGCATTGAATGAGAGACAGTGATAATGAGTATTGACCTAAGAGAATGTATGCTTCAACTTGTACCTTAAGAGATGTTTGACCCTTGAGGATTATATGTCGGCCATAAGTGGGAATTGCAATCATAAGGTAAGACTTGAGTGTACCTATAGTCGGGTAGCTAAGTAACCTTGAATGTTGCATAGAATTATACCCTGACTCGGGTAATCGATAGTGGGTGACGTCGGATTGTATCTTTTAGAAAAAGATGAATTGCCTCGGTGAGAAATATTATTGGATTTGGGAAGGAATGTGATTGCATGTTGTGAACCCTTTATATGTTTGGCTCTAAGTTAGACCCTTGATCGAATGTTAGAAATGTTATGCTTGGGTAGAGAGCTTAACCAAGTTGTCCCTGATATTAAGTATTGTGGCCTGGAAGATAGTGATTGTGGCAAAGTGAATAAAGCAATAAGTCAATTGAAAGGATGCTAAGTCGAATTTAGAAAAGAGAGTTATATCATGGCTGATCGAATCGCACTAACATGGAAGTTGGCTGAAGTACATATGTTTTAGGGATGCCTAAAATATGTGTATGGATCCAACCGAAATGATAGGTTGCGACTGAGATAACATTATGAGAAGAATTTATTGCACTAGCACGGACTTTGGTTGAAATGCATATGTTTTGGGGACGCCTAAAATATGTGTATGAATTCAAACGAAGTGATGTGTTACGACCAAGATAGAAATGCAAGGAAAATATTGGTGAATCAATAAGAAGTTACAAGTAATTGAAAAGAGATAGACAGATCGAATCGTTGATGGATTTAAATGGTACAGTTGGATAGCTATTTTAAGATAACCGAGTGTGCTGAATTGAATATTAAATTGAATCCGAATGAATGACTCGTTGTGACTAAGTGAATCTCGTAAAAGAGTTGTTTCCTTAAGTTTCAAGGATGAAACTTTTTCTGAGTGGTACATTATGTAATACCCCGCTCTGCACGAGGCATTTGGTTGGCTTATTGGATGGGATCAGAATATTGGATCGTGACTTATGTTGGGAATCGGAAGAATTGAGACTGATGCAGTCTCTCTTAGCTGGCTAGATGGAATCGGTATTGGAACGTGGCTCGCTGGTGGAGCTACGCATAGTAGAATTTTGTGTGATTGGAACAGGAAGACCCTTTATTGCAAGTGAGTGGAACTGTCCTTCCTCCTCCTTACTCCTTCATACTTAATAAATGAAGTATTGAAATGCTATGAATTGTCCCTATATGTTCCATGTTTTAGTTGCTGGATAAAAGAGATGCCTATGTTGAGAATTATTGAAATATACAACACATTGAACTGCTAATGTGATTTGAGGCCTGAGAATGAATTGATAACATTGCCCCTTATGCTTAACGCTGCTGGAACAAGTAGACACTTGAACAATGAGATGACTTATGAGTGATAGAATAAGAAATGAACTGGCTATGCTATCGAACCAATGAACTGAATGAAATACTAGAATCATGTACTCTCGGTATATCTGTTGCAAGAATATGAAATGTTGCCTGTCCCTTATAAGAAATAAATGAATAAATAAATGTCCTTATGAAATAAATGAATGTTACGTTCCTCTTAAGAAAGGAATGATATGAGATACGTTGCAATGAAGCAATGAATGAGAAATGATAAAGCTGGGATCGTTGAGATCACCAAATGAAATGATGGTAATGATGAAATGAATAAGTCATTGAATATGACTAATGATGCACTGTTGCCTTTACATTCCTTAATATATTTTACCATGCGATTTTGTTCACAATCGAGTTGGACACGCATTCGCATGGTCATGGACAACTTGTATACAAGGTTTGAGTAATAATTTCCTCGAACGGTTCCTAGGGCCCTGGGGACCGATTCGGCCTAGGAGAAAATAATGATGAGTGCTATGGGAGCACAGATAAGGCGGGGTGGCATAGAGGCTCGCCACCTACTATGCTGACCGTATTATCTTAAAATGAAATGAAATGAAAAGAGTCCATATAGTTTAACAACACCAGTGACTATGTAGTCGGGATGCATGCTAATGAATATTTTGTGCAGGCAGAGTAAGTATATCAGATAACCTGTATTTGATACAGGTACGAGAAGTCGGCTATCGGTAAGAAATCACATAATTGTGATATTATATAAGTTGGTTTAACTTGCCTGCTTAACATGTTCCATTTAGTATGCTAGAAAGATGCCTTACTATAAATTGTGCTCAAACATAACATCCATGCTTAGTGATGCTTGAAGTGAGAATTGTCATAACATGTTTAAGATGTTAATGTTAACGATGCCTCAATGACGCCTTGCATGATAATACTAAGAATGCTATAATGATATGTCCACATGAATATTGCTAAAAATATGTTTACATGCTTCAATATGATTATTGCCCATGAACTGTAAACTGATGCTAGGCCCCAAGTAGAAAGATTATTCTATTAAATGTTTGCGAAAATTGACTAGTTAGTGTTGGTTTAGGCGAGTGGGTTGGATTCTGCTCGCCAGTACATAGATGATGTGCTGACCCACGTTTTGTGGGCAGGTGCTCGTGCTTAGAATATTCTACACACGAAGATTGGCTTCATTGGTCCCGCGGCATCGAAGATTTATTGGACATACAGAAGCTCTCCTTGTTCAAGATGATGTCTTCTATTTATAAAGGGCATAATGTATGGAATATTGTAATCAGTTGTACCAGTGAGATCGTAAGCCAAGTCGGTATATCGAGTTGTAATCCAATGTATCCAAGTATCAAATGTAAGCTGTATAGCATTGTTCAATTGATTTTCAATATAAAGTGAGATGTGTTGTAAACATTGTACTTCAATACAAGTCTTGTACTCTTCTTCAATTATCAATAAAGAGAATATAGTCCTATATATCTCTGTGTGACTTCAAGTTATTCTTTTGTCTCTGCTGCTATAAAGAAGTGATGTATTTCTATTCAATGAGAGAGATTGTCCTTAATAATATTCAATTTGTCTGCTTCTGCCGCTGCGATGTGTCCCTATTTAAAGATTATCGATTATGTACCATCTTTGCCTTGTACAAGTGCAATACCAGACTTGTACGGTATCACGCCCAAGCGAGGACAATCGATTCCAAGAGATAAAATATGTGAATAAATGACTCTATGAATCGGGGCGTGACATCAAGTGGCAGTCGTCGTTCTTCGTCCTGAAATTGGTACATACAAAATTGCGATTAAATTGGTATGACCTAAAAATCAGATCATCTAAATAAAAAAACTAAATAAAAAGTGGAAATTTCGGGAAAATAAAAAACAAAAAACAAAACAAAATAATCCCACATGAGAGATGTCCGTGACGAGAAGAACTGTAAGAGAGAAAGAATATTTTGCCTAAATTCTACTGATATTGCTACTGATACTGCTACGGATAATATTTTTCCTAAATTCTACTGATACTGCTACTGATATTGCCTAAAGAATCTACCATTGGCTAAAAAAACTGCAAAAGAATCTAAACAAAAATTTTGTACAAGTTATGCAACATTTTGTGGCCATCTAACAAATCCTAGGGTCTCACAACCAATCAAGATATACAACATTTTGAGGCCATCTAAAAAGAATCTAAACATAACACTTTATACAAGCTATGCAGCACTTTATACAAGCTATACAACACTTTATACAACACATAAATTCAGATATACATACAAACTTTGTATTATGTCTCTTTTGAGTAGCCAATTAAATTATTATCATCAGGTTAATATGAAGGCTGCTCTTAACAAGCAATCAAAAACTCGGTTGATTGGACCAAACTGTCCTGACATTATCAATCCTACACAATTCATGCCTACTTCCAAGTTACCAAACATGCCCTAAACTAGGGAACAAAGTAAGTGATTTCATGTTGTAGGCACTTCTTCAACTTCAGTAGATAGTAAGAGTGGCCAATGGAATAGTAAAGTTTATATAGCATACAAGGGAAACTGCTTAAACAAATTCACTGTAGTAGAAGAAATGACTACTCAACTTGCCTTCATAGCGTCATAAGACAAATGATGAGAGGTCCTGGAGTCCAAATTCTAAGACCTAAGATGGTGTTATGACTTACATTGCTACTACCTAGAGCCTTCACAAAGGCATGCCATTGCAAAATATAAAGGTTTTTATTTGTGAATTAATCTTCCAAGCACCACAAGAATAGTTTTTTGACTCTACCAAAAGCACTTCAAAATAACATCATGTATCGAACTTATTACATGATTACAGATGAATTGTAACGCACACGGACAAGTGAATCCAAAAATCAATGGCGTGCCCTTGGTTGGTTAATCCTGAAATGCAAAAAATTGATACATCACGAGCTTGGACATTTTGCTAATCAGTAAATCACAGGCTTGAGGGAAGATGTTTCTTCCATCATAATGTTCATGTATTAATGGCAGAAAAGACTGATAAATAGCTAAAAATGCCATTTTGTCCATCAAAAAGTAAATATATAAAATGCATCGTTAGTTCCTTTTAGATTCTTGAAAGTCTAATTCTTGATTAATAAGCCAATTGACTCTTATAAAATTAAGTTATTATTCTTTCGCTAAGTTAATAGATCCTGACAAACTGAACTTGTGTCAGTCACATATATTAAGAGTCTAACACTCCCATTTCTCGGAGATGAGACAGAACCATATTCTTTGAATTGGAGTCTAGGTTTGGAAACAGGTTGAATGGGGATAAAAACATCTTCTCATGCGCATTAGCATGCAACCATAGAACCTCAATTTGTCCTTAAAATAATCAGGAGTCCATCATTAATCATACATATCCTCAAAATTATCAAGAGTCACTGTTAGATTATCAACAAAAAACCAAACAAGAAAACATAATAGAAAGAAACAACAAAAAGAATTTCCATTGATAGACAAAAAGCATAGAGTACGAAACATAAGTGGGGTGGTCCAATTAAGACAACCATTGATAATCTAACAGTGACTTAGTAGTGACATCAGAGAACAACAATAGAAGCTGGAAATATAATAGATATGTATATCAAGAAATAATATAAGCCTAAGAACACAATATATGTACAAGAAGCAAATAAGTAACCTTCTATCAAACCACCCTATTTTTTTCCTTCAAAATCTCTTTGATGATGAAAGGCATGCACAATGTGCACAAAATACCTTGTAGCATAACCTACATCAGAAAATTTTCCCTCGTTGTATCTCTTTTTATCATTGGATAAGAAGCATAGGCCACTTACACTTCTTTTGCAGGAAGTAGGATAGAATTGTACTAGTTCTCAACAGATTTGCACGCATCAGTATCTAGAGAGTTGCTAGATATAAGGAATACAATGAGAACAAGTATCGCTATAAAGATTTGGCAGATTGTACATGAAAGAGGTGATCAAATTCAAGGATCCCTTGGTAATTTTGGACACCGATTTCAAGGAATACTCGAACAAGGACAAACACATAGATTCGACCCGAAGAGAGATCAAACTGACATATGGGAGGAACAAATTTGAAGGTGTTATTCTAACGCTAAATGTCATTTTAATTGATGCACTCGTGTACAATTAACCTCTTCTCAACATAACATAAAGAAATGGCTAGGAAATACACAGTAAAAAGGAAGAAAATCATAAACAATAATAAAGTTTATGAAACAAAGAAGAAAATAAGCCTTAGCTCTAAATTAGGCACATAATTCCCTCACATAGAATCCCACAAGACCCATGTCATATGCACTCCTCTCGCTCTCCATACCATTACCTGCAGAAATTTGGTTCTAATGAAAAAACCAAAAGAAAAAAAGAAAAGAAAAAAAAAAGAAAAGAAAAACTAATTATGAATGGCGGCCTTGAAGAGTTTGTCGTTGAATGGAAATACAAAGACTTTAAAATCCAGAGAATGGAAAACCAAGCTGTGCTGTCAAACACTAAGATCATACAAAGAATATCAACACAATAAAGTTCAATAATATTATAAATATTCTTTATGACTTTAGTCACCAACCTACTAATAGTTGAATCTCTCATGAATCCCATCATATTCAAGAACAGAAACAAAATCATAACATGATATTAGAAAAAGCACCATATAAAAACACATAAAGAGCAACAAATCCTATTTGAATATTCAGTTAGTTCCTACAAAGAACTTTTCCATCCCAGACACATATAAAATATCAAGACATTGTTAAAACCATTACCATGTAAGTAATTCTGAATAATTCACAAAAATTAATTTTGCTGAAGGAAAAGACCTGAATTTTTGAAGACGGATGAATTGAGGAGCCAATTTTATTTTGAGTAAGTGTAGATGACGACATCAAAGAAGAATCAAATATTTTGGAAGAGATACCGAGTTGCTCGCAATCATGTTCCTGGAGAAACTTTAAGCCCCCCTTTCTCTCTATTAGTCACATTAGCCTCAGAAACATAGGCTCGATTTCCTTCCCCTCATCTTTTCCCCCTTTAATCAATAGCCTAATTTTCAAAGAACTAATTTTCCTACTAAGAACCGAAAAAGGAAACCAAGGTCAAACCTCTCTTTTTCTCCAAAGTCAATGAAAAATAGGAAAAAATCTAACCTTTTTGCAGGAGCCTTCTTCTTCGGCGAAGGTGGGGCCTGGATCTCCTACATATCCCCTCTGTGAAGCGTCGAGGCTGTCGATCTCATCGGGGGCAGTGAAGGAGGGGGAGGAGGTTTCGTTGTAGCTGATGTTGTCGACGTCGTGGTCATCGTGGTTGTCATTGACGCTGGATTGAATGAGGAGGAGGAACGATAGAAGTATGTGAGCAGGAGAGAGGGCTTCGAAAAATATTACACGAAAGTGAAATATTTGGGCGTAGATTTGTCCTGCTACTTTCCATTTTTCACAAATTTTAGGACATTCAATGGACGCAGTAAATAGATATAACATTTATGACATTCAATGCATGCTGTTAATAGATATTATAAGTTAATTTCAGACTTTTCCATGGCGTGTATTAAAATGTACGTCATGAATAAGCTATTAACGGCATACTATAGTATGCACGCCTTAATTTCAAGGCCGTAAAAGATTATTTTTCTTGTAGTGTTAGTTTGCCAACAAGTTAAGGCTGAACATCAAAGACCAGCTAGACTTCTTCAACCTTTACCGATCCTAGAATGGAAGTGGGAGCATATCACTATGGATTTTGTAACTGGGTTACCTAAATCCCCAGCTAGGAGAGATACAATATAGGTCATAGTTGACCGACTCACGAAGGTAGCTCATTTTCTACCTTTCAGAATTGGTCAGTCGACGGATCAGCTTACGGAGATGTACCTCAGGCAGATAGTCAGATTGCACGAAGTGCCAGTCAGTATCGTGTCCGACAGAGATTCAAGATTTACATCGTATTTTTGGCGGAGTCTTCAGAAGAGTTTGGGGACTCGTCTCAAGTTCAGTTCAGCTTATCATCCGCAGACAGATGGTCAGTCGGAGCGCACGATTCAAACTCTCGAAGATATGTTACGATCATGTACACTTGACTTTGGTAGTTCGTGGGAAGATCACCTGTACTTGGTAGAGTTCTCCTATAATAATAATTTCCAGGCCAGTATCCAGATGGCACCATTTGAGGCACTGTTTGGCAGGAAGTACAGATCACCTTTAGCCTGGGATGATGTAGGCGAAAGACAGATGCCTGGTCCCGAGATGGTTACACAGACTATCAAGGTGGTCAGACAAGTTAGAGATCATCTTCGAGTTGCACAAGATCGTCAACACCATTGGGCCAATTTTCATCAGTGCCCTCTTGAGTTTTCTATCGGCGACCACGTATTCCTTAGAATCTCGCCTACCCGTGGCATCATTCGATTCGACATGCAGGGAGAGCTTAGTCTAGGTATATAGGACCGTTTGATATTCTCGAGCGAGTAGGTGATGTGTCCTATTGTCTCTCTCTTCCACCGTTGTTACGTGAGGTACATGACGTATTTCATGTATCCCAATTACGACGGTACATTCCGGATCCGAGCCATATCCTTGATCATTCAGAATTGGTTATTGGTACCAACCTTTCGTATGAGGAAAGGCCCGTATCCATATTGGACCGGAGGGAGAATATACTCAAGAACATGACTATTAGTTTAGTCTATGTTGCTTGGGGTCATCACTCTTTGGGTGAGTCAACCTGGGAACGTGAGGATGATATACGGTCGCGATACCCCCACCTATTTGACTCATAGGGTATAATATCTTCCTTATGCCTTATGCTTTTACTTCCTTGCTTGCATGAATGATTTCTTGGTTGACTGCTAGTCATAGATTGCCAGTATTAGTATAGCTTGTCCCAACACCTCTAGCCTCTTGATTAAATTTCGAGGATAAAATTCTTTTAAAGTGGGTAGAGTTGTCACTCCCGTTTTCCGTTGTACGTATTTTCAGTATACGTATACGAATTTCTGACATTTGTCAGGTGGACCATAATTAGACTTGTCTCGCTTAGCCTAGTCTTGATTTAATCTTAAATTATTTTATTTTAATTTGGTTCGGTTCAATTTGACTTGGCTTGGCTTGGTTTGTTTTGGTTTGAGATGGAGAGATTTTGTATAAAAACCAACTCCTTTTCTCTCCTCCATTATTTATATTTACTTTTTCATCTTCTTCATTTACACCTCCCACCTACCAAGCCCTAGGCAATTGCAACTTGCTTCATGATGGATCTCAAGTTTTATTGTTCCGTTCTCTTTCTTACTTGATTCTAAGCCTCTTTAGAACTTGACATTTTTGGATTTGATGGATGGATTCTTGTAGATCTAAGTTTGTATTTTTTTAGTTTTCCTTGGTTTTGATCTCTGAAACTTTGTTATTTTCGAGATCAAATGGTTCCATATTGTAGGAAATTCAATTCTATCCAATTTTGGCTTTTGAACCGCTTGATTTCGACTTTGTATGAGGAAGTTATGCTATTTTCGTGTTCATGGGTTCTCCACACCTTTTGGTGCTGTCGGGACGATGAACAGTATCGCGCGCAACTTGTGCGTCGTGCGCCGTGCTTGCGCATAACGTGCATTGTGGATATTTTTGCTCGTGCACACAGTACAACTAGCGTGTCGTGCGCCGCGCTGTCGCGCAAAGTGCGCCGTGCTTACACGCAACGTGCGTCGTGGGCGGTTTTGCTCGCACGTGTAGCACAACTTGCGCGTCGTACGCCGCACGTAATTTTCTGCCGCACAACGTGCGTCGTGCTTGCGCGTAACGTGCACCATAGGCAGTTTTGCTAGCGTACGCAGTGCAACTTATGCGCCGCACACCGCACTGCTGCTCAACGTGTGCCGTGCTTGCTCGCAACGTACGCTGCGGGCGGTTTTGCTTGCGCGTGCAACGCAACTTGCGCGTCGTGCGCCGCACAACGTGCATCGTGCTTGTGCGCAACGTGCGTCATAGGCGATTTTGCTCGCACGTGCAGCACAACTTGCGTGCCATACGTCGTGGGCGATTTTCTGCCGCACAACGTGCGCCGTGGACAGTTTTGCTCGTGCACCAGTGCACAAATCACTCCAATTGACTTGTTTTGCCTGTTTGAGCTATTTTGTGGCTAAAATCTTGAAAAACTCAAAACATGAAAGTTGTAGATCTTTATCTTAGCTTCAAGAATCTTCATGTCTCACTTTAATCAGAATTCATATGTGACTTATGGTTTCAGTTACACTTGGGTGCTCTCGATCTTCTTTGCATGTCTTCTATACTTGGCCTAAATTGCGACGACCCGACTTAACCACTAGTTGGCGTTGAACTATTGACTTGGACTTGAGCATGATAATTTTAGGCTATGAATCAGAACTTGACATGACCATGATAATGTGATCTACCTTGACATGATAATTCTTGATAGTGGCCCATCGAGGCACACTCTTGATAAGCAACCTTGACATGAAAATTCTTGATATTGGTCCGTTGTGACGCACTCTTGACATGATAAGTAACCTAACATGACATGTAAGCCTTAAATGTTGTTGCGACGGCTATCTCAACTTGCTAAAAAACTCTTATCTTGACACCGTGGATGATTATGCCTGTACAAGCTACATGTCTCATCTCGTATCATGTCTAGGACATAGATTCCTGATTACCGTGATCAGGAATTCATACTGAATCTGACTAGGATAATGACTAGATTGATCAAGTAGCTCACAAAAAGATTTCCCAGTCACAGGCAATCCTGTTATCTGAGCGCCTTAAGTGAACTTGTAGCCTGCCGTCGAGTAGGGCGCATTTTTAGCACACTGTCATGTGTTGCACCTCCAAGTCACCTAATAAACTCTCTCGACCTGCGTCAGGATAACATGGATAGTCTGCAGGGCTTGTGACTGTTGGAACATCTCATTGCATCTTGCTAGTAAATAGGCTTGTGATAACCCTAGTTAGTTAAAGTATCAAGCCGTACTCATTGCTTGGCTGTAAATTATGAATGGAATCTAGTCTAGTCTTGTCTAAACAGTGCCAGTTATGATTACTTTAGTGCATTACTGTTTATGCTTTACTCTTGTCGATAAATGGTTAGAGTCTAAGCTTTGTTCAGGTGAAGGATTACAACTCCGGTCCTTGTTTGGTTTACGGGTTGTAACTTGGTTACCAGAATAGTTTCTTAGTTATCTTATCGTTTATCCTCTATTTTCCTAACTCCAATTTTCTTGTTATTATATATGTCTTATGATCTAATATGCTGGTTTAGTTCCTAAGTAAAGCCTCCCTTGTGGTACTTGCTCTTCTGGGTTCTGACCCAGCTGGTTTTGTATGGTCAGATTTCGGGGTAGCATCCGAGGATCTACCTGCCTTCCAGCCAGATGGTGAATACAAACGTAATCTTGGAAACGAGTGGGTTTCTTATTTTGCTCTCCCACTTTATTATAAATTATTCTTTTGAGGCATTTAGCCGCCGAGCAAGTATTAGTTCGTATTGAAACTTTAATTTCTGTCTACCTACAGGCTATTACATGATTGACAAATCCTAGGGTTGATCATGTATGACTTAAACTTTTGCTAGTCTTCGTATTTTGTATGACTAGCTTCATGACCATCTGAATATGTAATATTTGGGACACCTTACTTTGTATATCTGATGATCTTACATCTTGTAACAATTACTTGCTTGTTGAGATTGAGACGCTAGGCTTGTTCATGACCATTAGAGACTATTGGCTTGTAGATAAACTCTCATGCATCTAGACAGCCGTGACCGTATATCGAGGTAGATTATACTTCAATGTACGTAGCTAGCTGTGTCTGTCCCCCGCTTTCTAGTGTTCTGGTTCTGGGGCGTGACACAAAACCAAACTGAACCCTAATCCCTTCAAAGCTCGGCTATGGCTCCGGCGACGACGACCGTACGGGGGTCTCTCTCCATCAATGTGATCTCTCCGGCGGGCAGCTAGGCTCTTCTCTTCTTGGTGACCGATCTTCCATTGGGAACTGCATCTCCGTCGATCCAGAGGTCTAGCGAGTCGGCCATGGCGGAGGCCCTAATTTCGACATCGACGACGATGGCGAGGACTTCCGTCATGTCGAAGATGTCTCTCGGCTAGGCTTCGTCCCTTTCTCGAAGGCGACGTGACTTCTTCTCCGACGAAGACACGTGGCGAGTAGTCTTCGGAGCTTTGAGATGAGGTCGATCTGAGAATTCGGAGCGATTAGAACTGGTGAGTATCAAGCTTAAAATCCTTTGATTCTTAGAGTTCTTCACAAATTTTTGTTAGAACCTATTAAATTCTGGCTCTGAGAAATTCCTTCTTGTTTATGCTCTGGTTCTGTTCGACGGAAGGTTGCAGAAGATTCGAGGTTGCAGCTGGACACGAATAGACCATGTCTGAATTCTCGAGACCACATTTTCAATCTAGATCGAGCAATCGACTGGATTTTCTTGTTTCAGCCTAGCTTCCTTCTTCGACGAATCGGCAACGACACGGTAAGTGTAGGTTTGGGGGTTCTTTGGTATGTTGACTGTGTTGGCTGATGGTTTAATAAATTTTCCTCTGTTCGTTTTCGGTTGTGACGAGCAATTCTTTAGCTCAGACTTTAATTGAATCTGGATTTAGGGAGCAATCGATCATGAGTATCAAAATTGAGGTATTCTTGATTTCTGAGATTTTCTTCACAAAATTTTGAATAGGATTCTCTATCTTCGAAATTCTCTCTTTGATTTCCGCTCGGGATTTGTTTGTTAAATGCTGCACTAGAATCTTGATTCAAGGATTAGTGTTCGACTCCTGGGGACGTTCCTCACTCCAGATTAAATCCTTCATTGTAGGTAAATTTCCTATCACTCTTAATATTATAAAACGTTTTACTATGGGTTTTGAATACATATAGCAGTGTTCAGGATGTGTGTGCATTCCAGGTGCTGTTGTGTTCGTGTATACTAGTTCGTTTGCGTCCAGTCGTGTAGCTGTATCCAGATTGTTGTTCGTGTCCAACTATGTGTGTGTTGAATGAAGGGGCCGTGTACAGGGATTCTTCTGAGTTGGAGTCAGCAGTGGCAAATTTTTTCTTCGTCTATTTTGAGTTCGATCTGGTTCTTTGTTTATTTTGAGTTCGATATGGTTGTATATTTATATTGATTCTGTGTATTTTTTTCTTTCTAAATTTTTGAATTGCATTTGGAAGTAGCCGTTACATTCAAGAATGTGCAACTATCTGGGTTCTTTGGAGCTGAGTTTGTGTATAGATTTTGATGAATTGGAGTTTTTAAAGTTGTGTATATCGGATGGGATTGATGTAGGTTGCCGAATTAAGTCTGTTCGAAACTCTAGACTTATGTTTGGTTTGAAGTCACTATACTTCTGCAATTCAAGTGTATGATTAATAGATTTTGTTTATTTTTAATCTTTTCTGAAGTTGTATGTCGGGAGTTAATTCTGTTCATGTAGCTTCAACTGAACAGAGGTTCCAATTGGGTAGTAGTAATGAAAGAGGTAGTACTCTAAAGATGAATGCAGGGGTTGGTTGATTGGGTTTCTAAATGCTCTGATGGCTGGGACATGTTTAGACTAGAGGATGTATACTTGAGGGTGGGCAACAGGGTTGTAAGCCCCCTAATTTTTGGATCTTATTTTTTTATTATTTTTAATTATTTTATATGGATATTTTAATTTATTAAAGTCAATAATGACTATGTTAGTAGTTTACTGTAGCTTTGATTTTTGAAGCACAACAAATATTATTTTCTCAAATTCAGTTCCATATTTGAATTTTAGACTCGTCCACCTTCAGTTTGATATATCATGTCCCATCCAATTTTGTTTTTCAACATTCCTTTGCCTTCGCGCAACTTCAGGCCAACTTAGGCCAATTTGAGCCACTAACGTAATTTTTAAGCCAACTTCCAATTTCATTTTGGGACTTGACATAGATCGAAACTGTATGACCCAATATATGATTTTGATCCATTTTGAGTCTACAATGCACATGCCTACGGTGTACCATCCAACCAAGTTCCCATGTGCTACTTATTTGCAAATGGCACATGAGACTCATTAAATTGATTTTCGGGTCCAATTTGACTAGTAATGCTACTTGGACCCTAACCTAGTCAACCCTACTAGTTAGAGCCTAACTTGGAGTACCAAAATCAAGTATACATATATTTAAGGGAATTTTAGAGGTTTAATTGTAGCCATATGTAATATTTCCTTATATATTTGGCTTGGTCAAACTACTATCCAAATTAGGAAACCTATTACTAATAATATAATTTGGAGAACCAAATCATATCCAAATTAGATCAAACCAAAGCCCATGTTCTAATAATATAAATACAAAGCCAACCCTAAACTTTTCCTCTCTCTTCATAACCACCAACACCCCATGTAGCCCCTACTTGCACGCGGCCACAACCTCCCAACCCGAAACCCTAACCGACCCCCTTTCTTCATAAAAATATAATTTCTCCTCGATTTCTGTGCCAACCACCACCACTCTTGAAACTCCCTCGACATTCTATTCCACCCTATTAATTGTAGGATCAACCTTGCGGTTGTTAGAGAGGTGCACGACACGCTACTTGGGCTGAAACTCCGCCGAATCGAAGTCTGAAACGTCACAGCATGTTAGTCAACTTGTAGAGGATGTTTCATCCACTTTTTCTCATCCGTTTCTTCTCAAACAAAATCTAGGAGTTACCTTTGTGTGGCTACTCCAATATCTTATTTCTGGATGCCCTAGTTCCAAGCGGTTTGTCCGTGGCGTCGATTCTATGACAGGGTGTCCAGAATCGATAAATTCTATTGTGGGCCACTTTTTGCCTATATAAGGTCAGTTTCTTACTATTTATATTTTTATTCATAATCTAGATGTCGATACCTTTTCGACGCATATCTGAAAGTTAGGTTTCGCATCCGTTTGCTATTTTTAAAAATTTATGAAATTTGTCGTGTCACCGAACTCCAAAAAATTCTATTTTTCTTGTGACCAAAAGTGTCAAAACTCCATGAATCCATATGAAACTTTATGTTGTGCAAGGTTTAACATTATAATACTATTTTAACTAATTTTTGGGATTTTAATAGAATTTATTAATTTTAAATAATCTTTGTTTTGGGACTAAATTAATGGATCGAATTGAGGAAGTCATATGTGGTATTGACATAAGACCTCTTGTGAAAGGGTTTCCCTATTAAAAATATCATTACAACAATATATAAATATTTATAGATAAATTCTAGAATTTAAATATATTATTTTGTTATAATTGTAAAGTATTTATGAGAGAATTTGGTACCTTATGTACTTATATAATAGATGCAGTGTCGTAACAACGTTATGGCAACCAGGAGGCGTAGATACTCATATAATTTATATATAGTATGTTGATATAGAATATTAAATATAATATATTATTATAGGTGAGCTTGGGAGGATCGACAAGGATACCGGAGTTGGTCAGGCCTACCCGTAGACATCAGTTACAGGCAAGCATGCCTTGCCTTCGTTACAGATTATTCTTTTCTATTTTGTTATTCTTTTTGTTTAGCATTGCATGACATAGGACGTTGATACTTAGTGTTCGTTTATAGACGGGTGCCGATGTCATGATAGTGACATCGAGTATTGACAATAGGTATTACGTACATACTGATGTGTCCATTGACACAATTAACTACAGGACATCGACACATTCATGATGCAAGATTTATATGACTATTCGTGGTATTGATCTCGTATTAGCATTTTAGATTTCTTTATTAGTATTTCTTTTACTTTTGAGATAACTGTACAGACTTGACATTGCTAGATTCTATACATGGGGATTTGGGAGAACTTGACTACAATATCAGACCTATTATCGTGTGGCCCGTTGTTTAGTGACCTTTATCTCTGTAGCAGAGTAAGGGATTGTCACTGTCGAGAATTGATTATCCTTGGTGCTACGACACAGGTACTGGGGACAATACCCTGCTGAGGTGCTAGTGAGCCTTAGTGGAAGGGGTCTGGTATTCTAGAAAAGTATCTCACTTGCATAGCACATAGACGGATACAGTAGATTGCCTTAGTTCATATTTCCATTTCTGTACATTGGCATGTATATTATGCACCTTGCTAGTCCTCTGAGGACCTGGCTATTTTCCAGGCTTAGACGAAGTTGAAGATTACCCGGAGGTTTACGGTTCGGGAGCTAAGACCGGAGGCGTACCGGCACGAGGACGAGGTAGTGCCAGAGGACTTCTCGTGATCATGTTACATTTATATTTAGTTTTTCTATATTATTTCCTTTTCTTTTCATCGGACTTGTAGTTGATTTGTACTTTGTTTCTATCTCTGTAGTTTCAGGATGTTTTATCCGCACAGACTTCATTACTTTTATTGCTGGATATTTGAGACATTTTCTTATTTATGCTTGATCTCTTTGTGGACTATGTGGATTAGATGTATATACCTGTGGAATGTGTTGTATTTCTGGGTGTTATCATGATTTACGGCTTAAGTATTTCGCTAATGGGCTTGTTATGTAGCTTGGCCCATTGGTAAAGTGCTGCTGGCATGTATTCGTATACCTGGTCCTACGTATTTTGGGACTGGGGCGTTACAAGGGTTGAGTTGTGTTAGTATGGGCTGACTCTTAGTTTTGTAATAAGAATGGAATGTCTTTTGTGTTTAAGTTATTTCCCTTAGAATTGTTATTCAGATGCAGCATGGTTGTTGGACTAATCAGATTGATTTAATATTGAACTTCTAAGTCTAATAGTGGTTGTTGGGGCTAAGCCTATTTTAGGTTAAGAGGAGACAACTTGGTGGTTGTATAAATTTAGTCTATTATGACACTTGAAGTTACTCCTTTCTTTTATCAAAAATTGCTAGTACATTTTCCAATAAACTCTCAGTTAAATACCGTATGTTGTGTGAGTAAATTTATAATTAAAATAATTAATTATTCTAAAATATATAAAAATTATGTGAGTTTTGCTTAAGCTATTTTATAACTAATTAAGATATGTGTCTTATTAATAGTTATCTACAAGTATTTGGTTAATTAGTTAGAAGTAAATAGTTAGCAACAATTAATTAGATGCTGATTCAACTTCCAAATTTACTTTAGGAGGAACCGAAAGTTTCTATCTTCCTACCCCTGATCATACGGAGCAAGACAAGTACATTCTATGGTTTTGTTCATTTACTTCATGTCTTGTACTTTTTATATTGGATACGTTGTTACACGATATAGTTTTTTGCTCTGGTTCATGTTCTTTACTTGTGTCTGGGGAGAGAAAATACTACAGATATGTGACCAAAGCCCAACCTATGATTCATGTGAATAGCTTAGGTCTCACATCGTGTACGTGGGACTGTAAGCTGTACCATTACATTACTTGTGCTTATTCATGTGCTACCCCCAACCGCTCACATATTCTAGTATGTATTTCAAAACAGTGCACATGTCAGGTTCTTTGTTATATTTTTATGTTCAGGTTCAGATTATTCATGTTCAGGTTTAGTTCATGTATTTACTTTTCCTGTACTTCATGTTCTCTTGTACTGACTTCTCATCATGTTGTTCTTGTTCACTATCATAGAATTATACTTTGCTCCGCTCCTGACTGGATACGTTGCAGGTGTACTTGAGGATATCGTTCCACCTTTATGGGCTAGAGCCCGGGATCTCAGCTGAGCAGAATGGAGTCATGACTTAGTTTTAGAGGCTACAAATTTAGAATGTTTAGCTTTACTTCTAGATATTGTATATTGAGATTTCATAGTAGTATTTTATTCTGGTTATCGGATTTGTCTCCGGTATTATTTCTTTTAAAGTTATAATAATGACTAATATTGTAGTGACTCTCTGGGACATTATAGATATTGTGGTGCTTTATTTTATCTAGTGACTTGGAATTTTCCTTAGTATTGTACAGCTTACTGCATTGCGTCTTCCAACGTAGGCTGGACGTGTCCGACTCATATCCAATTATTCGAAAGCGAGTCATGACAAGCAGACAACCCTATGCCGATTGATTGAACCTGTGTGATCGACTTTAGAGTATCGTTCGGGTGGACGATAGATCTGGGGCAACAAGACTTAGAGTTAGGACTTGGAACTAGGTGTAACACCCAATTTTCCAGAAAAGGGTAATTTTGAAATTTTGAAATTATAATTATTATTTAATGATATTTATTTCATATTATGATTTTTAGTGATTTTTAATTATTTTTAAACTATTTAAATTCATGACTTATGATTTTTGGTGTTTTGCTAGTGAACAGTAGAGACTGCCTACCCTAGAGCCTAGCCATGTGATTAGGGTATTTTTGACATTTTTAGGGTTATTTGGATTTATTATTATTTATTTGAATTTATGGGAATTTTTAGAATTTATTTTGGAATTGTTTGAATGAGGGTTGACTAGGTTGACTTTGACTAGCAATGACCATGGTAGACCAACCTAGGAGCTAACCCTAGTTGAGTTTGGACTTGGTTAGGTTATGCAACCCTAGTTAGACTAGAGTTGACCCATGGTATGGTTATTTGACTTAAGTTAGATTATTAAGTCATAAGCCATGACTTGTGGTTGCACCTTAATCAATAACTTAGCCTTAAAAGCCCATAGGCCCACACCACTAGCCAAACCCTAACCCTAACAAGTCTTGGCCAGCCACATAACCCTCATTGGGAATCCCTCCCTATAAGTATCCTCTTAGAAATTAGGGCTAGCCTCTTAGGAAGAACATAGCTTTAGAAATAGGTATTTCTCAACTTCAAAAATCTATAGAAATTCCATTTTAGCTCCATTTTCCCTCAAACAAATTGCAATGGGTTTTAAATGAGGTGTTCTTGCTATTGTTATTTATTTTTCTCAGATTCTTACCAATTTGGAGAAGTTTGCTAGCAAGAGGGAACCCCCCATTTGAGGCTTTTCTTGCATTTGGTCACCAATAGGTAAATCATTGTAAACACCATTAAAATTCTAGTTTCTTTACATGTAGACCTAGCCCTAGGTGTCCTGGTTCTGTAGGTATGCCTAGACCTAGGTTTTGTGTCCATTTCGTGTCCTAAATGGACACGTATTAGCCTATAGACCTAGGTGTTTGATGAAATGTCCCAAAGGACATTTCGACCTGATTTTAGAAAACTTTTTGAATAGAAATTTAGGGTTTGTTGTCGCTTATCAATTTCTGTTGGACTGAAGTAGCCATTGTGTCGTGTCGTGTCGAGATCTGGATACGAACACGCTGTTCTGATACGGTGCACATTGCCCTGCTACTCGGGGGCAATTACTCCCTGTACACGATACGTGGACACCTAAGATTTGACACAGCCCTAGGGGCAGACACTGATACGAGGTCCTCAAAGTTTGAGACACTCTCGTGTCGTGTCGGACACGCACGAACGTGTGCACTGCGCGTGCACTGTGCGGTTCAGTGTGTCAGTTTGTGTTTTCTATTTTATTTCGATTTGAATGCTTTTAATCATGATTTTAATTGTTGTTTAGATCCTAAATATCATGTATAATCTATGTTATATTAGGTTCACATATTAGATTAGGTATCAATGTGAATTTTTGGTTTGAATTAGGTTGAACTGCATGTTACTGATACTGCCTGATACTTGAGGCTTTCCAGACTTTTCCTAACCTTTTAATTCCAGTTTATTGATGTTTTTCTCACTGCTAATTACTCCCACATATTTGGTTGTTTATGTTTAGCTTAACATTTCAATACAGTAGACTTTTGAGTATGGAATGGGATTTTGGATTTGGTGTTGGTTTTCGAATGATATAGTGATACATTGGTTTTGTCTGAGAAGGGTTCTTCCCTAATAACCTGATATTTAAACCCTCTTTAATGAACTGCAGACTGGAAATATAATCTCTAAACACTCCACAGATTTTGTACTCACATTGCCACATTCACTGATTTCCCTTTTGAGACATGCCACTGATTTCTTTAATTCCTGAGATTGGTTTTACCAAATACCTGCATGATCCTTCTCTATTTTGTTTTCCCTTCTTAATTTAACTGAGATTGGGTCCCTTTCCTATTTCTTTAATTGCTAACTATTAAGTATTGTAATATGATATTGTCGAATTGATTGGGCTGCATTGTTGATCTGTCAAGTGTGTAAACCTGAGGTCATGTCCTGCCATACTGTTTTCCTGTTAATTTCCACACACTATTTTATGTTATTCCTTCACTGAATACCCTTCCTGTGACACATCACCCCCACTACCTAGACTAGTTTAGTTAGGCCTTATCTTATTTTTATGTTGTCTTGAGACTGTTTAGCTAGACTTTACTTCTGTTCAGAGATGTTGAGTTGTATATATTCTTTCATATTCAGTAGCTGAGATATGTACTCTGGATATTTGCTGGGATATTATCTTAGACTATTCTATCTTCTGTATTTTCTTGAGTTCTATATCTTATCGTGCTTTCTTCTTCCTTAGTTGTGATTGAGTTCATTTACTGCTATGTCACCCCCATTCGGGGAGTATAAACTGCTTAGTATTGTATTGCTAGATATATGTTGACCTAGGACAGCATTCTACCGTCGACACTGTGGCGTAGGCTGGGCGTTGTGACGTTCTCGTACCCTCACAGTGGGTGCGGGTCGTGACACGTTTTTAGTGGTGGCCCATGCAGGTTGAGTTTATGTAGTGGTATTCGAACTAGAGTATCACTACAGCCTGCAGTAGGATTAGGATATATATTTTGAAGTTACTCAATCACAGTTAGGATTCCTTGAAAGATTCCTGGGACGATCCTTGAGAATCTTATTTAAACTTCAATTTGAATCATTTCCCTTGTTTTTTTGCTCTCACTCCTTGATTTTTGAATTTGATTTTGTTGGATCGTTGTTGATTTGATTTTCCTATCGAGATGAATTTTTATGGCCTGAGTTACGATATTTTTCTGATAACATATATCGACGGAAAAATAGGGATGGTAAAACGCCTACTTGATTATGGAGCTTATAGTTTATCGCAGCCATATTAGCTGGCGTGGCGAAAACATAGAGACCTGACTTCGGATGTACGCATCTTGGTTATGAGATTTGGAATTTCTCGTAGCTATACTAGTCGGCATAGCGAGAATTTCAGACGACATGATTATAGAGGTGCATGCCCCAGTTATTGGACCTATCGTTTATCGTAGCCTTGCTTACTGGCATGGCGAGGACTCTGAGTAACATGATTTTGGACAGACGCATATGATTATCAGATTATATTATGAGAAGGTTTTTAAACATATCATCTCTATCGTACCCTTCTGTTATTATAAATTGTTTTCCATCACCAAATAATTTAGGAGTAGGGATATTTATTTTAGCTTTATAGAGCTTATGCATATATAGTTCTTTCTTAATGTGACGATTTGATGACTTGTGATTAGGCCCTTGTCTTAGGAATGATAGTATAGCCTGGCTTTAAATAGTGATTCTTGTAGCTGGTTCTCCTTTGTTTATATTTACTAGTTTTTTAGCCTTGATGATTGATTTATTTATTTTCTCTTTTATCTGTTTTCTTTCAGTATGGCACCCATGACCCGAGCCCGTCGCCTGAGAGCAGCTGCAGCTACTGAGAGTGTGCCTCCACCTCCTACTGTTCAGGAGGTGGTGATCCCTCTAACTGATCAGGGGGTGGTGGCACCTCCTACCATTGAGGAGGTGGTGGTAGCCTCGCCAGAGAGTCTTCCTTCATCTCCTGTCGTTCAGGAGAGAGCTACAGATTTGCCTGAAACCGAGAGCCCTTCCCTACCCCTTGTACTCCATACAGTACCACCCGGAGGTTTGTTACTTGACGCAGCCCAGATGTTTGGATATTTCCAAGAGAGGCTGTTGGAGTCACAGAGAGTTCATGATGAGGCCATTAGGGAGCAAATCCAGAGGTTGCTACGTCTGCGGGACTCTGTGCTTCTAGAAGGAGAGCCTAGCTCCAAGAGGGCGAGGAGCAGTACCCAGTCCTACCCAGAGTTTGAAGAGTACCCATATATCCAGCCTATATCATCATACCCAGCCCAGTCTCCTGTCCAGCAGAGGCCAGCTGAGCCAGAGCCTATCTGTGCCTACTGCAAGAAGTCTGGACACAAGTGGAACAACTGTAGAAAGAGACTAAGATTGTGCCTATTCTGTGGGTCAGCTGCACACTGGGTACAGCACTGCCCTGCTATACCTGCCACAACCAGGGCCCTGCTTCCAGGAGGGAGTTCTGGTTCTCAGACCTAGTTGGAGGTGAGTTTTGACCTAACCTTAGTATTCCTTTTTGAGAATTTTGATGCATCCCTTGCTTGTATGTTTTGATATCTTGTGATTGCCTAGTACTGTAGCATTGTTGGTATAACTAGATGAGACCCAGACTGATATTGTATGCCATGACCCCATAGGTTACACTTTTCAACTGTATGATTTAAATAGGTATCTGAGACTATGATTGCTGGGGGCTTAACTTAGAAGGGTGCGACCATCTTAATTTCGAGGACGAAATTTTTATAAGGTGGGTAGGATTATAACACCCAGTTTTCCAGAAAAGGGTAATTTTGAAATTTTGTAATTATAATTATTATTTAATGATATTTATTTCATATTATAATTTTTAGTGATTTTTAATTATTTTTAAACTATTTAAATTCATGACTTGTGATTTTTGGTATTTTGCTAGTGAACAGTAGAGACTGCCTACCCTAGAGCCTAGCCATGTGATTAGGGTATTTTTGACATTTTTAGGGTTATTTGGATTTATTATAATTTATTTGAATTTATGGGAATTTTTAGAATTTATTTTGGAATTGTTTGAATGAGGGTTGACTAGGTTGACTTTGACTAGCAATGACCATGGTAGACCAACCTAGGAGCTAACCCTAGTTGAGTTTGGACTTGGTTAGGTTATGCAACCCTAGTTAGACTAGAGTTGACCCATGGTATGGTTATTTGACTTAAGTTAGATTATTAAGTCATAAGCCATGACTTGTGGTTGTACCTTAATCAATAACTTAGCCTTAAAAGCCCATAGGCCCACACCATTAGCCAAACCCTAACCCTAACAAGTCTTGGCCAGCCACATAACCCTCATTGGGAATCCCTCCCTATAAGTATCCTCTTAGAAATTAGGGCTAGCCTCTTAGGAAGAACAAAGCTTTAGAAAGAGGTATTTCTCAACTTCAAAAATCTATAGAAATTCTATTTTAGCTCCATTTTCCCTCAAACAAATTGCAATAGGTTTTAAATGAGGTGTTCTTGCTGTTGTTATTTATTTTTCTCAGATTCTTACCAATTTGGAGAAGTTTGCTAGCAAGAGGGAACCACCCATTTGAGGCTTTTCTTGCATTTGGTCACCAATAGGTAAATCATTGTAAACACCATTAAAATTCTAGTTTCTTTGCATATAGACCTAGCCCTAGGTGTCCTGGTTCTGTAGGTATGCCTAGACCTAGGTTTTGTGTCAATTTCGTGCCCTAAATGGACACGTATCAGCCTATAGACCTAGGTGTTTGATGAAATGTCCCAAAGGACATTTCGACCTGATTTTAGGAAACTTTTTGAATAGAAATTTAGGTTTTGTTGTCGCTTATCAATTTCTGTTGGACTGAAGTGGCCATTGTGTCGTGTCGTGTCGAGATCTGGACACGAACACGCTGTTCTGACACGGTGCACATTGCCCTGCTAATCGGGGGCAATTACTCCCTGTACACGACACGTGGACACCTAAGATTTGACACAGCCCTAGGGGCAGACACTGACACGAGGTCCTCAAAGTTTAAGACACTCGCGTGTCGTGTCGGACACGCACGAACGTGTGCACTGCGCGTGCACTGTGCGGTTCAGTGTGTCAGTTTGTGTTTTCTATTTTATTTTGATTTGAATGCTTTTAATCATGATTTTAATTATTGTTTAGATCCTAAATATCATGTATAATCTATGTTATATTAGGTTCACATATTAGATTAGGTATCAATGTGAATTTTTGGTTTGAATTAGGTTGAACTGCATGTTACTGATACTGCCTGATACTTGAGGCTTTCCAGACTTTTCCTAACCTTTTAATTCCAGTTTATTGATGTTTTTCTCACTGCTAATTACTCCCACATATTTGGTTGTTTATGTTTAGCTTAACATTTCAATACAGTAGACTTTTGAGTATGGAATGGGATTTTGGATTTGGTGTTGGTTTTCGAATGATATAGTGATACATTGGTTTTGTCTGAGAAGGGTTCTTCCCTAATAACCTGAGATTTAAACCCTCTTTAATGAACTGCAGACTGGGAATATAATCTCTAAACACTCCACAGATTTTGTACTCACATTGCCACATTCACTGATTTTCCTTTTGAGACATGCCACTGATTTCTTTAATTCCTGAGATTGGTTTTACCAAATACCTGCATGATCCTTCTCTGTTTTCTTTTCCCTTCTTAATTTAACTGAGATTGGGTCCCTTTCCCATTTCTTTAATTGTTAACTATTAAGTATTGTAATATGATACTGTCGAATTGATTGGGCTGCATTGTTGATCTGTCAAGTGTGTAAACCTGAGGTCATGTCCTGCTATACTGTTTTCCTGTTAATTCCCACACACTATTTTATGTTATTCCTTCACTGAATACCCTTCCTGTGACACATCACCCCCACTACCTAGACTAGTTTAGTTAGGCCTTATCTTATTTTTATGTTGTCTTGAGACTGTTTAGCTAGACTTTACTTCTGTTCAGAGATGTTGAGTTATATATATTCTTTCATATTCAGTAGCTGAGATATGTACTCTGGATATTTGCTGGGATATTATCTTAGACTATTCTATCTTCTGTATTTCCTTGAGTTCTATATCTTATCGTGCTTTCTTCTTCCTTAGTTGTGATTGAGTTCATTTACTGCTATGTCACCCCCATTCGGGGAGTATAAACTGCTTAGTATTGCATTGCTAGATGTATGTTGACCTAGGACAGCGTTCTACCGCCGACACTGCGGCGTAGGCTGGGCGTTGTGACGTTCTCATACCCTCACAGTGGGTGCGGATCGTGACACTAGGAGAGTGCACGAGCGACATTGATGTTAGACCCAAACGAAGTGATTGATAGGAATCGGTGATGCACAAGTAAAGTTGGGATAATGAATTGAATCATTGCTAGGAAGGTGTACTTTATGGTAGTACAATGCTTGGTCTTGAATCGGACTGGAATTACTTGGATTTTGGTTGACTCCGCTAGAAGTGTCGTATTTATTTTATAAGACGAGAACGCTTGAAAAATGAATCGTGTCATCTCGAGGATCAAAATAGACAATAGTGAAATAAACTAGAGTTTGGTTTTAGTCGAGTTAGTAAAATGACCGACAATTCAAAACTATCACGAGCAGCTTGCCCGACTTTGCTATCGCTAAGCTTGGTTGAAATGTATATATTCGGGGGACACCTTGAATATGTGCATGATCCAGACCCAACGATATGATAAACTCGAATTCAGCTGCAAGTGAATATGTTGATATACGCATGGATGAGTAAGTTAGCCTCATCCTAAGACCCTCGTGTATGAAAAATTATAACATACATCGTGTGACTGTTATAGTCATGTGTCAGGGCACAATAGTGACCAAGTCATAGAACACAACAATTGAGTGAGTATCGTCAACTCTAATTGAGTGGTTGAGTCATTCAATAAAATTGGCTAAGCACATGCAACACGGAACTTAGAAAGATACTTGACTATAGTTCGGCGCTATCAAATGGTAGAGTCATTCGATGAGAATTGTCTAAGACGTGCACACGGAATGGATTAAGGAATGATAGGATGACTTGTACTCAGTAAGTCTCAAGGACGAGACTGATTTTGAGTGGTGTATTATGTAACGACCCGCTCCGTGCAAGCGAAACGCCGATTCAAACGGCTCAAGTGCAATGACTCAAATCCTGCCTTACTCGGCGAAACGACTCACTCGAGGCATAGGAAATGGACTTGGCCCTTCAAAAGAATCCAGACTTAGACTTCCAAAGGCACGCTCGGAGTCTCGCTCGGCCGATACGATCATCGCTAAGGTGGGTGGCTCCGATGAACCTGTCTTTGCTTAGTCTGGACACATAATAACAAGGATGGTATTGTTAGATCGCTAGGCGATAACCCCCTACATGCTAATAAAAGAACTTAACGCATTTAGCTAAGGGAATAATCCCATCTTGTATCGCTTGTGTAGAACATGAAAATAAACTTAGAATTTTACTTGAACCCTCACACCGCACTCCATGCTTATGCCATTGCACAGCTTATGTTTTGAGTAGATTTACTTATGCGCTCAATTATGTCTGAATTGCTTGTCACTTAGATCGTACCATAACTTGAGACACAAAATAATTAATGGTTCACTGAATTGAGGTAGAAAGACTATCAAAATAGTTGTTCCTAGTCGAGTAATAGAAACATGGAAAGGCTTCGGGACCGTTGGGTCGCCAAGGCAGTTCCTATACCGGGAAATGTATAATGAATGAATGAATGAACGAATGAATAAATGACTAAGTGAATGAATGGAAGAAAGAAAGAAAAAAGGAAAGAAAGAAAGGAAAGAAGAAAATTATGATTAGTGACAGGTATGTCGGAGACGTGCAACGGGACTCGCTACCTGCGCTGCACGGATGCCACCGCCAACCTAGTCGATAATCGACTATGGGCTCTCTGAGCCCGTTAAGTTAAAAAATAAAAAGAGAATACGAAATGGTCGCAGACAACTCGTGCACGAGGGATACGAATAAAGGATTCCTTGGTAGCTGGGGTACCAGGGATCGTGCCGACCTAGGAGGAATTCATGGCTTACGGACGACTTGGGTGCGTGTCTGGCCACACAAGCAACGTAATGCCGGTATTGCGTAGCCTATCAGGATATACCGGCCATCACGCTTGGTAGGTAATATCATTATGAATACCCCATTTGTATAGTCCAAATGGCTTGTGATGCCAGCGACCGAATCATATAGAGTAAGTTGGCTCGCTTGCGGCAATCCGCGTGCGAGTCCTTGCATTGAAATAAGTAATCTGAGTAATCTGAACAACTGAGTAACTGAACAAAATGCATCAAAACAAATCTTGAGTATAACACATCTTAGAAATTTGAGTACCTCGTTGACCTGAGGAAGAAACACGCTTATGATGCTCGTATTTTCTTATACAAATTCGTCAAGTCATTATGTATAAAATATTGGCTAACATGGTTTACCTTGGATATGGAAGATTGTATGGTAAGTATGGTAAGTTGTGGGTTTCACATTATATGCCATAAAATTGATCCTAAGGCAAGATTAGAAAGACACCAACTGATAGATGGTGCATGAAACTAATTGAACGTGTTTGGTAATGATAACAAGCGGGTGAGCTAGTCTTCCCACAAGTGCATGCAATGTACTGATAACCACCTAGACTTCTTGCAGGTGCGGGAGAACCTCGTCTGGTGCGGAGTCTTCCCTCGAACTGGCTAAGGCGCAGAGCTATCTCTAGAACCTTGGAGCATTACAAAGGAGCTGAAGCACCATATACAAGACATAATGTACCAAAACATCGCAATGTATCATTCTATATTGTAAGCCGTTTGGCACTCCTTTTATGTTTCGGGAGAGAGAGCTTGAGCAATTTTTAATCTCGGCCTAGCGCCGCTTGTAATACTTCTTGCATATCAATAAAAAGCTTAGTTTTGTTTCAATTTGTGTTCATTTACTTTTCGCTGCACTAGAGACACTTTGTGCGACTCAGTGGCCTAGCTTCATGTAAAACCCAAAAAATTGGTGTCTAATAATAAATAGGCTTTTATAATATTTAATTGTTTGCAAGTAAGTAAAACAGTTAGGGTTATTATCATCATTATTATTACTATGATATTTATTATTACTATTATTATTTTATATATAATTAGTCGGTTAAACAGGAAAAACAATTTTATTTATAAAAGGTTAATTAAATCGTAGTGATTGCAATTGTTAATTTAATGATTAATTTTTAGCTAGTTTAGTTTAGGCCTATTAGCTAGGCACATGGTTTCTAGTCTATAACTTAAACCCATTGACCCGAAACCCTTTAACCCGAAACCCATTTAACCTAAACCCATCTACTCGTTCAAATCCACTCCCCCCTAGTCACTCGTCAGATCTGCACCCCTCGCCCACGTAACCATCTCCCTCTCCCTCTCCTTCACGTATAATCCTTCAAAAACCTTTCTTCCCCTCACAGAACTGCCAAAACCTTCACACATCATCTTACCACCTTCACAAACCCCTCCTATCTCCACCTACACTCCTCCTCCCCTAAATCTGACCACACCACAACGCTCCCTGCAACGTCCTGCCTAATTCAACACCTCTCTCAAGGCATTTCCGACGCAACCAGCGCGACCTCCGATCGGCCGACCCATGCCCCTATCCACGTACCTCGCGGCCCGTCGGACTGCTTCCGCCGGGCCAGCGGCCAGCCCCACTCCCGCACGCCAGTGCATCCTGCGTACGCTCTCGCCGCACGCCAGCGTAGTCTCCTGTACGCGCTCCCGCCGTGCGCCAGTGCAGCCTCCGGCCGCGCATCCTCGCGAGCCACCGCAGGCCCAAGCTGCGCGCCTCCCGTGCGCCATCGCCTCGGTCGCGTCCCCGTGTGCCGACGTCGTTCCCGCTCGCGTGCCCCTGTGCGTGTGCTCCCATCGTCCCATCGCTTTTGTGCGACCCCGAGGCCGAAGCCACCCTTCGGTTCTCCTATGTCAAATTTTCGGTAGGTTCCCTAGACTTTTTGTGTTATTTCCAGTAGAGAAAAACCTTAATCCTGTCCGACCAAAGTTGACAGAATAAAGCACTGTCAACTTTGGGATAATGTTGTTTCCATTATTTAAATTACTAGTTATGTTAGTGTAATTGATTAATTAGATGGTCATTAATGGTTAGTTAATTATTAGAATTGTTAGCAGTTATTCGAACCATCATAAGAAATTGTTGGATTATTTATAATTTAATTAAAATAAACGGTTCACGTAAAATGGTTAAATTAGTAATTAATGCTACTATTGTCTTATTAGATTATAATCTTAAAATAATATTTAATTGCTATTTTTAGTAAATAAATGATTGTCGAAATAATTATGGTATTTTAATTTTTTAAAAGTATTTTACGAAATATGTTACAATTATTTTACATAAATAAAACGCTAATTAGCTTAAAGTATTTCCATTAAAAAAAAGGGTAATTTGAATATAAGAAATTAATTAAAATATTAGTTCTATTTTTATAAGTAAAATTTTGTTTATTATTTATTTTAGACAAAATATAGTAAGTTCTCACGTTATTATAATAAATAGTTTTACTAAAAGATCGTGTTATCCACTAGCTGCTATTACATGTATTACGTTAAAAATATTAAAAGAGTATTTTTGCATAAATTATTTTCATAGTCACAAATAACTACTAATTTGTCACAAACTTATTATTAACTAAATTAATGATAACTCCATTTAAAGAAATAATAAGTTTTATTATTTTATTACTAAAAATGTATTTTTTTTTTTACATTTCTTACTTAGAGTTTCTCTAAAATATTTTATAATTAAAAAATTGCTTTATTATAATTATTGGCGAATTCAGAGTCTAGATTATTATTATATTATTAATAAGTTAATTAATTAGAATTGTAGCAAACCTTAGACTAGCAACTAAGACATGTTTCACTTATGTAGGGTTCAATTCTGGACATTAGCTTGAGTATTTTTCTATCGTCATCTACAGCACCGAAAAACCAAGGCAAGTTTCATGTTATTCAAACTTCTACTTTAGATGATAATTAAATACATTGCATCATTAGGATTATATACTATATCGACACATTGACCCATGGGATTCTTCTCGGATCCAAATTGATTGCTCGATTGATTCATTGACTTGGGGTTGGGGAGTAGTGTTAGCACCTGTGGTCAAACCCCCTTATTGTCTCATTGTGGATAGCTGAAGCCCCACCTCACTCGGGCTGAAGCCGGACCGTGTTCATTAGAAAATATATTGCCTCCATCCTCAGCCGGCCACGGGATGCTACACACTCAAAACACTATTGCTAATTTTAGAATGCATCATTATTGCTTCCTAGAGATTTTACTGCTTCACTGATTCTTTATTGTTATTTAGAAAATATAAATAAAGTTCTAAAACTGCTTCTTGCATCTTTAGTTGTTTATTAAAATACTGGATTGGATATATATGTTCTTGCTCCTCTCCTGACTGGAGACCAACATTTTTTAGTGACTGCGATGACGAGGAGGTTACTTTTAGTTCCTATTACGGACCCGACCTGAGTTCTGAGGAGATAGTTGAACCCGATCAGGGAGCTCAGGATTTTTAGTAGGACCTGCAGTTTAGTTCCTTTTTTTTCTTAAAGTTGTAATAAAGACTGGTTGTAATAATTTGACGATTGCCGTGTTGGTATGTTTATTTCTTAGACAGTCATTAGTTCCATTTTAAATGTTTTAAATAAAAGTTTTTTATTTTCGTAGTTTATAATGTTGTGCTTGAGTTACTACTAATTGATACAGCTTACTGTCGCCGTCTCACAATGGTGTAGGTTGGACATGATTCGACTGGACCCAGTATCTTAGAATTGGGTCATGACATATTTTAAGTGGTGGCCCATATAGGTCATATTCTGTAAAATTTGGTCTAGTCAACTTAGTCTAGACAAATATACAGTCCTACATTCTGACCTTATGTTTAAGAATGACTTTAAGAAAACAGACTCTAGAAACAATTAGAACACTTAGATTATTTCAACCTGTCACAACATAGGACCGAACTTACCAACTTATATATCTATTTTTGCTTGTTTATAGTTTCGTAGGTTACCTTGCTTATGTTCGATACCTAAACCTTCCAGAGGATAGCAAAAGGAAAGACAACCCGTTCTGGGCCGGCCGTCAAAGAGGTTTCATCCTCTGAATACACCCCTACTCAGGCACGTTCACCCTTCTCCGTTATAGCTCACTGATCGTCCTCATGCTGTACGAGCTTCCCGTACTGCTTATACTGCCACAGTGCATGCAGCATCACCTATTCCTCTGAGGACCACACCATATCCTGCTGGTGTAGATCCTCCCGCTGCTCCACCGGTACCAGTAGACCCCATCGAACTCGTAGGCCTGGTACGAGGAGTTCTTGAGGCCCAGAGGGCCCAAGCTGAAGCCAATCGCGAGCAGACCGCGATTATGACAGAGGGCATGAAGAATGCCCATAATGTGGCCATGGCATCACTAGATTCATCTCAGTCTAATCAGAGGCCTGCTTTGGTAAATAAGAATTTAAAAGTTTTAAGTTGTATTGGAGAAATTCAAGTATAACAGGAAGTCTGTTGTCTAGGCAAAGGTCAGGAACATTAAGAACTTCAAGAAGTTGGACCCGCACCCTTTCAAAGGAACATAGGGCATCATCTACGCAGAAGAATGGTTGGATGATATGACCAACTCCTCAGCGTCACTCGACTCCCTACGGACCTTATGGTTGAGGTCGTCGCTCTACAGCTTAAGGATTTGGCTAGCATTTGGTACAAAAATAAGCTAAGATTCCAGACTGGAGGAACCTTCCGGCGTTCCTTCAAGAAGTAGTTCAAGCGGAAGTTCTTTTCAGAAGCCGTCCTAGAAGCTATGGGGAGGCAATTTTATGAACTGAAGCAGGAAGATCGCACTATCGAGGAGTATGCAGCCAAGTTCAACCGGCTCGGCAGATTTGCCACTCGCCTGGTGGACGACCCAGTGGAGCATGCCAAATTTTTTTGGCACGATTTGCGAGAGGAGATCCGCACTTTGGTAGTCGCAAATGGTGCGAAGACTTATAATAAGATATTGAAGGTGGCCCAAGATGTTCAGGCCAGCTCGCCTACCCGACCCAAGAGGGAGCATCCAGGATCAAGCAGCAACTACCAGGGCAACACCAAGAGGCACAACCACAACAACAATAGGCCCTCTTACCTCCAGCAATCTCAGCAGCAATAGCAGTCAGCAGCACCCAACAAAGTGCCCCAGTACCATCAACAGAAGATGGCTAACTGTGCCTATTGCAAAAGGCTCGATCACACTGTAGATATCTGCAGGAAGAAGTTGGGACATTGCCTTGCTTGTGGTTCTGCCACCTACTAAGTAAAGGACTGTCCAACAACATTCAACAAGATTGGTACAGGACAGTAGAGAGGTCCACTACCTATCCAGCAGTGCTACAACCAGCAGAGTGCCGAGCAAGCTTTTGCCTTGGCCATAGAGAAGCCGAAGACAGAGCCAGAGACTGAAGAAGATGTCATCGCAGGTGCTATTCTATTACATTCACACCCGACGTTAGCTTTATTTGATTTTGGGGCTTCACATAGCTTCATACCATCAAACTTTATTATTGTACATCACTTAGATGTAGGTTGTAGTAAGATGATTTGTAGAGTAATGATCGGAGGTGGACCTATCCCTATCACAGAGACTTGCTCCTGCCTTATCACCATTTTAGGTTATACCTTCCTAGCACCCCTTATAGTAATGCCTCTTCCTAACTACGATGTAGTCTTGGGAATGGACTGGCTGAGTAAGCAGCATGCCCTGATGGACTGTCACCGAGATTGTGTCATCTTTAGTCCACCTGGAGGACCTAAGTTCGAGGTGGTCTGAACACCAGAAAGTATGGGGTGTGTCTCATACACCTCCATCACAGAAGAAACCGGACCACCTCATCCCCTTATAGCAGAATTTCTAGACGTCTTACCCGATAATCTTTCAGGATTACCCCCTAATTGAGACATAGAGTTCACCATCGACCTAGTACCTGGCTCTTCACCTATCTCTCAATGATGCTACAGAGTCAATCCCAAAGAGGCCAAGGAGATGAAGGACGAAATCGACAAGCTCAAGGCCCAGGGATTCATCAGGAGTAGAGCTTCACCCTGGGGGCACCGATCTTATTTGTGCCCAAGAAGGACGGAACAGTACGGATGTGCATAGACTATCGAAAATTGAACAACATCACCATTAAGAATAAGTATTCTCTGCCCAGGATTGACGATCTCTTCAACTAGTTGAGCGGAGCGAAAGTTTTCTCGAAGATTGATCTCAGGTCCGGATATCACCAAGTCAAAGTATGAAAAGAAGACATTCCAAAGATGGCATTAAACACCAAATATGGACAATATGAGTTCTTGGTCATGCCTTTTGGTCTTATAAATGCCCCAGCAGTGTTCATGAACAAGGTCTTCCATGAGTACCTGGACCAGTTTTTTGTCGTCTCTATCGACGTCATTTTTATCTACTCGAAGACCAAAGAAGAATATGAGCAGCACTTGCGGATAGTCTTAGAGACATTAAGGAAGGAGAAGCTATAAGGTAAGATGTCCAAGTGCGAGTTCTTCTTAGACAAGGTGGACTTTCTCGACCACGTTGTCACTGGAGAAGACATATCAGTAGATCCCAAGAAGATAGCTGCCATAGAGACATGGACGACGCCCAGTTCAGTTGCAGAGATCAGAAGCTTCTTGGGCTTAGCTGGGTATTACAGGAATTTCGTGAAGGACTTCGCAAGGATCGCTATACCCATGACAAAGCTAACCAGGAAGAATGAAGAATTTGTCTGGACCGAGGCATGTCAGGCATCATTTGAGGAATTGAATAGAAGGTTGACATCATCATCACCAATATTGTCGCTACCCTCAGGATCAGGTGGATTCTCTATCTATAGCGACGCTTTCGTTAAGGGATTGGGATGTGTACTAAAGTAGCATGGAAAGGTAATTGCTTATGCTTCTCGGCAGTTATGAAACCATGAGAAGAACTATCCGACGCATGACCTGGAGCTAGCAGCGGTCATATTCGCCTTGAAGCTCTGGAATCACTACCTATACGGCGAAAGGGTAGAGATATACACAGACCACAAAAGTTTCAAGTATGTCTTTACACAGAAGGAGCTCAACATGCGTCAGAGAAGATGGCTAGAGCTCATGAAAGATTTTGATGTCAATTTGCAGTATCATTCGGGTAAGGCTAACGTAGTTGCTGATGCACTTAATCGGTACCCGATGGCTATGTTTCTAACAAGGGGCCGGCACCTGCTAGAAGACGTGGAGAAGCTTGGGCTAGAGATTGTACTACCATAAGCAGTAATGGTGAAGCTTGGAAAAGAAACTACAGTACCAGGAGTTGACTCGCCCATGATGCAATTACAAGTACAGTCCAGCCTAATTAACAAAGTTAAGGAGACTCAATTCCAGGATAAGATACCGCGCAAGCTGAGAGACCGAGTGTTATCCAGAACACTTGAGGGTTTTTCAATAGCTAGAGATGGAGCATTAAGACATGACATGAGACTTTGTATATCGACTGGTGAATTGAGGAACGAACTGATACAGGAGACACATCAGTCGCAGCATTCCATTCATCCAGGAGCAAATAAAATGTACAAAGACATGAGAGTACATGTATGGTGGCTTGGAATAAAAAGAGATGTGACTGAATTCGTCACCAAGTGCTTGATCTGCCAGCAGGTAAAGGCGGACTGTCAGAGGCCAGCAGGATTGCTACAGCCGCTTCCCATTCCGGAGTAGAAATTGGAGCATATTACCATAGACTTCGTAACGGGATTGTCTAGATCCCAAGAAGGAAAAGATGCAATCTGGGTGATTGTAGACAGACTGACAAAGTCTGTCCACTTTATCCCCTTCAAGGTTGGTTTATCCACCGAGAGGTTAGCAGCTCTTTACATGCAGAATATCTACAGGTTTTACGGAGTTCCAGTAAACATCGTATCAGACAGAGATAGCCGGTTCACCTCACACTACTAGAAGAGTCAGTAGGAAAGCTTGGGTACTCAGCTAAAGTTCAACACCGCATACCACTCCCAGACCGACGGACAGTCAGAAAGGATTATTCAGACACTAGAGGACATGCTGAGATCATATGACTTGTAATTTGGAGGATCTTGGGAAGATCACTTACACCTGGTCTTATAATAATAGCTACCAGGCCAGCATTTGTATGACACCATTTGAGGCGTTGTGTGGACGTCGTTATCGTACTCTACTAACTTGGGAAGACATAGGAGATCGAGTCATGCTGGGGTCAGATATAGTCACGACGGCTGCGGAGAAAATGAAGATGATCAGAGAGACACTGAAGATTGCACAGGACCGCCAAAAGCATTGGGCAGACAGTAAATGTCGAACACGAGAGTTCGAGGCGGAAGACAAAGTCTTTGTCAGGATTTTCCCCTACCAAAGGCACTATCAGATTCGGCAGAGCTGGGAAGCTTAGTCCCAGGTATATTGGTCCATTTGAAGTTCTAAGCAGAGTTGGAGAAGTAACATACAGAGTAGCTCTTCCACCTAACCTTGAGGGCGTGCACAACGTCTTCTATGTATCGCAGCTGAGGTGCTATATACTGGACCCGAGCCATATTTAGGATCACTTGGAGCTGGAAATTGGGCCAAGTCTTACAGTACCGGAGCAGCCGGTAAGGAGCTTGGATCGCAGAGAGAAGAAGTTGTGAAACACCGTGATTCCACTAGTCAGAGTCGAGTGGCGTCACAACTCCCCAGGCGAGTCAACCTGTGAGCGAGAGGCTGATATGAGGGAGAAGTATCCTTATTTGTTCTAGGTATGTTCTGAAACTCTTTTATTAGTGGTAGAAATTTCGAGGACGAAATTTTCTAAGAAGGGAAGGTTGTAAAACCCATAAAATTGGAGTCTAATAATAAATAGGCTTTTAAATATTTAATTGTTTGCTAGTAAGTAAAATAGTTAGGGTTATTATTATTATTACTACTATGATATTTATTATTACTATTATTATTTTATATATAATTAGTAAGTTAAATAGGAAAAATAATTTTATTTATAAAAGGTTAATTAAATCATAGTGATTGGAATTGTTAATTTAATGATTGACTTTTAGCTAGTTTAGCTTAGGCCTATTAGCTAAGTCCATGGTTTCTAGCCCATAACTTAAACCCATTGACCCGAAACCCATTAACCCGAAACCCATTTAACCTAAATCCATCAACCCGTTCAAACCCACTCCCCCTAATCACTCGTCAGATCTGCACCCTCGCCCACGTAGCCATCTCCCTCTCCTTCACGTACAATCCTTCAGAAACCTTTCTTCCCCCAAAGAACTGCCAGAACCTTCACACACCATCTCACCACCTTCACAAACCCCTCCTATCTCCACCTACACTCCTCCTCCCCCAAATCCGACCAAACCACAACGCTCACCGCAATTTTCCGCCCAATTCATACCTCTCTCAAGGCATTTTCGATGCAACCCGCGCGACCCCCGACCGACCGACCGCCGCCCCACCGGCCAACCGACCGGCCGACCGCCCGCGTCGGCCTTCCGCGCCCCTGCGCGTTCCTTGCGGCCCACCGGACTGCTCCCGTCGTGCCAGCGGCCAGCCCCGCTCCTGTGCGCCAGCGCTTCCTGCGAGCGGTCCCCCCGCGCGTGCCTCCCGCGCGCCAGCGTCCCGGCTGCGTCCCCGTTCGCCGACGTCGATCCCGCTGGTGTCCTCCTGCGCCGTGCTTCCGCCGTCATGTCGCTTTTGTGCAACCCTGAGGCCGAAGCCACCCTTCGGTTCTCCTGCGTCAGATTTTCGGTAGGTTCCCTAGACTTTCTGTGTTATTTCCAGTAGAGAAACACCTTAATCCTGTCCGACCAAAGTTGACAGAATAAAGCTCTGTCAACTTTGGGTTAGTTTCCATTATTTAAATTACTAGTTATGTTAGTGTAATTAGTTAATTAGATGGTCGTTAATGGTTAGTTAATTATTAGAATTGTTAGCAGTTATTCAGACCATCGTAAGAAATTGTTGGATTATTTATTTAATTAAAATAAACGGTTCACATAAAATGGTTAAATTAGTAATTAATACTACTATTGTCTTATTAGATTATAATCTTAAAACAATATTTAATTACCGTTTTTAGTAAATAAATGATTATCAAAATAATTATGGTAATTTAGATTTTTAAAAGTATTTTACTAAATATGTTACGATTATTTTACGTAAATAAAACGCTAATTAGTTCAAAGTATTTCCATTACAAAAGGGGTATTTTGAATATAAGAAATTAATTAAAATATTAGTTCTATTTTTATAAGTTAAAAAATCTGTTTATTATTTATTTTAGACAAAATATAGTAAGCTCTCATGTTATTATAATAAATAGTTTTACTAAAAGATTGTGTTATCCACTAGCTGCTATTACGTGTATTACGTTAAAAATATTAAAAGAGTATTTTTGCATAAATTATTTTTATAGTCACAAATAACTACTAAATATGTTGTCAAATTTGGTTAATTAAACAGGTTCCCACCATATTTTTTATCCCCAAATTTTTAATAATTTATACGGAATACGTTTAAAACTTCACATGCTTTAAATTTACGTACTGATTTAAATCTTTCAAAAGTACGTAAGTATTATACGTTTATAAAAGATAGGGTAAGATTTGCGTATAATACGAGTTTTATTCTAACGATTGCTAACAAGGGTTGGAAGTGGACAAGATGCAGCTTGATGTGTCAGCCATAGAAGACAAGGGGTAGAAGAAGGCGTGAGCTGAAATAATTTTGGATCTTCTTAGGATGACGCTCTGATGCCATGTAGAAATTGGTAATTGAGAATATTTCATTCATTGAGGTATCATATATCTATAGATGTACATGGTCACACATACAATAAAGAAATATCAAAAGTAAGGAATTGACTGTAACTGAAATCTCATAAGTAAGGAATTGACTGTATAACAAACAAATTATATGGGAATAGTAAAAGTAAGTGCGTTGCAAGTGAAATAATTTTTATTTTTCTAATATTATCAAAATATAATTTAAATATTTAAATTTAAATTAAGATTTGTTATATATATTTATATTTTAATTAAGATTTATAGAAATTTAATTTAAATTCAATTATAATTTGTTATGGATACATGCGAATAAAAGAGGGGGTACTCTGTTATGCGGAAGAAAAAAAAAAGAGGATATTCGGTTATGCATACAAAAATGGAGATCAGAAAGTTTAAAATTATAATTTTTTGTAAATTTTTAAAATTAAATGGTTGATGATATACATTCGGCTTAGACAACTCATTTTTTAACTGTTTCGAAGCCGCATTATATAGTAGAAGATTGGTTGTAACAAACAAACTAGAAGGCAAGTCTTTGGTTATTTGTTATAAATACTAAATTTATCTTAAGAGATTAGTAGTTACCGATAAGCATCAACAGACGGTTTAATAGCCCCTACTATTTAGGTTATATATCTATTCTACTATATAATAGGAAAACTTGGTGGTAAATTTTTGAATTCCTAAAATACCCTTGAATGTTTTATAAACATGATATTATCATGTCAACTTGCATGTCATTTATGTTTAAGAGTCAAAGCAATAAAATTTGAATGCAAGTTTTCTTTTTTCATACAATTTTTCATGTTCCAATGGTAATAAATTTTTCTGTCCTTACCATTTTTCAAAGATTATTATTCTCAATAGAAAATTAAAAAAAACAACAAAATTGTACTTAAAATTTCTTGGCAATGTAAAATGAAAACACACACATGAATAATCATCTGGAAAAGACGAAAAGACGACAACTGACCTTATGATATTCTAATTAAAATACCTGCAAAGCACGTACATATAGACTAGTAAATATTAATATAGATAATAATAATATAACTTTTCATATACCTAGATAGAAATTGGCTCTCATAGTGCCTAAGTTTTTGTTTGTCATCAAAATTTGATTGAAATTAACGGGACGGGATGGGATGGGATGGGATGGGATGGGATGGGTTGGGTCGGATTTGCTTGCCAAATCAAATGTAGTCTCTCCTGGTCCAACAACACATAGGAATAGTCAAACCAATGCAATGATCCCCCCTAATTCTCTCAAATAGGCTCTCTTCGTCTTTTCTTCCTTCCTTACTTATGGTAAATGGCAAGAACTCATGCCTCGTTTGGTTGGTCGAATCATGGGGTTGAAAAAGGAAAGTCCTTTCTTTCTTATGTTTTGATGTCAAAGAAAAGTACGAGGAAAGAAAAATAATCCATAGGGACGAAAAATAAGTGGGAAAGTGATTCCCCCATCTAACCAAGAATTCACTTTCCCACGAAAATTCACCTTTCCTTTTAATTTTCTTATCCTCTCCAAACACCAGAAAGAAAAGACTAATTCTAAGGGCACTCTCAAATTTACTTGGGGCTAACCCTTACTAGGAGACATCCCAAAAAGGTGAAAGTTTTACTGGGGACAACTCAAAAATTACTTGGGGCTAGCCCTCCCCCCCCCCCCCCCCCCCCCCCCAAAAAAAAAAAAAAAATTCCATTAGTGTTCCAGGAGGAGGAGGGTGAGAGGAGGCAAGGGAGCCCGGCGGAGGGTCGGCGCGGGGGGGGGGGGGGGGGGGGGGGGGGGGGGTTGCGGGAAGGAGGCAGATGCAGAAGAGGAGGAGGAGACGGGGGCGAGATCGGAGGGGGTGGGTGCGGGAAGGAGGCGGAGGAGGACGAGGAGGATGAGGGTTAGGGTTAGGGAAGAGGAGGAGGCGGGGGCGAGCTCGGAGGGGGGGTACGGGAAGGATGCGGAGGAGGACGAGGAGGAGGAGGGTTAGGGTTAGGGAAGAGGAGACGGGGGCGAGTTCGGAGGGGGGGGGGGGGGGGGGGCGGGTGTGCGGGAAGGAGGCGATGGGGAGGAGGAGGCGGCGAGAGAGGAGGAGGAGGAGGTGAGGCGCTGCTGGCGCGGTCGAGGACTCCAGGCCAGCCACCGAGCTCCGCTGCGTCTTCGTCGACGCGGACTGCAACTAAGTTGGCAGTCCTACTTTATGTTAGGATTGCCAGCTTCGTTGCAATCCTACTTGCTAGAAAAATTTGGGCTAGCCCCAAGTACTTGTAATTTTTTGAAAATTTTTTGGAGTAGTCCCAAGTAAAAATGGATGTGCCCTTAGAAAAATATAAATTACAATTTCCCATGGAAAGGGAAAGTATAAGGAATTGATTTTGTTTCCTTTCCTTTCCTTTCCTTTCCTTTCCTTTCCGCATACCAAACTAGGTTATAGGATGTTTGAATGAAGGTTTGCATGAATGTTTTGTATTCCTAAAAATCAATTTTCCATTCATTTTCCATGGAAATGAATTCAACATTCTCAAACCTATGTTTGGTTATTGGTTAGGTTGAGAATGTGTAGCTAGAAAAAATTAATTTTTTTATTCCCATGTTTTGTTCAGACATGAATAGGAATCTTAATTTGTTTAGTTTTTTATAAATACCCTTTCATTAATATCATTATGTTATTATTATCTATCAATTGGTGTCATTGAGGATATTACAGTCAAAAAAATTGTAATTAATACGCCCAACCAGCGTTCACATGAAAGCAAAAATATTCCCGCCTGAAGGGAAGGAATTCAAAACTCATTTCCCCTAATTAAGATATTAAGAGCAAACATGTTCAAAAATCTTCCTAGGACACTCTAAGAAAAAGAAGCCTTCTGCTCTACTTTGTATGGCTAGAGTTGATGGCTCACCCGTGGTAATCTTCTCCTAGAAGTGAAGTTTATATATGAGGTTCTTGATCGAGCATATCTCGTCATTCTTAATCAGTCTCGTGTTAGTCAGGTTGTCTCAGCTGCTCCATCAACCAATACATTCACCTACACAATCCTCAAGTTTAGTAGAATGCCACTTTCTCGTTGTTATAGTAGCTCAGAATCTCATCAACTACCTGTGCATATTTGTTTGCAGAACAGCATAATCGTCTTCTCAGCACAAAATTGAAAAAAGGAGTATCATCAGAACTTTACATATACATAACAGTTTTTAAGTACAGAACTAACAAACCTCTCACAGTCACAATCCACTGCTTGTTCCTTTCAGACATTACAAATAGACTTTGAATCAAACTCTTATATGTACCATAACAACAAAACGAGAGGGGAAAAAAATATGGAAGAGAGAACCCAAACCAACGAATCAAGTAAGCTGCCATTTAAGAACTCACTCTGACATAAATTAAATTACAGTAAATAAATAAATCGACTGTGGTTGATAGTAATATCTTCTTATTGGAGTAGGGATAGATGGTGTTTCCTCCCTCCACTGGTCACATTCTGTTCTACTGAACAGTAACATCCTTCACTGTCGCCAAATCCACTTTAGGAGGACCGGAGTGACGCCTTCCCGAAGCCGGAGACACAGGAAACGATAGACGTTTCTTGGCAGAGCCGGCGGAGACCTTATCGAGACCCTCAACTGTGTCGTTGGATGGGCTCTGGAATCGGGACCTCGCTCTAGTCGACTGTGTAGGTGCCATGTAGCTAGGAACAGCAGGAGAGCCTGCCAGGCTCTCGTCATCCCCCACGGACGAGCCTGCTATGCTGTGCCTCCTGCTGATCCGCTCCAGGCTCATACTGGCCATGCTCCTCGTTTCATCGTCCACAGGGGCCGCCAGCCCCATCCTCGGGCTCGCTGATCTTACTTTTGCAGCCACGATCGGAGGCTTGGACTGGGGGGTTGAAGGTGAGTTGCGGGTTGAAGTGCGAAGTGGCTTTTGGGCTGTCGGCAAAGTCCTGTCAAGGATGCTATCACGACGAGCATAGGATTTTGTTATCTCCCCACCATTGACACTCGTAGCAGCACTCTTTACGGAGGCACGATCGCTGTTCAGATCCTTGTCTACCGTGCTGCTCCGGCTTTCCCATGGCCTTGCTGCCATCCAGCGCTCCAACCAGCTCCAACCCCAGTGTGGGTTGTTGGGGTCCATAAACATTGGGTTTGCAGACCTTGATGAGTTCTTCCCCTGATTTATGGCAAATTACAAGGGGATCAAAACAGTCAAATGGATCCAAAACTAGGTGTGTGAATGCCACTGCATGGAGATTGTGTCGTAGTGTATTTTGGAGTGTCCTTATCGTGTCCTACATGGACACGGCAACCATTTTGGAGCATATGTGGCTGAAGATTGAAGAACAGAAGTGATATCGATGAACCAAGAATAAAATGTGCATGAATGACAACACATGGAAGATCTACTGAGGCCAGATGCAAGGACGAAGCCTTCAAGGAAATAACTGACAGCCATACTGCAGAGTACCTGATGGGTAAATGCATAAGCTAATGCTCTTTCTCGTCTTACAGCAGCCTCTTGTTTGCTCAACAGACTTGCTTCGATTTGTTCTTTGGATTGCAGACTGTCATCCCACTCATCGCCCATCTGTTAGCAAATGAAGATCAGTAGCCTAAATCATCAGAAAACTTTAAATAGTATCCAGCAACAAGAAAATTGACGAGGAAAGAAACTCAATGGCACCAGTGAGAAAAGAGAGAGAAACCTTGTCGATATTTATGGGATTATGAAATAGAAATGGAATAAGGTTTTGTATGTATTAGCCATGTTACACAAACAAATGCTGATCAGTTCTGTATCAAGCATTTGCCAACAAGGAATGGCCCTTCCATTGGGATTCTCAAGTGCAACAGAACAACCTATGGTTCAGCACTAGAAATTTCAATCTCATTTAAGAATGCTCTTGGCGTTTTTAATTTCACTTCTCTACAACTTTTAGTAGCTATTAGCATTTGCAACACAATATTGCTGGACCCAGTGTAAAGACTGACAGCATATCTACTTATATAGCTTCTATAAGCTTCTATTTCAATCTCCCGTGTGTAAACTATATCATTTTACACATGAATCTGTTCATCTAAGGTTGCATAAATTTCTTAAATATACTTAGAGGATGCAACCTCCTAACTCCAGACATTCATTATGCAGGAGTGACGAGGGGAGATCCTCATACATAGTATTATGTTGAGAATTGTTATGGCATTGCATTTATCCTTTTATCTTTGTTCATATTTCACTGGAAATACATATGCATATTGAACGAATCAAATGAGAACGAGAATGCACGCATCAATGTACACAAATAATAATAATAATAACAACTAAACCTAAAAATAACCCAATTCTTTTAAACCGACCCAATAGCTAATCTAAAAAATGACTAAGATGAGATAATGTCGTTCACTCAACAAACTTAGACAGTCCAAGTTTGAGCGGGAATCTAGTTGCTCAATGTAAAGTTGTAAACAGACTATAACAAAGCAGAGATCAAGCTGCTCAATTACTTGTCAAGCCAAGCTTAGATATGCGATCCGACAGACTCTAAGTAGAGCTTACCCTGTAAAAAAAATTACGAAAGAAAAATCAAGGTGAGTTGGCTTGGCTCATTACACACTTAGTAAGGGCTCTCACACCAACAGTTAACTTCGACATCATCTACATATCAATTCAAAAAGGGATGACATTAAGAAATGCTCGCAACACAAGTACTCGATGCCAGATGGCATTTATGGCATCCAATTATGACATCCTTATAGATAATTAGGCTATAAGTGTAATCTTACTTTAATCCAATGTTTGCTAGACCTTACCATTCACACAACTCCTAAAAGCATTTATACTTCATGATCATGCATCTTAATACTTCTTGGAAACTAAAGTATGCGGTCATAATTTTAGAACTAGGCTAAGCTACAAAAGTGACAGGTCAAGTGGATGTCCCCCTATTCTTATGTATTTAAATAGAAAGTTTAGTTTAAGATAATGCACAGTAATTTGTATGAAAGTTTCACAAACTCATGTCGAATAACTATAATTATGTTGTTGGGTTTGCTCATAGTTTCCTATTTGTTGAAGGACTTGGAAACAAGTCCAAGTCAAATTAGGAGTTTTGGATAGTCCAATGAGTATTTGCTAACGGGCCTTGGATTGTTATGATGCATGGTTGGTTTCCTTATGTGCATGTGCTTTGAACGGATTAGAGTTGGCTGTTTGGCATTCAGCACAAGAAAAGTAGCAAGAGGCTACTCCTACTATGAATAGAAGTCCCTACTATATCATGTAGATACATAGAGATGGTTCTTGGTTAGGTAGCATTTGAGTACGGAAAGTAACAACATGCAAAGGAAAGCAACAGAAGGTGGTTATTGGGTGTAGCAACACAAGCAAGAAAGTAAGGAAGAGGGGAGAGACTGAATAAAAGAACAATTTTATTTTGTAGTTCACGGATAGTTCAAACTTCTTTTTTGGCTTCTCTCCGTTTCCTCGGTAATTTTTCCGGGTTGATTTCTATACCGAAGTCTAGCAAAATCTTGAAAATTGTTTTATAATATTGATATTATAGTAGCTATCTTGCTCTTATGGCGTTTTTTTTTATCAATTAGGTTTTTCTAACATAATCCTTGTGTCTTTGTGCTTGTATTTTTATTTTTCAAAAAATCGGCCACGAGTCATGTCATTGCTTGTCGGTTCATCGCAGATGTGATTCTTACGAAATATATTCTCGAGTTATTCCCAACAAAGTAGTATCAGAGCTTATATCATAAAGATCGCCAATGACGGCGAACACCACGACCTCCAATACTTCGAGGCAAAGATCGACAACAAAGGGAATTTCGTGTTATGGCATAGAAGATTACAGACTTTTTTTGTACAACAAGACCTTCACAATGTCTTATTGAAAAAAATCCAAGAAGTCAGAGGCAGTAAATGATGACGAGTGAGAGGAGATGGAGATGCGTGTTACTAGCATCTTCAGATTGTGTTTAGGGGATAGTATGATCCTCAACGTCATAGATGAAAATACAACTATGGGACTTTGGGAGAAGTTGTATCTTGCAAAGAACTTTCCAGGAAAGCTTTCCTTGAAGCAGAAGTTGTTCAGTCAGAGGATGGAGGAAGTTGAAAATTTGTTGGAGCATTTAAACGTCAAGTCTTGAACTAACTCAGCACCATTGGTGTCAAGATGAAAGAAGAAGACATGACACTTGTGCTTCTTGTCTCGCTTCCTACTTCGTATAAGCACATGTGGCAATGCACTTATATGAAAAGGATATGATGCTGTCGGATATCGTCATTGACACCTTGTTGTTGTTAGAAAATAGCCTTACGTTTAGGGGTGAGCACGTTTAGGGGTGAGCAACTGATGGGTGACAATGGAAGTAGAAGGATGTTTGACAATGGATCGGGAGTGACACAATCTCGATTTGAGCATAGTTTTGCAGTATCGTCCGAACGATACTGATACGATAAGCCTGATACCGATACAGTTGACATGTTTCGATCCGATACCGACCACTACCGATGTTGGGGTCTCTTTTCCATTCAATTCAGTAGAGAAAGTTGAATGACAAAGATTGAAAAATAGAAAAATAGTGTCAACAAAATGATTTATTGAAAATGTTATAGTGTAATTAATATAATTTCTTATTGATAAGTATTAGTCATTACCATTTGTTAAAGTTGTATATCTATAAATTTACAAAATTCATCCTAAAAATATTATTCAATTTAAAACTAACGAGAAATAATATATAATATATAAAATTATGTCTAAATGTATCAAATATATTGCAGGTAAACCAATGAGCATGCAAACCAATCAACAAGGATGACTATTGTTTTATTTAAATTCAAAAGTACTAAGAAATAACACATAAAATACTTCAATTTATGCCTAAATGTGCAAAATATTTTTTTTTCCTAAAATTGGCTAATTTTTAAAAATTATTTGCTTTTCAATACCAAAAAAATCCGATACTCCGATCCGAAATCGATGATAGTGGCGAACACGATGCCCGATACCGATTATGAAATTGGTACCGCAAATCTTGGATTTGAGAGAAAAAAGGATGGTACGCAATGTTACAATTGCAAGGAGATTGGCCACATTAGAAGAAAATATCTACATCGCATGGTGAAGAAAGATTCTAGAATTACGACTTTGGTAGCAGAAAAAGGTAGTGACAATTGTATAATCAGCTCACAATATTCTTGAGCAAACTACTCCTACCTGGATATTAGATTCTGATTGTTCTCTCTCTCTCTCTATATATATATATGCTCAGATGTGTCTTGCTTTATATATTTTTCTTTAGAGAAAAGACTTATATTGTTTGTTTGGGTGATGATCGGTTTGTGAGATTGTCGGTAAAAGAAAAATAGATATTAAGATGTACAATTGCATAGTGCACAAGCTTGGTAGGGTATAGTACGTAACGAAGATGCGCAAGAATCTCTATCATTGGACACATTAGACTCTGTGCGCTGTGGATTTTCAGCAAAATGTGGAGTTCTAAGGACGAGACGTGGTTGCACCTTGTTCATGAAGGAAGAAAAATGCGATAATCTTTACCAACTGATAGGAGATGCCGTACGAGGTAGTGCACCTATTATTTCTGCTACTGCAAAGCTGGGTATTCAGGATGGTTCTTTTGCAGTGGATCAACCTTCTATGGCTCGAGGACAAAGAGTCAGATTCGTAATTGATCCAAGTGCGACAATAGTGATTTTGGAATGCCCAGACGTAGACAATATTATGATGATGAAGTGTGCATTCGGATCAGGCTCGAGTTAGGAGTTTGTGACAGGGTGGTTACTGTTAGTCCCGAGGCGCAATTTTCGATGGAAAACTGAGAAAATGAAACAATTGTAAAAACAATGTTTCTATGCAACACTTCAAAGAAGGTGCACAACAGAGATCCTAGAAGGATTCTGGATTACGAAAATCTAAAAAGATTTCGTAACAGCAGCAAACAATAGTAATACTTCTAAAAAAAAGGTACAAATCGAATAGCCAGCAGCAGCAGCGAAGTGGATGACAGGCGAAAGATGGAAGAACAGCTTGCTGGGGTGAATGATCATCGTTGCTCAAAGGTTAATTTGCCCTCACACGAACAGCTTCCAGGAACCAGCAAGTTCGACGGAGAACTTTGGAACACTCCGCTCTTGTGACTTCTCGGATGACGCACGGACTCCTGTACAAAAGTAGTGCTGGTGCAACGCCTTCTCTTCTCTCTCAAAGTCTGTGGAAATTCGTAAGGAATTCTGAACAGAACTTGTGTTAAAAAAACTTGTTCTGTTCTTATGTCTCTTGTGTGTGTATTCATTGTGAGAGAGAAGAGAGCCTTATATAAGCCCGCACTGTAACTGCTCAGTTAGCATAACGTTCGGGACGTGGAAAAAATCGCCCCGAACGTGCCGTAACCGCTCAAATCGTACACAAACACGATCTGAGTCAACTTGCGCACAGAGCGCGCAACTTGCGCCACCCGCGCAACTTGCACACTGCGCGCACAGCACTACTTGCGCCACCTGCGCCACACGCACCGCGCGCAACCTGCACAATCCGCGCAATGCGCACACTGGTCCACTCGCGCAACTTGTGCCACTTGCGCACCGCACGCACCCTGCACAAACCGCGCACTGCGCCATTAGCGCAACTTGCGCCACTTGCGCACCGCGCGCACCATGCGCAAACCGCGCAACGCGCACAAGAGGCTGCGCAAGAGGCTCGACAACTTAAACACACTATGCGCATAGCGACGATGCTGACGTGCTAAGTGCAAAATGCGCAAACAAAATGCCACATTACGTCTCATGAGCCCAAGTCCGAGTCTGAGTCCGAGTCGCTAAGCCCCTACAGGGCTTAGGGCTTAGCTCCAATGGAAATTAATTTCCCAAGAGCAAAAAGTATGAATGCTTTCATTGTTGATTTAGCCTTTTTTCCATTAAAAAAAATACCCCCACATGGCATACCCATGTGCACCTCCACACCACATGTGCATCTCTAAACAAGCATAGTTATTATATAGAGATACAACTCCTTTGGCCTAGCCGATGTGGGACTAAACTTTCCAATAAAAAGGCCAAACTCCAACAATCTCCCACATATCTCGATATGTATGGGTTTGAGTGTTCCTCACAGTAACTTTCCATTATGCATTAGGAGAGATGTCGCTAACGACTTGAATCTTCCCGCATGGGTCAAATAACAGACTATAATACAAGAATGGACTAAACCTTGAATTATGCACCATAGGTGAAATTTTTTCCACTCACATAATGTAGTTACATGTGCTTCTGGCTACACATTAAAAGCCATGTGCCAGCCTGATTTCAGTGTATAATTTTGGGCGTCTACAAGTTTACCCTCAAGAGACGGCCTGATATCTCTTTGTCCATACACTATAGGTGAGTTCTTTATTAAAGAGACATGGCATGAAGCGCTTTGCGCTTCCCTTGTGGTGCTACGCAGCTATGACATGGCCTAAAGCCGAGGCCTTACCCCTTACCGGGAACCTCATCGTAGTGTCATACTACTGTAGCATGAGATCACCGCCTCTTTGTAGTGCCATATACCCAGCATGAAGCCTTAGGCTCCCTTGCGGTGTTACATTGCAACGACATGGCTTGCAAGGCCGAGGCTTTATCCCTAATCCGGTACATCATCGTGGTGTCGTGCCACTGTAACATGAGGAACTCCTCCCCTTTGTAGTGCTGACTACACCCCTCTTTATTTCAACATACAACATTAGGATACCTGCCTATTTGCGGTACTACGCCGCTGTGACTTGGCTCGCAAAGCCGAGGCATTACCCCTTTCGGGAACCTCATGGTGGAGTCACCCCACAGTAGCATGGAGTTTCACTCCTTGTAGTGCTGCGCTACCGTGCTTCCTATAAAGCACACCAAGCATTGACTCTGCCTGAGAACTCATTAAGGCGTTTAAGCCAACCTTCCCACAGGATCCGTTTTCCGCAGAAAACAACAGTAGACAACAGTAGTTGTAGGTCTGTAACCTCTCCATGCCCAATAGGACATGTACCCACCATTCCTGATATTCTTCCGATTAATGGTCCTCCCTTGAACCAAAAGCTAGATGCCTAGTAGATTTCTCTTTGAACTAACAGTATAAAACTTTATGGTAGAATTGCAATAATACAATATCAGAATGCCTTCAAGCCCATTTTACTTTTTGTGTCATCGACCAGCTGGCGCTTGAGGCCCTTGGTGAACGGATCCGCCAGGTTCTCCCGACTCCGAACATCAATCACTGCAATAACACCTCTTGATGAGATCGTGTACTGCCCTGCTTCAACCGCACAGTCCTCTTCTTTCCGTTGAAGAGGTCATTTGATGCCACCGTCGCAGTCGCTTGGTTGTCGCAGTATATCGGTATTGCCGGTATTTGCGCCCCAACCACTGGAAGATCATACATGAGCTCCCGAAGCCATTCTGCTTCCTCCGCTGCGGTATCAAGTGCAAAGAACTCAGATTCCATGGATGACCGCGAGAGCATAGTCTGCTTCTTCGACTTCCACGATATAGCAGCTCTACCCATTATGAAAATGAATCCACTTATGGACCTCTCGCTCTCCACCTCTGAGCACCAGCTGGCATCACTGAAGCCTTCCACTACCGGCGGATCTCCGCTATAGTGCAGTGCATATGTCTGAGTCTTCTTGAGATATCTCGTAATCCGTTTTACAGCTTTCCAGTGCTCAATACCTAGGTTGCTCGTGAAACGACTCAGCATTCCCACGACGAAAGCTATATCAGACCTTGTGACAGTAGTAGCATACATCAAACTCCCGATGACGCTTGCATACTCCAGCTGCCTGACGTTTCCCCTGTATTAGGCTTCAGCTTCATATCACACATGTACGACATATCGATCCCTAGAAGATCCTGATACCCGTAACGTGTGATCATCTTCTCAATATAATGAGACTGCGACAGCGCTAGTCCAGTGTCTGTCCGGATGATCTTGATCCCTAAGATCACATCAGCTTCTTCCAAGTCCTTCATACTGAACTTGCTCGAGATGAACTTCTTTGTCTCCGTGACACAACCCATATTCGTACCCAGGATAAGCATGTCATCCACGTACAGACAAACGATCACCCCTCTTCCATCAGCGAACTTCGTGTAAACACACTTGTCCGTCTCGCTGACCATATAACCATTTGACCTTATAACCTTGTCAAATTTTTCATGCCACATCTTGGGAGCCTGTTTAAGACCGTACAAGAATTTCACCAACTTGCAGACTTTGTCTTCAAGACACTTGATGACAAATCCCTCTGGCTGTTGCACATAAATCTCTTCGGTCAGCTCGCCATTTAGGAAAGTTGTTTTTACATCCATCTGATGTATCACCATCTTATGTATCGCTGCGAGAGCAATCAACATTCTGATGGTGGTCATCCGGGCTACTGGAGCATACGTGTCAAAGTAGTCGATCCCCTGCTTCTGAGAAAACCCCTTGGCTACCAACCTAGCCTTGAACTTGTCAATCGTATCGTCTGCTTTCATCTTCTTCTTGAAGATCCATTTGCATCCGATAGATTTTGCTCATTCAGGAAGATCAACCAACACCCAAGTGTTATTTGAGGTGACAAAATCAATTTCATTGTCAATCGCCTCCTTCCAGAAAACCACGTCTCTGATCTTCATCGCCTCACCATAGGTAAACGGATATGCTTCCACATGATAGGTGACAAAGTCACTTCCGAAGTCCTTCGGCCTCCTCACACGCTTAGCTGACGGCTCAGCTAGTTCTGGTTCAACCGTTGTTTCAACAAACATCTTCTTGGACCACATCCTCATTGAAGACTTCCGTATCTTGCGCACCCTTATTGTTCTCCGGAACATCCGCTAGAACAATGTTCTTGTGCCTTACAAATTTGTCTTCAAAATATTCAGCGTCGCAAGATTCAATAATATGATTGGACTCAATATCAAGAAATCTCCGAGCATCACTCTTCTCGGCATACCCCAAGAAGATCATCTTTGTAGTCCTTGTCCCAAGCTTGTGAATCTTCAGATCTGGAAGCTTGACATATGCCAGACACCCCCACACTCGAATGACATTCAAGTTAGGTTGACCTTGAACCAGAGTTCATGAGGAGTAATGTCTGAAGTTGCATGAGGCACTCTATTTAGAATAAAAATGGCCGTCAATGCAGCTTCTCCCCAGTAGCACTTTAGAAGACCCGCAGTCAACAACATTGAGTTAATCATTTCTGTTAACGTTCTGTTCTTCCTCTCTGCTACTCCGTTTGATTGAGGAGAGTATGGAGCCGTAGTCTCATTGACAATTCCATGTTCTTTGCAGAATGATGCGAATACATGAGACTTGTACTCTCCACCTCGATCACTTCTTATTTTTTTGAGTTGTCCAGTCTGCCATTCAGCTTCGGCCCTGAACTCCTTGAACTTCTCGAATGCTTCGTCTTTAGCCTTCAGCAAGTAGACGAACGCATACTTTGAGAAGTCATCGATGAAGGTTATGAAATACTTCATCCCAGTCTTTTTAGATAATTGTTTGAAGTCACAGATATCAGAGTGTACCAACTCTAGAAGATATGTACTTCGATTAACCCGAGGAAAGTGTTTCCTTGTGATCTTCGTTTTGAGCACAAACTTCACATTTTTCTACCTTATCCCAACATTTGGAGATAAGTCATAAACAAGACATTTTGTTTATTCGTTTACAATGAACATGTCCTAGCCTATTATGCCACAACTCAGAAGTATAAGCAGAAGGAGTGATTGCATTAATTACATTGGACTAATTTACAAGCTGAATTTTGAACATTCCTTTGGTACAAAAAACTTTCCTGAAATATGTTCCCTTTATGGACATCACCATCTGGCCAGCATTGATGTCCATCCTGAAGCCTGCGTTGCAGAGTAGGCCTCCCGAGATCAGGTTATTTGTGATAGCAGGTACATGCTTCACACCTTGAAGCGTCAGAGACTTCCCTGAAGTCAGCTTCAAAACCACCGTCCCGATCCCAAGCACTTCAGTATGTGCCTGGTTCGCCACCATAACCACTTCAGAAGTTGGTGTATAGGTGGTGAACTACTCCTTGCTGGAGCAGACAAGGCAGGTGGCTCCAGTGTTTACCCACCAGTCAGAGTCAGCTCCCACCGCATCGACCTGCGCAATCATAGCAACAACGTCAGTGATCATAGATACCTTGCTAGGCTCTCCTTGCTCTGATTGCTTGGTTTTTGCTTTGCATTTATTCTTGAAGTGGCCTTTCTTGCCACACTTGAAACAAAGCATCTGAGACTTTGCCTTCTTTTGCTTGATGGAAGTCCCCTTCACGTTCAGATTGTTAGGGTCCTTCTTGCTGTGGGAAGCCGTATGTTTTTCCCTTGGTTCCCTAGTATGAACCAGATTGGCATTAGCCAATTGCTTGGACAGTGCGTTCACCTTCAGTTGAGCCCTCATCTGGTCCTCAACGTAGATTTTCTGCGGGAGATCGTCGAGAGTGATCTCCAACTTCTTCCTATGCATGTTTGCATAGAACTTGCTCCACCCAGCAGGGAGCTTCGAAACGATCCCTCCAACAACAAACTTGTCGGAGAGGGGCATCGCCTCGTCTTTGTAATGCCTGTGGTTCGTATTGCGTATCTTGGTATACGTGTACGTATTCTTGACTCGTATTGCGTATTTTTCCTGCATGATTATTTTAGCATGTCATTGGTTATGGCTTAGCTTGGTTCGGCTTAGCTTGGTTTGGTTTGCTTGTGGGTTCATCACGAACCAAAAGAAAACCCCCACCTACCACCACCACCCTCATTTATATTTCCACCTAACTCTCTCTCTCTTCATTTTATTCTTCTCCTTCACTTCTTCTTCTCCACCATTTACTCTTCCACCTACCAGGAAAGAGAGCTAGGCAAGTGCAAACTTGCTTCATGATGGATCTCAAGTTTTATTGTTCCATTCTCTTCCTTACTTGATTCTAAGCCTCTTTAGAACTTGACATTTTTGGATTTGATGGATGGATTCTTGTAGATCTAAGTTTGTAAACTTTTCGGTTTTTCTTGGTTTTGATCTTTAAAACTTGGTTATTTCGAAAACTAGTGTTTCTATGTTGTAGAGAATACAATTTCATGCAGTTTTGGCTTTTGTTTCACTTGATTTCGGCTTCGGATGAGGAAGTTATGGCCAAAACAATTTCTGGTCATTTCTAGGTTCATCTGCAGCATAATCAGCATGTCGCAGAAGGCGCATGTCGCAGTAGGTGCATGTTGCAATGAAGCGCATGTCGCGGTAGCCGCATAGCATGTCGCAGAAGGCGCATGTCGCAGTAGGTGCATGTTGCAATGAAGCGCATGTCGCGGTAGCCGTATAGCATGTCGCAGAAGGCGCATGTCGCAGTAGGCGCATGTTGCAATGAAGCGCATGTCGTGGTTGCCGCATATCATGTCGCAGAAGGCGCATGTCGCAGTAGGCGCATGTTGCAATGAAGCGCATGTCGCGGTAGCCGCATATCATGTCGCAGAAGGCGCATGTCGCAGAAGGCGCATGTTGCAATGAAGCGCATGTCGCGGTAGCCGCATATCATGTCGCAGAAGGCGCATGTCGCAGAAGGCGCATGTTGCAATGAAGCGCATGTCGCGGTAGCCGCATATCATGTCGCAGAAGGCGCAAGTCGCAGAAGGCGCATGTTGCAATGAAGCGCATGTCGCGGTAGCCGCATATCATGTCGCAGAAGGCGCATGTCGCAGTAGGCGCATGTCGCGGTAGGCGCATATCATGTCGCAGTTGAGCCACATGAGGTGCATGTCGCGATAGGCGCATATCATGTCGCGCATGAGCCGCATTAAGGCGCATGTCGCAGTAGGCGCATATGGTGTCGCAGTTGCATGCATGTCGCAGAATAGGCCGCATAATGCATATTTTGACTATTACTATCTGTTATATGTCCTAATTGATTGAATTATTGCTCGAATTTCTCCCAACTCCCAACGTGGAAGTTGTAGATCTTTTCCTTAGTAGCAAGAATATGTCTCTAGTTATTTTATGCAAGTTTCTCTCATTCATAATATTGTAAGAATAGAACACGATAGTGGCCCGCTGTGGTGCACTCTTGACAAGTAAACTGACATGATATATCTCGGCATGCTGTTACGACAGCTAGCCTGATATGACAAGTATGAAAGACTTGGACACCGTGGGTGATTGTGTTTGTACAAATAAACTAGTACTGTCTTGCATCATGTTTAGGATGGGGACCCCTGAGTACCACGGTCAGGGGTACCTACTGAAATGGACTAAGGCTAATTAACTAGAATGATTCAGTAGTCATGAAGAGATTTTCAGCTACAGGCAATCCCGTTATCTGGGCGCATTCAGTGGACTTGTAGCCTACCGACGAGTAGGGCACATTTCCAGCACACAGTCATGTGGTGCACCCTTCATAAACGGACATTCGACCCGGATAACCGGATGGTCTGCAGGGCTTGTGGCTGTTGGGATAATCTCATTGCATCTTGCTAGTAACTAGGCATGTGATAACCCTAGTTAGTTAAAAGTATCAAGCCGTACTCTTGATTGGCCGTGATTGATTGGATGAAGTTTATTCCAGCTTAGTATGATCCTGATCCTGTACAAGATTGTAACAGGACATGATTTCTTGTATCGATAAATGATGGGATACCAAGTTCTGTTCAGATGAAGGGTTACAACCCCGGTCCTTGTTTGGTTTAAGGGTTGTAACTTGGCTATCTGAATAGTTCTATGGTTATCTTATCATATATCGTCCTGCTTATTGTGCCTGCCTTAACTATAAAGATCAGGGGTCCAGTTCTGCTCAGGCGAAGGGTTACAATCCCGGTCCTTGTTTGGTTTAAGGGTTGTAACCTGGCTTCCGGAGCAGTTCTGTGTCCTCTCTTCGTTTATTGTCTTATTGCAACCCCCTGTCATGCTCGTCATGTTTTACCTTTACTTCAATACCATGATTATTTATACTGGCCTTAACAATAAAGATCAGGGGTCCAGTTCTGTTCAGGCGAAGGGTTACAACCCCGGTCCTTGTTTGGTTTAAGGGTTGTAACCTGGCTTCCGGAGCAGTTCTGTGTCCTCTCTTCGTTTATTGTCTTGTTACCTTATCAATAGTAATTGAGGCGGGTTTCTATTCAGGCGAAGGATTGCAACCCCGGTCCTTGTTTGGTTTAAGGGTTGCAGTCTGGCTACTTGAATGGTTTCTCCGTGTTCAATATATATTTGTTATCTCAGTTATTATCGGTATCTTTTAATTACCTTACTATTTATTTGTGATATGCTGGTTTTAGTTCCTAAGTGAAGCCTCCTTTGTGACACTTGCTCTTTCTGGGGTCTGACCCAGCTGGTTTTGTGTGGCCAGATATCGGAGCAGCACCAGAGGATCCACCTGTCTTCCAGCCCGATGGTGACCACCAGGCGTAACCAGGGCAACGAGTGGGTTTCTTTTGTCCTTCCACTCTATTTGTAAAATTATTCTTTTGAGGCGTTTAGCCGGCGAGCACGTGTTAGCTCGTATTGCACCTTTATTTACTGTCTGCCTACGGGCTGTAACATGATTGACAAATCCTAGGGTTGATCATGTATTGACTAAAACTTTTGCTAGTCCTGACATTTTGTACGACTAGCTTCATGATCATCCAATATGTAATGTATGGGACGCCTTACTATTGTATATTGATGCTCTAATATCTTGTGACTGCTACTACTTGCTTGTGATTGAGACAATAGGTTTGATCTTGACCAAAGGAGACTGATGGATTGTAGTTAAACCCTCATATATCTAGACAGCCGTGACCGTATAGTGACGTGGATTCCATTTCATTATACGTAGCTGGCTATGTCAGCCCCCGCTCTCCAGTATTCTGGTTCTGGGGCATGACATGGTTTTAGTGGTGGCCCATGCAGGTCTTGTAATTCAAGATATGTGAGGGTTTACCGAATAGATGTCTCAATCAGTACTCGCCCTTGATCTCTACTCGTATCCTCATGATCCCTGAAAATCTTGACCTGATCACATGCATGTATCGTTGATCTGTCCTGGTCCTTCCTTATTGTTCCCTATGTCGTCTTCTTCAGCGGCATTGTTCCTGGACCTGCCGATCAGCAAGGCGGAGCACCTCCAGCGGACCAGCAGCAACCTGGAGATCAAGCCCAACATTCAGGAGTGGCCTCCAGAGTTATGCCTACTGAAGGAGAACCGCCAATTCAGCCCGTCCAGCCTGCAGAGCCTAATGATGGCACTTTGGCGGGTCTCATCAGGTCCCTATTAGCTTCCCAGGATCGTCGCGGAGATGCCTTGCACCAGGCGGTGGCAGACGCTTTGACCAGAGGAGGTCATCAGGGTAATAGCGCGGCCAACAGCTTCAAACGCTTGAACCCTCCCTTCTTCGACGGCAGTGAAGATGCGATCGCTGCAGATGCATGGCTTCAGGACACAGAGGTGATTCTAGAAGCAGCCAAGACTCCAGAGAACGAGAAGGTGGCCGTAGTGCGCCTGCAGTTACTAGATCTTGCCCGCAGCTGGTGGGCAGCGCAGGCCGATGGATTAGTGGCCCCTATTTCATGAGCAGTATTCAGGAAGAGATTCCAGACCAAGTATTTTGATGCTGTAGCTCGGTATGATCTACAGACGAGGTTCACTAATCTGAAGCAGATGGGCAGGACGGTCGATGGATATGCGACCGAGTTCTCCAGGCTTAGTCGGTTTGCTCCCACCTTGGTGGCGACCGAGTTCGATAGAGCCCAGCGGTTCCAGCAGGGGCTTCATCTGGAGATTCTATTGGCGGTGGAGCAGTTTGAGCATCAGACCTTTGATGCAGTACTACGGGCAGCCCGGAGGCATGAGTACACCTCCCAGAGGATCGTGGATAGGACCGGAGGTCGGAAGCGATCTCACGGCCAGATGAATCAGTCTTCAGCACCAGCCCCGGCAGCCAGGGCTTTGACCATTGGAGCTCCGAGACGGGCGGCCTCAGTGACGTCGGTTCAGCATTCCACCCCGACGCACCCTCAGCAGCAGAAGCAGAAGCAGTCTTCCGCAGTGGGATGTTCACACTGCGGGAAGCCAGGGCATGTGGTGTCAGAGTGTCGTAGAGCACAGGGTTTGTGCTTGGTTTGTGGTGCCCCGGACCACAGGGTTGGGAACTGCCCGAACAGGGGAAGTTCATCCGCTTTCTCTAGTCCTTCAGTTAGAGGACCAGCACCAGTCCAGCAGCAGCAGCTGCAGTACCCGTTTCCGAGGCCATTGCCGACGCAGGCCCAGGCATTCCAGCAGCAGAGACCGCAGCAGTATGCCCAAGCCCAAGCCCTGATCCAGAGCAGGCAGAGGAATTTTCAGCAGAGGGGACCCGCACCCAGAGGACATGGTCAAGTGCTGGCTTTGACCATGGGAGAAGAAGGAATAGCACCAGGTGAGGTGGTAGCAGGTACTATTCTCGTCAACACCTTTCCAGCTTCAGTATTATTTGATTCTGGTGCCTCGCATTCATTTATGTCTGCACGATTTGCGACACGGGTAGGACTGGAGCCCGAGTCATTATCAGTAAGGCTCAATATACTTACTGGTAACGGACTTGTGGGAGTAGATAGAGTGTTTTCCTCGTGTCGGGTCGTAGTTAGCGGTAGAGAATTCCCCGCTAGATTGATAGAGTTCCCGATGGCCGATTATGATGTGGTCTTAGGGATGGATTGGTTGAGGGACCAGTATGCTAGGATAGACTGCCACATTGGCAGGGTTATTTTTAGCATTCCAGGCGAGCCAGAGTTTTCTTTCTCCCGAGGCGAAGTTGAACCTTCTCCTCCATTATTGCGGATGGCAGTAGCAGCAGTGCAGTTGCCTCGGATAGTCGAAGAGTTTCCAGATGTTTTCCCAGAAGAGCTTCCAGGGATGCCGCCAGAGCGAGAGATCGAGTTTACCATCGACTTGATTCCCGGGACAGCCCCAGTGTCAGAAAGAGTCTACAGGATGGCGCCATCAGAGCTAGAGATATTGTACAAGATGATTGAAGAACTCAGAACCAAGGGATTCATTCGTGCTAGTGGATCGCCTTGGGGAACCCCGATGCTTCTTGTGAAAAAGAAGGATGGTACGTCCAGATTGTGTGTTGATTATCGTACCTTGAACTCGGTGACAATCAAGAACAGATACCCTCTCCCGAGGATAGATGACTTGTTTGATCAACTCAAAGGGGCGTCAGTATTTTCGAAGATTGACTTGCGGTCAGGATACCATCAGATCAGAGTCAGAGAGCAGGACATCCCGAAGACAGCTTTCAGATCTAGATATGGGCATTGGGAGTTCCTTGTGATGCCATTTGGAGCAACCAATGCGCCGGCTGTATTCATGGACCTCATGAATCGCATCTTTATGCCTTATTTGGATCAGTTCGTGATTGTATTCCTAGACGACATCCTGGTCTACAGCAAGAGTGAAGCGGAGCATGAGCATCACCTTAGAGTTGTTCTTCATATTCTCAGAGAGCACCAGTTGTATGCCAAGTTCAGTAAATGCGAGTTCTGGCTCGATCGTATTTCATACTTGGGTCATATCATCACCCGAGGAGGAGTAGAAGTGGATCCCCAGAAGATCGTGGCCATTGAAACATGGCCAGTACCTAGCACAATGGCAGAAGTTCGTAGTTTTCTTGGCTTAGCCGGCTACTACCGGCGATTTGTTTCAGACTTTGCTCGAATTTCTACGCCATTGACCCAGTTGACCCGCAAGGATGTGCAGTTTGCTTGGACAGCAGAATGCCAGGATTCTTTTGAGAGGTTGAAGCGAGGCTTGATGACGGCTCCTATTCTCACGCTTCCAGATGGAACTGGAGGATTCTCAGTGTATTGTGATGCTTCGGGCAGAGGTTTAGGATGTGTTCTGATGCAGCATGGGAAGGTAATAGCTTATGCGTCACGACAACTTCGTGATCATGAGAGAAATTACCCAACCCATGACTTGGAGCTGGCAGCAGTAGTGTTTGCACTTAAGTTGTGGAGGCACTACCTATACGGAGATAGGGTGAAAATTTTCACCGACCACAAGAGCCTGAAGTATGTTTTCACCCAGAAGGATCTTAACATGCGTCAGAGGAGATGACTGGAGCTGCTTGTGGATTATGATGTCAACCTGCAGTATCACCCAGGGAAGGCCAACGTTGTTGCAGATGCATTGAGCAGGAGGGCAGGAGTTTATTTCCTGACAGCGCAACCAGAACTGTTAGCCGATCTTCAGAAGATGGGTGTAGAAGTTGTCCTCCCTTCCAGTGCGGCATTGATGGCCAGCATGCAAGTTCAGTCCACTATAGTCGAGAGGATCCGGATGGCGCAGTCAGCAGATTCCAAGCTTCAGCGACTCAGAGCAGAGTGTGAGGCAGGACGAAGACAAGAGTTATGCATTCATAAAGACGGTACACTTCGACATGGTAAGCGTCTTTGTGTACCCAGTGGAGATATCAGACAGGAGATCATGGCAGAGTCCCACAGTTCGCAGTATTCCATTCATCCCGGTGGCACGAAGATGTACCGTGATATTCGTCAGCACTTTTGGTGGAATGGTATGAAGAGGGAGATAGCCCGGTTTGTCTCTCGTTGTTTAGTCTGCCAACAAGTTAAGGCTGAACATCAGAGACCAGCTGGACTACTTCAACCATTGCCGATTCCCGAGTGGAAATGGGAGCATATAACCATGGACTTTGTGACTGGATTGCCTAGATCTCCGGCTGGCAGAGACGCTATTTGGGTTGTCATAGACAGGCTCACAAAGGTGGCTCACTTTCTCCCGTTCAGAGTTGGTCAGTCGACGGCTCAGCTAGCAGAGATGTATCTCCGGCAGATTGTCAGGTTGCACGGTGTACCAGTCAGTATCACTTCAGACAGAGATTCAAGATTTACGTCGCACTTTTGGCGTAGCTTGCAAGAAAGTTTGGGAACTCACCTCCAGTTCAGTTCAGCTTATCACCCGCAGACAGATGGCCAGTCGGAGCGTACGATCCAGACTCTTGAAGATATGTTGCGGTCATGTACACTCGACTTCGGTGGTTCGTGGGAAGATCACGTGCACCTGGTGGAGTTCTCGTACAACAACAGTTTCCAAGCCAGTATCCAGATGGCTCCGTTCGAGGCATTGTATGGTAGGAAGTGTCGATCCCCGCTAGCCTGGGACGATATTGGAGAGAGGTAGATGCTTGGTCCGGAAATGATTGCTCAGACCGTTGAAGTGGTCAGAAGAGTCAGAGATCATCTTCGAGTTGCCCAAGATCGCCAGCGTCATTGGGCCGATTCTCATCGGCGACCCCTTGAATTTTCTGTCGGCGACCATGTATTCCTTAGGATCTCGCCTACCCGTGGCGTCATTCGTTTCGGCGTACGAGGAAAGCTTAGTCCTAGGTATATAGGGCCATTCGACATTCTGGAGCGAGTAGGAGATGTATCCTATCGTCTCGCTCTTCCACCGTCGCTACGTGAGGTGCATGACGTATTCCATGTATCCCAACTGCGACGGTATATCCCGGACCCGAGCCACATCCTGGATCATTCGGAATTGGTTGTTGGTACCAACCTTTCGTATGAGGAGAGGCCCGTGTCTATATTGGACCGAAGAGAGAAGATACTCAAGAACAAGACTATCAAGTTAGTCCGAGTTGCTTGGGGTCATCACTCTTTGGGTGAGTCAACATGGGAGCGTGAGGATGATATCCGATCACGATAACCCGACCTGTTTGACTCGTAAGGTATAATGTCTTCCTTATGCCTTATGCTTTAAGTTCCTTGCTCGAATAAATGACTGCATGATAGACTGTTTGTTATAGCTTACGATTAGTATAGCTTGTCCTTGCAATTCTAGCCTCTTGATTAAATTCCGAGGACGGAATTCTTTGAAGGTGGGTAGAGTTGTAATGCCTGTGGTTCGTATTGCGTATCTTGGTATACGTGTACGTATTCTTGACTCGTATTGCGTATTTTTCCTGCATGATTATTTTAGCATGTCATTGGTTATGGCTTAGCTTGGTTCGGCTTAGCTTGGTTTGGTTTGCTTGTGGGTTCATCACAAACCAAAAGAAAACCCCCACCTACCACCACCACCCTCATTTATATTTCCACCTAACTCTCTCTCTCTTCATTTTATTCTTCTCCTTCACTTCTTCTTCTCCACCATTTACTCTTCCACCTACCAGGAAAGAGAGCTAGGCAAGTGCAAACTTGCTTCATGATGGATCTCAAGTTTTATTATTCCATTCTCTTCCTTACTTGATTCTAAGCCTCTTTAGAACTTGACATTTTTGGATTTGATGGATGGATTCTTGTAGATCTAAGTTTGTAAACTTTTCGGTTTTTCTTGGTTTTGATCTTTAAAACCTCGTTATTTCGAAAACTAGTGTTTCTATGTTGTAGAGAATTCAATTTCATGCAGTTTTGGCTTTTGTTTCACTTGATTTCGACTTCGGATGAGGAAGTTATGGCCAAAACAATTTCTGATCATTTCTAGGTTCATCTGCAGCATAATCAGCATGTCGCAGAAGGCGCATGTCGCAGAAGGCGCATGTTGCAATGAAGCGCATGTCGCGGTAGCCGCATAGCATGTCGCAGAAGGCGCATGTCGCAGTAGGCGCATGTTGCAATGAAGCGCATGTCGCGGTAGCCGCATATCATGTCGCAGAAGGCGCATGTCGCAGTAGGCGCATGTTGCAATGAAGCGCATGTCGCGGTAGCCGCATATCATGTCGCAGAAGGCGCATGTCGCAGAAGGCGCATGTTGCAATGAAGCGCATGTCGCGGTAGCCGCATATCATGTCGCAGAAGGCGCATGTCGCAGTAGGCGCATGTTGCAATGGGGCGCATGTCGCGGTAGGCGCATATCATGTCGCAGTTGAGCCACATGAGGTGCATGTCGCGATAGGCACATATCATGTCGCGCATGAGCCGCATTAAGGCGCATGTCGCCGTAGGCGCATATGGTGTCGCAGTTGCATGCATGTCGCAGAATAGGCCGCATAATGCATATTTTGACTATTACTAACTGTTATATGTCCTAATTGATTGAATTATTGCTCGAATTTCTCCCAACTCCCAACGTAGAAGTTGTAGATCTTTTCCTTAGTAGCAAGAATATGTCTCTAGTTATTTTATGCAAGTTTCTCTCATTCATAATATTGTAAGAATAGAACACGATAGTGGCCCGCTGTGGTGCACTATTGACAAGTAAACTGACATGATATATCTCGGCATGCTGTTACGACAGCTAGCCTGACATGACAAGTATGAAAGACTTGGACACCGTGGGCGATTGTGTTTGTACAAATAAACTAGTACTGTCTTGCATCATGTTTAGGATGGGGACCCCTGAGTACCACGGTCAGGGGTACCTACTAAAATGGACTAAGGCTAATTAACTAGAATGATTCAGTAGTCATGAAGAGATTTCCAGCTACAGGCAATCCCGTTATCTGGGCGCATTCAGTGGACTTGTAGCCTACCGACGAGTAGGGCACATTTCCAGCACACAGTCATGTGTTGCACCCTTCATAAACGGACATTCGACCCGGATAACCGGATGGTCTGCAGGGCTTGTGGCTGTTGGGATAATCTCATTGCATCTTGCTAGTAACTAGGCATGTGATAACCCTAGTTAGTTAAAAGTATCAAGCCGTACTCTTGATTGGCCGTGATTGATTGGATGAAGTTTATTCCAGCTTAGTATGATCCTGATCCTGTACAAGATTGTAACAGGACATGATTTCTTGTATCGATAAATGATGGGATACCAAGTTCTGTTCAGATGAAGGGTTACAACCCCGGTCCTTGTTTGGTTTAAGGGTTGTAACTTGGCTATCTGAATAGTTCCATGGTTATCTTATCATATATCGTCCTGCTTATTGTGCCTGCCTTAACTATAAAGATCAGGGGTCCAGTTCTGCTCAGGCGAAGGGTTATAATCCCGGTCCTTGTTTGGTTTAAGGGTTGTAACCTGGCTTCCGAAGCAGTTCTGTGTCCTCTCTTCGTTTATTGTCTTATTGCAACCCCCTGTCATGCTCGTCAGGTTTTACCTTTACTTCAATACCATGATTATTTATACTGGCCTTAACAATAAAGATCAGGGGTCCAGTTCTGTTCAGGCGAAGGGTTACAACCCCGGTCCTTGTTTGGTTTAAGGGTTGTAACCTGGCTTCCGAAGCAGTTCTGTGTCCTCTCTTCGTTTATTGTCTTGTTACCTTATCAATAGTAATTGAGGCGGATTTCTATTCAGGCGAAGGATTGCAACCCCGGTCCTTGTTTGGTTTAAGGGTTGCAGTCTGGCTACTTGAATGGTTTCTCCGTGTTCAATATATATTTGTTATCTCAGTTATTATCGGTATCTTTTAATTACCTTACTATTTATTTGTGATATGCTGATTTTAGTTCCTAAGTGAAGCCTCCTTTGTGGCACTTGCTCTTTCTGGGGTCTGATCCAGCTGGTTTTGTGTGGCCAGATATCGGAGCAGCACCAGAGGATCCACCTGTCTTCCAGCCCGATGGTGACCACCAGGCGTAACCAGGGCAACGAGTGGGTTTCTTTTGTCCTTCCACTCTATTTGTAAAATTATTCTTTTGAGGCGTTTAGCCGGCGAGCACGTGTTAGCTCGTATTGCACCTTTATTTACTGTCTGCCTACGGGCTGTAACATGATTGACAAATCCTAGGGTTGATCATGTATTGACTAAAACTCTTGCTAGTCCTGACATTTTGTACGACTAGCTTCATGATCATCCAATATGTAATGTATGGGACGTCTTACTATTGTATATTGATGCTCTAATATCTTGTGACTGCTACTACTTGCTTGTGATTGAGACAATAGGTTTGATCTTGACCATAGGATACTGATGGATTGTAGTTAAACCCTCATATATCTAGACAGCCGTGACCGTATAGTGACGTGGATTCCATTTTATTATACGTAGCTGGCTATGTCAGCCCCCGCTCTCCAGTATTCTGGTTCTGGGGCGTGACAGTCTTCCAACTTCTGTCGCAGTTTCATAAACTCCTTCACCTGCGGCAGCATTGGCTTTTCGTTCTCAAAGAACCACTTGTGATATTTCTCAACAAAAATATCTTGCTACGGTTCTTATCATCCTCGTACAGTTTATCCAGAAACTCCCAAATCTCTCTGACAACAGTCTTCTTTAAATATGATTCAGCAAGGTAGTCTTCCGTAGCATTTAGGATCATAAGCCTACAAATGCTATTGTCCCTTCTCCATTTGGCCTGGTTCTTAGTAGCCGCAGAGATTGCGGCTGCAGATCCAGTCTCTGGAACAGTAGGTTCCTCCTCATACAAAACGTAATCAACTTCTCTGATGTGAATAGTGAGAGTAACCTTCCTCTTCCAGACTTGATAATGCTCTCCATCAAACTGTTCCAACTTTGTGAAGTTATGATTGATGAGTGCAGCATTCAAGTTTTCCATCTCGTTGATTAAGCTTTGAGATTGTTAGTCCCGGGATGCAATTTTCGATGGAAAACTGAGAAAATAAAACAATTATAAAAACAATATTTCTATGCAATACTTCAAAAAAGGTACACAACAGAGATCCTAGGAGGATTCTGGATTACGAAAATATAAAAAGATTTCGTAACAGCAGCAAACGATAGTAATACTTCTAAAAAGAAGGTACAAATCGAATTGGCAGCAGCAGCGAAGTGGATGAGAGGCGAAAGATAGAAGAACAGTCTGCTGGGGTGAATGATCACCGTTACTCAAAGCTTAATTCGCCCCGACACGAACAGCTTCCAGGAACCAGCAAGTTCGACAGAGAACTTTGGAACACTCCGCTCTTCTGACTCCTCGGATGGCGCACGGACTCCTGTGCAAAAGTAGCGCTGGTGCAATGCCTTCTTTTCTCTCTTAAAGTCTGTGGGAATTCGTAAGAAATTCTGAACTGAACTTGTGTTAAAGCACACCGCGCGCACCCTGCGCAAACCGTGCAACGCGCGCACTGCGCCATTAGCGCAACTTGCGCACCACACGCACCCTACGCAAACCGCGCAACGCGTACAATCGGCTGCGCAACAAGCGCAACTTAAGCGCACTATGCGCCTAGCGACGATGTTAACGTGCTAAGTGCAAAGTGCGCCAATAAAACGCCACATTACGCCTCATGAGCCCATGAGCCCGAGCCCGAGCCCGAGCCCGAGTCCGAGTCCGAGTCGCTAAGCCCCTACGGGGCTTAGCTCCAATGGAAATTAATTTCCCAAGAGCAAAAAGCATGAATGCTTTCATTGTTGATTTAGCCTTTTTTCTCTCATTAGAAAAATACCCCCACATGGCACACCCATATGCACCTCCACACCACATGTGCATCTCTAAACAAGCATAGCTATTATATAATACAACTCCTTTGGCCTAGCCGATGTGGGACTAAACTTTCCAATAAAAAAGGCCAAACTCCAACAGTTACTGGGATCATAACTATTATCTGAAAGTGCAAGGTTAAAGATGCTAGGTGTTCTTGATGTGTGGTTGGAAACCATGATCCAAGATGGTGATAAGTGTGGAACCTACTCCCTAGTATATGTATCAAATGTAAATTTATAGGAATAGAAGTTTATAAAACCTTCCCGATATTATAAGAATAAGTAAATAAGAAATATTGTTCTCTAACATGGTACAGAATGCATATGATAAAGCACATACCCTCAAACTCTCTAGTTCTTTTTCGCGTTTTAGTAGCAGCTGACGCTGAAGAGTTTGGTTCTCCTCTGACATCCTAATCCTCCTTGAACGGACCTGTGACTGAACTCTGGCCAATGTTTGCATGCAACGCAGTGTGTTTGTTGCTTGTCGCTTGACGGAATTGCCATGGATCAATGATTTCAATCTTACTAGTCCTCTCAAGGCCCGTAGTGCTCTTCTTGCCTTCAACAATAAGATGGTGATACTAAAAAGTTTTCATTCACGTTATAAGCAGGCAAAATTGAGCACTTACCAAATAAACATAAGTGATAATTCTATCTACATCATGTTAACATTTGGTAATCTGTGTAGCATAACCAGGCTAGTACTTTTTTTGGATTGAGGTGCAGAGTGATATTTAAAAGAATAAGTGGAGGAATGGGATCATTTATACAGAAAATTATTTTATAGTACTACACATAAACTGCTACATGTAACCAGAGGTACTCTTCTTTATATACGTAAATTTGCAAATTTATGGTTCTTAACAATGAATATTGCATCTTTAGGGTAAGAAACTGAGGTTGCTTTTTGTGGTCTTGATAACTAAAAATAAATAAATAAATATATCTATAATTTTAAACCCGAGATGGAAGCAAATTGGCAATTACAGCTGGGAAGCAAGTGTAAGCAAATTGTAGGTATGGAAGGGACTACCGGTGCAAGTAGATGGTGTTAGTCCCGGGACGTAATTTTTCAATGGAAAACTGAAAATTATGCAACACTTCGTAGAAGGTGCACGACAGACATTTCGGAGGATTCTGAGAAACGAAATCTAATGTAGCAATTCGAAGAAGGCACAGAAAATTTCGTAGTGGCAGCGATGAATGTCTACTAACATTTTCTGATTAGATCAGAAACGTTCTCGTTTAGAACGAGATAAAAGCGCATGAACAGAAATGGATAGAATGGCATGCTGGGGTAAATGATCACCGGCGCTCAAAGCTTGATTCGTCCCACACGAACAGCTTTCAGGAACCAGCAAGTTCAATGGAGAACTTCGGAACACTCCACTCTTCTGACACCTCGGATGGCGCGGACTCTGGAGCTAAAGGCGCTGGTGCACTGATTCTCTCCACTATTTAACACTCAAGAAATTCGCAAGGAATTATTCTGAATAGTACTTTGTACCTGAGAGAGAGAGGAGAGAAGCTTATATAGGCCCGCACTGTAACCGTCCAGTTAGCAAAATGTTCGGGACGTGAAAAAAAAACCGCTCCGAACGTTCTGTAACTACTCAAATCGTGCACAGACACGATTTGAGCCAATCACACCACCTGCGCCCACGCGCACTTGCGCAACACGCGCAAACCACGCGCCAACTGCTACACCATCTGGCCACGCGATCAGGCCACGCCATCAGGACACGCCAACTGGCGCGCCATCTGGCCGCGCAATCGGGCAGCACGAACTGGCGCGCGAACGGCTGCGCAAGTGGCTCGTGCAACGAGCGCAACTTAAACGCACTATGTGCTTAGCGACGATGCTAACGTGCTAAGTGCAAAGTGCGCCAACAAAATGCCACATTACGCCTCATGAGCCCATGAGTCCGAGTTCAAGTCGCTAAGCCCCTACGGGACTTAGCTCAAATGAAAATTAATTCCAAGAGCAAAAAGCATTAATGCTTTACCATGGAGTCTTAACCTTACCTTCTAGTAAAATCACCCACATGGTTCCCTTCTTAGGGTCACCATCCCATACGCATATCTCAACAACACACCAATTATATATTGAGATACACTTCATGGTGCTTTTCCAATGTGGAACTAAATAATACTAGACATGTATTGAGAGCAAGCTCTCTCTACATGTCAAGGGAAAAGCTCCAACAATCTCCCACATATCTCGATATATGGATTTGAGTGTTCTCCACAGTAACTGTCCATCATGCATTAGAAGAGATGTCGCTGACGACTTGAATCTTCCCGTATGGATCAAACAACAAACTATAATACAAGAAACGACTAAGCCTTGAATTCTGCATCATAGCTGCAATTCTTTCCACTCACATAATGTAGTTACATGTGCTTCTGGCTGCACATTAAATATCCTGTGTCAGCCTGGTTTCAGTGTATAATTTTAGACGTCTACAAGTTTACCCTCAAGAGACAGCCTGATATCTCTGTCCATACACTATAGATGGGTTCTTTATTAAAGAGACATGTCAATAAGCCTTGCGCTTCCCTTGCGGTGCTACGCCGCTATGACATGGCTTAAAGCCGAGACTTTACCCCTACCCGGAAACCTCATCGTGGTGTCATACTACTGTAGCATGAGGTCACAAGCCTTTTTGTAGGGCCAAACTACCCAGCATGAAGCCTTAGGCTTCCTTGCGGTGTTACGTCGCAACGACATAGCTTGCAAGGCCGAGACTTTACCCCTATCTGGATACCTCATCGTGGTGTCGTGCCACTGTAACATGAGGACATCGTCCCCTTTGTAGTGATATCTACAACTCTTTAATTTCATCATACAGCATTAGGCTACCTGTCTATTTGTGGTGCTACGCCGCTGTGACTTGGCTTGCAAAGCCGAGACATTACCCCTACCTGGGAACCTCATGCTGGAGTCACCCCACTGTAGCATGGAGTTACACTCCTTGTAGTGCTGCTCTACCGTGCTTCCTGTAAAGCACACCATGCATTCACTCTACTTGAGAACTCATTAAGGCGTTTAAACCATCCTCATCACAGGATCCGTTTTCCGCAGAAAACATAAAGTAGACAATAGTGATTGTAGGTCTGTAACATTTCTATGCCACAGAGGACATGTACCCATTGTTCCTGATATTTTTCCAGTTAGTGGTCCTCCCTTGAACCAAAAGCTAAATGCCTAGCAGATTTTTCTTTGAACTAATAGCATAAAATTTTATGGTAGGATTGCAATAATATAATATCAGAATGCCTTCAAGCCCATTTTACAAGCTGTGTCATCGACCAGCTGGCGCTTGAGACCCTTTGTGAACGGATCCGCCAGGTTCTCCTGACTCCAAACATCAATCACTGCAATGAAACCTCTCTTGATAAGATCGTGCACTGTCCTGTGCTTTAACCACACAGTTCTCTTCTTTCCGTTGAAGAGATCATTTGATGCCACTGCCGCAGTCGTCTGGTTGTCGCAGTATATCGGAATCGTCGGTATTTGCGCTCCAACCACTGAAAAATTATACATGAGCTCCCGAAGCCATTCTGCTTCCTCCGCTGCGGTATCAAATGCAAAGAACTCAGATTCCATGGAGGAACGAGAGAGCATTGTCTGCTTCTTCGACTTCTACGATATAGCACCTCCACCCATTGTGAAAATGAATCCATCTGTGGACCTCTCGCTCTCCAACTTTGAGCACCAGCTGGCATCACTGAAGCCTTCTACTACCGGCAGATCTCCGCTGTAGTACAGTGCATATGTCTGAGTCTTCTTGAGATATCTCATTACCCGTTTCACAGCTTTCCAGTGCTCAATGCCTGGGTTGCTCGTGAAACGACTCAGCATTCCCACGGCAAAAGCTATGTCAGGCCTTGTGGCAGTAGTAATATACATCAAACTTCCGATGACACTTGCATACTCCAGCTGTCTGACGCTTTCCCTCGAATTAGGCTTCAGCTTCAGATCACATCTGTAAGGCGTATCGATCACTAGAAGATCCTGATACCCGTAGCGTGTGATCATCTTCTCAATATAATGAAACTGTGAAAGCGTCAGTCCAGTGTCTGTCCGGATGATCTTGATACCTAAGATCACATTAGCTTCCCCCAAGTCCTTCATACTGAACTTAGTCGTGATGAACTTCTTTGTCTCCGTGACACAGCCCATATCCGTACCTAGGATCAACATGTCGTCCACGTACAGACAAACGATTACACCTCTTCCATCAGCGAACTTTGTGTAAACACACTTGTCCGTCTCACTGACCATGTAGCCATTTGACCTTATAACCTTGTCAAACTTCTCATGCCACATCTTGGGAACCTGTTTATGACCGTACAAGAATTTCACCAACTTGCAGACCTTGTCTTCAAGACCCTTAACGACAAATCCCTCTGGCTGTTGCATGTAAATCTCTTCGGTCAGCTCGCCATTTAGGAAAGCCATTTTTACATCCATCTGATGTATCACCAACTTATGTATTGCTGCGAGAGCAATCAACATTCTGATGTTGGTCATCCGGACTACTGGAACATACGTGTCAAAATAGTCGATCCTCTACTTCGAGAAAACCCCTTGGCTACTAGCCTAGCCTTGAACTTGTCAATAGTTCCATCTGCTTTCATTTTCTTCTTGAAAATATATTTGCATCCGATGGGTTTAGCTCCTTCAGGAAGATCAACCAACACCCAAGTGTTATTAGAGGTGATTGAATTAATTTCATTGTTTATCGCCTCCTTCCAGAAAACAGCGTCTCTGGTCTTCATCGCCTCATCATAGGTAAGCAGATCTGCTTCCACATGATAGGTGACAAAGTCATTTCCGAAGTCTTTCGGCCTCCTCACTCGCTTAGTTGACGGCTCAGCGAGCTCTGGTTCAACTGTTGTTTCGACAACTTCTTGGACTACGTTCTCATTGAAAACTTCAATTTCCTGCGCACCCTCATTGTTCTCCGAAATATCCGCAAGAACAATGTTCTTGTGCCTTGCAAACTTATCTTCAAAATATTCTGCATCGCGAGATTCAATGATATGATTTGATTCAATATCAAGAAATCTCCGAGCATCACTCTTCTCGGCATAACCCAAGAAGATCGTCTTCGTAGTCCTTGTCCTGAGCTTCTGAATCTTCAGATCTGGAAGCTTCACATATGCCAGACAACCCCACACTCGAATAACATTCAAGTTAGGTTTGACTTTGAACCAGAGTTTATGAGGAGTAACGTCCAAAGTTGCATGCGGCTCTCTATTCAAAATAAAAGTGACCCTCAATGCAGCTTCTCCCCAGTAGCATTTTGGAAGACCCGCAGTCAACAGCATTGAGTTTATCATTCCTATCAACGTTCTGTTCTTCCTTTCTACTACTCCGTTAGATTGAGGAGAATATGGGGCAGTAGTCTCGTTGACAATTCCATGTTCTTTGCAGAACGATGCGAATTCATGAGACCGATACTCTCCACCTCGATTATTTCTTATTCTCTTAAGTTGTTGTCCAGTTTGCCGTTCAGCCTCGGCCCTGAACTCTTTGAACTTCTCGAACGCTTCGTCTTTAGCCTTGAGCAAGTAGACGAACGCGTACGTTGAGAAATCGTCGATGAAAGTTATGAAATACTTCATCCCGGCCTTTGTAGAGAACTGTTTGAAGTCACAGATATCGGAGTGTACCAACTCCAGAAGATCTGTGCTTCGATTAACCCGAGGAAAGGGTTTCCTTGTGATCTTCGTCTGAGCACATACTTCACATTTCTCTACCTTACCCCCACATTTGTAGATAAGTCCTAGACTAGACATTTTGTTTATTCTTTTACAATGAACATGTCTTGGTCTATTATGCCACAACTCAAGAGTATAACCAGAATGAGCGATTGCATTAATAACATTAGACTGATTTACAAGCTGAATCTTAAACATTCCTTCGGTATAAAACGCTTTCCCGAAGTATGTTCCCTTTATGGACATTACCATCTGGCCAGCATTGATGTCCATCCTTAGGCCTGCATTACAGAGTAGACCTCCAGAGATCATGTTCTTTGCGATAGCAGGTACATGCTTCATACCTTGAAGCGTCAGAGACTTCCCTGAAGTCAGCTTCAACACCACCGTCCTGATCCCTTGCACTTTAGCTTGTGCTTGATTCGCCACCATAACAACTTCAGAAATTGGTGTATAGGTGGTAAATCATTCCTTGCTTGAGCAAACATGGCAGGTGGCATTAGTGTCTACCCACCAGTCAGAGTCAGCCCCCACCGCAGTGACCTGCGCAATAGTTGCAACAACGTCAGTGATCATTGAAACCTTACTAGGCTCATCTTGCTCTGATTGCTTGGACTTAGATTTGCATTCACTCTTGAAGTGGCCATTCTTGCCACACTTGAAGCAAGCCAAATGGGACTTTGGCTTCTGTTGCTTGAAGGAAGTCCCCTTCACTTTCAGATTGTTGGGGTCTTCTTACTGTGGGAACCCGCCTGCTTTCCCTTGGATTCCTTGGTGTGAACCAAATTGACGTTAGCCATCTGTTTGGACAGAACGTCCACCTTCAGTTGAGCCCTCATCTGGTCCTCATCATAGATTTCTTGAAGAAAATCTTCGAGACTGATCTCCAATTTCTTCCTATACATATTTGCATAGAACTTGCTCTAACCAGGGGGGAGCTTAAAGACGATCCCTCCAACAACAAACTTGTCGGTAAGAGGCATCCCCTCATCTTCCAACTTCTGTCGCAGCTTCAGGAACTCTTTCACCTGCGACAGCATAGTCTTCTCGTCTTTAAAGAGCCATTTATGATTTTTTCAACAATAAATATCTTGCTCCTGTTCTTGTCATCTTCGTACAAGTTTTTCAGAGACTCCAATATCTCTCTGGCAATTGTCTTCTTATAATATGATTCTGCCAGGGAGTCCTCCATAGCATTTAGAATGAGAAGTCTACAGAGGCTATTATCCGTTCTCCATTTGGTCTGACTTTTATTAGCAGCAGTAATTGCAGCTGCAGACCCAGTTTCTGGAACAGTCGGTTCTTCCTCGGTTAGCACATGGTCAACTTCAGAAAGTTGAAGATTGAGACTAACCTTCCACTTCCAGACTTGATAGTGCTCTCCATCAAATTGCCCTAACTTGTTGAAGTTAAGATTGATGAGTGAAGCATAAAAGTTTTTCATCTTGTGAAATCAAGCTTTGAGATTTTTAGTCCCGGAACGTAATTTTTCGATGGAAAACTGAAAATTATGCAACACTTCGTAGAAGGTGAACGACAGATATCTCGGAGGATTCTGAGAAACGAAATCTAATGTGGCAATTCGAAAAGGCACAGAAAATTTCGTAGTGGCAGCGATGAATGTCCACCAACATTTTCTGATTAGATCAGAAATGTTCTCATTTAGAACGAGATAAGCGGATGAACATAAATGGATAGAATTGCCTGCTGGGGTGAATGATCACCGACGCTCAAAGCTTGATTCGCCCCACACGAACAGCTTCCATGAACCAGCAAGTTCAACGGAGAACTTCGAAACATTCCGCTCTTCTGACTCCTCGGATGGCGCCGACTCTAGCGCTAAATGGTACTGGTGCACTGATTCTCTCCACTCTTTAACTCTCAGAAAATTCACAAAAAATTATTCTGAAAAGTACTTCGTATCTGAGAAAGAGAGGAGAGAAGCTTATATAGGCCCGCACTGTAACCGTCCAGTTAGCAAAATGTTCGGAACGTGGAAAAAAATCGCTCCGAACGTTCTGTAACCGCTCAATCGTGCACAGACACGATTTGAGCGAATTGGCGCACAGCGCGTGCCAATTGCGCACCTGCGCCAATCGCGCCACCTGCACCCGCACGCACTTGCGAAACACGCGCACCGCGTGCCAACTGCTGCACCATCTGGCAACGCCATCTGGTCACGCGATCAGACCGCGTCATCTGGACACGCCAATTGGCACGCCATCTGGCCGCACAATCGGGCAGCGCGAATTGGCGCGTGAATGGCTGTGCAAGAGGCTCGCGCAACGAGCGCAACTTAAGCAAAATGCCACATTACGCCTCATGAACCCATGAGCCCGAGTCCGAGTCGCTAAGTCCCTACGGGACTTAGCTCCAATGGAAATTAATTTCAAGAGCAAAAAGCATTAATGCTTTACCATGGAGTCTTAATCTTACCTCCTAGTAAAATCATCCACATGGTTCCCTCTTTAGGGTCACCACCCCATGTGCATATCTCAACAACACACCAAGTATATATTGAGATACACTTCATAGTGCTTTTCCAATATGGGACTAAATAATACTTAGGCATGTATTGAGAGCAAGCTCTCTCTCTACATGTCAAGGGAAAAGCTCCAACAGATGGTTGAATTGAAATGTAGGAAAATTGACCCAGTTATAACATACTTGATGATCAATGACACCCAAAACATTTTCAAAGACGAACCATAAGATTAGGAATCATCTGGAAATCGAGTATAAGTGCATAAGGGACTACCGGTGTTAGTAGATGCTTCACGTAGTAGTGTAAAAAATTTCACTCAACGAGACCATATTTGATGGATCAATGACACCATATGTTGAGAGGTTAGTTAAAAGAATTAAACTATGTATCTAACTAAAGATGCAAGCCTTCTTCTAAGACACTTCTATCAAACACAAATAATCTTTTTTGGAAGATCCTATCGATTTGTACCAAAAAGAAGTCTTCTATAGAACCTGGACAAGCAAAAGGTTGATAATGTTGATCATTCTTAATTAGGAGGTTCTGAAATGACACAAAATAACAGCGCAATTCTTGTCAGAGAGAAATTATCTCATCTTAATTCAATCTTCTTATAAACTATTGAACTTGCATTGGATAACATAGATAGGCCTAGGTAAACACCACTGAAGATTCTCAATTTAGGAGTCTCCATAATGTCACAAAGAAACAAACCTATTGCATTTTCTAAGATCTATTGTTGGAGAGTTTCTTCTTTTATTCATGTGTTACTATTTGATACAAATGACGCAAAATATCAGAATTTATACACCTGCACTAAGAACAGTGAAAACTCCAAAAAGGATGATGTAAAAATAAGAAAATAAAAGTAGTAAAAATTCCCATGCTCTTCTATACTGTGGCTAATGAAACAGTAGTTAGGCATATTCATACCAAGTATCCACGGAACGCCGTCTGGATCTTGATTGCAGCGGTCTCCTCGTCAGATTTTCCGACAAATCTCGCTGGAGCAGTGGTGCGGACGACCTCTGCAGCAGCCCGAGAAGTCTCGGCGGCAGCTGCCACCGAGTAAGAAGCCTTACTCTGCTCATCCTGTGCCGCCACCGACATAACTTCCTCGGGATGAGGAGGACCAGGGTCTTGAGATGCACTCTCCAAGGGCTCCGAAGACGACGGATCGCAGTCCTTGGCTTTCCCAAGCCCCAATTTCTTAGCCTTCTGGCAACAACAACAAAAATAAAGGGGACATTTTGATCAGATCCCATTTGTTCCAAGACATTGAAGAAGCTAATATAAAGAGAGAACTACATAAAAACCTTGTCTTTCTTTTCTTTGGAGTCAGAACTGAAGACCTTCTTCACAGCACCAAACCATTTTCCTTTCCTTCCCATCTTCTTCTCCTCCTCTCCTCCTTCCTCTCACAGCATCACACTTCCTAGATCTGGAATTTAGCAAAGAGATCACTTCCTCAATCAATTCAAACAAACCCAGATCTGGAACTCCACTTCTATGCAATCAAGATCCAAACTTTTTATCAAAAAGATGAAGTAAATAACAAAATATCTTCTTGTAGTCAATCAAAATCCAAACTTATTATTAAAATATGGAAGTAAATAACCAAATCTCTTCTTGCAATCTATCAAAATCCAAACTTAAAAAAAAAATGAAGTAAATAACAAAATCTCTTCTTGTAGTCAATCAAGATCCAAACTTTTCACCATGGCTACGACAAATAACAAAAAAAAAAAAGAATTTCATCTTTGCCCAAAAAAAAGAGATGGGCAGTTCAAGTCAATAGCACACAGCATATGTTTTGCTCCAAGGAGAGAACTTTGCAAAAGAACTACAACAGGACTGTGATTTAAAAGAGCATACATTTGAGTCTCTCACAACAACCACCAACAAAAGAAAAGACTGCAAGCAAAGTGTACCTATGAAGTAGTGCTCAGAGTCCTCAGGGGCTTCTTCTTCTTCTGCACAAGGAAAAAAAGGGGAAGGGAAAGTGTAGCTTCAGTGTACTTCAAGACACCCCATACGGCATTTCTTCCTCTTTGCATTTTCTTGAGTCACTTCACCTTTTGAATGCTCCTCCCATGGCAATGGCAAGATCTTTGTGTAGCCAATCAATATGCAAAAGTGTCTCCACACTTCCTATGGTCGCCAAAGAGTTGAACCATACAAACTGGTTAACCACAATGTGACCGTTTCAATAATGCTATGCCGACAATAAAAAAAAAAATTGTGGTCACAACAACAAGGACCATGTCACCAAGGGTGTCATCACCAACATGATCACCCACAAACAAAATAGAAACCCATTAATTTTGACAGGAATTGATAGATGGACAACCCAACCAAAACGTATAGAAACATGTGTTGAACCAAATGGGATTATTAAGAATGTGAAAGTGTCACATTCTATATATTATTTGAGAAAAAATTGTCATGGTCATCTAATTATGTCATTGATAGTGAGATAGAATTTTAAGGTTATAAAAAAGCTACTTATAATATCTACGAAGTACTTCTCACCTAGGACAAATTGTATATGTATAATCATCTAAAACACTAACAAATTACAAGACACAAGCATAATTCCGTTGGCAAGTCATCAAATTGATTTGCAAGGAGTTGCACTCGAAGGAGAAATTCTCGCCACAAGGAGAAATGCTCGCCAAAAGAATAAAATCATGGTGGTTATTGTTATTTTCGAAACAGATTTTTGATGGAAAATGAAAATATCGATCTCTTATTTCCAGAGAGAAAAAATGTGTTATCCTAAGAGAGAGATAATACTCGTTCTCAATCGAAATTGATGCAACGAGATGAATGATCGTTCTCAACCGGAGTTGATGCAACGATATGAATAATCGTTCTCAAACGGAGTTGACGCAACGACTTTGTTGGGGTGATAAAGATCACCGTTGCTCAAAGCAAGATTCGTCCGATTGCGATATGCTCCCAGGAACCAGCAAGTTCGAAAGAACTTCTGGAACGCTCGCTGTCACCTCCTTTACGAACTCGAAGAACTCCTTAGGACTTCAATAGCGGCGGCAGCACTTCTCTCTTCGTCTCTTCATTTTAGCGTAAGTCTTTAACGAAGGCACGAAGAGAGTATTTATAGAGAATGGTCGAAACCCTAATCCTATTCATGGCCGTAACTGATTGCGTAAAGATAGGAGCGAATAATGAAAAGATTTGAATGAATTAAATTCAAATCCCACAATAAACGGATCTGTTCAATTAACTTAATCTTTCCATAACCGCTAAAATCTTCCAATCAGCCACATAATACGCCACCTGCGCCCCATAGCCACTCAGTCCGTCAACCTGCGCGTAGCTGCGAAGCCCGCAGCAGCCCGCGACACCTGCACGCCCAGCGCCGCAGCCCCGCAGCACCTGCATGCCCAGCGCCGTAGCCCTGCAGCCATGCAGCACCTGCGCGCCCAGCGCCGCAGCCCCGCAGCACCTGCGTGTCCAGCGCTACAGCACCTGCGCGCCCAGCGCCGTAGCACCTGCGCGCCTGCTGCGCCTGCGCTGCACCTTCGTTGCGACTCGCGCAGAGACGAGCGCACGAGCGCATCAACTGCGCACAATGCACCTTATGCCGATGTTGACGTGCTAAGTGCAAAGTGCGCCAACAAAATGCCACTTTACGCCCTTGAGCCCGAATTCGAGTCGCGGGCATAGCTCCATAAGGGAATTAACCCATGAGCATGACAAAAAGCATTAATGCTTATTTGTTGGTTTAGTCTTATTTTCACTAGAAAAATGTCTCCACATGGCACCCATGTGCCTCTCTATACTTCATGTGATCTCTCAACACAAGCAACGCTTTATATAAAGATACCATCCATTTAGTTTTTCCAATGTGGAAATATTTTTCTAGTTTCTAAAACAAAACACCAACAACAACAATCAAAAACACCAATAATCTTCCACATATCTCTATATATGGGTTGAGTGTTCCCCACAGTGACTGTCCATCATGCATTAGGATAGATGTCGCTACGATTTGAATCTTCCCGTATGGGTTAAATGACAGCATGATACAAGAATGGACTAAGCCTTAAATTTTGTACCATAACTGCAATTCTTTTCACTCACATAATGACATCAACTGCACTTCTGGCTGCACATTAAAGGTCTTGTGCCAGCCTGATTTTGGTGTATGTATCTTGGGTGTCTACAAGATTTTTCTCAAGAGACGGCCTATATCTCTTTCCATACACTCTAGGTGAGTTCTTTTAAAGAGTCTATGGCATGAAATCTTTTGCTTTACGGTGCTACACCGCTATGACATGGCCCAAAGCCGAGACACTGTCTCATGTGGTGTCATACCACTCATAGTATGAGGCACAGCCTCTTTGTAGTGCCAAACTACCCAGCATGAAGTATTTTGCTTCCTTGCGGTGTTACGCCGTCGTGACATGGCTTACAAAGCCGAGGCACTTCCTCATGTGGTGTCACCCACTGTAACATGAGGCACAGCCTTTTTGTAGTGCTGTCTACCACTCTTCATTCATTATACAGCATTAGTCCATCTTGCGTATGTGCGATGCTGTCACGCCCCGATTCGTAGAGTTATTTATTCACATATTTTATCTCTTGGAACCGATCGTCCTCGCTTGGACGTGATGCCGTACAAGTCTGGTATTGCACTTATACAAGGCAAAGATGGTACATAATCGAATTACTTCAAATAGAAACACATCGCAGCGGCAGAAACAGACAAATTGAATTTGGTGAGGACAATCTTTCTTATCGAGTAGAACACATCAGTTTCTTTATAGCAGCGGAGAAAAAGGATAACTTGAAGTCACACAGAGATATACAGAACTTTATTCTCTTTATTGATAATTGAAGAAGAGTACAAGACTTGTATTGAAGTACAATGCTTACAACAAATCCTACTTTACATTGGAAGCCAACTGAACAATGCTACAAAGCTTACATTTGATACTTGGATACATTGGATTACAACTCGATATACCGACTTGGCTTACAATCTCACTGGTACAACTGATTACAATGCTCCATACATTATGCCCTTTATAAACAGAAGACATCATCTTGAACAAGGAGAGCTTCTTTATGCCCAACAAATCTTCGATGCCGCGGGACCAATAAAGCCAATCTTCGTGTGTAGAATATCCCAAGCACGAGCACCTGTCCACAAAACGTGGGTCAGCACATCATCTATGTACTGGCGAGCAGAATCCAACCAACTCGCATAAACCAACATTAAGGTGATCATTTAAGCAAGCATTTATTAGAGTGATCTTTCTAATTGGGACCTAGCATCAGTTTACAGTTCATGGGCAATAATCAGAGTGAAGCATGTAAACATATTCTTAGTAGCATTCATGTGGACATATCATTTTAGCATTTTTGGTGTTATCATGCAAAGGCGTCATTGAGGCGTCGTTAACATTAACATCTTAAACATGTTATGACAATTCTTACTTCAAGCATCACTTAGCATAGATGTTATGTTTGAGCACTATTTATAGCAAGGCATCTTTCTAGCATACTGAATGGAACATGTTAAGCAGGCAAGTTAAACCAACTTGTACAATATCATAATTATGTGATTACTTTACCGATAGCCAACGTCTCGTACCTGCATCAAATACAGGTTATCCGATATACTTACTCTGCCTGCACAAAACATTCATTAGCATGCATCCCGACTATATGGTCACTGGTGTTGTTAAACCATATGGACTCTTTTCATTTCATTTCATTTTAAGATAATGCGGTCAGCATAGTAGGTGGCGAGCCTCTATGCCACCCCGCCTTATCCGTGCTTCCATAGCACTCATCATTATTTCCTCCTAGGCCGAATCGGTCCCCAGGGCCCTAGGAATCATTCGAGGAAATTATTACTCAAACCTTGTATACAAGTTGTCCATGACCATGCGAATGCGTGTCCGACTCGATTGTGAACATAATCGCATGGTAAAATATATTAAGGAAAGTAAAGGCAACAGTGCATCATTAGTCATATTCAATAACTTATTCATTTCATCATTACCATCATTTTATTTGGTGATCTCAACGATCCCAGCTTTATCATTTCTCATTCATTGCTTCATTGCAACGTATCTCATATCATTCCTTTCTTAAGTGGAACTTAACATTCATTCATTTCATATGGACATTTATTCATTCATTCATTTCTTATAAGGGACATGCAACATTTCATATTCTTGCAACAGTTATACAGATAGTACATGATTCTAGTGTTTCATTCAGTTCATTGGTTCGATAGTATAGCTAGTTCATTTCTTATTCTATCATTCATAAGACATCTCATTATTCAAGTGTCTACTTGTTCCAGCAGCATTAAGCATAAGGGGCAATGTTATCAATTCATTCTCAGGCAGCGAATCACATTAACCGTTCAATGTATTGTACATTTCAATAATTCTCAACATAGGCATCTCTATTATTCAGCAACTAAAACATGGGACATTTAGGGACAATTCATAGCATTTCAATACTTCATTTATTAAGCATGAAGGAGTAAGGAGGAGGAAGGACAGTTCCACTCACCCAAAATTCCACTAAGCGTAGCTCCACCAGCGAGCCACGTTCCAATATCCATTCCGTCTAGCCAGCTAAGAGAGACTGCATCAGTCTCAATTCTCCTGATTCCCAACATAAGTCACGGTCCAATATTCTGATCCCATCCAACAAGCCAACCAAATGCCTCGTGCGGAGCGGGGCATTACATAATATACCACTCAGAAAAAGTTTCGTCCTTGAAACTTAAGAAAACAACTCATTTACTAGATTCACTTAATCACAATGAGTTACTCATTCAGCTTCAATTCAATATTCATTTCATCCCACTCGGTCATTTCAAAATAGCTATCCAACTGTATCATTTTAATCCATCGACGACTCAATCCATCTTTCTCTTTTTCCAAATACTTGCAACTTCTCATTGATTCACCAACAATTTTTCTTGCATTCTATCTTGGTCGCAGCACATCACTTCGTTTGGATCCATATACATATTTTAGGCGTCCCCAAAATATATGCATTTTAGCCAAAGTCCGTGCTAGTGCAATAAATTCTTTCCACAATATTATCTCAGTCGCAACCTATCACTTCGGCTGGATCCATACACATATTTTAGGCGTCCCCAAAACATATGTACTTCAGCCAACTTCCATGATAGCGTGATTCGATCAGCCACGATACAACTCTCTTTCCCAAATCCGACTTAGCATCCTTTCAGTTGACTTTATTACTTTATTCACTTTGCCACAATCACTATCTTCCAGGCCACAACACTTTACATCAGGGACAACTTGGTTAAGCTCTCTATCCGGCATAATATTTCTAGCATTCAATCAAGGGTCTAATCTTAGAGCCAATCATATCAAGAGTCCACAACATGCAATCATATTTCTTTCCAAATCCAACAATATTTCTCACCGAGACAATTCATCTTTTCTAAAAGATACAATCCGACATCACCAACTATCGATTATCCGAGTCAGGGTATAATTCTATGCAACAGTCAAGGTTAACCCAGCTACCCGACTATAGATACCTATCCAATATTTCCGTCATGAGCAGTCAATTCCATCTCATATAATAATTCACTATTTGATACATACAACTCAAGTCTCATCCCACGATTCTATTTCCCGCTATAGGCCGACACATAATCCTCAAGGGTCAAACATCTCTAAGGTTCACATTGGATCATATACTTACCACTTATCATTCATAGGTCATACTCATCACCATCTCTCGTTCAATGCCACAAGGTCATTCTATGGTTCGCCAACGGCCATCTATTATTCGGTCCAGTCTCAATGGTTAGCTATACCGACAGCTATACCTAATCATTCAGGTGACTTCCCTAGAGTGGATGGCTACTAGGGTTATACTAGTTTCTTATTCTTAAGGCCAACAAGCAACCAACAGTTCTAAGGAACTCTACCCAAACCTATGGGTATTAACTCAGTCTGAATAACTAATTGCCACTGTTGGTTATGCCAACAATTGGTCAAACAGCCCACGATTTCTAGGGTCAAGTCTATTTATCTAGTGTCTTCCTCAAGGAAATAATTCCCACAGAGGCTCACTCTAGACTTACCCATCGATCGACTAAGATCGATCTAACAACATTACGGTCAATTCCCAACCCGACATATGATTCTTATCGTTCTAATAATATATCAAGTAAATTCCCAATGATCCACATTTCTATTCCAATTCCTTTATACTCACACGAACCCATAAGCCAAGGCCAACTATTCAAGGGTCATCGATTCCGGTAGTCTTAACATAACTATGGAATCATACTATTCGATCTGTATGACAGAGTCATACCACTAAGTCATAAGCCAACAATCTATATCCTAACCAACAATCACCTATACCGACATTATCCAACATGTTTGCAATTTCTCAATCCCATTCGTTTCTCAATCATCAAACTATCTTACGGGCATTCTTAAATCTCATGCAGCAATGGTCAAATGTTCATCCATTCAATCCGACAATTTATGTATCACTTAACCATCCTCTATGCAACAACAGTATTCAGAGTCACTACTTGTTATTTTTCTAGTGCAATTCAATTCCTCAGCATCATGCACCTATGCAACGACTATCCTTTGGTGATCAAGATGGATTGACATCTATTACACCTTAGGGTCACAACACAGATCTCTAATATTCCTTTGATTTACTGAAAATATTTTCAAACTTTCAGTTTAGCAACCAACTTTGTATTAGCCACATTTGATTTGCATCCAACCAACTGAAGTCAACATTCAAATGTTCTTAGCCACAACATTCTCTAGCCAAATCAATTTACCCATAGCATACTAACGGTCTTACTAGTCTGAGTCATCACTCGACTAAACAATTTCCAACCAAGCCCCAGTTATAATTTCCGACAATCTCGCTACTCAATATAACATCACCGTCAAGGGACACTCGAGTCATCTAGCAACAACACATGACTTCCAGCAAAGTCTTGGTACTACCCAATACCCACAGATAGTCTTATTGCTATTCTATGGAAAGGGTCAACATACATCTCGTTCTGAGGTGGTAGAGGCAATATACCACTCAGAAACGAAGCCATCCTTAAACAAAAACCAACTCAATCTATTCCGGACTTTCGTGATCTACAATGATCACAACACTTAGCCATCATCTCGGGATCTCAATATCACAAGCCAATATTCTTAGGCTCTCAAAAGCAGTAGCCAACACACATGAGTCAATTCAATAGTTCTGTTGAACTCATCCATCAATTATCCCATTCACAATTCTTTCCCAACATCACATTCAATTCTCAACTTGTTACAACATACATAGCCACTTCCTTTATTCCCACATTCTAACAGCATTCACAATATAGCATACTATGGCATCGAGTCATTGTTGGGTTATTTATGTCCAAACCAACAACAATCATTCATTCATGGGCATCACAATGTATATAGACTTATTGTATGGAACATCCAGTGAGCAACCAAGAGGGCCAACAAACTTTTAAATACGAACAACATAAGGATGATTACAGAACGACAACAGCATAATTGCGGAAGCAATCTTTGATTTAATCTCGGAAGCAACATTGAGTGATCGCGGAAGCAACTTTGGTTAATCATCGATACAACTTTGATTTGAAACGAATCAAAGAAGAGACCAAGGACGTAAAGTCGTGCTCTGATACCAATTTGTCACGCCCCGATTCGTAGAGTCATTTATTCACATATTTTATCTCTTGGAACCGATCGTCCTCGCTTGGGCGTGATGCCGTACAAGTCTGGTATTGCACTTGTACAAGGCAAAGATGGTACATAATCGAATTACTTCAAATAGAAACACATCGCAGCGGCAGAAGCAGACAAATTGAATTTGGTGAGGACAATCTTTCTTATCGAGTAGAACACATCAGTTTCTTTATAGCAGCGGAGAAAAATGATAACTTGAAGTCACACAGAGATATACAGAACTTTATTCTCTTTATTGATAATTGAAGAAGAGTACAAGACTTGTATTGAAGTACAATGCTTACAACAAATCCTACTTTATATTGGAAGCCAACTGAACAATGCTGCCAACTGAACAATGCTACAAAGCTTACATTTGATACTTAGATACATTAGATTACAACTCAATATACCGACTTGGCTTACAATCTCACTGGTACAACTGATTACAATGCTCCATACATTATGCCCTTTATAAACAGAAGACATCATCTTGAACAAGGAGAGCTTCTGTATGCCCAATAAATCTTCGATGCCGCGGGACCAATAAAGCCAATCTTCGTGTGTAGAATATCCCAAGCACGAGCATCTGCCCACAAAACGTGGGTCAGCACATCATCTATGTACTGGCGAGCAGAATCCAACCAACTCGCATAAACCAACATTAAGGTGATCATTTAAGCAAACATTTATTAGAGTGATCTTTCTAATTGGGACCTAGCATCAGTTTACAGTTCATGGGCAATAATCAGAGTAAAGCATGTAAACATATTCTTAGTAGCATTCATGTGGACATATCATTTTAGCATTCTTGGTGTTATCATGCAAAGGCGTCATTGAGGCATCGTTAACATTAACATCTTAAACATGTTATGACAATTCTTACTTCAAGCATCACTTAGCATGGATGTTATGTTTGAGCACTATTTATAGCAAGACATCTTTCTAGCATACTGAATGGAACATGTTAAGCAGGCAAGTTAAACCAACTTGTACAATATTAAAATTATGTGATTACTTTACCGATAGCCAACGTCTCGTACCTGCATCAAATACAGGTTATCCGATATACTTACTCTGTCTGCACAAAATATTCATTAGTATGCATCCCGACTACATGGTCACTGGTGTTGTTAAACCATATGGACTCTTTTTATTTCATTTTATTTTAAGATAATGCGGTCAGCATAGTAGGTGGCGAGCCTCTATGCCACCCCGCCTTATCCGTGCTTCCATAGCACTCATTATTATTTCCTCCTAGGCCGAATCGGTCCCCAGGGCCCTAGGAACCGTTCGAGGAAATTATTACTCAAACCTTGTATACAAGTTGTCCATGACCATGCGAATGCGTGTCCGACTCGATTGTGAACATAATCGCATGGTAAAATATATTAAGGAAAGTAAAGGTAACAGTGCATCATTAGTCATATTCAATGACTTATTTATTTCATCATTACCATCATTTCATTTGGTGATCTCAACGATCCCAGCTTTATCATTTCTCATTCATTGCTTCATTGCAACGTATCTCATTTCATTCCTTTCTTAAGAGGAACTTAACATTCATTCATTTCATAGGTACATTTATTCATTCATTCATTTCTTATAAGGGACAGGCAATATTTCATATTCTTGCAACAGTTATACAGATAGTACATGATTCTAGTGTTTCATTCAGTTCATTGGTTCGATAGCATAGCCAGTTCATTTCTTATTCTATCATTCATAAGGCATCTCATTATTCAAGTGTCTACTTGTTCCAGCAGCGTTAAGCATAAGGGGCAATGTTATCAATTCATTCTCAGGCAGCGAATCACATTAACAGTTCAATGTATTGTACATTTCAATAATTCTCAACATAGGCATCTCTATTATTCAGCAACTAAAACATGGGACATTTAGGGACAATTCATAGCATTTCAATACTCCATTTATTAAGCATGAAGGAGTAAGGAGGAGGAAGGACAGTTCTACTCACCCAAAATTCTACTAAGCGTAGCTCCACCAGCAAGCCACGTTCCAATATCCATTCCGTCTAGCCAGCTAAGAGAGACTGCATCAGTCTCAATTCTTCTGATTCCCAACATAAGTCACGGTCCAATATTCTGATCCCATCCAACAAGCCAACCAAATACCTCGTACGGAGTGGGGCATTACAGATGCTACGCCGCTGTGACTTGGCCCGAAGCCGAGGCTTTACCCTCACTAGGTATCTTATGTGATGTCACCCCACTGTAGCATGGAGTACTACGCTTTTTTGTAGTGTTGTGCTACCCGTGCTTCCTGTAAAGCATGCCAGACATCCCAGATGCCTGAGAACTCATTAAGGCTTCAAAGCCATCCTCCCACAGGACTTTGTTCTTTGTAAAGAACAATCAGTAGACAACAGTAATTCTGGGTTCATAACCTCGCAATATTATAAATGATTTGCCTACTGTTCCTGATATTCTTCCAGTTAATAGTCCTTTTTTAAACTAAAAGTTAGATGCCTAGTAGATCTTTGAACTAATAGCATAAAGCTTTGTAGTAGAATTACAAAGACATAATATCAGAGTGTCTTCAAGCCCATCTTACCTACTGTGTCTTCAACCAGCTTGCGCTTGAGACCTTTGGTGAACGGATCTGCCAGATTCTCCTGACTCCGAATATCCACTACGGCAATGACTCCTCTTTTAATAAGATCATTTACCGTCCTGTGCCTTAGGCACACAGTCCTCTTCTTGCCATTGGAGAGGTCATTTGATGCCACCGCTGCAGTCGCCTGGTTGTCACAGTATATCGTACGGCCGGTATCTGGGCACCAACCATTAGAAGATCATACATAAGCTCCCGAAGCCATTCTGCTTCATCTACTGCAGCCGCCAGTACATAGAACTTAGATTCTATAGAAGAGTGAGACAATATAGTCTGCTTTTTCGACTTCCACGATATATCAGCTCCACCCATAGAGAAAATATATCCTTCTGTGGACCTTTCACTCTCTACTTCTGAGTACCAGCTTGCATCACTGAAGCCCTCTACTATTTTTGGATCTCCGTAGTAGTACAATGCATACTTCTGAGTCCTTTTGAGGTATCTCATGACCCTCTTCACAACTTTCCAGTGCTCCATCCCTGGATTGCTCGTGAACCGACTCAGCATCCCCACGGCAAAAGCTATGTCAGGCCTTATGGCAGTAGTCACATACATCAAACTCCTGATGACGCTTGAATATTCCAACTGTCTGACGCTTTCCCTTGGATTTGGCTTCAGCTTCTTGTCACACCTATAAGGCGTATCTATCCCTAGAAGATCCTGATACCCATAACATGTGAGCATTTTCTCAATGTAATAAGACTGTGACAATTGTCACCCTCATTTCCCGTATTTCCCGTATTTCTCGTATTTTTCCATATTTCGTATTTTACTCGTATCTGGATTTTTGGCATGTATTTTTATTTTTCTCAGCCTGTGAAATTTCGGTATTTCTCGTATTTGGGTTTTGGCTTGGCTCGGTTTTATTAGGTTGGTTCGGTTTGGTTTATGTATTGGAGCACCTTAGCTTATGCTACCCCTCATCCCCACCTCAACTCCCCCTCTTTATATCCCCACCTACCACTCTCTCTCTCTCTTCATTACCACCACCATTAATTTCCTTCTTCTTCTTCTTCTCCTTCCTCTACACAACTCTCCCAACCCTAGGCAAGTGCATCTTGCTACTACATGAGAACCCTCTTTTCTTTGTCCATTTGATAGATTAGGACATGGTGATCAACATTAGAACTTGGGTTTTTGTGATTTGGAGCCTCCATTGTGATAGATCTAAGTTATTTCCATTTTCAGATTTTGCATGGTTTGAGCTTCTTAAGTTGGATTTTATGGGTTTTTGATGTTTCCTGGTGAAAGAGCATTCAATTCCACCCTGGTTAAAACTTTGGAAATCTGGATTTGGAGTTCGGATAGCCAAGTTATGAGGTTTTGAACTTTTGGAGCCATTGGAGCTTCTTCTCAGCCATGGAGAAGAAGACCCAGACCCTGCGTGCGTGTTTTTACGCGTACGCAGCTCTTGAGCGTGCGTGACTTTTCACGCAGCTGCTTCCTTGAGCGTGCGTGACTTTTCACGCAGCTGCTTCCTGTAACGTGCGTGACTTTTCACGCAGCTGCTTCCCTGTAGCGTGCGTGACTTTTTACGCAGCTGCTTCCTTAAGCGTGTGTGACTTTCATGCAGCTGCTCCCTGTAGCGTGCGTGACTTTTACGTACACTGCTCCCTGTAGCGTGCGTGACTTTCACGTACACTGCTCCCTTGAGCGTGCGTGACTTTCACGCAGCTGCTTCCTTGAGCGTGCGTGACTTTCATGCAGCTGCTCCTCTTGAGCGTGCGTGACTTTTCACGCAGCTGCTCCCTGTAGCGTGCGTGACTTTCACCTACGCTGCTCTCTCAGCGTGTGTGACCTTTTCGTACGCTGCTCCCCTGACCCCTTGCTTAACCCACAGGCTCTTGGAGTTTGGTCTTATTTCTTTAAGCTTGACTTTTCTATAGTCCTGTATATTGATATTTTATTAGATATTTTATGCCCATTTTATATCCTTACGCCTTTTGTCATGAACTTGATTTTACTTAATATGTTTGGAATGACTATTGTACATGGCATGATATGACAAGGAACTAGCATGACACGACAGTGACCCGTAGTGGAGCACTCCTGACAAGTATCCTGACATGATCTATCTTGATAACATGATAGTGGCCCGTGGCGGCGCACTCCTGACTTGACTTGACTTGTAACTTGTAACTTGACCTGCCTTGACACCGTGGACGGTTCTTTCTTGCTTGCTTGTTAAATCCACTTGTCCAGTCTTGCATCATGTCTAGGATGGGACTCCTGAGTACCACGGTCAGGAGTACCTACCAAAATGGATTAAGGTTAATAACTAGAATAATACACTAGTCATGAAGAGATGACACAGCTACAGGCAATCCCGTTACCTGGGCGCTCTTGGGATCTGTAGCCTGCCGTCGAGTAGGGCACATTTCCAGCGTACCGTCGAGTGTTGCACCCTCTAAGTCACCTAAGGGTACATGCGTCTCCTGGACGATGTACCCACCTGAATTCAACCCTAAACTTTCGTCCTGGGTAACCTGGATGGTCTGCAGGGCTTGTGGTTGTGGAACAATCTCACTACATCTTGTTAGTAATTAGGCCTGTGATAACCCTAGTTAGTTAAAGTAGTAAGCCGTAGTATCTGCTTGGCCGTGATTGATTGAATGAGGTATAACCAGTTTAGCCATGTCTTGATCCCGTACAAGATTATTTTTTGTCTTGATTTCTTACATTATTATCTTGCCGATAAATGGTGGGAAACCAAGTTCTGTTCAGACGAAGGGTTACAACCCCAGTCCTTGTTTGGTTTACGGGTTGTAACCTGGCTATCAGAATAGTTCCATGGTTATCTTGTCGTATATCATCCTGACATATTTTCGTAATTATAATTTTAATATTAGATTTTCTGTGCTGATTGCTGGCTTTTGTTCTTATTTCGTGGCTCCCTTGTGGCACTTGCTCTTTCTGGGGTTGACCCAGCTGGTTTTGTGTGGCCAGATTTCGGAGCAGCTCCCGAGGATCTACCAAGCTTCCAGTCCAATGGTGGCGACTAGAAGGAACCCGGGCTACGAGTGGGTTTTCTATTTTTCGCTCACTCTATTGTAAATTTATTCTTTTGAGGCGTTTAGCCGACGAGCACCTGTTAGCTCGATGCACTTTTACTTACTGTCTGCCTACGGGCTGTAAACATGATTAACAAATCCTAGGGTTGATCATGTATGACTTAAACTCTTGCTAGTCCTAACATTTTGTACGACTAGCTTCATGATCAGGTGATATGTAATATTTGGGACGCCTTTTATTGTATATTTAATGATCATACATCTTGTAATTATATTATTTGCTTGAGATTGAGACAATAGGCTTGACCTTAAGAGACTGTTGGCTTGTAGTAAACCCTCATATCTAGACAGCCGTGACCGTATAGTTGAGATGTATTCTATTTTAATATACGTAGCTGGCTATGTCTACCCCCGCTCTCCAGTATTCTGGTTCTGGGGCGTGACATGGTTTAAGTGGTGGCCCATGCAGGTCTTGTCAATCAAGAAATATGAGGGTTTACCGAATAAATGTCTCAATCAGTATTCGCCCTTGATCTCCGTCCGTATTTTCAAATCCCTGAAATTCTTGCCCTGATTACATGCTTGTATCGTTGATCTGTCTTGGTCCTTCCTTATTGTTTCCCTGTGTCGTCTTCCTCAGCGGTACTGTACCTGACCCAGCCGATCAGCGAGGAGGAGCACCTTCCGTGGACTAGCAGCAACCTGGAGATCAAGCCCAGCATTCCGGGGTAGCCTCCAGAGTTGTGCCTACTGGAGGAGAGTCACCAGTTCGGCCCGTCCAGCCTGCAGAGCCAGATGATGGTACCTTAGTAGGCCTCATCAGAACCTTGATAGCTTTCCAGGATCGTCGAAGCGATGCCCTACACCAGACAGTTCAAGATGCTTTGACTAGAGGCGGTCATCCAGGGAACCAGGCGGCGAACAGTTTCAAGCGATTGAACCCTCCTTTCTTTGACGGCACAGAGGATGCGATTGCCGCGGATGCATGGCTTCAGGATACCGAGGTGATTCTGGAAGCAGCCAGGACACCCAAGAATGAGAAGGTGGCGGTGGTACGCCTGCAGTTGTTGGATTTAGCTCGCAATTGGTGGGCGGCGCAAGCCATGGGATTAGTGGCACCCGTTGCTTGGGCAGTATTTAGAGAGAGATTCCAGACGAAGTACTTTGATGATGTGGCTCGGTACGACCTGCAGACCAGATTTACCAACTTGAAGCAAGGAGACAGAACAGTCGACAGTTATGCATCGAAGTTTTCTAGGCTCAGTAGGTTTGTCCCCACCTTGGTGGCGACCGAGTTCGATAGAGCCCAGCGGTTCCAGCAGGGACTGCATTTGGAGATCTTGTTAGCAGTGGAGCAGTTCGAGCACCAGACGTTCGATACAGTCTTGAGAGCAGCTAGGAGGCATGAGTACACCTCCCAGAGGATCGTGGATAGGACCGGAAGGAGGAAGCGGTCCCACAGTCAGATGCACCAATCATCAGCTCCAGCCCCGGCAGCTAGGGGATTGACCATTGGAACTCCGAGGCGGACGGCCTCAGTAACGTCGGTTCAGCATTCGACTCCGACGTACCCGCAGCAGCAGAAGCAGAAGCAGACTTCCGCGATGGGATGTTCTCATTGCGGGAAGCCAGGGCATGTGGTGGCAGATTGTCGCAGGGCACAGAGATTGTGCCTGGCTTGTGGAGCAGCAGATCATAGGATAGGGGCTTGCCCGAATAGGGGTGGTTCATCAGCATCCAACCCTTCTAGCTCTTCAGTGAGAGGACCGGCCCCAGTACCAGTTCAGCAACAGCAGTATCAGTCTTCGAGGCCCTTGCCGCCTCAGTCTCAGGTATTCCAGCAACAATACCCCCAGTAGTATGTACAAGCCCAAGCTCAGACCCAGAATAGGCAGAGAGATTTCCAGCAGAGGGGACCAGTAGCCAGAGGACAAGGTCAGGCCATGATGATGGCTATGGAAGAAGAAGTTGCACCAGGTGAGGTTGTGGCAGGTACTATTCTCGTCAACTCCTTTCCAGCTTCGGTATTATTTGATTCTGGTGTATCGCATTCATTCATGTCTGCACGATTCGCGACACGGATAGGATTGGAGCCCGAGTCATTATTAGTGAGGCTTAATATACTTACTGGTAATGGTCTTGTGGGAGTAGATCGAGTGTTTTCCTCATGTCGGATCGTAGTTAGCGGTAGGGAGTTCCCCGCTAGATTCATAGAGTTTCCTATGGCAGACTATGATGTAGTCCTAGGCATGGATTGGTTGAGGAACCAGTATGCTAGGATAGACTACCATATTGGCAGAGTTGTCTTTAGTATCCCCGGTGAGCCAGAATTTTCGTTTTCTAGAGGCGCAGTAGCGCCATCTTCCCCAGCATTGCGGATGGCAGTAGCAGCAGTGCAGTTACCCCGGATAGTTGAAGAGTTTCCAGATGTCTTTCCAGAGGAGCTTCCAGGGATGCCGCCAGAGCGGGAGATTGAGTTCACTATAGACTTGATTCCCGGGACAACACCAGTATCAGAGCGAGTCTACAGAATGGGGCCTTCAGAGTTGGAGATTCTATACAAGATGATTGAAGAACTGAGGACCAAAGGATTCATCCGTACAAGTGGATCGCCTTGGGGAGCCCCGATGCTTCTTGTGAAAAAGAAGGATGGTACGTCCAGGCTATGTGTTGATTATCGTACCTTGAATTCGGTGACAATCAAGAACAGATACCCTCTTCCGAGGATAGATGACTTGTTTGATCAGCTCAGAGGGGCTTCAGTGTTCTCGAAGATCGACTTGTGGTCGGGATACCACCAGATCAGAGTCAGAGAGCAGGACATCCCGAAGACAGCATTCAGATCGAGGTATGGACATTGGGAGTTCCTTGTTATGCCCTTTGGAGCGACCAATGCGCCGGCCGTATTCATGGACCTCATGAATCGCATTTTTATGCCTTACTTGGACCAATTTGTGATCGTGTTCCTAGATGACATCCTGGTCTACAGCAAGAGTGAAGCAGAGCATGAGCAGCATCTCAGAGTCGTCCTCCAGACACTTAGGGAGCATCAGTTGTACGCCAAGTTCAGTAAATACGAGTTCTGGCTCGATCGCATTTCGTACTTGGGTCACATCATTACCCGAGGAGGAGTGGAAGTGGATCCCTAGAAGATTGTGGTTATCGAGTCATGGCCGGTACCCAGTTCAGTGGTAGAGGTTCGCAGCTTCCTTGGATTGGCCGGCTACTACCGGCGGTTCGTTTCAGATTTCATAAGGATTTCAGCGCCGATAACCCAGTTGACCCGCAAGGATGTGCCGTTTGTTTGGACAGCAGAGTGTCAGGAATCATTTGAAAAATTGAAGCGAGGTTTGATAACGGCTCCCATTCTCACCCTTCCAGATGGGACCGGAGGATTCACAGTTTATTATGACGCTTCAGGCAGAGGATTAGGGTGTGTCTTGATGCAGCATGGAAAGGTAATATCTTATGCGTCGCGTCAACTACGTGATCATGAGAAGAATTATCCGACCCACGACTTGGAATTAGTGGCGGTAGTGTTTGCTTTGAAGTTGTGGAGACACTACTTGTACGGAGATAGAGTGGAGATCTTTACTGATCATAAGAGTCTGAAGTATGTTTTCACCCAGAAAGACCTTAATATGCGGCAGAGAAGATGGCTCGAGCTACTAGTGGATTATGATGTGGATTTGCAGTATCATCCCGGGAAGGCCAACGTTGTAGCCGATGCATTGAGTAGGAGAGCCGGAGTTTATTTCCTGACGACGCAACCAGAATTATTGGCAGATCTTCAGAAGATGGGAATTGAAGTGGTTCTTCCAACCAGCGTGGCATTGATGGCCAGCCTACAGGTCCAGTCCAGCATAGTTGAGAGAATCCGGGTGGCGCAGTCAACAGATTCCAAGATCCAGCGACTCAGAGCAGAGTGTGAAGCAGGAAGAAGACCAGAGTTATGTATCCATGAAGACGGTACACTTCGGCACGGCACTCGTCTTTGTGTACCTAGTGGAGATATCAGACAGGAAGTCATGGCAGAAGCCCACAGTTCGCAGTATTCTATTCATCCGGGTGGTACAAAGATGTACCGTGATATTCGTCAGCATTTCTGGTGGAATGGCATGAAGAGGGAGATAGCCCGGTTTGTCTCTCGGTGTTTGGTTTGCCAACAGGTTAAAGCTGAACATCAGAGGCCCGCTGGACTTCTTCAACCCTTACCGATCCCAGAATAGAAATGAGAGCATATAACCATGGATTTCGTAACCGGATTGCCCAGATCTTCGGACGGCAGAGATGCTATTTGGGTAATTATGGACAGGCTTACCAAGGTGGCATACTTTCTCCCATTCAGAGTTGGACAGTCGACGGCGCAGTTAGCAGAGATGTACCTCAGGCAGATCGTCAGGCTTTACGGTGTGCCAGTCAGCATCACCTCAGACAGGGATTCAAGATTCACATCACACTTTTGGCGCAGCTTGCAGAAGAGTTTGGGGACTCGCCTTCAGTTCAGCTCAGCTTATCACCCGCAAACGGATGGTCAATCAGAGCGCACAATCCAGACTCTTGAAGATATGTTGAGATCCTGTACCCTTGACTTCGGTGGTTCATGGGAGAATCATCTGCACCTGGTGAAATTCTCGTACAACAATAGTTATCAGGCCAGTATCCAGATGGCACCCTTCGAGGCTCTTTATGGCAGGAAGTGCAGATCCCCGCTAGCATGGGAAGATGTCGGGGAGAGGCAGATGCTCGGACCCGAGTTGATTTTCCAGACGGTTGAGGTGGTCAGGAAGGTCAGAGATCACCTCCGAGTTTCCCAGGACCGCCAGCGCCATTGGACCGATGCTCATCGGCGTCCCTTAGAATTTGCTGTCGGCGACCATGTATTCCTTAGGATCTCGCCTAACCGCGGCGTCATTCGCTTCGGCGTGTGGAAAAAGCTTAGTCCTAGGTATATAGGGCCGTTCGATATTCTAGAGCGAGTAGGAGATGTATCCTATCGTCTCGCTCTTCCGCCGTCGCTAAGTGAGGTGCATGATGTATTCCATGTGTCCCAATTACGACGGTATATTTCGGACCCGAGCCACATCCTAGACCATTCGAAATTGGTTGTTGGTACCAACCTTTCGTATGAGGAGAGGCCCGTGTCTATTTTGGATCGGAGGGAAAAGATACTCAAGAACAAGACTATTAAATTAGTCCGTGTTGCTTGGGGTCATCACTCTCTGGGTGAGTCAACGTGGGAGCGTGAGGACGACATCCGATCGCGATATCCCTACCTGTTTGACTCGTGAGGTATAATATCTTTCTTATGCCTTACGTTTTCCCTTCCTTGCTTGCATTGTATGATTGTATGATTGAACTGCTTAGTGTAACTTGCCTGTGCTTAGTGTAGCTTGTCGTGACAATCTCTAGCTCCTTGATTAAATTCCGAGGACGAAATTCTTTTAAGGTGGGTAGAGTTGTCACCCTCATTTCCCGTATTTCCCGTATTTCTCGTATTTTTCCGTATTTCGTATTTTACTCGTATCTGGATTTTTGGCATGTATTTTTATTTTTCTCAGCCTATGGAATTTCGGTATTTCTCGTATTTGGGTTTTGGCTTGGCTCGGTTTTATTGGGTTGGTTCGGTTTGGTTTATGTATTGGAGCACCTTAGCTTATGCTACCCCTCATCCCCACCGCAACTCCCCCTCTTTATATCCCCACCTACCACTCTCTCTCTTCATTACCACCACCATTAATTTCCTTCTTCTTCTTCTTCTCCTTCCTCTACACAACTCTCCCAACCCTAGGCAAGTGTATCTTGCCACTACATGAGAACCCTCTTTTTTTTGTCCATTTGATAGATTAGGACATGGTGATCAACATTAGAACTTGGGTTTTTGTGATTTGGAGCCTCCATTGTGATAGATCTAAGTTATTTCCATTTTCGGATTTTGTATGGTTTGAGCTTCTTAAGTTGGATTTTATGGGTTTTTGATGTTTTCTGGTGGAAGAGCATTCAATTCCACCCTGGTTAGAACTTTGGAAATCTGGATTTGGAGTTCGGATAGCCAAGTTATGAGGTTTTGAAGTTTTGGAGCCATTGGAGCTTCTTCTCAGCCATGGAGAAGAAGACCCAGACCCTGCGTGCGTATTTTTATGCGTACGCAGCTCTTGAGCGTGCGTGACTTTTCACGCAGCTGCTTCGTTGAGCGTGCGTAACTTTTCACGCAGCTGCTTCCTGAAGCGTGCGTGACTTTTCACGCAGCTGCTTCCCTGTAGCGTGCGTGACTTTTCACGCAGCTGCTTCCTTGAGCGTGCGTGACTTTCATGCAGCTGCTCCCTGTAGCGTGCGTGACTTTCACGTACACTGCTCCCTGTAGCGTGCGTGACTTTCACGTACACTGCTCCCTTGAGCGTGCATGACTTTCACGCAGCTGCTTCCTTGAGCATGCGTGACTTTCATGCAGCTGCTCCTCTTGAGCGTGCGTGACTTTTCACGCAGCTGCTCCCTGTAGCGTGCGTGACTTTCACCTACGCTGCTCTTTCAGCGTGCGTGACCTTTTCGTACGCTGCTCCCCTGACCCCTTGCTTAACCCACAGGCTCTTGGAGTTTGGTCTTATTTCTTTAAGCTTGACTTTTCTATAGTCCTGTATATTGATATTTTATTAGATATTTTATGCCCATTTTATATCCTTACGCCTTTTGTCATGAACTTGATTTTACTTAATATGTTTGGAATGACTATTGTACATGGCATAATATGACAAGGAACTAGCATGACACGACAGTGACCCGTAGTGGAGCACTCCTGACAAGTACCCTGACATGATCTATCTTGATAACATGATAGTGGCCCGTGGCGGCGCACTCCTGACTTGACTTGACTTGTAACTTGTAACTTGACCTGCCTTGACACCGTGGGCGGTTCTTTCTTGCTTGCTTGTTAAATCCACTTGTCCAGTCTTGCATCATGTCTAGGATGGGACTCCTGAGTACCACGGTCAGGAGTACCTACCAAAATGGATTAAGGTTAATAACTAGAATAACACACTAGTCATGAAGAGATGACACAGCTATAGGCAATCCCGTTACCTGGGCGCTCTTGGGATCTGTAGCCTGCCGTCGAGTAGGGCACATTTCCAGCGTACCGTCGAGTGTTGTACCCTCTAAGTCACCTAAGGGTACATGCATCTCCTGGACGATGTACCCACCTGAATTCAACCCTAATCTTTCGTCCTGGGTAACCTGGATGGTCTGCAGGGCATGTGGTTGTGGAACAATCTCACTGCATCTTGTTAGTAATTAGGCCTGTGATAACCCTAGTTAGTTAAAGTAGTAAGCCGTAGTATCTGCTTGGCCGTGATTGATTGAATGAGGTATAACCAGTTTAGCCATGTCTTGATCCCGTACAAGATTGTTTCCTGTCTTGATTTCTTACATTATTATCTTACCGATAAATGGTGGGAAACCAAGTTCTGTTCAGACGAAGGGTTACAACCCCGGTCTTTGTTTGGTTTACGGGTTGTAACCTGGCTATCGGAATAGTTCCATGGTTATCTCGTCGTATATCATCCTGACATGTTTTCGTAATTATAATTTTAATATTAGATTTTCTGTGCTGATTGCTGGCTTTTGTTCTTATTTCGTGGCCCCCTTGTGGCACTTGCTCTTTCTGGGGTTGACCCAGCTAGTTTTGTGTGGCCAGATTTCGGAGCAGCTCCCGAGGATCTACCAAGCTTCCAGCCCAATGGTGGCGACTAGAAGGAACCCGAACTACGAGTGGATTTTCTATTTTTTGCTCACTCTATTATAAATTTATTCTTTTGAGGCGTTTAGCCGACGAGCACCTGTTAGCTCGATGCACTTTTACTTACTATCTGCCTACCAGCTGGTTTTGTGTGGCCAGATTTCGGAGCAGCTCCCGAGGATCTACCAATCTTCCAGCCCAATGGTGGCAACTAGAAGGAACCCGGGCTACGAGTGGATTTTCTATTTTTCGCTCACTCTATTATAAATTTATTCTTTTGAGGCGTTTAGCCGACGAGCACCTGTTAGCTCGATGCACTTTTACTTACTATCTGCCTACGGGCTGTAAACATGATTAACAAATCCTAGGATTGATCATGTATGACTTAAACTCTTGCTAGTCCTAACATTTTGTACGACTAGCTTCATGATCAGCTGATATGTAATATTTGGGACGCCTTTTATTGTATATTTAATGATCATACATCTTGTAATTATATTATTTGCTTGAGATTGAGACAATAGGCTTGACCTTAAGAGACTGTTGGCTTGTAGTAAACCCTCATATCTAGATAGCCGTGACCGTATAGTTGAGATGTATTCTATTTTAATATACGTAGCTGGCTATGTCTGCCCCCGCTCTCCAGTATTCTGGTTCTGGGGCGTGACAACAATGCCACTCCAGTTTTCGTCCGGATGATCTTTATCCCCAGGATAACATCAGCTTTCCCTAAGTCCTTTATGTTGAACTTAGATGAGAGGAACTTCTTTGTCTCAGTGACACTTTCTAGATCTGTACCCAAGATTAGCATGTCGTCCATGTAGAGACAAACGATAACTCCTCTCCCGTCATCGAACTTTGTGTACACACACTTATCCATCTCGCTGACCCTAGCCGTTTGATCTTATGACTTTATCAAACTTCTCATGCCACATCTTGGGAGCTTACTTCAGACCATACAGAGATTTTACCAGTTTACAGACTTTATCTTCGAGGCCCTTGACGATGAATCCTTTTGGCTGTTGTATGTAAATCCATTCGGTCAATTCACCATTCAGAAAAGCGGTCTTAACATCCATGTGATGGATTACCAGCTTGTGAATTGCGCTCAGAGCAATCAATATCCTGATGGTCGTCATCCGAGCCACTGGAACATATGTGTCGAAATAATCGATCCCCTGCTTCTAAAAAAATCCCTTAGCAACTAACCTTGCCTTGAACTTGTCAACAGTTCAATCGACCTTCATCTTCTTTTTGAAGATCCACTTACATCTGATTGGTTTTGATCCTTCAGGTAGATCGACCAATACCTACGTGTTGTTGGAGGTTATCGAGTCATACTCATCATTAATAGCCTCCTTCCAGAAGATAGCATCTCTGGTTTTCATCGCCTCATCAAAGGTAAGCGGATCTGCTTCCACATGATAGGTGACAAAATCCTCTCCGAAGTCCTTCTGTCTTCTCACTCTCTTAGATACAGGTTCTACGAGTTCTAGTTCAATAGTTATTCTTGCAACAACAATATCTTCTTGGACTATCTCTTTGTAAGGAACTTGAGCCCCCTGCGCACTCACATTGTTCTCCGGAATGTCCACGAGAACAATGTTCTTGTGCCTTGCAAACTTATCTTCAAAGAATTTTGCGTCGCGAGATACAATGATATGATTTGACTCAATATCAAGGAACCTCCGAGCATCACTCTTATCAGCATAACCCAGGAATATAGTCTTCGTAGTCCTTGTTTCCAGCTTTTGAATCTTCAAATCCGGAAGCTTCACGTACGCCAGACACCCCCACACTCGAATGACATTCAAGTTGGGTCTGACCTTGAATCAGAGTTCATAAGGAGTGACTTTCGAAGTAGCATGCGGCACTCTGTTCAATATGAACTTAGCCGTAAGCACTGCTTCACCCCAGAAGAAATTTGGAAGACCCGCAGTCAACAACATTGAGTTCATCATGTAACACCCAGTTTTCTAAAATGAGGGTAATTTTAAAATTTTGTAATTTTAGTCTTTTAATAATGATATTTAAAACATGATATAATTTTTGGTAATTTTTAAAATCATTTAAAAACTATTTTAAATCATAACTTATGATTTTGGTGTTTTGATAGTGTAACCTTGGAGACAGCTTGACCTAGAGCCTAGCCATGTGATTAGGGTGTTTCATTATCATTTGCAGTTTGAGGATATTTTTGTCATTTTGAATTTAACTGAATTTAATATATATTATTTGGAATTTAATGTATTATTAAGAATGGTGTGATTTTAATATTATTTAATTGATTGTCATGTATTGTGGTTAGCCTAACTTGGTTTGGACCTAACCTAGATTAGTCATAGCTAGTCTTAGCTAACCATGGTTAGTGTTAGTTAGTATTAATTAGAATTATTGGAATTTAAGTGATTTTTAGTAAAATTTAATTTAGTGCTATTCTTGACTTTGACTAGTGTTGACTTTGGAGACTGTCCTAGAAGCTAACCCTAGTCATGACCACTTGGTTAGAGTGTGTAACCCTAGCTTGACCTAAGTTAGAGATATCCTAGTCATTAGATTTAATTTGAGGAAATTAGGATTTGATTAGGCTAGTTAATGGCTTGTGATTTCACAAGTCATGACTTATGGCTTAAGGCCCATAGAGGCCCATGACCCAATTAGTGAAACCAAAACCCTAACCCTAACATTTATGGCCAGCCACCTTGGTATTCCCCTATCTATTTAATGCCTCCTAAAAGTTAGGGCTAGCCTCATTTAGGAATTTGCAAGTTTGAAGAAGAGGTAAACCCTTTCTTCCCCAATCCATAACTCCTTCATTCCAACTCCTTTTTCTTCCTAATTTCTTACAATGGATTCTAATTGCTGTGATCTTTATGTCCATGGTGAGAAATTTCAGGGAAGGACCAATTTGAAGGAGTTTTGGTAGCTTGAGGAACCACTCACATTGGGACCTTTTGAGCCATTGCAAACCCATAGGTAATTTCGAATCCCTTCCATAAAATAGGGTTTTGATTATAAATTTAGGAAGCCCTAGGTCTACCCTAACTGTTGGTATAGGCATTGTTAGGATTCGTGTCCAATACGTGTCCGTATCGAACACGTATCAGTGGACATACTAAGTGTTCGACGAAACTGTGCCATTTTGTTCTTGTTTTCTGTTTTTGTTTGAATAAAGGGTTTGGTCTCGCTTATTGATTTCTGTTGGACTGAGGTGACCATTGTGTCGTGTCGTGTCTGAATGGACACGTGAACACACTGTTTCCCGTGCGCACAACACGCGAGTAGCAGTCCCCTGCTACTCGGGGGCCACAACTCACTGGACACGCCACGAGGACACAAAAAATTTGACACACAGGTCGGGGCTGACACTGACACGAGGCTCCCCAAGTTTCACGAGTCCTCGTGTCGTATCGGACACGCATTCGTGTGTGCATTGGTCATGCGCTGAATCGGGTTCAGCCGATTTGGGCGACTGATACGTGTGTCGTGTCACTGACACACATGTCGTGGACCCAAATCAAGGTGTCAGGATCCTAGACCTAGACACACTCGACACTGGGACACGACCACAGGGTCTATGTCATGTCGTATCACGTGCACGAGCCCAATGAACACGTGCACGAGACACTATTTTACACTGTGTACAGTTCTATTATTCCTATGATTTATTCCACTTTTGATTGTTTAAATTATAATTTAATTATCATTTTTGGTCCTAGACATGTTTGATAATCTCTATTAGTTGAATTGTAAGATTTGGATTGGTTTTTGCATTTCAAATGGATTTTCGAATGTGAGTTGGTATTGACTGATACTCATGATTCAGTCTTCAGTGTTCCCTGAACTTCAAATCCTTTTTTTCTGATTTCTAATTGTTGTTTCAGTTATAATTGGTTGTAACACATGTGTTAGTACCTATTAGTTCTATTTTTCATTTTTGATAAGGCTTATGATATGAGAATGGAATATTAGACACTGCACTGGGTTTCAAAATTTAACTGATACATAGTTCTTGAAGTGGGATTCTGTTTTTAAAACATCCTTGTAAACTGATTTCTTTTAATATCAATTTTGCCATGTTTTACCCATGTACATGTGTTAGTTCTGTTAAGGATCGATTCATGTTTTGGTTGAGTTTACATGCTGGGATATATGGGAATGCACCAGGGTTCATGTGGGGGTTTAACTACATATAGGATTTCATGTTGCATAAGAATTCGATTTCTGAAATTTTAATGTATGGACAAAACCTGAGAAATTGGATGTCATTTCCATTCCTTAATAACCATCACACACACATGAGATAACTGAGAAGGAAATGCAATGAAAACTAAAACTTGAACACTCTTACTGCTAGCACACACACACACACCCATTTACTGTTAAAATTTGAGGATGAATTCATATACCACACATTTCACATTGCAACAACTGAGATTTGGTTCATGTTTTGTATTGGTTGATATTTGAATTTAGGTTGTTTCATTTCAAGGGTTAGCTAACATGTTAGGATTTTGATTTACATGGAATATTGACCTTGAGTTGGTTTCTAATGTATTGTCTGATACATGCTCCCTGTTTTCCTAGTTTCTGAGATTGATTTCTATTAGAGACTGAATTTAAATGTTTAATTACCATATTGATTCATGTATACATGTAATAGATTACTAACACGATTCATTATAATTTGTATTGAGCCTTGGGATTTCAATTAAACTGTTTTCCTTCCTGTTTTTCCAGAGAACCTACACCATGACACACACACTGAAACAAGAAAACTGAGATTTGCTTTCAAACAAAAACTGAAGTTTTGTTTGCCATTTCATCATCTATACATGTGCAATTTCATCATTGTAATATGGTTTACTGATTGGTGTTTTTTTAATTTCGAATTTGGCTTTTGGGAATTGGACAATGGTTGAACTATCATGTACTGAGTTTTCCTTTTCTTCAGAAATCTGGAACCTGAGATGGCCTCAGCCAGATTGAATGTTCAGTTAAACTGTTTTCTTTTCCTATTTGCATATTAATTGTCATAGACACACAAGTCACATTGACACCAACCTGTACACACTTAATGCAACCCTCTTGCTATGATTAACACCCACACACACACAGTCCTCCTCTACAAACACACACACAGGCCTCTTATTCACACACTCACACTGGTTGTATACACTGATTTCAGTTTTCCTATTCCCTGTCACATAGGCATACTGTTAACTTACACAAACACACACACCACTGCCTTCATTCAATACCTGAGACACCCCCTTAACCTGTGCACTGTTTCCTTAACCCTCACTTGTTAACTGGACACTGAACTGTCCTTTCCTTCTATGTAAAAACTTGTTTCCTGAGAGTTCCCTGGTGCACACTGTAAAGCAAGGACACCATTTTACACACACATATTCATTTTGTAGTTCCCTATATATATATATATATATATATATATATATATATATATATATATATATATATATATATATATATATACATGGTTGTCTAGTATATTAGAGTATATATTTTTTTTTATATATATTAGAGTATATTAGAGTATATATATATATATATATATATACATATATATGAGTATCATGTCATATAGGTATAGCTTATACATGCCTATTTGTATGTAAATTGTAGGATTGGTGACTTGTATGACTTGAGAATGGATGTATGCAAGGTAGGTAGGAATGATATGTAATATAGGTAATACAATATAGGCATGAATAATGTGGTATATGAAATATATGTGTAAATTATAGGTTTGATAGCTTGTATAGCATTGTGATTGGTGTGTGATTGCTAGACTAGGCTTGGTTAGGCCTAGTGAGACTTATTAGACTTGTTTGGGTTAAGTTTGACCTAGTTGACCTAGCCTTGACTAGTATAGCTGACTAGAGTTGACCAAGTGTTGACTTTAGCCTAGTTTGACCTAGACAGCATGTAGACGCATCGTAGATTATATTTATCATCCCTTGTATACATCTTGACTTGTGTTGCTCTAACTAGGAGTCAGGTACCTCATCTCGGACAGTACATTTACTTTAGACATTCAGATACTAGGCGAGTACATTCTCTGATCATTTCATAACTTGTTTAGAATTATATTCCTGCTCTAGTTTACCTTATTTGATATTGTCACGATATTATCATGGATTGGTACTATATGGATCCCTACATTGAGATGTTATCCCCCTCGGGAGCATCGGATACATCATGTTATGTGTTTCGTGTTGTAATACTTGTGGTTCGTATGACGTATTTTCGGAATACGTGTACGTACTTTATCTTATATTGCATGATTCCTTGCTTAGCTTCCTTCTTGGCTTGGTTTATCCTTGGTTCGGGTTGGCTTGGTTCGGTTTGGGGTTGCTTTTGGTTCATCATGGACCAAAGAGTGAACCCCTACCTACCACCACAATCCCCATTTATTAACCCATTCTTCTTTCTCTCTCTTCATTAACCTCTTCTTCTTCTTCCATTAATTCTTTACCTACTAGAGAGAGAGAGAGAGAGAGAGAGAGAGGTTTAGGCAAGTACAACTTGCTTCATGGAGGAACTCCAATTTTATTACTTCATTCTCTTCCTTACAGCATTTTAACTTACTTTAATACTTGGCATTTCCACTTTCCATGGCTAGATTCTTGTAGATCTAAGTTTATATTATTTTCGGATTTCCTGGGTTTTGATCTACTTAATCTTGTTATTTCTGAGTTTTGATGATTCCATGTTGTAGAGAATTTCGTCCTACCCCCACTTTGACCTATGAAAGTCCAGATTTGGGCTCCGAATGACAGAGTTATGGAGCTTGAGAACTTGGCTCTCGTGGTGTTTTTCTTCTCAAAATTTTGGAGAAGACGAACTGTGCTTGACTTGACCACATGAATAATTCATGCGGCAAGTGTTCTCTTCAGCCGCATGGCTGGAAGTACTTGATCTGCATGAGGGCCGAACTCATCTAGCCGCATAACTCGTTCAATCCCCAGCCGCATATACTCTGTACTCCTTCAGCCGCATGAGACGTTACTCGTTTAGCCGCATGCATCCTCCCTGGCCGCATGAGGACCCCGCTCATTCCAGCCGCATGAATTCTCTGACTTAGTCTCATGCGCCCTCTCTTCCCGCTGGCCGCATGGGACTTTACTGGACCCAGCCGCATGAGAACTTCTTCTCGAGCCGCATGAACTTGGTCCACTCTTAGCTACATAAGCGCATAGTTCCTGCCGCATGGATTGTTGCCCCAGCCGCATGCGCTTCCCTCTTTCCGTAGCCGCATATGCTGTTCCCCCTTCCTGCCGCATGAGCTTGCCTTTCTCTCCGTCGCATGGATCTAATTTATTTCAGCCGCATGGTTCTCCTATAGCCCTATGTACTATTATTTTATTATTATTTTTGCCCATGCCTTGGAACCCCTATGATATATTTTATGCCTATTTTATATCCTTACGCATTTTGTCCTGAAATTGATAAATCACGATTTGATTGACATGATTGAAATAACAATTGTACATGACATGGTGTGGCAAGGAACTAGCACGACCTGATAGTGGCCCGTCGTGGCGCACTCTTGACCAGTGAACTCGACATGATAACCTGACATAATATATCTTGATAAGCTGTTGCGACGGCTACCTGGCATGACATGACCTGTATAGTTAATCCGGACACCGTGGGCGATTGTGCTTGTACAAATAATCCAGTCCTGTCATGCATTATTTCTAGGAAGGGACTCCTGAGTACCATGGTCAGGAGTACCTACTGAAATGGACTAAGGCTAATAACTAGATTAAAACATTAGTCATAAAGAGATCTCCCAGCTATAGGCAATCCCGTTACCTGGGCGCGCCTTGGGATCTGTAGCCTGCCGTCGAGTAGGACACATTTCCAGCACACTGTCATGTATTGCACCCTTCAAGCTACCTAAGGGTACATTCATTTTCTGGACGATGTACCCACCTGAATTCAACTTTAAATCTTTCAACCCGGGTAACCTGGATGGTCTGCAGGGCTTGTGGCTGTAGAATAATCTCACTGCATCTTGCTAGTAACTAGGCCTATGATAACCCTAGTTAGTTAAAGTATCAAGTCGTAATTCTTGCTTGGCCGTGAAATGATTGGATGGAGTCTAACCTGTCTAGTCTTGCCCTGATCTTGTTCCAGATTACTGCATGACCAGAATGCCTGTATTTATTTTATCGATAAATGGTGAGAATTCCAAGTTCTGTTCAGACGAAGGGTTACAACCCCGGTCCTTGTTTGGTTTACGGGTTGTAACCTGGCTATCTGAATAGTCCCATGGTTATCTCATCGTATATCACCCTGTGATGCTTTCTTAAACTCCTGTCTTATTTACTACTTTATTACTATTGTGCTAATTGCTGGTTTTAGTTCCTAAGTGAAGCTTCCTTTGTGGCACTTGCTCTTTCTGGGATCTGACCCAGCTGGTTTTGTATGGCCAGATTTCGGAGCAGCTCCAGAGGATCTACCGACTTTCCAGCCCGATGGTGGCGACTAGACGTAACCAGGGCAACGAGTGGGTTTATTTTTGATCTCCCACTTTATTGTAAAAATATTCTTTTGAGGCGTTTAGCCGGCGAGCACCTGTTTAGCTCGATTGTACTTACTTACTGTCTGCCTACGGGCTGTAATATGATTAACAGATCCTAGGGTTGATCATGTATGACTAAAACTCTTGCTAGTCCTAACATTTTGTAACGACTAGCTTCATGATCAACTGAATATGTAATGTTTGGGATGCCTTACTATTGTATATTTGGTGATCTAACATCTTGTAATATTTACTTACTTGTGATTGAGACACTAGGCTTGTTCATGACCATAGGAGACTGTTGGCTTGTAGTAAACCCTCATGTATCTAGACAGCCGTGACCGTATAGCGAGGTGGGTTGCACTTCAATATACGTAGCTGGCTATGTCTGCCCTCGCTCTCCAGTATTCTGGTTCTGGGGCGTGACATGGTTTAAGTGGTAGCCCATGCAGGTCTTGTAAATCAAGATATGTGAGGGTTTACCGAATAGATGTCTCAATCAGTATTCGCCCTTGATCTCTGCTCGTATCTTCTGAATCCCTGGATTCTTGTCCTGATCATATGCTTGTATCGTTGATCTGTCCTGGTCCTTCCTTATTGTTCCCCATGTCGTCTTCTTTAGCGGCATTGTTCCTGGACCTGCCGGTCAGCAAGGCGGAGTACTTCCCGCGGATCAGCAGCAACTTGGAGATCAAGCCCAGCATTCGGGAGTAGCCTCCAGAGTCGTGCCTTCTGGCGGAGAGCCACCAGTCCAGCCAGTTCAGCCTGCCGAGCCTGATAATGGCACTTTGGTAGGACTCGTCAGGACCTTGATAGCTTTCCAAGATCGTCGTGGAGACGTCTTGCACCAGGCAGTGACGGATGCTCTGACCAGAGGAGGTCATCAGGATAACAGCACGGCCAACAGCTTCAAGCGCTTGAACCCTCCATTCTTTGACGGTAGTGAAGATGCTATCGCAGCAGATGTCTGGCTTCAGGATACTGAAGTGATTCTCGAAGCAGCCAGGACCCCAGAGAACGAGAAGGTGGCCGTGGTGCGCCTGCAGTTGTTAGATCTTGCCCGCAGCTGGTGGGCGGCTCAGGCCGTTGGATTAGCAGCACCCATCGCTTGGGCGGTGTTCAGAGAGAGATTCCAGACCAAGTATTTTGATACTGTAGCTCGGTATGATCTACAGACGAGGTTCACCAATCTGAAGCAGATGGGCAGAACGGTCGACGGATATGCGATTGAGTTTTCGAGACTCAGTCGGTTTGCTCCCACCTTGGTGGCAACCGAGTATGATAGAGCCTAGCGATTCCAACATGGGCTTCACCTGGAGATTTTGTTAGCAGTCGAGCAGTTTGAGCATCAGACTTTTGATGCAGTCTTGAGAGTAGCTAGGAGGCATGAGTATACCTCCCAGAGGATCGTGGATAGGGCCGGAGGTCGGAAGAGATCCCACGGCCAGATGAATCAGTCTTCAGCCCCAGCCTCGACAGCCAAGGCTTTGACTATTAGAGCTCCGAAGTGAGCGGCCTCAGTGACGTCGGTTCAGCATTCAGCCCCGACGTACCCTCAGCAGCAGAAGCAGAAGCAGACTTCCGCAGTGGGATGTTCTCATTGTGGGAAGCCAGGCCATGTAGTGGCAAAGTGTCGCAGGGCACAGGGATTGTGTCTGGCTTGTGGAGCAGCAGACCATAGGGTTGGATCCTATCCGAATAGGGGTGGTTCATCATCGTCCAACCTTTCTAGCTCTTCGGTGAGAGGACCAGCTCCGGTCCAACAGCAGCAGTATCCATTGCAGAGGCCCTTGCCGCCTCAGTCCTAGGTATTCCAGCAGCAGAACCCCCAGCAGCATGTTCAAGCCCAAGTCCAGAGTCAGAATAGACAGCGAGGATTTCAGCAGAGGGGACCAGCATCCCGAGGGCATGGTCAGGCTATGGTGATGACCGCAGAGGAAGGATTGGCACCCGGAGAGGTAGTGGCAGGTACTATTCTCGTCAACTCCTTTCCAGCTTCAGCTTTATTTGATTCTGGTGCATCGCATTCTTTTATGTCTGCACGATTCGCGACACGGATAGGATTGGAGCCCGAGTCATTATCAGTAAGGCTCAATATACTTACTGTTAACGAACTTGTGGGAGTCGATAGGGTATTTTCCTCGTGTCAGATCGTAGTTAGCGGTAAGGAATTTCCCGCTAGATTGATAGAATTCCCGATGGTCGATTATGATGTGGTCCTAGGGATGGATAGGTTGAGGAACCAGTATGCTAGAATAGACTGTTATATTGGTAGGGTTATTTTTAGCATTCCAGGTGAGCCAGAGTTTTCCTTTTCTCGAGGCGCAGTTGAGCCTTCTCCCCAAGTGTTGCGGATGGCGGTAGCAGCAGTGCAGTTGCCCCGGATAGTCGAAGAGTTTCCAGATGTTTTTCCAAAAGAGCTTCCAGGTATGCCGCCAGAGCGGGAGATCGAGTTCACCATAGACTTGATTCCCGGGACAGCTCCAGTGTCAGAGAGAGTCTACAGGATGGCGCCTTCAAAGTTGGAGATATTGTACAAGATGATTGAAGAACTTCGAACCAAGGGATTCATTCGTGCTAGTGGATCGCCTTGGGGAGCCCCGATGCTTCTTGTGAAAAAAAGGACGGTACGTCCAGGTTATGTGTTGATTATCGTACCTTGAACTCAGTGACAATCAAGAACAGATATCCTCTCCCGAGGATAGATGACTTGTTTGATCAGCTCAAAGGGGCAGCAGTATTCTCGAAGATCGACTTGCGCTCAGGATATCATCAGATCAGAGTCAGAGAGCAGGACATTCTGAAGACAGCTTTCAGATCGAGGTATGGGCATTGGGAGTTCCTAGTGATGCCCTTTAGAGCAACCAATGCGCCGACAGTATTCATGGATCTCATGAATCGTATTTTTATGCCTTATTTGGATCAGTTCATGATTGTGTTTTTGGATGACATCCTGGTCTATAGCAGGAGTGAGGCGGAGCATGAGCAGCATCTCCGTGTGGTTCTTCAGATTCTCAAAGAGCACCAGTTGTATGCCAAGTTCAGTAAATGCGAGTTCTGGCTCGATCGCATTTCGTACTTGGGTCACATGATCACTCGAGGAGGAGTAGAAGTGGATCCCCAGAAGATTGAGGCCATTGAGACATGGCCAGTGCCCAGCACAGTCGCAGAAGTTCGCAGTTTTCTTGGATTGGTCGGCTACTACCGGCGGTTTGTTTCAGATTTTGCTCAGATTTCAGCGCCCTTGACCCAATTGACCCGCAAGGAGGTGCAGTTTGCTTGGACAGCAGAGTGCCAGGATTCTTTTGAGAAGTTGAAGCGAGGCTTGATGACGGCTCCCATTCTCGTGCTTCCAGATAGAACCGGAGGATTCTTCGTGTATTGTGATGCTTCAGACAGAGGCCTAGGATGTGTTCTGATGCAGTATGGGAAGGTAATAGCTTATACGTCACGGCAACTTCGTGATCATGAGAGGAATTACCCAACCCATGACTTGGAGCTGGCAGCAGTAGTGTTTGCACTTAAGTTGTGGAGGCACTACTTGTACGGAGATAGGGTAGGAATTTTCACCGACCATAAGAGCCTGAAGTATGTGTTCACCCAGAAAGACCTTAACATGGGTCAGAGGAGGTGGCTGGAGCTTCTTGTGGATTATGATGTCAACTTGCAGTATCATCCCGGGAAGGCCAACGTCGTTGCAGATGCATTGAGCAGGAGAGCCGGAGTTTATTTCCTAACAGCGCAACCGGAGCTGTTAGCAGATCTTCAGAAGATGGATATTGAAGTTATTCTTCCTTCCAGTGTAGCATTGATGGCCAGCATGCAAGTTCAGTCCACTATAGTCGAGAGGATCCGGATGGCGCAGTCAGCAGATTCCAAGCTTCAGCGACTCAAGGCAGAGTGTGAGGCAGGACGAAGACCAGAGTTATGCATTCATGAAGACGGTACACTTAGGCATGGTAAGCGCCTTTGTGTACCCAGTGGAGATATCAGACAGGAAATCATGGCAGAGGCTCACAGTTCTCAGTATTCCATTCATCCGGGCGGTACGAAGATGTACCGAGATATCCGTCAGCACTTTTGGTGGAATGGCATGAAGCAGGAGATAGCCCGGTTTGTCTCTCGGTGTTTGGTCTGCCAACAAGTTAAAGCTGAACATCAGAGGCCGGCTGGACTTCTTCAGCCCTTGCCGATTCCAGAATGGAAGTGGGAGCATGCGACCATGGATTTTGTGATCGAATTGCCTAGATCCCCAGCTGGTCGAGATGCTATTTGGGTTATAGTTGACAGGCTCACGAAGGTGGCTCATTTTCTCCCGTTCAGAGTTGGTCAGTCGACAGCTCAGTTAGCAGAGATGTACCTCAGGCAGATTGTCTGGTTGCACGGAGTGCCAGTCAGTATCACCTCGGACCGAGATTCAAGATTCACGTCGCACTTTTGGCGTAGCCTGCAGGAGAGTTTGGGAACTTGCCTCCAGTTCAGCTCAGCTTATCACCCGCAGACAGATGGCCAGTCGGAGGGCACAATCCAGACTCTTGAAGATATGTTGCGATCTTGTACACTTGACTTCGGTGGTTCGTGGGAAGATCACCTGCACCTGGTGGAGTTCTCGTACAACAACAGCTTCCAAGCCAGTATCCAGATGGTACCGTTCGAGGCACTGTATGGTTGGAAGTGCAGATCCCCGCTAGCCTGGAATGATGTGGGAGAAAGGCAGATGCTCGATCCATAAATGATTGCCCAGACCGTTGAAATGTTCAGGAGAGTCAGAGATCATCTTCGAGTTGCCCAAGATCGCCAGCGTCATTGGGCCGATTCTCATCGGCACCCTCTTGAGTTTTCTGTCGGCGACCATGTATTTTTGAGGATTTTGTCTAACCGTGGCGTCATTCGTTTCGGCGCACGAGGAAAGCTTAGTCCTAGGTATATAGGACCGTTCGATATTCTGGAGCGAGTAGGAAATGTGTCCTATCGTCTCGCTCTTCCGCCGTCGCTAAGCGAGGTGCATGACGTGTTCCATGTATCCCAATTACGACGGTATATCCCGGACCCGAGCCACATCCTAGATCATTTAGCATTGGTTGTTGGTACCAACCTTTCGTATGAGGAGAGGCCCGTGTCTATATTGGACCGGAGAGAGAAGACACTCAAGAACAAGACTATCAAGTTAGTCCGAGTTGCTTGGGGCCATCACTCTTTGGGGAAGTCAACGTGGGAGCGTGAGGATGACAATCGATCGCGGTATCCCGACTTGTTTGACTCGTGAGGTATAATGTCTTCCTTATGCCTCATGCCTTCGATTCCTTGCTTGAATGAGTGATTGCTTGCCTAGTTATAGCTTGCTTGTGATTAATATAGCTTGTCGTCGCCTCTCTAGCTACTTAATTAAATTCCGAGGACGGAATTCTTTTAAGGTGGGTAGAGTTGTAATGCCTGTGGTTCGTATTACGTATTTTCGGAATACGTGTACGTATTTTATCTTGTATTGTATGATTCCTTGCTTAGCTTCCTTCTTGGCTTGGTTTATCCTTGGTTCGGGTTGGCTTGGTTCGGTTTGGGGTTGCTTTTGGTTCATCATGGACTAAAGAGTGAACCCCTACCTACCACCACAATCCCCATTTATTAACCCATTCTTCTTTCTCTCTCTTCATTAACCTCTTCTTCTTCTTCCATTAATTCTTTACCTACCAGAGAGAGAGAGAGAGGTTTAGGCAAGTGCAACTTGCTTCATGGAGGAACTCCAATTTTATTACTTCATTCTCTTCCTTATAGTATTTTAACTTACTTTAATACTTGGCATTTCCACTTTCCATGGCTAGATTCTTGTAGTTCTAAGTTTATATTATTTTCGGATTTCCTGGGTTTTGATCTACTTAATCTTGTTATTTCTGAGTTTTGATGATTCCATGTTGTAGAGAATTTCGTCCTACCCCCATTTTGACCTATGGAAGTCCGGATTTGGGCTCCGGATGATGGAGTTATGGAGCTTGAGAACTTAGCTCTCATGGTGTTTTTCTTCTCAGAATTTTGGAGAAGACGAACTGTGCTTGACTTGACCGCATGAATAATTCATGCGGCAAGTGTTCTCTTTAGCCGCATGGCTGGAAGTACTTGATCCGCATGAGGGCCGAACTCATCTAGCCGCATAACTTGCTCAATCCCCAGCCGCATATACTCTGTACTCCTTCAGCCGCATGAGACGTTACTCGTTTAGCCGCATGCGCCCTCCCTGGCCGCATGAGGACCCCGTTCATTCCAGTCGCATGAATGCTCTGACTTAGTCTCATACGCCCTCTCTTTCCGCTGGCCGCATGGGACTTTACTGGACCCAGCCGCATAAGAACTTCTTCCCGAGCCGCATGAACTTGGTCCACTCTTAGCTGCATAAGCGCACAGTTCCTGCTGTATGGATTGTTGCCCCAGCCACATGCGCTTCCCTCTTTTCGTAGCCGCATATGCTGTTCCTTCTTCCTGACGCATGAGCTTGCCTTTCTCTCCGCCGCATGGATCCAATTCATTTCAGCTGCATGGTTCTCCTATAGCCCTATGTACTGTTATTTTATTATTATTTTTGCCCATGCCTTGGAACCCCTATGATATATTTTATGCCTATTTTATATCCTTACGCCTTTTGTCCTGAAATTAATAAATCACGATTTGATTTACATGATGAAATGACAATTGTACATGACATGGTGTGGCAAGGAACTAGCACGACCTGATAGTGGCCCGTCGTGGCACACTCTTGACCAGTGAACTCGACATGATAACCTGACATAATATATCTTGATAAGCTGTTGCGACGGCTACCTGGCATGACATGACCTGTATAATTAATCCGGACACCGTGGGCGATTATGCTTGTACAAATAATCCAGTCCTGTCATGCATTATGTCTAGGAAGGGACTCCTGAGTACCACGGTCAGGAGTACCTACTGAAATGGACTAAGGCTAATAACTAGATTAATACATTAGTCATAAAGAGATCTCCCAGCTACAGGCAATCCCGTTACCTGGGCGCACCTTGGGATCTGTAGCCTGCCGTCGAGTAGGGCACATTTCCAGCACACTGTCATGTGTTGCACCCTTCAAGCTACCTAAGGGTACATTCATTTCCTGGACGATGTACCCACCTGAATTCAACTTTAAATCTTTCAACCCGGGTAACCTGGATGGTCTGCCGGGCTTGTGGCTGTGGAATAATCTCACTGCATCTTGCTAGTAACTAGGCCTGTGATAACCCTAGTTAGTTAAAGTATCAAGCCGTAATTCTTGCTTGGCCGTAAAATAATTGGATGGAGTCTAACCTGTCTAGTCTTGCCCTGATCTTGTTCCAGATTACTGCATGACCAGAATGCCTGTATTTATTTTATCGATAAATGGTGAGAATTCCAAGTTCTGTTCAGACGAAGGGTTACAACCCCGGTCCTTGTTTGGTTTACGGGTTGTAACCTGGCTATCTGAATAGTCCCATGGTTATCTCATCGTATATCACCCTATGATGCTTTCTTAAACTCCTGTCTTATTTACTACTTTATTACTATTGTGCTAATTGCTGGTTTTAGTTCCTAAGTGAAGCTTCCTTTGTGGCACTTGCTCTTTCTGGGATCTGACCCAGCTGGTTTTGTATGGCCAGATTTCGGAGCAACTCCAGAGGATCTACCGACTTTCCAGCCCGATGGTGGCGACTAGACGTAACCAGGGCAATGAGTGGGTTTATTTTTGATCTCCCACTTTATTGTAAAAATATTCTTTTGAGGCGTTTAGCCGGCGAGCACCTGTTTAGCTCGATTACACTTACTTACTGTCTGCCTACGGGCTGTAATATGATTAACAGATCCTAGGGTTGATCATGTATGACTAAAACTCTTGCTAGTCCTAACATTTTGTAACGACTAGCTTCATGATCAACTGAATATGTAATGTTTGGGATGCCTTACTATTGTATATTTGGTGATCTAACATCTTGTAACATTTACTTATTAGTGATTGAGACATTAGGCTTGTTCATGACCATAGGAGACTGTTGGCTTGTAGTAAACCCTCATGTATCTAGATAGCCGTGACCGTATAGCGAGGTGGGTTGCACTTCAATATACGTAGCTGGCTATGTCTGCCCCCGCTCTCTAGTATTCTGGTTCTGGGGCATGACACGTGTACATCATGTATTCTTCGCTCTCATGTCATTCATGTTTCTCATGTGCTTCATGCTCCTTCATGCATGCTCGTGTACTCTCATGTGCTCTCATGTTCGGTCATATTTTCCATGTATCTCATGTATAACCTATACTTTATGTGCACTCATTATGAGCCTTCATGTGAATTTTATGTGCACCCATTTATGGGCCCCCATGTGAACTTCATGTACACTCATGTATGAGCTCTCATGTATACTTCATGTGCACCCATTTATGGGCTTCATGTGAAAACCATGTACGTAACATAATTTGTCTGGATCTTTGTGTCTTGATTGGGGTATGGGGGAGTATAAATAGTCATGTGAATAATTCTAAAGTAGAATAGCCGTGTACGCCTCTTTAGTATAGCCATGTGCAAATCAAGCCGTTCACATGTCGACTTTTTACTCTAAATCACTAGTCACTGGTAGTTCTCTACTTATAGTAGATATTTCTATTACAGTTCTCTCTCTGTTTACATCATGTACTTTCTTTCAGTTTCATGTATCGTACTCTCTTGTATGTTTATATTTTCTAACCTGTTATGATCTGCGTGAGATGTATTGTGCTCGCTCCCGTCCTGACTGGACCTGTTGAAAATTTTACAGAGGACGATGAGGAATCCTGCACCCCTTACTTTGGAGCTTGCCTAGATGACACTCGCGACCTGGACCCCTGGGGAGGTTCAGGCAGCTGCTGAGGATGATACCCATTGCATAGTTTAGATAGTCTAGATTGTTTCCTTTTCATGTTTAGTTGTTGTTCTTGTTTTCAGAGTTGTATATTTTAGAGATGTTAAGACTTGTTATTTCATTTCTGTTGTACCTCAGTTGAGGATTTCCTTATCTATTTTATCGTGCCATATTCTATCTCGAGATTGTGATTGAGTTGTACCTCTGTGTTGGCCTCCTTATGGAGAGTATTTCATGTTAGTTAGTTATAGTTCATGACCTAGAACAACGTTCTACTGCCGACACTGCGGCATAGGCTGGGTGCTGTTACGTACTCGTACCTTCACGGTGGGTGCGGGTCGTGACACGTTTTTAAGTGGTGGCCCATGCAGGTCGAGTTTATGTAGTGGTATTCGAACTAGAGTATCACTACAGCCTGCAGTAGGATTAGGATATATTTTTGAAGGTACTCAATCACAGTTAGGATTCCTTGAGAGATTCCTGGGACAACCCTTGAGAATCTTATTTGAACTTCAATTTGAAATCCTTTCCCTTGTTTTGTTCGATCTCACTCCTTGATTATTGAATTCGATTTTGATGGATCATTGTTGATTTTGATTTTTCTATCGAGATGAATTTTATGACCTGAGTTACGATATTTTCTGATAACATATGTTGACGGGAATAACAGGGATGGTAAAACGTCTACTTGATTATGGAACCTGTAGTTTATCGTAGCCATATTAGCTGGCATGGCAGAAACGTAGAGACCTGACTTCGGATGTACGTATCTTGGTTATGAGATTTGGAATTTCTCGCAGCTATACTAGTCGACATAGCGAGAATTCCAGACGACATGATTATAGAGGTGCATGCCCCAGTTATGGAACCTATCGTTTATCGCAACCTTGCTTACTGGCATGGCAAGGGCTCTGAGTAACATGATTTTGGACAGAGGCATATGATTATCAGACTGTATCTTGAGAAGGTTTTTAAACATATCATCTCCATCGTACCCTTCTGTTATAAATTGTATTCCATCATCAAATAATTTAGGAGTAGGGATATTTTAGCTTTATAGAGCTTATTCATATGTAGTTCTTTCATAGCATAATGATATGATGACTTGTAGAGTGTCTGTACCCTAGAGATGATAGTTAGCATTGGTATTAGAGTAGTAACCCATTGTAGATGATTTTCCTGTTATTTATAATACCTACCAGTTTTCATAGAGGATGTTAGTCTGCTCTGTAGCCTTGATAATTTATTATTATTTTTCTTTGTACTTTCCAGTAAGGCACCCATGACCAGAGCATATTCTTGAGTATAGTCGTAGTTCACCTAAGACTAAGAGGTCTATATATATAGATAGACTGCATATGGTATTGGCATATGGGATATGGGTTGGTTAGTATCTATAGGCCATTGTTGTGTAGAATTATAGACATGTTGCTTAGCCTATATCTGGTTCACTTTTCTATTTTAGTTAAGTTCTCCTTGAGATTAGTTCAGGCAGGATAGGTCAACCTTTACAGGCAGTGTGCAGACCCTTCACTAGATGTTCTGACCCTTGTTTATAAATTCAGTCTCCTTAGCATCATTTCCTTTTGCCTATATTGATGTTTCAGACCATTCATCCTTAGCCTAATTTTTGAGCATTTGTTCAGTTCCTTATAAGTTAGTCTACTTTAACCCTTGATGATCAGTTATATATGTATGGATATATAGATGATATACTTAGGATATATAGTGGGTTGTTGTTCTTGAGCTTATATATATGATATTGGGATTTGTGTGCTTAGATTATGGGTATTTAGTTATTGGTGACTTGATAAGATTTGAAAGTTAAGTGTTAGTCTATTATAGAGTTTGTCTTTTGCTAATCCTTAGTTGCCAACACCTAGATAGCTAGCATAGGTAAAATCCTAAGAAGTTGACCAGTTGATGACCAAGTACTTGGATGTTGAGAAATTGACTAGTGGTTGACCCTTGGCTGTGTTTGACCTAGAAGGAGTGCTACCATCTTAAATTTCAAGGACAAAATTTTTCTAAGGTGGGTAGGATTGTAACACCCAGTTTTCTAAAATGAGGGTAATTTTGAAATTTTGTAATTTTAGTCTTTTAATAATGATATTTAAAACATGATATAATTTTTGGTAATTTTTAAAATCATTTTAAAACTATTTTAAATCATGACTTATGATTTTGGTGTTTTGATAGTGTAACCTTGGAGACAGCTTGACCTAGAGCCTAGCCATATGATTAGGGTATTTCATTATCATTTCCATTTCGAGGGTATTTTTGTCATTTTGAATTTAATTGAATTTAATATATATTATTTGGAATTTAATGTATTATTAAGAATGGTATGATTTTAATATTATTTAATTGATTGCCATGTATTGTGGTTAGCCTAACTTGGTTTGGACCTAACCTAGATTAGTCATAGCTAGTCTTAGCTAACCATAATTAGTGTTAGTTAGTATTAATTAGAATTATTAGAATTTAAGTGATTTTTAGTATAATTTAATTTAGTGCTATTCTTGACTTTGACTAGTGTTTACTTTGGAGACTGTCCTAGAAGCTAACCCTAGTCATGACCACTTGGTTAGAGTGTGTAACCCTAGCTTGACCTAAGTTAGAGATATCCTAGTCATTAGATTTAATTTGGGGAAATTAGGATTTGATTAGGCTAGTTAATGGCTTGTGATTTCACAAGTCATGACTTATGGCTTAAGGCCCATAGAGGCCCATGACCCAATTAGTGAAACCAAAACCCTAACCCTAACATTTATGGCCAGCCACCTTGGTATTCCCCCATCTATTTAATGCCTCCTAAAAGTTAGGGCTAGCCTCCTTTAGGAATTTGCAAGTTTGAAGAAGAGGTAAACCCTTTCTTCCCCAATCCATAACTCCTTCATTCCAACTCCTTTTTCTTCCTAATTTCTTGCAATGGATTCTAATTGCTGTGCTCTTTATGTCCATGGTGAGAAATTTCAGGGAAGGACCAATTTGAAGGAGTTTTGGTAGCTTGAGAAACCACTCATATTGGGGCTTTTTGAGCCATTGCAAACCCATAGGTAATTTCGAATCCCTTCCATAAAATAGGGTTTTGATTGCATATTTAGGAAGCCCTAGGTCTACCCTAACTGTTGGTATAGGCATTGTTAGGATTCGTGTCCAATACGTGTCCGTATCGGACACGTATCAGTGGACATACTAAGTGTTCGACGAAACTGTCGCATTTTGTTCTTGTTTTCTGTTTTTGTTTGAATAGAAATTTAGGGTTTGGTCTCGCTTGCTGATTTCTGTTGGACTGAGGTGACCATTGTGTCGTGTTGTGTCTGAATGGACATGTGAACACACTGTTTCCCGTGCGCACAGCACGCGAGTAGAAGTCCCCTGCTACTCGGGGGCCACAACTCACTGGACACGCCACGAGGATACGGGAAATTCGACACACAGGTCGGGGCTGACACTGACACGAGACTCCCCAAGTTTCACGAGTCCTCGTATCGTGTTGGACACGCATTCGTGTGTGCATTGGTCACGCGCTGAATCAGGTTCAGCCGATTTGGGCGACTGATACGTGTGTCGTGTCACTGACACACGTGTCGTGGACCCAAATCAGGGTGTCAAGATCCTAGACCTAGACACACTCGACACTGGGACACGAGCACAGGGTCTGTGTCGTGTCGTGTCACGTGCACGAGCCCAATGAACACGTGCACGAGATACTGTTTTATACTGTGTACAGTTCTGTTATTCCTGTGATTTATTCCACTTTTGATTGTTTAAATTATGATTTCATTATCATTTTAGGTCCTAGACATGTTTGATAATCTCTATTAGTTGAATTGCAAGATTTGGATTGGTTTTTGCATTTCAAATGGATTTTCGAATGTGAGTTGGTATTGACTGATACTGATGATTCAGTCTTGAGTGTTCCCTGAACTTCAAATTTTTTTTTTTCTGATTTCTAATTGTTGTTTCAGTTATAATTGGTTGTAACACATGTGTTAGTACATGTTAGTTCCATTTTTCATTTTTGATTAGGCTTATGATATGAGAATGGGATATTAGACACTGCACTGGGTTTCGAAATTTGACTGATACACAGTTTTTGAAGTGGGATTCTGTTTTTAAAACATCCTTATAAACTGATTTCTTTTAATGTCAATTTTGCCTTGTTTTACCCATGTACATGTGTTAGTTCTGTTAAGGATCGATTCATGTTTTGGTTGAGTTTACATGCTGGGATATATGGGAATGCACCAGGGTTCATGTGGGGGTTCAACTACATATAGGATTTCATGTTGCATAAGAATTCGATTTCTGAAATTTTAATGTATGGACAAAACCTGAGAAATTGGATGTCATTTCCATTCCTTAATAACCATCACACACACATGAGATAACTGAGAAAGAAATGCAATGAAAACAGAAACCTGAACACTCTTAATGCTGGCACATACACACCCATTCACTGTTAAAATCTGAGGATGAATTCATATACCACACATTTCACATTGCAATAACTGAGATTTGGTTCATGTTTTGTATTGGTTGATATTTGAATTTAGGTTGTTTCATTTCAAGGGTTAGCTAACATGTTAGGATTTTGATTTACATGGAATATTGACCTTGAGTTGGTTTCTAATGTATTGACTGATACATGCTCCATATTTTCCTAGTTTCTGAGATTTATTTCTATTAGAGACAGAATTTCAATGTTTAATTACCATATTGATTCATGTATACATGTAATAGATTACTGACACGATTGATTATAATTTGTATTGAGCCTTGGGATTTCAATTGAACTGTTTTCCTTCCTGTTTTTCCAGAGAACCTATACCATGACACACACACTGAAACAAGAAAACTGAGATTTGCTTTCAAACAAAAACTGAAGTTTTGTTTGCCATTTCATCATCTATACATGTGCAATTTCATCATTGTAATATGGTTTACTGATTGGTGTTTTTTTAATTTCGAATTTGGCTTTTGGGAATTGGACAATGGTTGAACTGTCATGTACCGAGTTTCCCTTTTCTTCAGAAATCTGGAACCTGAGATGGCCTCAGCCAGATTGAATGTTCTGTTAAACTGTTTTCTTTTCCTATTTGCATATTAACTGTCATGGACACACAAGTCACATTGACACCAACCTGTACACACTTAATGCAACCCTCTTGCTATGATTAACACCCACACACACACAGTCCTCCTCTACAAACACACACACAGGCCTTTTATTCATACACTCACACTGGTTGTACACACTGATTTCAGTTTTCCTATTCCCTGTCACATAGGCATACTTTTAGCTTGCACAAACACACACACCACTGCCTTCACTCAATACCTGAGTTACCCCCTTAACCTGTGCACTGTTTCCTTAACCCTCACTTGTTAACTGGACACTGAACTGTCCTTTCCTCCTATGTGAAAACTTGTTTCCTGAGAGTTCCCTGTTGCACACTGTAAAGCAAGGACACCATTTCACACACACACACACATATTCATTTTGTAGTTCCCTATATATAATATATATATATATATATATATATATATATATATATATATATATATATATATATATATATATATATATATATATATATATATATATATATATATATATATATATATATATATATACATGGTTGCCTAGTATATTAGAGTATATATATATGCATATATATGAGTATCATGTCATATAGGTATAGCTTATACATGCCTATTTGTATGTAAATTGTAGGATTGGTGACTTATATGACTTGAGAATGGATGTATGCAAGGTAGGTAGGATTGATATGTAATATAGGTAATACAATATAGGCATGAATAATGTGGTATATGAAATATATGTGTAAATTATAGGTTTGATAGCTTGTATAGCATTGTGATTGGTGTGTGATTGCTAGACTAGGCTTGGTTAGGCCTAGTGAGACTTATTAGACTTGTTTGGGTTAAGTTTGACCTAGTTGACCTAGCCTTGACTAGTATAGCTGACTAGAGTTGACCAAGTGTTGACTTTAGCCTAGTTTGACCTAGACAGCATGCAGATGCATCGTAGATTATATTTATCATCCCCTGTATAGATCTTGACTTGTGTTGCTCTAACTAGGAGTCAGGTACCTCATCTCGGACAGTACATTTACTTCAGACATTCAGATACCAGGCGAGTACATTCTCTGATCATTTCATAACTTGCTTAGAATTATATTCCTGCTCTAGTTTACCTTATTTGATGCTGTCACGATATTATCACGGATTGGTACTATATGGATCCCTACATTGAGATGTTATCCCTCCCGGGAGCATCGGATACATCATGTCATGTGTTTCATGTACATCATGTATTCCTCGCTCTCATGTTATTCATGTTTCTCATGTGCTTCATGCTCGTTCATGCATGCTCGTGTACTCTCATGTGCTCTCATGTTAGGTCGTGTTTCCCATATATCTCTTGTATAACCTATACTTCATGTGCACTCATTATGAGCCTTCATGCGAATTTCATGTGCACCCATTTACGGGCCGCCATGTGAACTTCATGTACACTCATGTATGAGCTCTCATGTATACTTCATGTGCACCCATTTATGGGCTTCATATGAAAACCATGTACGTAACATAACTTGTCTGGATCCTTGTGTATTGATTGGGGTATGGGGGAGTATAAATAGTCATGTGAACAATTCCAAAGTAGAATAGCCATGTACGCCTCTTTAGTATAGCCATATGCAAATCAAGCCGTTCACATGTCGACTTTGTACTGTAAATCACTAGTCACTGGTAGCTCTCTACTTATAGTAGATATTTCTATTACAGTTCTCTCTCTGTTTACATCATGTACTTTCTTTCAGTTTCATGTATCGTACTCTCTTGCATGTTTATATTTTCTAACCTGTTATGATCTGCATGAGATGTATTGTGCTCGCTCCCGTCCTGACTGGACCTGTTGAAAATTTTACAGAGGTCGATGAGGAACCCTGCACCCCTTACTTTGGAGCTTGCCTAGATGACACTCGCGACCTGGACCCCTGGAGAGGTTCAGGCAGCTGCTGAGGATGATACCCATTGCATAGTTTAGATAGTCTAGATTGTTTCCTTTTCATGTTTAGTTGTTGTCCTTGTTTTCAGAGTTGTATATTTTAGAGATGTTAAGACTTGTTATTTCATTTCTGTTGTACCTCAGTTGAGGATTTCCTTATCTATTTTATCGTGCCATATTCTATCTCTAGATTGTGTTTGAGTTGTACCTCTGTGTTGGCCTCCTTATGGAGAGTATTTCATGTTAGTTAGTTATAGTTCATGACCTAGAACAGCGTTCTACCGCCGACACTGCGACGTAGGCTGGGCGCTGTTACGTACTTGTACCCTCACGGTAGGTGCGGGTCGTGACACGTCATCTTTGTTAACATTATGTTCTTCCTTTCTGCAACACCATTTGATTGAGGGGAGTACGGAGCAGTTATCTCGTTGATGATTCCATATTCTTTGCAGAACGATGCGAATTCATGAGACCTATACTCTCCACCTCGATCACTTCTGGGTCTCTTGAGTTGTTGTCTGGTTTGACGCTTGGTTTCAGCCTTGAAGTCCTTAAACTTCTCAAACGCTTCATCTTTAGACTTGAACAGATAAACGAACGCGTACTTTGAGAAGTCGTCGATGAAAGTAATTAAATACTTTATCCCAGCCTTTGTGGAGAACTGTTTGAAGTCACAGATATCTGAGTGCACCAACTCCAGAAGATCTGTACTTCGGTTTACCCTCTTGAACAGTTTTCTTGTGATCTTCGTCTGCATACATACCTCACACTTCTCCAACTCCTTACCCCCACATTTGGAGATAAGTCATAGACTAGACATCTTGTTTATTCTTTTACAATGAACATGTCCTAGTCTATTATGCCACAACTCAAGAGAATAACTAGAAGAAGAAACTACATTCACTATCTCCATAGGAGTTACAAGTTGAAGTTTGAACATCCCTTCGGTACAAAAAGCCTTCCAGAAATATGTTCCTTTATAGGACATAACGACTTGACCAACGTTAATGTCCATCCTCAAGTCAGCGTTGCAGAGCAGACTTCCCGAAACTAGGTTCTTGGCTATGGCCGGTACATGCTTCACATTCTGAAGTATCAGTGACTTCCCCTAAGTCAGTTACAATACCACCGTCTCGATTCCGTGTACTTCAGCTTGTGTCTGGTTCGCCACCATAACCTTCTCAGAGACAGGTCGGTACGTGGTGAACCACTCCTTCTTTGAAAAAACATGACACGAGGCCCCAGTGTCAATACACCAGTCCGTATCAATCCTAGCTGAGTCAACCTGTGCAATTATAGCAACAAAGTTAGCCTCACATTGCACCTTTTGTTTTTTGTTTTTTTTGCAATCCCTCTTCAAGTGGCCTTTCTTGCCACAGTTGAAACAAGTCACAGGTTCTTTGGACTTGGGCTTGAACTGAGTCGACTTCACCTTCAGATGGTAAACATCTTTCTTTTTTTGGTAGGAAGCTTCCGCTTCCCTTTGGAATTTCCTTCTTGCACCATGTTCGTCTTAGCCATCTTCTTGGACAAGGCATCCACTTTGAGTTGAGCCCTCAACTCGTCTTCAATATGTATCCAGTATAAGAGGCGTTCCACATCCACTTCCATCTTCTTGCGGTGCATGTCCGCGATGAAGTTGCTCCACCCAAGTGAGAGCTTGGCGACAATACCCCCGACGACAAAAGCATCGACCAAGGGCATGCCGTCATCCGCCAACTTCTGACGTAACTTGAGGAACTCCTTGACTTGAGGCAACATGGTATGTCATCCTCAAACCGCATCCTCCAGACCTTTTCGATCATGTGGATCTTGTTTCTGTTCTCATCTGTCTTGTAGAGATTCTCTACAGACTCCCAGACGTCCTTTGTATTGACCGCCTTGCTGTATGACTCCGCCAGAGAGTCCTCCATTGAGTTCTGGATCAACAACTTACAGAGGTTGTTATCCCGCCTCCATTTCGACTGCAAAGCCGTGGCTTCAGCAACCCTTCGAGCATTTTCACCCTCTGGAATCAAAGGCTCAGGATCTGTCAACACATAGTCGATACTCATGAGTTGAAGATTGAGGCTGACCTTTCTCTTCCAGACGTTAAAGTGCTTCCCGTCAATTCTCAAGTTTAAAACTTGTATCGAGATGTTGTGCATAATTGTTCTTCATTAGATCTGAATCTTGCTTTGAGATTGTTATTCCCGAAACATATCTTTTGATAGAAAATGGAAATCTCGATCTCTTATTTCCAGAGAGATGAAAAATTCGTTCTTCTAAGAGAGAGATGAATACTCGTTCTCAATCGAGGTTGATGCAACGAGATGAATGATCGCTCTCAATCGGAGTTGATGCAACGATATGAATAATCGCTCTCAACCGGAGTTAACGCAATGACTTTGCTAGGGTGATAAAAATTACCGTTGCTCAAAGCAAGATTCGCCCGATTGCGATCTTCTTCCAGGAACCAGCAAGTTCGAAAGAACTTCTGGAACACTCGTTGTCACCTCCTTTACGAACTCAAAGAACTCCTTAGGACTTCAATGGCGGCAGTAGCACTTCTCTCTTCGTCTCTTTATTTTAGCGTAAGTCTTTAACGATGGCACGAAGAGAGTATTTATAGAGAAGGGTCGAAACCCTAATCCTATTCCTGGCCGTAACTGATTGCGTAAAGACATGAGTGAATAATGAAAAGATTTGAATGAATTAAATTCAAATCCCACAATAAACGGATCTGTTCAATTAACTCAATCTTTCCATACGCCACCTGCATCCCATAGCCACTCAGCCCGTCAACCTGTGCGCGTAGCTGTGAAACCCGAAGCAGCCCGCGACACTTGCGCGCCCAGCGCTGCAGCCCCGCAGCACCTGTGCGCCCAGCGCCGTAGCCCCTGTGCGCCCAACGTCGTAGCCCCTCAGCACCTGCGCTGCACCTTCGCTTCGACTCATGCATTAACTGCGCACAATACGTCGTGCGCCGATGCTGACGTGCTAAGTGCAAAGTGTGCCAACAAAATGCCACTTTATGCCCTTGAGCCCGAGTCCGAGTCCGAGTCCGAGTCCGAGTCGCTAAGCCCCTTCGGGGCTTAGCTCCATAAAAAAATTAACCCATGAGCATGACAAAAAGCATTAATGCTTCTTTGTTGGTTTAACCTTCTTTCCACTAGAAAAATACCCCCACATGGCACCCATGTGCCTCTCCACACTTCATGTAATCTCTCAATACTAGCAAAGCTTTATATAGATATACCATCCATTTGGTTTTTCCAATGTGAGACTATCTTTCTAGTTTTTAAATCAAAACACCAACAATAAGAAGCAAAAACACCAACAGTTGTAGATGGGGGAGAAGGTATGGAAGGCATATTAGGTAGAAGCTTGATAGTAAGATAGAAGAGGGAAGATTGGTATTGAAGTGGTTGAAAGTAAAGAAGCGGAAAAGAAAATAAACATTTGAGGTTAGAGTCAGCAACTACTGTGATGAAAAAGAAAGTAGAAAGTTAAAGGTTGGATGAAAATTAGTTTGCAGAGGTTGAACTATAAAAGAGAACTATTGAGAGAAAAGTTTATATATCTCAAATGGTAAAGTAAAAGATTAAAACTGATAAGAAAAATTTTCATAAGCACTTGCCTGTAATTTTTGTGCAGTAGAAGATAAATTTATCCGCTTCGACGTTTCCATAAATCTATCACAAGAAATAAGAATTATATTAAATAAAAACTTATAAAATAATAAAATGATAATAAAATATAAAAATCAAGATCACTACCAGAAATCGTGCAACGCTTATATAGGTGTTGCTGAAACTATAATTTACAATGGTTACGTAACAGTTGAAATAACCGTTTCTAAATTAAATATATATGCAGTGGTTAGAGATTAACCATTGCCTAATACACTTTTTACAATAGTTCATAAAATCTTGCTAAATATTTTTCTTTTTTGCAACGGTCAAACAACGGTTTTATAGAAGTGTTGCCAAAGTGAGTTGAATGTGCAACTGTTATGCAAGGGTTTTAAGTATAGTTACAAATTTGTTAATATTTTGCAACAATTACATAAAGCCTTATAAAAGACCCATTGTTAGAACAGTTGCACAACAATTTTTATAAAGTGTGTTGGAGTGGGTGGGGTTCCCAACCTATGTGGAGAAGACCTCGGAGTGCGACGAGTTCCGTCTATGTGTCAGAGAAGCTCGGAGAGGTGACGAGGCCATTCAGAGACGAGGAAGAAGCTCGAGAGCTACCAGAGACCATTCTGGAACAGGAAGGCAGAGTTCGGGCCGAACTCTGCCCCTTGGTTCCAGAACTGTTCTGGAACCAAAACACAGAGTTCTGGCCGAACTCTGTGTCGACGGGCCTAGACAGATTTCAGGGTGATTTAATCACCGTTGGATCGTATCCTACGGTCCAGGTTTTGTTGCAGGATTAGGGTATTTATATATGGTTTTTCCTAACCCTAATCACAAGTGTAACACAACACAACTTTAAGAAAAAGAGAGGAAGGAGGCAAGAGTGTCATTGCAACTTTGGAAAAGAAGAAGGGGGATTAAAAGCCGTTTTCGAAGGAGGATCGTGTTCAGGTAATCTCTACTAATCGTCTTTGTTCTTCGTAGCCTTGTAATCAAAAAGAAGTTTGTAGAGGGTGTACTCCTTTATTTTATTAGTGAAGGCTTCTCAGGGTTGGACTTCGATCGTCCCGTAGTTTTTTTTCGTGAGGGTTTTCCACGTCAAACATTCTCTATGACTGCGTGGTTTGTTTTGGTGTTTGGTTCATGCATTGTATTGCTCGGTTCTCTCGCAGGTACTCTCTAGTTTGGGGAAAGGTTTTCATGCTTCTTTCCCAACAAAGTGGTATTAGAGTCAGGTTTTGGAATTCAGAAGGGTGTCAGGAGTTGACAGAAAAACTAGAGAGGAAAGATGGACGCGAAGTTGGTGCACATGGTGAACCTGAACAACACCAACTATCATTATTGCGGAGCAAGATGAAAGATTTATTGTTTGTCAAGAAGCAGTATCTGCCCGTATTTGCTTCCGAGCGACCAGTTGATAAATTCGAGAAGAACGGGAATTTCGAGCACATACAGGTGTGCGGATATATCAGGCAGTTTTTTGACGAGAACGTGTACAACCACGTTGCCAATATTGAGCATGCGAATGATGGAACTGGGGATTCCCAGGACCCTTATTTTGGTGTGCGTATTGATCGATAGAAAGTTAAACAGACTTAATACGTGTTCTAACCCTTCATAGGAGGAAACTAGGGTTCACAAATTATACCTGTAACGGAAAGAAGATAATTAATTCCTAGCAATCTTGAGCGGACGACCCCAAGATCTTCTACACGTATTCCTTCCTCGAGTTGGACGTCGTGTGGGCGACGATCTCCCAACCTTTTCTTCTCCTTGGCAGCCCTCTCTTTCTCTCCTTACGTGAATCACGAATTTAGAGAAAGCTTCAGATTTCTGATCAGTAATTTGGCGGCCAGAGAATAGAGGATATATATAGGCTACGACAGGGACCATGAGGAGAAATTAGGGTTAGGCCTCCTAACGGATCTGGATATCCCGTGTTCAGCCCGAACACACAATCCAAGTCCATTAACAATAGCTCGGTCCACTAATGAGCTATTGTTGCACTACCTCCCTAATCCCAAATTATATTTACGGGCTCCTTTTATTATATGCTCGTTTGGCTTCCTATGTTAAGATATCGTATGTCCGTCGATCAAATTAAGTTACTGGCAACTATATTGATTCGACATCATTTATTCTTAAGTAGTACCGCTCAACTTTATTTGTCATATCAGATATAATCCACCTGCATGGTTTACATGACAATCCTTATGAGCTCCTTAAGGGGACATCATCAACCCGATGTATCGGGACATGGATTCCATTTATAATCAACAGCCCATCACACATACAATATTATTACCCAATTCATAGAGGTTGTTGATCCATAATGAATCTCACTCTTTCATGAGTCAAAGTAACGCACACTGCATATACATGTCTGTTATTATATCCGGATTAAGAGCACAGGCATCCATAATAACAGAGGTGTTTGTTCTCTTATGTAGTCAGTACAAAGAGAGCAACCTCAAGTGGTCCTGTTCAATACACACAAAGTGTACTAGTGTAAACCTATAGTCAAGATATACTAATACCAGATTATACTACAACCTTTCCAATAGATTGTCCAAGTCCATCTAGGTTGTGAACTATTTATATACTCCATAGGGAACTAATAATATGATCTTCTGTGTGACACCACACACCATATTATCTACAATATACAATATCAGACATTTGCATTAACACTTGCAACAAATACAATATGCAAACATTTGACCATATGATTCTCATTCAAAATTTAAGGAAATAAGGTTACTACAAAAGTGATGCTTTTAGTATATAACCCTAACAATCTCCCACTTATACTCAAAGCATTGCTTTTCAGTTTACTGTTACAAATCTCCTACTTATACTTAAAGCCATGCTGCTACACATCTGACTCCCATTCCCTCAATATGACTATCAAAAGCCTTAGCTGGTAAGCTCTTTGTAAAAGGATCAGCTAGGTTGTCGGCTGATGCTATCTTGATCACAGCAACTTTTCATTTCTTTACGAAATCTCGTATCAGGTGTTACTTGTGCTTAATGTATTTACCTGTCTTATGGGCTCGTGGTTCCTTTGAGTTTGCAGCTGCACCACTATTATCATAATAAAGTGTAATAGACTTAGGCAAACTAGGTACCACATCCAAGTCCAACAGAAAGTTTCTGAGCTAAACCGCTTCTTTGGCTGCCTCAGAGGCTGCCACATACTCGGCTTTCATGGTGGAATCAACAATACATTTTTGCTTGATACTCCTCCACACAATGGCTCCACCTCCCAAAGTAAACACATAACCTGAGGTAGATTTTTTGGAATCCCTATCTGACTGAAAATCTGAGTCTGTATACCCCAAAGGAACTAAACTATCTGCCTGGTAAACTAACATATACTCTTTAGTCCTTTTCAGGTACTTCAAAATATGCTTTAGTGTCACGACCCGCTCCCGAATAATCGAATACGAGTCGGACACGCCCAGCCTTCATCGTTAGACACGATAAAGTAAGCTGTACCAATCTAGGGAAATCTAACTAGATAATTAAGACAAGTACAACTTACAACATCTATAACGTATCCCAGAATAAAAGTACAAGTCTCAGAATTTATTACATTCCAGCAAATGAAAGTAAGTCTACTAGTCTCAATACAAGAAAAATATAGAAATACTATGGTAAAGCTCTAGGCTTCTGCAGCCTTTAAGTCAAGAGCAACTCCAGCTGGCCCTACTGCATCTACAGGCTCTCGGCCATAATATGTGTCGCACAGAGCCTCCAACTCACCTGCAACATATCCTAGTCAGGAGCGAAGCAAAGTACAGTTCTAGGTAATAAATAAGAACATGATAAAAAATGGGTACAGGGGTACATAAATATGAAATACAGGAATGAACAAGAAAGTACAGAAATGAAACTATAAACCTGAAGTACCAGACATGATAAGTGCACAATATTGAAATACAACTAGTCCATGTGACCGGCTGGGGTGAGTACAAGAGCATGCACAGGAGTACATGAATATGGTATGGCTTAGGGCCCGCGTGCACGATGTGAGGCCTAAGGTATCTACATGAATATAGTAACCGGGGTTTGGTCACATGGCTAGTGTATTTCCCCACCCGACACAAGTAAGTACAAGAACAAGATAGTACAGGAGTACAGGGGTACAAGATATCGTGTCATGATGTGTCACAAGAAAGAGTACAAGAAATATAAATGCACAAAACCATAGAAAAGTACTTGCCTTGCTCTGGGGAAGTACGGGTAAAGTATAGAGCTGAATGTCCTCCTGTTGTTTGGGGTACAAGTTGATTAGGATTAATACTAACTTGTTAATTTAGTTCAAAATTAGCCTAAGCTATATCACAAGTTTATGATCATAGAAGAATTAACTAATATATGATATTCATTAACTTAATTAGAAAAAGATACTTAGCTTAAACTAAAGGAGTGCAATGAACACAAGTTATATCAAGCTTCTAGGATTGAAAAACCAACCTCTACTAATGTCTATCCTTACATAGGACTTAAACATGGTCTTATTCCTAGTGTAACAGTACTTATATACTGAGATTGGATTCTTAGGTTCAATAGAAATGAACCAAACATGGCACATGCATTCATGTTCTAAAACTTAGGTTCTCAGTTTTTTACACTGAGATTGGCTTCTCAGTTTTACACTGAGAGTTAGTTCTCAGGTTTATACTGAGAATCACTGCTCAGGTTTACACTGGGATTTCTTCTCAGGTTTATACTGAGAATTTCCTCTCAGGTTTACACTGGACCAGGGCAGTGATATGAAGCCCCAGTTCAAAGACTGAGCCACAACACTGTATATGGGTTCCCAGGTTCACAAATCCTATTATAACATTGCTTAGTTCAGCAATTCGAATCAAGACTTTGGTATATAATTCCATCATTTCTTCATAACATATCAAATCATTCACTCATATATATACCTAGGCCACCCAATACTGTTAAGCCAAGCCAGGCTATAGTTCTGACAATACTTAAAGAAAATACCACCCTAGTAGTGTCATAAGGACACCTTCCTACTGTTAGTCTACACTCAGTTCTAATTGAGTGTAGCAGAATTATCAGCATGAAGAAATGTAATAGGACATGTCCTGGCAACCCATTCTCAGGTTTAACTCTTGAACATTAATACAAGAATTTCCAGTTTAAAGTACAATCTGAAACTGGGTTCCATCTAATACTGCATGTCTGCAGAAAATAGGAAAACAGTCCAATTTTTAGGCTAAACATGGGGACTGATCCTTCAGTCGAGCCCAATATCTGGCTGCAGTCAAGATATGAGCAACTGAAACCATCCAAGATTGATACATGAAGGTATAAAATAGGATACTAACCAATGACACAAGTAAGTCCATGGGTGGTTTTCCTATATTTTCTACTGTAGGTCCTGTTGCAGAACAGTCCCGTACCCTTCAGTTATCATTCAATTTACTTAAGAACTGACATAGGAAATTCAATCCAGTCAATTGAGTCGAAATATTAATATGGAATCTCAGTTCACTAATTGAAACAAAACTGATATAGGAATTCTAATTATCAAACTAGGCTGTTGATGACTGCAACTAAACTTTCCTAAAGGAACCTGCATTCAGAACATCCCTAATCTTAAGTTAGGCCTAATACCACTCTACCTAATCCTCAGGGTCCTTACTTGAACCACTAATTGGATGCAGGCTCAGGTGTAAGTGGCAACACTGATATGAGTATTAGGTTCAGACACAGTCTCAAGTTAATGACAGAACACTGCATGTGAGAAACTCTCAGACTGTCCATTTCATCATCTTACAGGAAGAAATCGAAACAGTATAGCAAAATGCAATAGACTCTAGGTAATGTTAACTTACTGTCGATACATGACCAAATAAAAAGTTGCAGAACAAAATTAAATATTTAATCTCTCAACAGTTTGCAACAACTAACTAATGTTCTGCAGTTAATGGATCCTCATTAAACAAGCTAACATCATCTCCCATTTACAGTCTTAAAATGCAGATGTTAACATCCTACTCTACTATGGGTAGACTAAGTTATATGGTGAACTCGACCTTAAGTAAACTAAATTGCCAAATAACATCCATGTGAGATTCCTCAATCACTCCATGATCCACATCCACACAACCAAACTTCCCTCAATCTATCATTGCAAATAATTAACTATATTAGAAAGATGTGAATAAATTACCTGATGAAATCGATAAGAATAGATCTGATGGCACAATTCACAAAGAGGCTTGAACTCTCGAAGTCGGATTGATTCAAAATCCTGAAGTATGTCCGACTATTTTATGAGACACTCGATCTTCAACAGATCAAGATCTGCATCATCGAATTTAATTGATTTGGAAAAGAATTTGATCAGAGTTCAACAAAACTGACATCAACATTTCAAGCATAAGAAAGAGTTTAACCAAATCAATGGTGCTACTCACTCGATTGATAAAACGACAAAGCGACGAAATGATAAATTGATTCACCGATCCAGTCCCTATAGATCTAGATCAACAACATTCTAACGTTTAATCTCTCAAACTCAAAACATATTAGGATAAAACACAACAAGAACAGGTTATCCTCCTCACCTTGCGGAGTTTGAAGAATCAAGGAATCAATCACTAGATCACAACAGATCTGATCAAATATACACAAATAATTGATATTAATCATTTAACCTAAATTCGACTTTAACAATTCTGAAAGGGTTCGATTATTTACCAGGTCATACAAGTGTTGATGAGGAATAACAAGGATCCATCGATCGATTCAGGAGTCAGCGTATGCCTACCATAATTGTTCATTGAGAAACAATTTACCATAGATCGACGTGAATCAAGAAATTCAAGATTCAATGCAAGGATTCAAACTCACCGCAATTTGTCTTCGTTTTGAGCCATCTAGTTGTCGATGATCACCGCAGCCATGGCCGTCCTTCTTCCTCCTCAGCCTTCTTCTTCACTCAACCGCCATGGCCAGGAAGCTCTGCTCTACAACTGAGTATCAAAAAATTTGTAGAGAAGGAAATGAGTAGATCACGATTGAAGGAAGGGTCGGCTGCTTAAATAGGCGGTTAGAGGAGGGTTGGAAAAAAAATTGGCGCGCTCCCAAAGTTGCCAGAGGTTGTTACTCCGCGCCCATGGTCGATGTGGTGGTGTCGATGATAGTTAGAGATTAAAAAATTCAAATTTTAACATAGGCTGCTAAATGACCTAATGTTATGTTATTGATTGGGCCCAAAACCCCTTTAATAGAAAGAAAGTCCAATGGTATAAGAAGCCCAAGCCTCTCATTGAAATTCCTATAATTAGAATTTCAAAGGCTTAAAGAAAATTATGGAGTTTGGAAAAACAATAAAAATTGAATGAATATTTTTTAAAAAAAACTGGGGTGATATTTACGGCAGTCCAGTGCTCTTGTCCTGGGTTAGACTGATATCTGCTGACCATGCCTACGACAAAGCAGATGTCTGGTCTCGTACATAGCATTGCATACATTAAGCTTCCTACTGCTGAAGCATAAGGAACTGTCTTCATGTTCTCTATCTCTTTAGGTGTCCTCGGATACTGCTCCTTTGATAGAGCAATTTCATGTCTAAAAGGTAAGAAACATTTCTTAGAATTTTGCATACTAAAACGAGTTAGTACAGTATCGATATATAAAGCTTGGGATAAGCCCAACATCCTTTTCTTACGATCTCGTAGAACTTTGATCCCAAGGATGTGACCTACTTCTCCCAAGTCTTTCATATCAAACTGTTTGGATAACCATACCCTTACATCAGATAACACCTTCACATTATTTCCAATAAGCAAGATGTCATCCACATAAAGTACTAGAAACACCACCACGTTTCTGTCACACTTTCTGTATACACATGATTCATCCTGACATTGATCAAATTCATAGAATTTTATCACCTGATCAAAACATATGTTCCAAGATCTGGAAGCTTGCTTAAGTCCATAAATGGACTTCTTGAGCTTACAAACAAGATGCTCTTGGCCCTTTTCAATGAACCCGTCTGGCTGCTTCATATAGATGTCTTCCTCAAGACTTCTATTAAGGAAAGCTGTCTTGACATCCATTTGCCAAATCTCATAATCGAGATGAGCTGTAATAGATAAAAGAATCCAGATAGACTTAAGCAAGGCTACTAGAGAAAAGGTTTTCTCATAATCGATACCCTCTCTTTGAGTAAAACCTTTTGCTACAAGCCGAGCTTTAAAGGTTTCAACCTTACCGTCTGATCCTCTTTTTCTCTTATAGACCCACTTGCATCCAATGGCTTTTACACCAATGGGTGTTTCTACAAGCTCCCATACCTGATTAGAATCCATAGATTCTATTTCAGATATCATTATTTTTTGCCAAGACTCTGCATCTTTATCTCAGAGTGCTTTATTGTAGGTTCAGGGATCATAATATTGTTCCTTAGGGACGAAGTCTGACGACTCTTCCAAGAACATATATCTTGTTGGCCCATTGGTCATATGGTCAACCTGATTTTAATAATTGATCAAACTCTGTCTGGATATACGAAGCTAGTCGGGACATCTCGGATTCTTGGACATGATCAAGAATGGCTATCCACTGAATTCAAGACCGAAGATCTGTTTGCCTGTTCGAGTCTGTAATTCCTTATGCAATGTATTTTTCATTTTATTTGAGTCTAGGAATATGTTATACACCGAGTCGTACTAGCAAATAGGCTACCCTTAAATGAGTTCAAAATGTTTTTAAAATGACCTCCCAAAAAGGTTTACAAAAAGGTTTTCAAAAAGGTTTTCAAAAATCACCAAAAAGCTTTTTAAAACCCTAACTAAACCCTGACAGAACTCGGGCCGAGTTCGGCCAGAGTTTGGCCAGAGTTCGGCCAGAGTTCGGTTAGTAGCCGTTTTGATTTTTGAATTCTCTGGAACTTGGTCCTCCTGCAGTTGCGGATTTGACCGAGATTTTCTCATCGAGTTCTGCCCGAATTCTGTCCGAATTCTGCCAAAATTCTGTCTTTGGAATTCCTATAAATAGAGAAGGATTTCGATCATTTCAACTCACTCATTCACTTTCAATCTTCTCTCTATCTAAAGCTTTCTGTCTTCCAAAGAGTTTTCTAGAACTTTCAATTTCAGATCCCAAGCCAGTTACAATCCTCTAGTCGATTTGCCAGTGCGGTACGGTCTAGAAGTTTCTGAGAGATTGTAATCAGAAGGCTTGATTGAAGAATACCTCTTAACATTTGAAGTTGGACGAGTTCTTCGTATCAAAGCTCGCGTTGTAGAAGTTGCAAGGACTTCGTAAGAAAACTTGCGATTTTTCCAATAGTGGATTCAACTGGTAGCAAGAGTTCTACCGACTGGATTAGTCCTCAACAGAGGGATACCAGTATACATCGCTGTCTTTGCGTTTGCTCTCTTAACTTTGCCTTTACATTATTTTAGTTGTGATTAATATTCTGTGATTGTGCTGCTAACATTTTTTTAATTAGCATTATTCCGCTGCCAACTCTATTCACCCCCCTCTAGAGTATTACGCTTTACTATTTCGTTCCTACAATTGGTATCAAAGCGGGTGTTACAGGTAAAGCAAGGTAACAGTGCTATTATTTATTCATTTTTAATTAACTGTTATATAGATCACAGCACAACACATGGCAACTGTGAAATTTACAAGTGAAGGCTAGGCCACAAACAGACCCCCACTGTTTGATGGTACGAACTATACCTATTGGAAAACACGGATGAGTTTCTTCTTGAAATCACTTGACTTTGATTTATGGTCCATTGTTCTTGATGGCTATCAAAAGCCACCTCGTATAAATGTTGATGGAGTTTTAGTTGAAAAACCCCATAGCAGATATACAGAGGAAGAAAAGAAAAGGGCCAGTCTTGACGCACGTGCCATTAATGCTCTTTTTTGTGCTTTAGACAGAACTGAATTTAACAGGGTGTCTATCTGCACAACGGCTAATGAAGTGTGGAAGCTACTTGAAGTCACACATGAAGGCACGACTCAAGTCAAAGAATTAAAGGTCAGCAGACTTACTCAAGAGTATGAGGTGTTCAAGATGAAGCCCAACGAAACAGTTACTCAGATGTTCGAGAGGTTCTTGGATATTGTAAATCCTTTGTCCTCCCTAGGCAAAGATTACAGTAATCATGAAAAGATTCGCAAACTCCTGCGAGCTCTCACCAAGAACTGGATTCCAAAGGCTACTGCAATCATTGAAGGGAACAATCTCACAACTATGTCCCTCGAAGTACTCATGGGTAAGCTACTCACTCATGAACTGGAGCTACAAGATTTTGAAGAGCCTGCACCAAAGGAGAAGACGATCGCTTTCAAGGCTCAGCACAGAAAAGCTGCTGAAGGTGACTCAGACAGCAGTAAATCTGATGCTTAAGATCAAGCACTCCTAGCAAGGAAATTCAAAAGATTCATGAGATATGAGAAGAGAGCCAAAAAAAAACAACAGAAGCAACAACTGGTATCAAGATGACGCTGTCTGCTACGGCTGCAAGAAGAAGGGAAACATGAAGAAGGATTGTCCTACAAACTCATCATCAAGCAAGAAGAGCAACAGGTATAAAAAAGGGAACCTGAAAAGATTAACATCACGGAAGTATGCCAACACCAGCATATGGCATGAAAGTGAAGCCAGCGACTCAGAAGACGAACAATCAGAAGACGCTGCAAACGTATGCTTTATGGCATCCGATCAGGTACCTACTGAACCTGTAGTTGATACTTATGATGACTTCACCTTTGAGCAATTAGGAGATGCCTTCAGTGACCTGATGACTGATTACAGAAAACTGCATAGCAAGTATCAGACCTCTAAGAAGGTACTCAAAGAGTACAAAGGTGAAATAGGTAGACTTACTGACCTACTAGCTGAGGTTAGAAATAATGTTAGTGAGTCTGGTGAGCTTTCTTCAATAAAGCTCTTATTACACGAGACTACCAAGTCATCTGTCACGCCCCGCTCCCGGAATACGGACGAACGAGAACGTGAACAGCCAGCTACGTATATTGGGACGGCAACCATCCCGCTATACGATCACGGCTGTCTAGCATGTGAGGGTATTCTACAAACCAACAGTCTCTTACGGTCCAAATGGCCTATTGTCTCAATCTCATCAAGTAAAATAAGTTACAAGATAACAGATCACCAAATATACAATTGTAAGGCGTCCCAAACATTACATATAAGATGATCATGAAAACTAGTCGTAACAAAATGTAAAGACTAGCTCAGAGTTAAGTCATACATGATCAACCCCCGGGGCTTGTCAATCATGTTACAGCCCGTAGGCAGATAATAAATACAAGTTGCAATCGAGCTAACACGTGCTCGTCGGCTAAACGCCTCAAAATAATATGAATTTACAATAAAGTGGGCGAACAAAAGAAACCCACTCGAAGCCTTGGTCACGCCTGGCGGTCACCATCTGGCTGGAAGACAGGTAGATCCCTTGCTGCTGCTCCGGTATCTGGCCATACAAAACCAGCTGGGTCAGACCCCAGAAAGAGCAAGTGCCACAAAGGAGGCTCCACTTAAGGACTAAAACCAGCAAATCATTAGTAAACAAAAGCAGCAAAAGAATTAAGTAAAAGCATATTGAGATTTGTGCGGTACCAATGCACGTATCCCGATCACAGAAAAGGAAACAAGTAACTTGATTAGAAAATAATAATAATACCGGAGAACATGGCAGATAAGATGCATGAAAAATAAGAAATAAATGCTATCCGGGCAATAAACAAGGAAGGACAAATGTACCGTACCAGGAAACCTGAACAGTACATAGTCACTAACCAGTCTATTACTTGAAGATAACCACCATATACAGGAAGCTATAACATAGATAAGTGCCATCTACACAATAAACACGGTAAGGACAAATGTACTGTACCAGGTAGCCAGGTTACCACTGTAACCCTTCACCTAAACAGTACATAGTCACTGACCAGTTATTGCCTAGAGGACAGTCATACAAGAGAGTTACACTACAGTGACAGAGAAGAAGTCTTGCAATCACATCCAGTGCAAGTCAAGCATTCAAGTTCTAGAGACTGGAACAATCAAGAGCTGGACCCATCAGGGCTGGTCCTAGACCAGACCAGACAAGGCTGGACACCATCCAATAATACACGGCCAATCATAGCCTACGGCTTGCTACATTAACTAACTAGGGTTATCACAAGCCTAGTTACTAACAAGATGCAAGTGAGAAACTCCCAGTCCCAAGCCCTGCAGACCATCCAGTTATCCTTCCGCGGGTTGAGAGTTATAGGTGGGTACATTGCCCGGGAGACAAATGTACCCTTAGGTGACTTAGAGGGTGCAACACATGACAGTGTGCTGGAAATGTGCTCTACTCGTCGGCAAGCTACAAGTCCATTAATGCCTCCAGATAACGAGACTGCCTGTGACCGGGAATTCTCCATGTTCTAATTTGGTCTACTCATTACCTAGTCCAATTTTAGTGAGAGTCCCTGGCCGTGGTACCCAGGGAGTCACCCCTTAGACATGATGCAAGACAAGACAAGTGATTTGCACAGAGCAACAGGTAGTACACCCACGGTGTCAAGACAAGTCAAGTCGAGTCAAGAGTGCGCCGCCACGGGCCACTATCAAGTGAAGCCAAGTCATACCAAGTCAAGTCAAGTTATCAAGTCATGCCAAGTCGGGAGTGCGCCACCACGGGCCACTATCAAGTCAAGCCGAGTTATCAAGTCATGCCAAGTCGGGAGTGCGCCACCACGGGCCACTATCAAGTCAAGCCGAGTTATCAAGTCATGCCAAGTCGGGAGTGCGCCATCGCGGGCCACTATCAAGTGATCTAGTTGTTAAGGTTACAAGTTACAAGTTATTAGCCAGGATTTATTTATCGTGTCAGGGCCATAAGGCATATCACAATGCAACTATTCTACAAGTAAAAGAAACATAATCCTGAGTGCACCCAAACGGCCACCGATGTAAAAGGCATGAAAAGTACAATAAGGCTGAAAACATGACTTTATAAATAAGACCATAAGAAAACACTTTTCTGATGTAACAAGAGATAACAAAACCAGGGACAACGCCGTACATTAAATCAAATCGTGCCCACATCGTGTTCGGGTCGAGCTCGGGTCAAAAGGCGTAAGAATATAAACCAGGGGTAAGGTGTTCCCAAATTAGTGTCAAGATTCAAGAAAGCAGTACACAAATACAGGAAATCGTGTCAAGACGTGTCGAGTCTAGTCAAGTCGTGTTGTGAGCACCAAAATCTCAGGAAGCTCCAAATTATGAAAAGAAAACCAAAGCCCAGAGAAAGCAATACAGGCACTAGGGGTGCAGGGGTACAGGGGCACTAGGGCAGGCCAGGCATACTGGAGTGCGCCTAGAGGCAGCACACTAGAGGGTGCCAGGGAGGCAGCACACTAAAATGCGCCTAGTCTGGACAGGTCAATCCGCGCCTAGAGCCAATGGGGCAAACCGTGCCTAGCTCCATTGGATCAATTGGCGCCTAAGTCAAGGGAACAGTGAACTGCGCCTAAAATGATAAATATAGGCGCAGTCGGGCAAGCCAAGGGAAAGTAGGTGCTATCTGCCTAACAGGAGGAAATGGGCGCTATCTGCCAATCTGGGAAAGTAGGCGCAGTCTGCCAACCGCGCCTGAAATGATGCCAGGGAGGCGCCATCGAGGGGCGGCGGCGAACAGCACCCAAGGAGGCGCGATCGAGACGAACCGCGCCTAAGGAGGCGCATTCGAGCGAGCCGCGCCTAAAGAGGCGCGCTCGAAAAGGAGGCGCAGTCTGCGAACCGCGCCTAAGAAGGCGCAGTTGAACGAACAGCGCCTAAAGAGGCGTGTTCGAGGAAGTAGGCGCCATCGGCCAGAACAGCAAGTCATCTTCTCCAAAAATCCGAGAAGAGAACCCATGGAACTCAAAACTTTGGAACATCATAAATCCATCAATACAAACCCAAATCCGGATTTTCAAGGCTCTAACTTGTGTAAAATTGAAAGCTCTACAACATGGAAACATTAAATCCAACAAAAGAACAAGTTTGGGAGATCAAATCTCCAAAAATCCGAAAACACTCCAAACCTAGATCTACAAGATTCCAAGCTCCAAATCAAGAAAACCCAAGATCTAATGTTGCTCATAGGGTGCTAAACTAGCTAATGGGCACATAAAATCCGGCCCTCAAGTGTGAGCAAGGTGCACTTGCCTAATGGGGGTGATTCTCTCTTAGGGAAGAAGAAGAAGGAAGGGAGAGGGGGTGGCCGGCTGTGAAGTGGGAAAAATGAGAGGGGAGAGAGAGAGAGGGGGGATTAAATGATGGTGGGGTGTGATGGAGGTGAGGGAGAGTATAGGTTAAAGGGTTCCAATGCAATCTCAAACCAAATAAAACCGAACCAAGTCTCCAAATCAAACCAAGTTAAACCAAGCCAAGCTCTTCCACATAAATTCGACCCAAAATACGAAAGCCGAGAATACTGCAAGTTGAGCAAAATACAATGCAGGCCAAAGTCCAATCAAAATCCAGAAGTCATTAACCAGATTAACCCATAATGATAAATGACAATTAAACTACCACAAGATTACGAAATAAACTACAATTAACTAGACAAGAAAAAATAAAAATACGGGTCAGAAATATGAATACGCAATAAAATACGTATCACGAATTTCGAGATATTACATCCTACCCACCTTAAAAGAATTCCGTCCTCGGAATTTATTCAAGAGGTTAGAGATGTCGGGACAAGCTACACTAGCACAAGCTATCTAGAGCTAGCAATCAATCAAGCAATCATTCATGCAAGCAAGGATTCGAAGTGCAAGGCATGAGAAAATTTCACACCTTACGAGCCAAAACCGATTGGGATACGTGTTCGGATGCCATCCTTACACTCCCACGTTTGACTCCCCAAGGAGTGATGAACTCAAGCAACACGGACTAGCTGATAGTCTGGCGCATTGAGGTCTTACTCCCTGATCAAATACGAACACGGGCCTCTCCACATCCGAAAAGATTAAAGGTTGGTACCAATAACCAAATAACCTTTTCGAATGATCAGGGTACAACTCGGGTCCGGGACATGCCGTCGTAATTAGGTTACATGAAATAAGTCATGTGCCCTTGGTAACGACGACGGAAAGCAAGATAAAGATGCAGCTACCTCTCTGACGACCTCTCTGACGGTTCCGGATCTGGGCCTGGGCTAGGGCAAACTGCTGAGAACTCTGTTGCTGAAAAGCTTGAACCTGAGTCGGCAATGGTCCTGGAAACGGGAACTGCTGTTGTTGGTGAACTGGTGCTGGTCCCATAACCGAGAGACTAGTCACTGTTGAAGCTGAATCGACTCTGAATGGGCAGGACCCCACTCTATGGTCTGGTGCTCCACACAACAAACATAATCCCAGAGCCTTGCGACACTCTGCTACTACATGCCCAGGCTTACCACAATAAGAACAGCCCACTGAGGAAGACTGCTCTTGCTCCTGCTTCTGCTGAGGGTACGTCGGGGTTGAGTACTGATCCGACGTAACTGAAGCTGCTTGCCTCGGAGTTTCAATGGCCAAGGCCCTGGCTGCTGGGGCTGGAGCTGAAGATCGGTTCCTCTGACTGTGGGACCGCCTTCATTCTCCGGTTCTGTCTGCTATCCTCTGGGAAGTGTACTCGTACCTCCTAGCTGCTCGCAAAACAGCATCATAGGTCTGATGTTCGAACTGCTCCACGGCCAACATGATCTCCAAGTGAAGTCCCTGTTGGAACCTCTGTGCTCTGTCGAACTCGGTCGCCACCAAAGTGGGAGCAAACCGACTAAGTCTCGAAAACTCGGCCGCATATCCGTCGACCGTTCTGCCTCCTTGTTTCAGGTTGCAAAACTTGGTCTGCAAGTCATATCGAGCCACTGCATCATAATACTTGATCTGGAACTTCTTGCTGAACACTGCCCAAGGAACAGGTGTTGCCAATCCCACTGCTTGCACAGCCCACCAATTGCGGGCTAGATCCAATAACTGTAGGCGCACCACTTCTACCTTCTCGTCTTCTGGAGTCTTTGCTGCTTCAAGAATAATCTCTATATCATGTAGCCAAGCATCGGCAGCCACCGCATCTTCAGTACCGTTGAAGAAGGGAGGGTTCAGGCGCTTGGATCTGTTGACTGCACTATTCCGACCACTTCCACTCAGAGTATCTTGTACTGCCTGCTGCAAGGCATCATCTCGGCGGTTCTGAGACGCAAGCAACTCACGGACGAGTCCTACCAAGACTCCATCTTCTGACCCTGCTAGCTGATCTGGCTGGACTGGGAATTCTGGCTCTACAGGAGGCATGGCTTAGGAAGCTGCTGCTGACGACTGAGCTTCGTTCTCTGACTGCTGCTGGACTACTGGCTGAACTCTCTCTGGCTGGTCAGCAGGAACATCCCCACTGAAGCAATGACATCAGGAAAATAAAGGAAAGGACCAGGATGATTCAAGGATGCAAGCATGTTATCAGTCGAGAATTCAAGGAGATGCAAAGATACAACGGGAGATCAAGGGCGAGCACAGATTGAGACATCTACCGGTAACCCTCACATTTCTTGTTTGACAAGACCTGCATGGGCCACCACTAAAACTGTCACGCCCCGCTCCCGGAATACGGACGAACGAGAACGTGAACAGCCAGCTACGTATATTGGGACGACAACCATCCCGCTATACGATCACGGCTGTCTAGCATGTGAGGGTATTCTACAAACCAACAGTCTCTTACGGTCCAAATGGCCTATTGTCTCAATCTCATCAAGTAAAATAAGTTACAAGATAACAGATCACCAAATATACAATTGTAAGGCGTCCCAAACATTACATATAAGATGATCATGAAAACTAGTCGTAACAAAATGTAAAGACTAGCTTAGAGTTAAGTCATACATGATCAACCCCCGGGGCTTGTCAATCATGTTACAGCCCGTAGGTAGATAATAAATACAAGTTGCAATCGAGCTAACACGTGCTCGTCGGCTAAACGCCTCAAAATAATATGAATTTACAATAAAGTGGGCGAACAAAAGAAACCCACTCGAAGCCTTGGTCACGCCTGGCGGTCACCATCTGGCTGGAAGACAGGTAGATCCCTTGCTGCTGCTCCGGTATCTGGCCATACAAAACCAGCTGGGTCAGACCCCAGAAAGAGCAAGTGCCACAAAGGAGGCTCCACTTAAGGACTAAAACCAGCAAATCATTAGTAAACAAAAGCAGCAAAAGAATTAAGTAAAAGCATATTGAGATTTGTGCGGTACCAATGCACGTATCCCGATCACAGAAAAGGAAACAAGTAACTTGATTAGAAAATAATAATAATACCGGAGAACATGGCAGATAAGATGCATGAAAAATAAGAAATAAATGCTATCCGGGCAATAAACAAGGAAGGACAAATGTACCGTACCAGGAAACCTGAACAGTACATAGTCACTAACCAGTCTATTGCTTGAAGATAACCACCATATACAGGAAGCTATAACATAGATAAGTGCCATCTACACAATAAACACGGTAAGGACAAATGTACTGTACCAGGTAGCCAGGTTACCACTGTAACCCTTCACCTAAACAGTACATAGTCACTGACCAGTTATTGCCTAGAGGACAGTCATACAAGAGAGTTACACTACAGTGACAGAGAAGAAGTCTTGCAATCACATCCAGTGCAAGTCAAGCATTCAAGTTCTAGAGACTGGAACAATCAAGAGCTGGACCCATCAGGGCTGGTCCTAGACCAGACCAGACAAGGCTGGACACCATCCAATAATACACGGCCAATCATAGCCTACGGCTTGCTACATTAACTAACTAGGGTTATCACAAGCCTAGTTACTAACAAGATGCAAGTGAGAAACTCCCAGTCCCAAGCCCTGCAGACCATCCAGTTATCCTTCCGCGGGTTGAGAGTTATAGGTGGGTACATTGCCCGGGAGACAAATGTACCCTTAGGTGACTTAGAGGGTGCAACACATGACAGTGTGCTGGAAATGTGCTCTACTCGTCGGCAAGCTACAAGTCCATTAATGCCTCCAGATAACGAGACTGCCTGTGACCGGGAATTCTCCATGTTCTAATTTGGTCTACTCATTACCTAGTCCAATTTTAGTGAGAGTCCCTGGCCGTGGTACCCAGGGAGTCACCCCTTAGACATGATGCAAGACAAGACAAGTGATTTGCACAGAGCAACAGGTAGTACACCCACGGTGTCAAGACAAGTCAAGTCGAGTCAAGAGTGCGCCGCCACGGGCCACTATCAAGTGAAGCCAAGTCATACCAAGTCAAGTCAAGTTATCAAGTCATGCCAAGTCGGGAGTGCGCCACCACGGGCCACTATCAAGTCAAGCCGAGTTATCAAGTCATGCCAAGTCGGGAGTGCGCCACCACGGGCCACTATCAAGTCAAGCCGAGTTATCAAGTCATGCCAAGTCGGGAGTGCGCCACCGCGGGCCACTATCAAGTGATCTAGTTGTTAAGGTTACAAGTTACAAGTTATTAGCCAGGATTTATTTATCGTGTCAGGGCCATAAGGTATATCACAATGCAACTATTCTACAAGTAAAAGAAATATAATCCTGAGTGCACCCAAACGGCCACCGATGTAAAAGGCATGAAAAGTACAATAAGGCTGAAAACATGACTTTATAAATAAGACCATAAGAAAACACTTTTCTGATGTAACAAGAGATAACAAAACCAGGGACAACGCCGTATATTAAATCAAATCGTGCCCACATCGTGTTCGGGTCGAGCTCGGGTCAAAAGGCGTAAGAATATAAACCAGGGGTAAGGTGTTCCCAAATTAGTGTCAAGATTCAAGAAAGCAGTACACAAATACAGGAAATCGTGTCAAGACGTGTCGAGTCTAGTCAAGTCGTGTTGTGAGCACCAAAATCTCAGGAAGCTCCAAATTATGAAAAGAAAACCAAAGCCCAGAGAAAGCAATACAGGCACTAGGGGTGCAGGGGTACAGGGGCACTAGGGCAGGCCAGGCATACTGGAGTGCGCTAGAGGCAGCACACTAGAGGGTGCCAGGGAGGCAGCACACTAAAATGCGCCTAGTCTGGACAGGTCAATCCGCGCCTAGAGCCAATGGGGCAAACCGCGCCTAGATCCATTGGATCAATTGGCGCCTAAGTCAAGGGAACAGTGAACTGCGCCTAAAATGATAAATATAGGCGCAGTCGGGCAAGCCAAGGGAAAGTAGGCGCTATCTGCCTAACAGGAGAAAATGGGCGCTATCTGCCAATCTGGGAAAGTAGGCGCAGTCTGCCAACCGCGCCTGAAATGACGCCAGGGAGGCGCCATCGAGGGGCGGCGGCGAACAGCACCCAAGGAGGCGCGATCGAGACGAACCGCGCCTAAGGAGGCGCGTTCGAGCGAGCCGCGCCTAAAGAGGCGCGCTCAAAAAGGAGGTGCAGTCTGCGAACCGTGCCTAAGAAGGCGCAGTTGAACGAACAGCGCCTAAAGAGGCATGTTCGAGGAAGTAGGCGCCATCGGCCAGAACAGCAAGTCATCTTCTCCAAAAATCCGAGAAGAGAACCCATGGAACTCAAAACTTTGGAACATCATAAATCCATCAATACAAACCCAAATCCGGATTTTCAAGGCTCTAACTTGTGTAAAATTGAAAGCTCTACAACATGGAAACATTAAATCCAACAAAAGAACAAGTTTGGGAGATCAAATCTCCAAAAATCTGAAAACACTCCAAACCTAGATCTACAAGATTCCAAGCTCCAAATCAAGAAAACCCAAGATCTAATGTTGCTCATAGGGTGCTAAACTAGCTAATGGGCACATAAAATCCGGCCCTCAAGTGTGAGCAAGGTGCACTTGCCTAATGGGGGTGATTCTCTCTTAGGGAAGAAAAAGAAGGAAGGGAGAGGGGGTGGCCGGCTGTGAAGTGGGAAAAATGAGAGGGGAGAGAGAGAGAGGGGGGATTAAATGATGGTGGGGTGTGATGGAGGTGAGGGAGAGTATAGGTTAAAGGGTTCCAATGCAATCTCAAACCAAATAAAACCGAACCAAGTCTCCAAATCAAACCAAGTTAAACCAAGCCAAGCTCTTCCACATAAATTCGAGCCAAAATACGAAAGCCGAGAATACTGCAAGTTGAGCAAAATACAATGCAGGCCAAAGTCCAATCAAAATCCAGAAGTCATTAACCAGATTAACCCATAATGATAAATGACAATTAAACTACCACAAGATTACGAAATAAACTACAATTAACTAGACAAGAAAAAATAAAAATACGGGTCAGAAATACGAATACGCAATAAAATACGTATCACGAATTTCGAGATATTACATCATCTGAAGAGAAAGACAAAATTATTGACCAACTCAAAGAAGAACTTTCTATAGAGAAAAAAAGTCTTCGATGTGCACAAATCAGAATGGAATCACTCACTTCTGATTATACTAAGTTGTATGACACTTCCAAAAGATTGGAAATTAGGTTAGGAAAACAGCCTGAGCCTGCTGCTTCCTACCCTAACACGTGTCACTTACCGAAAAATCGGAACATTCCCAAGCCAAACACTGTCAGACCTAACCCTATCAAACCTTTACCCCAAAAGGTTAAGCCCAAACAGGATTATAGGCATGCATTCTTCTATACTAGAAAACCCAAACCTACCAACCATGCACACCACTCAGCTTTCAACACTCGACATGCACAATGTCATTATTGTGGCCTCATTGGTCATATTTCATCTGCATGTAGAATCAGAAAGCTTGTTGATTTAAATATTTATACTTGGATACCAAAATCTAACAATTCAGGACCCTGCAAGAAATGGGTACCAAAAGTTTTATCTGTAAACTGTTTTGTAGGTGGAACACCCTTCACATGCTAAAAGCAAATGGATCCTCGACAGCGGTTGTTCACGGCATATGACTGGTGATGCTACATTATTTGCAACACTGTCGAAGAAGAAGAAGGAAGGTTATGTTTCCTTCGGTAATAACTTGAAAGGGTATATTATTGGTATCGGTGATGTTGGTAAGTCTCCCTATCCTGTTATTAAAGATGTCTGTCTGGTTACCGAGTTGAAACATAATCTACTCAGCATAAGTCATTTGGCTGATCATGGTTATGGCATCAACTTTGGCAAAGATAAATGTATTATAGTTGATAGCTCAACTGGTAATACTATCTTTGAAGGTATCAGGGAAGACAACATATATGTTTTCTATTTGTTGGAAGAAACTAACATTTCAGGTAGATGCTTAATGGCTAAAAGCGATGAGAGTCATCTGTGGCATATGAGACTCGGTCACACAAATATGGACACAATATCAAGATTATCCACAAAGAAGCTAGTACGCGATTTACCGGACATAACATTCAAGAAGGATTCGGTATGCAGCCAATGTGAAAAGAACAAAGCTACCAGATCCACATTCAAGTCAGTAAACGCAGTATGTACTACTAGACCTCTATAATTGCTATATATGGACTTATTTGGTCCTAGCAGAGTTGCTAGCCTCAGAGGTAAACTTTACGCTTTTGTAATTGTAGATGATTTCTCTAGATACACGTGGGTATACTTCTTGACACGCAAGAATGATGTATTATCCAAATTTGTCGCCTTTTACAAGAAAGTACAGAATGAAAAAGGTTACATGATCACTCGTATTAGAAGCGATCATGGTGGCAAATTCGAGAATGCTGATTTTGAGCAATTTTGTGACACACACGGTTTCATACACGAGTTCTCCTGCCCTAGGACTCCACAACAAAATAGAGTTGTGGAACGTAAGAACAGAACTCTAACCGAAATGGCCAGAGTGATGTTAAACCAGTTTAGTCTACCCAAATATTTCTGGGCTGAAGCTGTCAATACAGCTTGCTTTATTCTCAATAGAGTTCTAATTCGACCCAAATCGAAGAAGACTCCATTTGAGTTATGGTTTGATAGAATTCCTTCAGTTTCATATTTTAGAATATTTGGTTGTAAATGCTTTATTCTTAATACAAAAGACAACTTGGGAAAGTTTAACGAAAAGGCCGATGAAGGTATATTTTTAGGTTATGCGGCCAAAAGCAAATGATACAGAGTCTTCAACAAACGAACAATGATCATCGAAGAGTCAATCAACGTCACTTTTGATAAACTGAATCAAATGACTATCGATGACAATGATGAAGATCCAACTGTACCAAGCTCAACAACAGCTGATTCTCAACCAAGCTCTGCACTAGCTGAACCTCCTAGAGAAGATCCAGGAACCAGCTACCTTCAGAGTCTACCAAAAAGGTTGAAATTTACAGCTGATCATCCAAAGGATTTGGTAATTGGTGATATTACCAAAGGTAATGAGTTTGAGATGAGCATGATAGGAGAGCTAAAATTCTTTCTCGGATTGCAAATCAAACAAACTGATAATAGGACATTCATAAATTAAGCCAAGCACACAAAAGATTTGCTAAAGAAGTTCGATCTGGACAATGTCAAACCTATTGGCACTCCAATGGCAACTTCAACAAAGCTTGATTCAGATGAACAAGGCAAGCTAGTCGACATACGTAAGTATCGAGGTATGATTGGTAGTTTACTTTATTTAACTGCTAGTCATCCAGATATAATATTTAGTGTTTGCCTGTGTGCACGTTTTCAAGCTAACCCAAAGAAATCACATTTGTGCGCAGTTAAGCGTATCTTTCGATACCTTAAGGGCACTTCTTCTGTTGGCTTGTGGTATCCCAAAACTAAGTCCTTTGACCTTACTGGTTATTCGGATGCAGATTTTACAGGCACATGTCATTTCTTAGGCAAGGCTTTAGTCTCATGGTTTAGTAAAAAGCAAAATTCTGTAGCCCTATCAACAACAGAGGCTGAATACATCACCGCAGGACGTTGTTGTGCTCAAATTTTGTGGATGAAACAAATCCTAGAAGACTATGATTTATTTTACACACATATTCCCATTTTCTGTGATAACACGAGCACTATTAATTTGACTAAGAATCCAGTATGTCACTCTCGTACTAAACATATCGAGATTCGACATTATTTTCTTAGAGATCATCATCAAAATGGAGATATAGACCTTGTGTACATAGATACTGTAAATCAACTAGCTGACATCTTTACTAAACCTCTAGCGGAAGATCGTTTCAATTATTTACGTCGAGAATTAGGAATTTTGGACGTCAATAATATTAATTAATTTTGTTTTATGATTATATCTCAATACGCAAAAACTGTGTTAGAGACAAGCCAATAAAGAGTCTGTCTGTCACCACAACTACGGTTGAAGCGAAGCGGTACTTAAGAGTTCCCCGGTGAACCTCCGCCAGCTGGGACAGTACTCCTACAGCTAATCTGAGATAGTCGCTGTGTAACGACATTTAATTCATAAAATAATATTAATTATGTTAATTGAAGACTAAAATAACTAATCTTCGAATTAAATATTTGAAATGAGACAATGAAAAAGAATGGCAAAAATCAACTATAAAGAACCCTAGGCGAATTCTGCCAGAACTCTGACCGAATTCGGCCCGAGTTCGATTGAAGGTTTCAGGTTATATAGCCAGAGCCCGAGAGCCTTTCTTCTTCATTGCTTCCAAACTACATCATAACAGCAGCAGCAGCCGCGAAGGAGCCCCGAACCCTAGTTTTTCACCATCTTCTATCTTCCAATCCAAGTGGTGAAATCATTCCAAAATTTGGATTCGTGCGGTATTCTTCGTTCTCTTCGACATACTTTGATTTTGGGAGGTATAACCACATCCTTCTCCACTTTTCAATTAGTGCATTTTTACTTAAATTTGCACAAATGGCACCCAAATTCAATCCTTCAAAGAGGAAGAAGACGACCCCCAGTGAGGAAGGGTCATCTTCGCATCCGCATACGGATTCCCTCTTCTCGCCGGTCCAAATGAGCGACGGCATGTTCGACGGGTTTTTCTTCCAAACCCTAGACCAAGCCCTACTGTGGTATGGAGACTTCTCCATGAGATCCATATGCACAGGCGCTCTAGTCAAATGGACTGTATTGTCTGATTATCGCCATTTCTTTGAGGCATTAGGGTTACATCTTTTTGTTAAACTCTGTTTCCCTATAGCAACTAATGCCATTAGATTATTTTATTGCAATCTCATATTAAACACTTTTGATGTGAACACTCGTGTTGGAGGTATTGATATCAATTTCGATGATGACCTCTTAGCGGAGATCCTTGGTATCTCTAACGAAGGTGAACCGCTAGTCGACATCACAGAATTTGATTTCCCCGAAGGTACGACACTCGCAAGTTTCAAAGCGGAACTCTGTGCACCTGATAGAGTACGCTCTGGAAAGTTCAGGGCTAATAACTTGAACTTGTTTAACTATGAATTGCATCGCATCATCTATTCCACTATCCTTCCAAAATCCACTTCCAAGGATGATGTGACTTCTCTTGAACTGTCCGCCATGTACCACATTCTTAAGGGGATTCCATTTTATGCCCCTAAGACCATAATTCAGATGATGGGACGTTGTCGTACAAGAGATAAAAATCTCTCTTACGTAATGATTCTCCGACGCATCTTTCAGCACTTCGATATCGATCTGTCGACTTGTACTCAGGACCCTGAGCCCAAGTTTCTTCAGTTATCTCGTCGTAGCATGACTGCTTCAGCTCTACCTCCTGCTCCTCCTACTGCACCTCCTCTACCACCTCATCAGTATGCCATGACATTTGAGGGCATACATCAGCATTTATCTGCTTTGCACATCTCGATGACGGACATGGCTCGCGAGCGTGAGTTCTGCGACGTCACCCGTTATCAGGCGATGGCAAACTCTTTAGCTGATCTTCGTTTCGCCCAGACTGGTCATTCAGCCGGTTCCATCCCTAGAGATCCAGCTTTCTCTGGTTACCGCTATGAGGATGAGGCTGTTCATGCCTACTTCCAGCTCGATAATGCCTATGATTGGTACCGTCCTGACCGTGCTCCACCTCGTGACTTTGTTGGTGAGTTCTATGCTGGCGCCCCTCCTCATCCTTCTGGCGCTGGTACCTCTGGAGCTAGTCCTTCAGGACATGTTGGTCGAGCTGATGATGATGATGAGGAGATGTGACTATATAATTTTGAGTGATATTTTATTGTACACTTGGAAATGCTCCGACATTCCAAGTTATTATTAGTACCTTTTTGATTATTATCAGCACTTTTTAGTTTGCTTCAGTACTCTGTTATTTTTTTACGGACATGATTATACATAGTTTATGGCATTCCAGTTTATTTTTAGCACTATGTTTCAGTTTCAGTTTATGATAGCACTATTTCTTTATATTGCTTCTTTCATTAAAACTGCCTGTGAAATAACTTGTCTATGATACTATGCTTTTCTGTTCTGAGACAATACATTCCTGTGATATTTCTCTAGTTTTATGCCTTATTTCTTTTATGTGTTTTCTCACTATTTGTTACTTATGCATTGATTGCGGGGGAGCCTTCTCTTTTGTAATTATTTTGCTAAGTGACAAAGGGGGAGAAAATTAAAGATCTAACATTTTTTTTGAGATAATACATGATATGAACAATTCTACTTTTTGATATTTTGAATAAGCTTAATGTTATATCATTCATAGTTTGTCAATTATCAAAATAGGGGAGATTGTTGGCCCATTGGTCATATGGTCAACCTGATTTTAATAATTGATCAAACTCTGTCTGGATATACGAAGCTAGTCGGGACATCTCGGATTCTTGGACATGATCAAGAATGGCTATCCACTGAATTCAAGACCGAAGATCTGTTTGCCTGTTCGAGTCTGTAATTCCTTATACAATATATTTTTTTATTTTATTTGAGTCTAGAAATATGTTGTACACCGAGTCGTACTGGCAAATAGGCTACCCTTAAATGAGTTCAAAATGTTTTTAAAATGACCTCTCAAAAAGGTTTACAAAAAGGTTTTCAAAAAGGTTTTCAAAAATTACCAAAAAGCTTTTTAAAATCCTAACTAAACCCTGACAGAACTCGGGCCGAGTTCGGCCAGAGTTCGGCCAGAGTTCGGTTAGTAGCCATTTTGATTTTTGAATTCTCTGGAACTTGGTCCTCCTGCAGTCGCGGATTTGATCGAGATTTTCTCATCGAGTTCTGCCCAAATTCTGCCCGAATTCTGCCAGAATTCTGTCTTTGGAATTCCTATAAATAGAGAAGGATTTCGATCATTTCAACTCACTCATTCACTTTCAATCTTCTCTCTATCTAAAGCTTTCTGTCTTCCAAAGAGTTTTCTAGAGCTTTCAATTTCAGATCCCAAGCCAGTTACAATCCTCTAGTCGATTTGCCAGTGCGGTGCGGTCTAGAAGTTTCTGAGAGATTGTAATCAGAAGGCTTGATTGAAGAATACCTCTTCACATTTGAAGTTGGACGAGTTCTTCGTATCAAAGCTCGCGTTGTAGAAGTTGCAAGGACTTCGTAAGAAAACTGGCGGTTTTTCCAATAGTGGATTCAACTGGTAGCAAGAGTTCTACCGACTGAATTAGTCCTCAACTGAGGGATACCAGTATACATCGCTGTCTTTGCGTTTGCTCTCTTAACTTTGCCTTTACATTATTTTAGTTGTGATTAATATTCTGTGATTGTGCTGCTAATTTTTTTTTAATTAGCATTATTCTGCTGCCAACTCTATTCACCCCCCTCTAGAGTATTACGCTTTACTATTCCGTTCCTACATATCTATCAGGTTGTATCACAACCCCCCTACTACGAAGAGGCACTATCGGTTGTGGTGTAACATTTGTGACACGTTGTGCAGTTATTTGTGGTTCATCCTCTTGTACTGTTGGTACTGAAGTACTTGGTGTCTCACCTCTCAATTCTTCTAGAACAACTCTACTTGTGGGTTTATGGTTCATCACATAGTTTTCCTCTAAGAATCGGGCATTGGTGCTAACAATGACCTTCTGATCCTTAGGACTATAAAATAAACCTCCTTTCGTTCCTCTTGGATAGCCTACAAACAAGCGTACTTCTATACAAGATTCTAACTTATCTTCTTTCCTATTCAGCACATGTACTGGACTACCCCAAATGTGAACATGTTTCAGACTAGGCTTACGCCCAATCCACAGCTCTGTGGGAGTAGGAGGTACTGACTTAGAAGGAACCAAGTTCAAAATATAAGCTGCAATCTCTAAGACATCCCCAAAATGAATCTGGTAAATCTGAATAACTCATCATTGATCTAACCATCTCCGTAAGAGTTCTATTCCTTCTTTCGGATACACCATTATGCTGGGGCGTTCCAGGTACAGTCAATTGGGATGCAATCCCAGCCTCTGATAAATAATCCCTAAACTCTCCAAAGAGGTACTTGCCACCACGATCTGATCGTAATGACTTGATATATTTTACATGACGTTTCTCCTTTTCAGCCTTGTACTCTTTGAATTTCTTAAAGCACTCAGACTTACGACGCATCAAATAAATGTATCCATACCTTGAATAATCGTCAATAAATATGACAAAATATTCAAAGCCACCTCTAGCTTGGATAGTCATGGGTCCACACAAATCAGAATGAACCAATTCTAACACATCTTTGGCCCTATACCCCTTTGCCGTAAAAGGCCTTTTGGTCATTTTACCTTCCAAGTTGGATTCACAGACTGGTAGTGCCTCCACTTCCAATGAACTCAAAGGTCCATCTTCAACCAGTCTTTAAATCCTTCTTAGGTTAATATGCCCTAATCGCAAGTGCCAAAGATATGTTTGGTTCATACAAGAAGGTTCTTTTCTCTTATTTAAGTTAGATGACATATTATTCATTTTCGTAAGTTGTATTGTGGGCGAAATAGGATTAATGACATACAGATTATCAACCAATGCACCAGAACAGATAAAATGTTTATTCTTTCTAATAACAATATTGTCATTAAAATAAACTGAATATCCATCCTTAACTAACATAGAAACAGAAACTAAATTCCTTCTAAGTGAAGGTGCATAAAGACAATCTTTCAATGTCAAATACTTATTTCTACCAAAAGATAAAGTAACATCTCCTAATGCAATGACCGCTACTTTTGTAGCATCACCCATGAATAAGCATATCTCTCCATCACTGAGCCGTCTGGTTTCCTGGAACCCCTGCAATGTATTACAGACATGATTAGTGGCTCATATATCTACACACCAGGTGTCGGTAGATAACACCGCTAAACATGTTCCAACTACTAGTAAATGAGATATACCTTCTTTGTTCCCTTGTTTGAGAAGTGGACAATCAGTCTTCCAATGTCCTAACCCTTTGCACTTGAAACATTTGTCTTTCGGCTTTTTCATCGCGCCTTGAGGTCCCATGCCCTTCTTTGCTGAGTTTACCTGTTTCTGAATATTATTCTTCTTCTTACCGCCTTTTGGCTTAGAAGTAGAAGCCTTTTCAGAAACAAAAACATGACTACTCTGCCTAAAGAGAGATTCAGCATTCTGTAGCTCTTTTACAAGTTCTTCCAAACTATACAACCTTTTGTTCATGTTGTAATTAAGGCAAAAATTGTCAAAAATTTTAGGCAGAGTCCCGAGAATAATATCGACCTGGAATTTTCCATCGATTTCAGCTCCAAGGATCTCCATCTCATTCAGATGACCCATCATCTTGAGAACATGATCCCTTACTAGTGTACCCTCAGCCATTTTTGTGTTCATCAAACATTTCATAGCAAACTGCCTAGCTGCTCTACTCTGATGTCTGAAGAGTTCCTTGAGGTTATACATTATGTCATAAGCTGTGGCCATGGCCTGATGCTGATGTTGCAGTACATTTGACATAGATGCCAGAATGTAACACCGTGCCATCTCATCTGCCTTTTTTTTACTTCTTATAAGCATCTTTGACCTCTTCATCAGAGTTAGCATCAGGCTTAGGTGGGCATTCCTCAACAAGTACATATTTGTACTCCCCAGCAGTCAGAACAATATCCAAATTATATTTCTAGTCAATATAATTAGGTCCAGTAAGTTTGTTTTCTTTAAGAATCACCATAAGTGGACTGAAAGAACCCATTTTTGAAATTCTAAAAATCACATAAATAAAATTATGTAGGGAAAAAAACTTTTTGAATTAATTAAATATTGATTCCCTCAAAACAATAATAATAAATTCACCAATACCTTGAACACCATGAATTTAGTATGCCACGATAGTGTGGACGTATACAAATTTAACTTTGTTCAAGTAGGTTTTTCTTATTAATTTTACTATCATGTCAACATAACTTTATGACAAATAAAATTAAATGTTGGTCTTGCTCTGGTCATACAAATAATAGCAGTGAGTCTGATGGGGAGGATACCATTATTTGTATCTAAGTGTATACCATTACTTAATACTAAGTCCATTACCTTGTAATGAGTTCCTTCAAATGGAGAAGTGAACACATACTAGGTAACTTTCTACAATTATCTCTAAGAAAGTTTGTACTGGTGATCCATAATTATACTCATCCGATATGGAAGAAGGCACTAAAGCCAACGCGCAAGTATAATTACATCACCTACAAACCAGTAATGGAGACCACATGATTTATACTAAATAAATGTCCTTTCCCACTTAGTTATTTAATAATAAGGGTTTTTCTACTAGTTGATATTATGTCCATGTTGTCCATTATTAATGCAGGCCTAGTTTTTCAAAAAAACATCCACACAATAATAAACATGCATAATCAGAAAAAGTAAAATGACAACAAATAAGAGAAAAATATCCAATTATTATGTCTACCTCTGGACTGCTTAAAACCAGCTTCTCGTCCGGCGTCAGAAATAGCCACCACCGCCATCACGATTGACCAAAAATAATTAAAATTACATCAATCCTATGCCTCCCAAAAGAGTTCACACATAATCTAGATTGAAAAATTCAAATAATAAGCACGATCAACCCTCGTGATTTTAATTACATCCACATCAACAACAATATCCACGACATGTCTGTGGTTTAAACAACACAATCAAAAACATGCATTGGACAATAATAGTTGGATCTAAAATGCCTACAAAATCGAGTTAGAACAGATCTACATCTACCGACTATTACACATCGCAGGTTTTATTGGACAATATGGACGTATCAATCAATGCGCAGATCCAAAGTGGCTCTGATACCAATTGATAGAACTGGGAATTCCCAAGACCCTTACTTTGGTGTACGTATTGATCGATAGAAAGTTAAACAGATTGAATACGTGTTCTAACCCTTCATAGGCGGAAACTAGGGTTCACGAATTATACCTGTGGTGGAAAGAAGACAATTAATTTCTGGCAATCTCGAGCGGACGACCCCAAGGTCTTCTGCACGTATTCCTTCCTCGAGTTGGACGTCGTATGGGCGACGATCTCCCAACCTTTTCTTCTCCTTGGCAGCCCTCTCTTTCTCTCCTTACATGAATCACGAATTTAGAGAAAGCTTCAGATTTCTGATCAGTAATTTGGCGGCCAGAGAATAGAGGATATATATAGACTACGACAGGGACCATAAGGAGAAATTAGGGTTAGGCCTCCTAACGGATCTGGATATCCCGTGTTCAGCCAGAACACACAATACAGGCCTATTAACAATAGCTCGGTCTACTAATGAGCTATTGTTGCACTACCTTCCTAATCCCAAATTATGTTTGTGGACTCATTTTATTATATGCTCGTTTGGCTCCCCATGTTAAAATATCGTATGTCCGTCGATCAAATTAAGTTACTGACAACTATATTGATTCAACATCTTTTATCCTTAAGTAGTACCGCTCAACTTTATTTGACATGTCGGATATAATCCACCTGCAGGATTTACATGACAATCCTTATGAGCTCCTTAAGGGGACATCATCAACCTGATGTATCGGGACATGGATTCCATTTATAATCAAAAGCCCATCATACATACAATATTATTACCCAATTCATAGAGGTTGTTGATCCATAATGAATCTCACTCTTTCATGAGTTAAAGTAATGCACACTGTATATACATGTCTATTATTATATCCGAATTAAAAGCACAAGCATCCATAATAATAGAGGTGTTTGTTCTCTTATGTAGTCAGTACAAAGAGAATAACCTCAAGTGGTCCTATTCAATACACACAAAGTGTACTAGTGTAAACCTATAGTCAAGATAGACTAATACCAGATTACACTACAACCTTTCCAATAGATTGTCCAAGTCCATCTAGGTTGTGAACTATTTATATACTCCATAGGGAACTGATAATATGATCTTCTGTGTGACACCACATGCCATATTATCTACAATATAGAATATCAGACATTTGTATTAACACTTGTAACAAATACAATATACAAACATTTGCCCATATGATTCTTATTCAAAATTTAAGGAAATAAAGTTACTACAAAAGTGATGCTTTTATTATATAACCCTAACAGCGAAGACGTTGTGGGATAAGCTGGAATCTTTATACGCGAAGAAGACCGGGGTAAACAAGTTGTTCCTGATCCGGACGATGATGGGTCTGTGGTACAAAGATGGAGTGTCTATTATGGACCACTTGAGTGAGTTCCAGGACATGGTTGACCAGCTATCTTCGATGGGAGTCAAGTTCGACGACGTGGTCCAGGGACTATGGCTGCTGTGTATATTGCCAGACTCGTGGGAGACCGTACGAGTATCTATGATCACTTCTGCTCCAGAAGGCATGGTCAATCTGGAGTTTACCAAGAGCGGGGTGTTGAATAAAGAGATGCAGAGACGTTCTTAGTGCACTTCATCCACATCCCACCACTCAGAGGCACTAGTTTCAGAGAGTCGCGGAAGGGGCAAAAGTAGGGGTCCAGGTGGTGGCAGAGATAAGAGCAGAGGGAAGTCCAAGGGTCGGTATGAGGACTCGGAGTGTTACCATTGTGGCAAGAAGGGCCGCATCAAGCGAAACTATTTCGCTTGGAAGAGAGAAGAAGGGCGACAAGGGGAAGCAAGATGAGAATACTACAACGGCGGCCTCGATACATGGAGTTGATGTGATCGTCATAGGTGATAAGGTTATCACAAACCTTGCCTGCGATGACAATTCTTGGCTGGTGGATTCAGGGGCTTCAGCACACGTATCTCACAACAGGGCAATCTTTGCCACTTATACGACAGGCAACTGTGGAGTGTTGAAGATGGGCAATGGAGATGTATCAAAGGCGGTTGCCATTGGAGATGTGTATTTGAGGATGAAGACGGGTGCAGTTCTTATTCTCAAAGATGTTCATCATGTCCCTGATATATCCGTTTTAACCTGGTGTCGGTTGGAAGGTTGGATGACAAGGGATTCTTCGGTCTCTTCAGGAATGGTCAGTGGAAGCTTTCCAGAGGTTCGATGGTGATTGCCAGAGGAAGCAAGAAGTCCGGTCTCTACTATATGGAGGGTAGCGCATATGGGACACAGGAGGTGAACACAGTTTCTGAAGCATCTACCGAGTTGTGGCACAGGCGGCTTGGCCATATCAGCGAGAAGGGGATGAGCTACTTGGTGAACAGAAAGGTGATTCCAGGGCTCAAGTCTACAAATTTGGAAAAGTGCATGCACTGCTTAGCTGGGAAGCAAAATAGGATGTCTTTCTAAAGTCATCCAAGTTTAAGGAAGCCGACGTTGCTCGAGTTGATTTACTCGGATGTCTGCGGTCCTATGAAGGTAAAATCTATTGGTGGTGCTTCTTACTTTGTAACTTTTATTGATGACTGTTCCAGGAAGGTTTGGGTCTATGCCTTAAAGACCAAGGATCAGGTGCTCCCTACTTTCAAAGAGTTTCAGGCCTCTGTTGAAAGAGAGACGGGCAAGACGTTATTATGTGTTCGGTTCGACAACGGCGGCAAATACATTGGTCCCTTTGATGCTTATTGCAGAGAGCAATGGATACGACACCAGAAGACTCCGCCTAAGATACCTCATCTCAATGGTGTAGCGGAGAGCATGAACAGGACACTGATGGAGAAGGTATGGTGTTTGCTGTCAGAAGCAAATTTGTCAGACAGTTATTGGGGTGAGGCTCTTCTCACAGCTGCTTATGTTATTAATTTATCTCCTAGTGCTCCTTTGCAGGGTGATGTGCCTGAAAAAGTATGGTATGGCAAAGAGCCGTCATACAATCACCTACGTGTGTTTGGTTGTAAGGCCTTCGTGCATGTACAGAAGAACGAGAGGTCCAAACTTGAGCCGAAGACGAGGCGATACGTCTTTATCGGCTACGGTCGGGATGAGTTTGGCTATAGACTCTACGACCCAGTGGAAAGAAAGCTCTACAGAAGCAGGGACGTGGTATTCGTCGAGGATCAGACTATGACCAACACTCAGGATTCTGAGATGCCTTCTGAGGCTGAGAAATTGACTTAGTTAGATTCATTTCGCTTCGAGCAATTTCCAGAGGATATCGTAGAGGATCTAATTATGGGGGAGCCAGTACATGGAGTTGCTCCCAACCTTGATCATCAGCCTGCTGATGGTGGTCAGGGTGTCCCTCAGGAGGATGAGCATACCGAAGAGGCAGTTCTTGAAGGGGAGAAGGCTGTTGGTATACAGCCAGCACCAGTGGCTCCATTAAGAAGGAGCGACAAAGTACGTCGACCATCTACGAGATACTCACTAGGTGAGTATGTGCTACTGACTGACGGAGGAGAGCTCAAAAGTTTTACAGAGGCTATAGAAGATGAACACAGGCAGGAGTAGATGCAGGCTATGCAAGAGGAAATGGGTTCCTTATACGCCAATTATACTTACGAGCTGGTACGGTTGCCAAAGGGTAAGAAGGCTTTGAAGAATAGATGGGTATTTAGAGTAAAGCAGACGGATGATGCTACTCGCCCTTGATACAAAGCGAAGCTGGTAGTTAAAGGCTACGATCAGTGAAAAGGCATAGATTATGATGAGATCTTTTTGCCAGTCATCAAGCAGTCGTCTATACGGGTGGTGCTAGCATTGGCAGCCGGTTTCGACTTGGATGTCGAGCAGATGGACGCAAAGACAATATTCCTCCATGGTGATCTTAAGGAGGAGTTATACATGGAGCAGTCAGAGGAATTCTGTGAGAAGGGCAAGTCGCATTTGGTTTGTCGGTTGAGGAAGAACTTGTATGGTCTGAAGCAGGCTCTGAGGCAGTGGTACAGGAAGTTCGAGTCGTTTATGGAAGAGCATGGTTATGCACGGACGACGTTGAACCATTGTGCATTTGTGAGGTACTTTGTCGAGGATAATTTTATCATCTTATTGCTCTATGTTGATGACATGCTATTAGTGGGTCGTAATACCACTAGGATAGCTGAGTTAAAGCACCAACTGGGCGCGGCCTTCTCTATAAAAGATTTAGGCACATCGAAGACTATTATTGGGATAGAGATCAGCCGAGAGAGAGAGAGAGTCCAAGCTGCTACACTTGTCCTAAAAGAAGTACATTTACCGAGTACTTCAGCATTTCGGGATGGACGGGTCGAAGAAAGTGAGTTGCCCCCTTGCGGCTCACTTTAAGCTCACTGAGGAGCAGTGCCCATCTACCGAGGACGAAAAAGAAGATATAGAGAGGGTTCTATATGCCTCAGCCGTAGGAAACCTTATGTATGTTATGGTATGGACGAGGCCAGATATCGCTCATGCAGTTGGCACAGTTAGCAGGTATCTTTCAAATCCTGGAAGGGTACATTGGAGTACGGTTAAGTGGATTCTACGATACCTTCAGGACACTGCCGATTGAAGACTTTCTTTTGGTGGTGACAAGCCAAAGCTGGTTGGATATACCGATGCTGATATGGCTGGAGATGTAGACACGAGGCGATCGACTTCGGGCTATGTGATGATGTTTGCTGGAGGAGCGGTATTATGGCAATCGTGATTGCAGAAGTGTGTTACCTTGTCGACGACAGAGGCAGAGTACATTGTGGTGACGGAGGCTTATAAGGAGTTGCTGTGGATGAAAGAGCTGTTACAGAAAATGGGGTTGAAGCAAGAGCAGTATACTTTGTTTTGCGATAGTCAGAGTATTATTCACCTTGTGAAGAATCAGACCTTTCATAGCCGGTCCAAGTACATCGAGACTCGGTATCATTGGATACGGGATGTGGTTGAGAAGAAGGATGCAGAGCTTGAGAAGGTTCATACAGATGATAACGGAGCAGATATGTTCACCAAGATTCTACCAAGGAAAAAGTTTGAGTTCTGCATGCAGATCGTCGGGATGACGACCTCCTCCATATAGTTGTGAATGGGGAGAAATATTAGAGTGGGTGGGGTTTCCAACCTATGTGAAGAAGACCCCGGAGTGCGACGAGCGCCGTCTATGTGTCAGAGAAGCTCGGGGAGGTGACGAGGCCATTCGAAGACGAAGAAGAAGCTCGGGAGCTACCAGAGACCATTCTGGAACAGAGGAGGCAGAGTTTCGGCCGAACTCTGTCCCAGGCAGAGTTTTGGCCAGACTCTGCCCCCTTGGTTCCAGAACTATTCTGGAACCAAAACACAGAGTTCTGGCCGAGCTCTGTATCGACGGGCCCAGACAAATTTCAGGGTGATTTAATCACCATTGGATCGTATCCTACGGTCCAGGTTTTATTGCAGGAATAAGGTATTTACATATGGTTTTTCCTAACCCTAATCACAAGTGTAACACAACACAACATTGAGAAAAAGAGAGAGGAATGAGGCAAGAGTGTAATTGCAACTTTGGGAGAGAAGAAGGAGGATTGAAGGCTGTTTTCGAAGGAGGATCGTGTTCGGGTAATCTCTACTCGTCGTCTTTGTTCTTCGTAGCCTTATAATCAATTATTCTTGCTTCCAAGTGTTGTGGGAATCTGTATTGGATCGGGAGAAGTTTGTAGAGGGTGTACTCCTTTATTTCATTAGTTAAGGCTTCTCAGGGTTGGACTCCGATCGTCCTGTGGTTTTTTTCAGTAAGGGTTTTTCACGTCAAAAATTCTCTGTGTTTGCATGGTTTGTTTTGATGTTTTGTTCGTGCATTGTATTGCTCGGTTCTCTCGCAGGTACTCTCTAGTTTGGGAAAATATTTTCGCGCTTCTTTTCCAACAAAGTTTTGTCAAAGTGAGCTGAATGTGCAACGGTTATGCAAGGGTTTTAAGTATCTGTTACAAATTTGTTAATATTTTGCAATAATTACATAAAGTCTTATAAAAAGGCTCATTGTTAGCAACAGTTGTACAACAATTTTGTAAAGTGTTGTCAAAGTGAGTTGAATGTGCAACGGTTATGCAAGGATTTTAAGTATATGTTACAAATTTGTTAATATTTTGCAACAATTACATAAAACCTTATAAGAAGGCTCATTGTTAGCAACATTTGCGCAACAATTTTTGTAACATGTTGCGAGTGGACTTATTATTTATAATAATTGTGCAACAATTTTTGCTACTAGTTGCAGTCTTTTTGTTATATAACAACGTTTGAAAAATCATTGTCAAAAGAATAAACAACTATTGTAACATATTTATCTCGCAACAGTTTGTTTATATCCATTGCAAATTCAATGTCTAATTTGAATTTTATTTAATTTTAATATGAAATAGGTATTTAAGAATCAGAATTACTCATTTGAATTTTAAAGTAAGTATTAATTGGTCTCTTGTTCGTTAACAAAAAATGTTAGAGAATTGATATTTAACATCGATCCAAAATCCTCAATCGATGGAAATTATAGAAGTACTTAAATATGTGTGTGTGTGTGTGTGTGTGTGTGTGTGTGTGTGTGTGTGTGTGTGTGTGAGAGAGAGAGAGAGAGAGAGAGAGAGACTCTAGCCTAGTGGTAGAGAGGAGGCATGCGATCCGGGTGGTCGGGAGTTCGAGCCCCAATGGGGCTGTTTCAAGGTTCTATTTACCAAGGGTTATTTGCAATGGATATTGATCGTTGCCTATTATCCGCAATAGTTTTTAACCGTTGCATGAAACATTTAGGCAACGGTTATCAACCATCACGCAATATTTAATATCTACAACTGTTTGTTAATCATTACCAAATATATTATTGACAACACAATATAACCAATGCATTAACGTGCAACCCGTTGCATAATACGTTATTTGCAACTATTTATAAAAATGTTGTAAAAATCTTCTCTAACCGTTGCAATAGGAATCCGCAATGCTCGAATTTACAATGATTTCAATAATTGTTGCGGATTGATTTTGCAACGGATTATATAATTTTTGTAATAATTTTTGACCGTTGTAAGACACCATAATTTTTTGAAGTGGATGAAAAGGCAAATATCCTAAAAAGATCCTACTAAGTATATGTTTGGCTTAGCATGCTTGATGCTTTTGATTTAATGGATTATCATTTTGGACACTCATTGCCCAATCATACATAAAGATAAATAAATTAAGTGTACTATAACATGTCGCATAAATAGCATGTATTCCAAATTTCAGAAGCATAAAAAACATCTAAAAAAAATTTAATGGTCAGCCCATGGTTGCAAAGAGTTTGGTCCCAATAGCATGCTTCTCCATTCCTTTTCTTGGTAAAAAAAAACGGAGTCCCAATATTTGGTCACTCTAGTATGTCCTTTTAAGTGGGCCCCACTTACAACATTTTGGAGCTGTCTTCCAAAATCTTTTCTCGTTAACACCTGTCGATGACAGGGAGCCAGCAAAAACGGAATAGTTAACTTCTTGTAGGGTTGACCGACAGCTGTCCGTAACGTGCTGGGATCAAAATGGTAAACCGGTTGGTAGGCCGGTCCACCGTGAATGCATTTATGAATTATCTTCCCCCAGCTCGGTTTTATTTGGTACCACCCGGGCGCGGGACCCAAACCGTGAATCTGGTGTTTGTTTGTTTCTTCTTGTGGGTTATTTAGTTTAAGGTCTCACATATATATACATAAATATTAGAATCTAGATCTCAAAATTGACTGATGTAATAATTTGGGTATCAAATTATTGTTCATTAGTCTATATAAACAGTAATTTGAAAATCCAAACTCTAACATTGATCAATTTCGAGACTCTAACTATAATATTCATGTATATATCAGACCCTAAAACTAAAGTCCCTTTTCTGTTTCTAGTGGGGACCGCTTTGGGAGTGAGTTAGGGCCTGTTTGGTTGGTCTTTTAAACTCAGCTTTATGAGTTTAAAAGTCAAAGAAGGAGTAAACTGTGTTTGGACAACAACTTTCACAAAGTAGTTTTGAAATTTTTTTTGGAACAGCAGCTGTTTAAACTCAGTTTTCCCAACGTAGCTGAAAGCTACTTCTTGAGAGCAATTTTCGGAGTATTGTGGGCCCACCCCCACTCCAGCCCCCCAAACCCCCATTCTCTTTCTCTCTCCTCCTCCATATTCATATCAGACCCTCCCCAACCTCCAACTCGAGCTCTCCTTCCTCCCTCCTCCCTCCTCCCTCCTCGAACACCTCTGCTCAGACCTCCCCCGGACTCCTCCTCCCTCCCCCGTCTTTGAACTCTTCGAGCTCGGCAGTGACGAACGACGGTGACGAACGCTCGACTGCGAGCCGACAGCGGCGTCGGATTAGGGTTATGGTTTGGGGACAAAGAGTCCTCCGCTCGACTGCGAGCATGCGCCGGCGTCAAGCCCTCCTCCGCTCGACTGCGAGCGTCGGGTTAGGGTTAGGGTTTTGGGACAAAGAGTCCTCCGCTCGACTGCGAGCATGCGCCGGCGTCGAGCCCTCCTCCGCTCGACTTCGAGCGTCGGGTTAGGGTTAGGGTTTTGGGACGATGGCGGAGTCGAGTCCTCTCTCGACTGCGAGCCGGCGGCGGCGGCGTGTCCTCCAACGCTCGATTACGAGCCGGCGACGGTGTCGAGTCCTCCTTGTCGAACTCGATATCTGTGGTGGACACGTCGAACTCGATATCTGTGGTGGACACGTGTGTCGAATACAAAAAATTGTTTATTGGATATAGATGGACACAGAATAGTGTGGACACGTCACTCTCTATAAATATTTTACCAAACAAAATCTCCAAAAAGAAAGTTTTAAATTACTTTCCAGATGAAAGTAACCAAACGCAAACTCAGAATATCTCTACTCAGAAAACAATTTTATAACTTACTTTCAGAAAACTGTTTTCAGAATAAAATTTCAGAAAACCTATCCAAACGGACCCTTAGTTTGTGATCATTTATGTTATACTCAATTTAGATATTAAAAAATGACTTTCGTCCCACTTATTAATGTGAATTTATATTTATATTATTTGTGTGTATTAGGGTTTGAGTCCCACTTATGTGATTTCGTAACAAAAAGTGGGATGTATCATATTAATAAGTTGGACGAAAATCAAAAAAATCCTAAAAAAGTAATATAATTATCAAAAAGTTTCTGTAATATAGGAATTTTTGACTTTTTTCTCACATATTAATAAGAATTTGTACTTACATTTCATTTTTTATGTTTATTAAATTTACGTCATACTTTTTCTCACGAAAAATATTTGACAACTGTTTTTCACGATAAAACAAATATTTTTTCTGACAAAAAATGGAACACAAAAGGTGGGATGTAAGTTCAAAATCTTATTAATAAGTGGGTCGAAAGTCAAAAAAATTCTTATAATATCCACGAATTTTTAAAGTGGGTTATCAAAATTATTTTAAATTTATAAGAAAAGTTATAAATTTAATTTTTAAAAATTGTAATAAATTGAGAGTAATTTTGGCAATTGCAATTTCATAAAAAATTGAGAGGGCTGGTGAGATAAATTATATATTGTTTAATTTTTTTATATATTTTTATTTATAAGAGTCGATGGTTAGTTACTTAATATGATCACATGATTATCTTTAAATGTTTAGTTGAGCACAATCAATTAGATTAATTATAACAAATTATAATAATTTGTACATTTTAGAAAATATTTGAAGTTAAAATATCTAAAGACCTACAACTTTAACCCATTTCCACGTACGTCCCTAATATTTTTTAAGCGCTTTTTTTTTTTTAATTTTGGATGGTAATGTTTTTCAGAGGTAGATATCATTGATGGTAATGTTTTTATTAGCATACAAAACTATAACATGGCCTGAGGGGTCATATATGCCCCTCCCTAGTTTCCACAGCTTTGAACTTTCTAGTGTAACTTCTCAAAAATTTGAATAACTTTGTTTCGCTCCCCCTTTCCAATTTTTACCAACAATATGTGCTTATATTTTTTTGGCCTTTCTCATCGTATGATCCTGAAAAACTTTGTCCTGAATAACTTTGGTTAATTGTGGGGTAACATAATTAGTAACTTACGTCCTTAAAAAAGGGCGTAACTTTGATTTTTACGCCCTAATTTTTATTTTTGTTTTGTTGTAGGCTTCATTTATTATTTTCAGTTTATTCTTTCTTTATTAGGTTTTCGATTTTTTTTATTTTTCTAATTTTTGATTTACATTTTCAAGGGTTATGTTTTGGATTTTTATATTTCTTACAAATTTTTTCTTCTTATTTTCTAAGGTTTTTCCTTATTTTAATTTTTTAGTTCTTTAATTTTTTCCATTTTCTAATTATTTTTCATTATTTTTCTTTCTACTCGTTTTAGGTTTTATATTTTCTTTTGTTTTCAAGGGTTATGTTTCCAAATTTCTTTTTAATTTTTTGTTTTAGGCTTCATGTTTTATGTAGAAAAGGATTTGTTTTTTCAAGGGTTATGTTTTAGATTTTTTTTTTTTATATTCTTACAATTATTTTTTCCACTCATTTTCTAAGGATTTTTTTTCCATATTTTTTCCCTTCTTTCTTTTTTTACTTCTTACTTATTTTGATTTGATTTTTTTAATTTTTTTTTCTAACTTACGTCGAAGATTTGGGCGTAGAAGTCAAACTTACGCCCTATTTTAGGGCATAGTTGCTAATTCTGTTTATGTCATTTAACTAGTCGAGATTAGCCAAATTAAGCGAAAGAATTTGTTTAAATGTATTAACAACTTACGTCTTAAATTAATGCGTCAATCAAACTTACGCCCTAAATTAGTGCAATCTTATGCTCAATTTAATAATTTTAAAAACTATATGCCTTTTATACAATAAACAGTAACTTGAATGCTTTGAATACCATTTTCTGTTTTAAGTATTAGTAGCCATTCATGAACGCTTTCAAAAATTGGTAACAATTTACAAGTAAAAAATAAAAATTGTTAGTCCCGGGGCGTAATATTCGATGGAAAACTGAAAATTATGCAACACTTCAAAGAAGGTGCACGACAGAAATTCTTAGAGGATTCTGGAAAACGAAAATCTTAAAAAGATTTCGTAACAACAGCAAACGAAAATCTAAAAAGATTTTGTAACAGTTGTTAGCAGCAACAACGATTATCCACTAACAGTTTCTGACTAGATCAGAACTGTTCTCGTTCAGAATGAATTGAAGTGGATGACAGGCGGTGAAGTGGATAGAAGGATAGAACGGCCTGCTGGGGTGAATGATCACCGACGCTCAAAGCTTGATTCTCCCCACACGAACAACTTCCAGGAACCAGCAAGTTCGAAGGAGAACTTCGGAACACTCCGCTCGTCTGACTCCTCGGATGGTGCGGACTCTGCACTGAATGGCTCTGGCGCTGGCACACTTCTCTTCTCTCTTGAACTCTCTGGATTCGTAAGGAATTTGTGTTCTGAACACTTGTGTACTGAGAGAGAGAGAGAGAGAGAGAGAGAGGAGAGAGAGAGAGAGAGAGAGAAAGAACATAGAAGCTTTTATAGGCCGTACTGTAACTGCCTAGTTAGCAAAATGTTCGGAACGTGGGAAAAAAACCGTCCCGGTCATTCTGCAACTGCTCAAATCATGTACAGACACAATTTGAGCCAACTGGCACACAGTGTGCGCCACCTGCGCCATACGCGCACAGCGCCACATACGCACCGCGCTCACTCCGCACCAACCGCCGCGCCAACTGCAGCGCCAACTGCTGCACCAACTGGCAGCGCCAACTAGCGCGCCATCTGGCCACGTGAACTGGCACACGAACGGCTGCGCAAGAGGCTCGCACAACAAGCGCAACTTAAGTGCACTATGTGCCTAGCGACGATGCTGTCATGCTAAGTACAAAGTACGCCAACAAAATACCACATTACGTCTCATATGAGCCCATGAGCCCGAGTCCGAGTCCGAGTCGCTAAGCCCCTACGGAGCTTAGCTCCAATGGAATAAATTTCTGTAAACCCCATAAATTTCTACTATTTTTTTATTATTTAAATTTTGGTACTGATTTAAAATTTTGTATTGTACGTCGTGTAGTCGTATTTTACGTCGCGTACGAAAATTTTATTTTTCGTAATTGCTCGACGAGTGCGAATATGTGTAAGCGTACATATTTTTAGGAAAAACATTTTTCTTATTTTTATATAGTTTCAAAATATATATAATAAGTATTTTAGTTATCGTTCCAAAATTCCAAATTTGTTATTTTGTTTATAAAGCCTTTTATTTACATAGTTATAATAATAAATAATTTTTTCTATAAAATGGTATATTAGAAAAGTATATTTATATAAATATCATTTGGACATGCATATATAATTAGTAAATATTTATTGAGTTTAATTGTAAATAATAATGTATTTTTGAAATTATTATATTAGTATTTTTGGAAAATATATTTCGGAATTATTATGGCGATTTAAATCTTGATTTGAATTTATGGATTTATTTAAATAGTTAAATATTGAAATTTGATTCATCCCATTTGATTTTTAAACTAAAATTTTAATTTGATTTAAATTGAATATGTATTTGGATTTGGATTTGATTGCTTTTAAATTAAACTACGAATTATCTATTTTGGGTTTAAACAAATCCTAAACTTTATCTAATTGGGAATTCCCACATCCTATAAATAGGCAGGTACTCCTCCAATACATTATTCCTTCACAAATTTCCACAATCCAAACTATGCACCGTGTCCGTGTCCGTGCCTTTCCCATCCACTATTTATTTCTTTTACAAATATATGATCTTCATCGTGTCGGACACACCCGACGCGTCCTGACAACCATTGCCTCAACCCAAATCCTAAACCTAATCCACTGTCCCGGCCGCCTCCGCCTCGACTCCTAAACAGCATCCCTGCCAAACCCCGTTCTCAGCCGCCTCCCTCGGCCACATCACTCCCCGAACCCCGGCCATCCACACAACCCGATCCCCTGCCCTCTCCGACTTCACCATCCACCAACACCAGACCACCACACACAACCCAGCCGCCACTGCGGCCACTGCCGCAACAGTCCCGCCTATACCCCATCATCACCACCACCACCACCGTCACCGTCGTCACGGCCATCTCGGCCGTCGACTTCGCCTAACCCCCACAGTTCGTCGCCACCACCCAAAAACCCCAGAAAGAAAAAGAAAAACAAATAAAAACTCATCCCTCGCCGCGCCACTCAGCCGCTCCGTCGCCGGAGTTGTGCTCCGCGGTGAGCCCCGCCTCGTCCCAGCCGAACCACACCCAAACCCTCTCCTCCATCTTTCCGCTGCTCCGCCGCGTCCCCAATTCCTCCGGCGTAGCGCCCCCACCAACATCCACCGCGAGCGCCGCGTCCAGCCCGGCGAACCATCGCCGCGCGCAGCTCCACCCTTCTCCTCCGTGCCCGACCACCGATGAGCCCAATCGAACTCGCCCCCTTCCGCCGAGATCGCACCGCCGAGCAAGGAGTTTCGGCGAACCCCCTTTCCCGGCCACCGCAGTTCTCCTCTGCTCGCCTCCACCTTCACTATCCCGTCGAGCACCTCCTCCACAAACCCCCGCGACCCCCGAGCTTCCACAGCCGCTTCCTCCGACTTCCTCCGCCGATCGACCAGACCGGCGCAACTACCGCCGCTCCGCACAGCCGCCACACTCACAGCCCGACGAAACCCTCAGCCCCTTGCAGCCGAGAACGGTGCCGTACCCTCTGGCCGCCATGGTCGCAGCCTTCCGACCCTCTCCGACCACGCGCCGCCGCTCGTCCCGCACCCTCCGCCGTCCACCGACCGAAACCCCGCAGCGCCTCGCCGCTCCGCTCTCTCTCCGCTCTCCTCTCTTCAGCTACTCTCTCACTTCCCTTATCTTCATTACTTATTTTTGTTCTTTCTTTTTTTTAGCACCGTAGCACTGTTCTCCTCGAAAGAGGAGAACCAACTTTAGTTTTTATTTTTATTTTTTTATTTTTTATTAGTATTATTTGTTACTTTGTGTTTCATTAGAGCAGCAGCTTTTTTTTATTTTATTATTATTATTTTGTTGCTTTGTGTTTCATTAAACCCTTATCATAATAATAATTATTATTGTTATTATTATTATTATTGTTATTATTATTAATATTATTATTATTGTTTCATTGTTATTCTTATTTCATTATTACTATTATTATTATTATTAGTACATTATTAGTTGTTTTCATTAACAGAATATTTTGTAGGTACAGTATTAATAATAATAATATTATTATTATTATTCTCATTATTATTATTATTTGTCATCATTATTATTATTTGCTAAAGACAATTATTATTATTATTCTTATTATTTTTATTATGATTATTATTGTTGTTACTTGCAAAACTATCTATTTGTTAAATATTATTATTTATAAAAGTTTTAGGAAAATATTATTTTCTGACTAAAAGGAAACAACTATTTTGATTTTAAGTTTGTATTTATATAAATATTTTGGCAATAATATATATATATTTTTCTATCTAGAGTCGTATCTTTACAAACTTAGTGTTTTAGCCAAAAACGACTTTTCTTGACTTTAAGTATTTTCCTATAACTATTTTGACTTATAAAAGTTAGTTCTTGATTATTATAAATAGTTTTAATTCGTATATATATTATTTATTTATCCTATACCCTTTAATTATCCTTCTGTCCGAGACCAATCCCAATCCCAATCCTCCTATTCATTGCCAATTCTTTCTTTCCACATTATGTCGACCCGAACTAAATTGACCCTTCTGGACCCAATGGAACTAACCGTGTCACCACCCGAGGTCACCATGTACAGTTGTTGCACCGAAGTCACGGTTCATGCCAGTTTGATCATCGCAGCACACCAGGCGTACTACCAGACAAGACACCTTGCCATTTGCTGTTTACTTATTTTAGCTCATATTTCATGCATTATTTATTTTCTTTATGCAAAATAAACTGTGATACATGGCATAACCTGTTAGAACTTACTGTTTATTTATATTTCCTGCTATGTATTATTTTTCTTACACATTAAACCTAGATTTAAGGGACCACCTTATGTGTTGCATTTATTGGCCTTGACACGTTGTAAACACGAAGTTGTGTGTCGCATATAGAACACAGACATACATGATTGGCTGGCCACCATTACGTACAAGCCGTGCGATAGGAATAACCGCTAATAGAGGTTGCATGCTAGTTTGACTTAGCGGTTATAGAGGTTATTGTTGTGGATACAACATAGTAGGCATTGGGCGGGAAGGATAATTCCTTAGCGTATGGGCTTTGATACACTTTTCCTTGTGACCCGGACTCTCCGCTGGAGATACGGGGTTGATGACCCATGATTACTGACGGCCACTAACGATTCTACAGAACGTCATGCTCTTACTGATGGGGCCTCTGGTGCCCAAGGGGGGACCATGCCGATCCTATTTAGCCAGGGCCCATGCGTAGGAAGGATTGTTCTTAACTACATTTCACTTCGAATGGATAGGCACCTTTATCCGTTAGGTACGAGTACTTTTGGTTTGAGTACTTGTATCTGACCGTGGCTTGGAAAAATAACTTGTTGCAAATTAGTTCGTCACATCTTGTCATTGTTTGGTTGTAGGTGTGACTTACTACTTCGATGAGAAGGTATTGAACCTTGTTGGGGTCCGGATACTATATTGGATTCATAGCATGGAAAGATACGTCACCGTGAATTAGTTTGCCATCTCCTGTCCTAGTTTGGTTGGGGGGATGGTACGCTCGTTCAATAGGTGTGTATTGGACCATGTTATAATTCGATTGACTTATTTATTTGAGTATTAATATTTATTCAGTTTATATGGCATGATATTATGTGTCTTGTTACGTCCCTCTGAGGACCTGGTTATCTCTCCAGGTGTGTGCTCTTGTCTTTCGCAGGTGCTTTAGCTCTAGCCGCGATCATAGCTATTTCGTCGAAGATGATTGCACTTGGATCGTCTTCGCTTCGCTCGCCACTCATTTCATTTTCTATATACTTTTCCTTATTTGTTGGTAGTAGATTTGTCTCCGCCCAACATATTGTATCAAGACAATTCATTATCATTATATGATATCTTTTATTTATTGATTATTGTGTGGATGAGATTAGTTATGGTTCTACTGCATTTTACAGCTTATGTATCCATACGAAGCCTATGTACTACGTATGAATACACCTGGCATGTCTACGTTCCTAGTCCTACGTATTTTGGGACTGGGGCGTTACATGTTTTTGTGGTGGCCCATGCAGGTCAAGATAAATTGTTTGGTTACTTTACTGTACCAAGCAAGCCTGCATATAGGATTAGAAGTCTAGGATCTCATCTACATACTTGACCTCTTTTCTTGATTTTATCTACCGTTTGACTCATCAATTGCATCTTGCTTGCTTCCTTCCATCCCTATTCTTATCTTCCCTTCGTGCTTGCTAGAGATTGACCCTAATAGTTAATTATCCCAAAACACCATTAGTTTAATTCTTTAAGTTGGGTAGAATACCTTATGAACTAGCAACCCCTTTGACCTAGTGACCTATATTAGCAAGCTTATTTAGATCCTAGAATCTAGAGGACCTAACCCGTCTAGCTAACCAAGGACTTGGACAAGAAGACTATAGGACGACTGTATGACTTAGAATCATTCTACCTTCTTTAAATCTTAATCTCTCGTGCCTATGTATTTACCATTTTGACTAATGATGCTAATGTAGCCTAGTTTTTGCAAGCTTATTCTTTATCAAGTTTGTTCATGACATATGCTATTGAGCGCTCACTAGCCTATTGTCTAATCAAAACCGGTGCATAATGGTCTGATCAACCAAGTGCACTTTGGTTCGCTTTTATCTATCGTTCTACGTGGATGGGGACATAGCTAAACTTGTCCTCTAGAATCCCATCCACGACTGCCTTGACAATTCTTTTAAAATTATTCGATCGTCTTTGAATCACGTATTCGTATTCGGTAACGCCTCCTTCGAACTCTATATTGCTTTCGTCTTCACCTATTTTAGGAGGACGAAAGCGTTATACTAGAACTTCCTCTAGCCATCCTATCGATTACGACCATATCGTATTATTTTCCTATGATCTAGATCACAATTTCTTACGGCATGATTTTCTTATTGATTGTTCATCATCGATACCCTCTTGTGTCTTCTCACCCCCCTACGAATTCTTAATTTTGAGGACGAAATTATTTTAAGTTGGGTAGGATGTAAAACCCCTAAATTTCTACTATTATTTTATTATTTAAATTTTGGTACTGATTTAAAATTTTGTATTGTACGTCGCGTAGTCGTATTTTATGTTGCGCACGAAAATTTTATTTTTCGTAATTGCTCGACGAGTGCGAATATGTGTAAGCGTACATATTTTTAGGAAAAACATTTTTCTTATTTTTATATAGTTTCAAAATATATATAATAAGTATTTTAGTTATCGTTCCAAAATTCCAAATTTGTTATTTTGTTTATAAAGCCTTTTATTTACATAGTTATAATAATAAATATTTTTTCTATAAAATGGTATATTAGAAAAGTATATTTATGTAAATATCATTTGGACACACATATATAATTAGTAAATATTTATTGAGTTTAATTGTAAATAATAATGTATTTTTGAAATTATTATATTAGTATTTTTGGAAAATATATTTTGGAATTATTATGGCGATTTAAATCTTGATTTGAATTTATGTATTTATTTAAATAGTTAAATATTGAAATTTGATTCATCCCATTTGATTTTTAAACTAAAAATTTAATTTGATTTAAATTGAATATGTATTTGGATTTGGATTTGATTGCTTTTAAATTAAACTACGAATTATCTATTTTGGGTTTAAACAAATCCTAAACTTTATCTAATTGGGAATTCCCACATCCTATAAATAGGCAGGTACTCCTCCAATACATTATTCCTCTACAAATTTCCACAATCCAAACTGTGCATCGTGTCCGTGTCTTTCCCATCCACTATTTATTTCTTTTACAAATACATGATCTTCATCGTGTCGGACACACCCGACGCGTCCTGACAACCATTGCCTCAACCCAAATCCTAAACCTAATCCATTGTCCCGGCCGCCTCCGCCTCGACTCCTAAACAGCATCCCTGCCAAACCCCGTTCTCAGCCGCCTCCCTCGGCCACATCACTCCCCGAACCCCGGCCATCCACACAACCCGATCCCCTGCCCTCTCCGACTTCACCATCCACCAACACCAGACCACCACACACAACCCAGCCACCATCGCGGCCAACTGCCGCGGCAGCACCGCCTATACCCCATCATCACCACCACCACCACCGTCACCGTCGTCACGGCCATCTCGGCCGCCGACTTCGCCTAACCCCCATAGTTCGTCGCCACCACCAAAAAACCCCAGAAAGAAAAAGAAAAACAAATAAAAACTCACCCCTCGCCGCGCCGCTCAGCCGCTCCGTCGTCGGAGTTGTGCTCCGCGGTGAGCCCCGTCTCGCCCCAGCCGAACCACACCCAAACCCTCTCCTCCATCTTTCCGCTGCTCCGCCGCGTCCCCAATTCCTCCGGTGCATCGCCCCCACCAACATCCACCGCGAGCGCCGCGTCTAGCCCGATGAACCACCGCCGCGCGCAGCTCCACCCTTCTCCTCCGCGCCCGACCACCGATGAGCCCAATCGAACTTGCCCCCTTCCGCCGAGATCGTGCCGCCGAGCAAGGAGCTCCGGCGAACCCCCTTTTCCGGCCACCGCCGTTCTCCTCCGCCCGCCTCCACCTTCACTATCCCGTCGAGCACCTCCTCTATAAACCCCCGCGACCCCCGAGCTTCCACAGTCGCTTCCTCCGACTTCCTCCGTCGATCGCCCAGACCGGCGCAACCATGGCTGCTCCGTACAGCCGCCACGCTCACAGCCCGACGAAACCCTCAGCCCCTTGCAGCCGATAATGGCGCCGCACCCTCCGGCCGCCATGGTCGCAGCCTCCCGACCCTCTCCGACCATGCGCCGCCGCTCGTTCCGTACCCTCCGCCGTCCGCCGACCGAAACCCCGCAGCGCCTCGCCGCTCCGCTCTCTCTCCGCTCTCCTCTCTTCAGCTACTCTCTCACTCCCCTTCTCTTCATTACTTATTTCTGTTCTTTCTTTTTTTTAGCACTATAGCACTGTTCTCCTCGAAAGAGGAGAACCAACTTTAGTTTTTGTTTTTTTATTTTTATATTTTTATTAGTATTATTTGTTACTTTGTGTTTCATTAGAGCAGCAGCTTTTTTTATTTTTATTTTTATTATTTTGTTGCTTTGTGTTTCATTAAACCCTTATCATAATAATAATAATTATTATTATTGTTATTATTATTATTATTTTATTATTATTGTTATTATTATTATTAATATTATTATTGTTTCATTGTTATTCTTATTTCATTATTAGTATTATTATTATTATTAGTACATTATTAGTTGTTTTCATTAACAGAATATTTTGTAGGTACAGTATTAATATTATTAATATTATTATTATTATTATTATTATTATTATTCTCATTATTATTATTATTTGTCATCATTATTATTATTTGCTAAAGATAGTTATTATTATTATTATTCTCATTATTTTTATTATGATTATTATTGTTGTTACTTGCAAAACTATCTATTTGTTAAATATTATTATTTATAAAAGTTTTAGGAAAATATTATTTTTTGACTAAAAGGAAACAACTATTTTGATTTTAAGTTTGTATTTATATAAATATTTTGGCAATAAAATATATATATTTTTCTATCTAGAGTCGTATCTTTACAAACTTAGTGTTTTAGCCAAAAACGACTTTTTTTGACTTTAAGTATTTTCCTATAACTATTTTGACTTATAAAAGTTTGTTCTTGAGTATTATAAATAGTTTTAATTCGTATATATATTATTTATTTATCCTATACCCTTTAATTATCCTTCTGTCCGAGACCAATCCCAATCCTCCTATTCATTGCCAATTCTTTCTTTCCACATTATGTTGACCCTAACTAAATTGACCCTTCTGGACCTAATGGAACTAACCGTGTCACCACCCGAGGTCACCATGTACAGTTGTTGCACCGAAGTCACGGTTCATGCCAGCTTGATCATCGCAGCACACCAGGCATACTACCAGGCAAGACACCTGCCATTTGCTGTTTACTTATTTTAGCTCATATTTCATGCATTATTTTTTTATGCAAAATAAACTATGATACATGGCATAACCTGTTAGAACTTACTGTTTATTTATATTTCCTGCTATGTATTATTTTTCTTACACATTAAACCTAGATTTAAGGGACCACCTTGTGTGTTGCACTCATTGGCCTTGACACGTTGTAAACACGAAGTTGTGTGTCGCATATAGAACACAGACATGCGTGATTGACTGGCCACCAGTACGTACAAGCCGTGCGATAGGAATAACCGCTAATAGAGGTTGCATGCTAGTTTGACTTAGCGGTTATAGAGGTTATTGTTGTGGATACAACATAGTAGGCATTGGGCGGAGAGGACAATTCCTTAGCGTATGGGCTTCGATGCACTTTCCCTTGTGACCCGGACTCTCCGCTGGAGATACGGGGTTGACAACCCATGATTACTGACGGCCACTGACGATTCTGCGGAACGTCATGCTCTTACTGATGGGGCCTCTGGTGCCCAAGGGGGGACCATGCCGATCCTATTTAGCCAGGGCCCATGCGTAGGAAGGATTGTTCTTAACTACATTTTACTTAGAATGGATAGTCACCTTTATCCGTTAGGTATGAGTACTTTTGGTTTGAGTACTTGTATCTGACCGTGGCTTGGAACAATAACTTGTCGCGAATTAGTTCGTCACATCTTGTCCTTGTTTGGTTGTAGGTGTGACTTACTACTTCGATGAGAAGGTATTGAACCTTGTTAGGGTCCGGATACCATATTGGATTCATAGCATGGAAAGATACGTCACCGTGAATTAGTTTACCATCTCCTGTCCTTGTTTGGTTGGGGGATGGTACGCTCGTTCAATAGACGTGTATTGGACCATGTTATAATTTGATTGACTTATTTATTTGAGCAATATTTATTCAGTTTATATGGCATGAAATTATGTGTCTTGTTATGTCCCTATGAGGACCTGGTTATCTCTCCAGGTGTGTGCTCTTGTCTTTCGCAGGTGCTTTAGCTCTAGCCGTGATCATAGCTATTTTGTCGAGGATGATTACACTTGTATCGTTTTTGCTTCGCTCGCCATTCATTTCATTTTCTATGTACTTTTCCTTATTTGTTGGTAGTGGATTTGTCTCCGCCCCACATATTGTATCAAGACAATTCATTATCATTGTATGATATCTTTTATTCATTGATTATTGTGTGGATGAGATTAGTTATGGTTCTACTGCATTTTACAGCTTATGTATCCATACGAAGCCTATGTACTACGTATGAATACAGCTGGCATGTCTACGTTCCTAGTTCTACGTATTTTGGGACTGGGGCATTACAATTTCCAAGAGCAAAAAGTAAATGCTTTACCATGGAGTCTTATCCTTACCTCCTAGTAAAATCACCCACATGGTTTCCTCCTTAGGGTCACTACCCCATGTGCACACCTCAACTACATACCAAGTGTATATTGAGATACTACTCATGTTGCTTTTCCAATATGGGACTAAAATTACTAGACATGTTGAGAGCAAGCTCTCTACATACAAAGGAGAAGCTCCAACAATCTCCCACATATCTCGATATATGGAGTTGAGTGTTCTCTACAGTAACTGCCCATCATGCATTAGGAGAGATGTCGCTGACGACTTAAATCTTTCCGCATGGGTCAAACAATAGACTATAATACAAAAATGTACTAAGCCTTGAATTCTGCACCATAGCTGAAATTCTTTCCACTCACATAATGTAGTTACATGTGCTTCTGGCTGCACATTAAAGGTCCTGTGCCAGCCTGGTTTCAGTATATAATTTTGAGCGCCTACAAGTTTACCCTCAAGAGACAGCCTGATATCTCTGTCCATACACTATAGGTGAGTTCTTTATTAAAGAGACATGGCATGAAGCCTTGCGCTTCCCTTGCGGTGCTACGTCGCTATGACATGGCCTAAAGTCGAGGCATTACCCCCACTCTGGAACCTCATCGTAGTGTCATACTACTGTAGCATGAGGTTACAGCCTCTTTGTAGTGCCATACTACCCAGCATGAAACCTTAGGCTCCCTTGCGGTGTTACGTCGTAACGACATGGCTTGCAAGCCCGAGGCTTTATCCCTATCCGGGTATCTCATCGTGGTATCGTGCCACTGTAACATGGGGAACACCTCCCATTTGTAGTGTTGTCTACCCCTCTTTAATTTCATCATACAACATTAGGCTACCTACCTATTTGCGGCGCTACTCCACTGTGACTTGGCTCGCAAAGTGTAAGCCCCCTGAATTTTATGGTTATCTTAAATTTTCTAAATGAATTATTTTCGATAAATATTTTATTATTTAATTATTTGTGATCATTAATGTTCCTTTCCGTAACTTTGACTTCTGGAGCGTCAGGGATGCCAATCTCTGTAATTTGTAGTAGACAAGATTATCTTCGTTTTGATATATCATGTCCCACTTGAACTCGTTCCCTTGTGCTCTTTTTTTATCGCGCAACTTTGGGTCAACTTAGACCAATTAATCGTTGAATAATTATTCCCACTTTTATCTTTGATCATCGTTTGCACGTTACCGTGACTTTTAATTTAGGAGCACCAGACCAGTTGTTTTCTCAGAACCAACTTCTCATGAATGATCTACTCGAGATGCTCTTCACCCATGACCTTCGTGTCCCACTCAGACACTCCATTTTGTGCTTCATTTTTTTCGCACAATTTTTGGGTCAATTTAGGCCGATTAATTATCTACCATAAAACCTGATTTATTTTTCAATTTAATTTTGGGACCCGACATCGATCCAACCTAGTCGACCCAAAGTATGGACGTGGCCCATATGAAGCCTACTACCAACATGAAACTTGTGTCCCATTTATTGGAGTCCCCACATGTTATTTATTTACCCATGATTATAAATATCCATTTTAATTCGAATATTGCCCCCTGTCCGATTTTGGCCCGACCCGGCTCGACCGAACCCAAATCCAAGCTCCATGTTGTACTCTCGTGACTGCCCAAATACTCCACTTAATTTTCCTCTTTCTCCTATTTAAAAATATCTCCTCTCTCTGCTTTATTAAATATCTCAAATATCTCATATATATATATATATATATATATATATATATATATATATATATATATATATATACATACTCTCTCTCTCATATAACAAACACACTCACACACCACCTTACCCCTTCACCTCACAGCAAGAATACCCCCTATTCTTGGCCGACCTCTCTCTCTCCTTCTCTTTCAAATCTCTCTCTCTCTATTATCACTCTCTCTCTTTCTATATTATTATACACACAATAATATAAAACACTCTCTCTCTCTCTCTCTTTATTACATACACACACATACAAAAATATACATACATCTCTCTCTCACCCTCCTTCACTTCAGCCGAACCACCCCACCCCTACAGCCGAGCAACACCACTACAACCACCCACAGCCTCCCTCTCCTCCTCCTACTCTCCACCACCTCATCACCATCATCATCATCAAGTTCATCATCATCACCATTATTATCATCACCATCATCACCACCATGCAAACCACCACCACTAACCATCATCACCACCACCATTACACAGCCACCCCTGTCGGCGACCGCCATTGGCCGCCACCGTCGCCATGGCCGACCTCCGTCAGAAGCGAGGCAGCTCGCACACAACTGCAAACGCAGCCGCAACAGGCAGCATGCGCACGTGCGCGCGCGGGCCGTCGTCGTACACCGCCGCGCCGCCGTACGACTGCCGTGGCCGGCCCCCCACCGGCCGTACTCCCTCCGGCGAACTCCCCTAGCCACCGTCGTCCTCCCTGATGCGAGAAACAGAATATTCATGCGTTTTGCACGAAGTTCCGTCGTGACGCACGAGTTTTGAACTCGGAAATGGCGTCCCGTCACAGCAACTTCGCGTACGTTTTTCGAGAGATCCGACCGTTGGATCGGTGAACTCTTTGCTCCGTTACAACCTCGGTATATAGATCTTCACTCCCCTCAATTTTCGTCCGTTAATTTCGTCGTTTGATACCTCAAAACTGGCCACAAAGTTGACACTTTAAATTATACTATTTTTGGACAGTTTTGTGGAGCCGACTTCGTCAGCTTGTAACTCCACCGTCGCATCTTCGGTTGGCGCACTACCAGTTCTTGTGCGCAGCTGGTATAATCCTCTTCCTACCTCCTTTAAGTTTCGTTTCATTATAAGCACGTTTGGTTGGTCGAATTCGACGCCAAAGTTGGCCGTCCGAATTCTTTAATTTGTACTTAAAAAATTCTATTTTGAACCCGGGACTCCGAATTCAATTTCTGACACCACCAGTAGACTCGTGGCATCGTTCTGGCTTGTTTTCATATAAAATTTGCTTGATTTGGAGAACGTGGGCCCTGGCACGTATTTCGGTACAAAGCGGGTTCCACTTTTTGCGTCAACGTGTCACTTTGAGATCGGCTCATCGAAATCCAATTCTGGATTTACCATTGAGTTTGTATTGTCATTCTGGACTCGTTGACATATAATTTGCTGAGTTTTGAAGACATTTGCTCCGGCACGCATTTCGGTGCAAACCAGATTCCAAATGTCCGCGTCAACGTGTCATTTTGAGATCGGCACATCGGAATCCTATTTCGGATATACCGTTGGGTTGTATCATCATTCTGGATTCGTGGACATATAATTTGCTAGGTTTTGTAGACTTCTATCCTGACACGTTTTCGGTACAAAGTGTGTCCAACGACGGACATCAGTTTGACCCGAAATTACCGTTTTGCCCCTGTATCCAAATTGGACTTTTGGGTAGGCTGTCCTAAGTAATTTGACCATTCTGGACACGTTGGTGATATTTATTTTATCATCCGACAACATCTGTAGATTTTGTTTATGTATCATCCTTAATTTGTAATTAATTATTTTTCCAGAAATTGTTACTTTCTGTTTTTGAATTTTTATATATATTATAATTGCGGTAAAAATCTGGGAAAAATTGTATTTAAATACTATGTTAATTTAGCTAATTTAATATAATTTTTTCAGCATTTAATAAGTACTTTTGGTATTTTATAAAAATGGGAAAACAGAACTCATTTTCAGTATATATATGTTTGCTGATTTTTAATAAATATCTATGAGGGTTTACAAATTCCAAAAAAATAGTATAAATTTCTATAATTAACAAGGATCATTTGGTATTATTTTATGTAAAATTAATCTTTTTGTCTATCTCAAAAATTGTTGGAACTCAGTGTGCAGTTTGATTTATTTATTGAGTGGTTACGACTTTTAATATTTTGTGTTGTTTTGAGTTATTGTAGTATTGGACCACCCCCTACTCTAGTGTAAAGGCCATAGAAAATTAGTTTGGATATAGTGTCACCCCACATTGGACTTTTACGCTAGGTCCCCACTTAGTTAGTGTCCAGTTAGGAGTCGAGTCTCACCACTAGTGTAATATTGAACATAGCTTAGAACTGAGTTTGTATATCATTATTGACAGGATACCAGACATCTATATCTTCGTACTAGTATTCTTGCTTTGCTTGAGACAAGTACATCTACAAACTCATTTACTGTCTTTTAATGCTAGAACATGTATTACCCATGTTAAAATACTGATCCTTGAGGTAGCAAGTTAAAATCTTCACATGTTGTATTACTTTCAGTACCTGCCATGCTTAGGACAGTTCTTATATCTTCACATGCTTCTTACTGGTTCTCAGTACATGTTTCACTATACTTTATACTGCTCTGAGTATTCACATGTTTTATACTGCTCCCAGTACCTGCCATGCTTATACTGCTCCCAGTATCTCTCACATGTTTTATATTGTTCTCGTATCTCTCACATGTTAGAATATGGGTTATGGAAAAACTGACAGTTGAGTACGTGATCATGCCCTCCATCTCCGTATGTATTTACCGAGCAAAGTTTCATTTTATATGATTTCTGCGTTCGTAGGTAACTCTCAAAGTTGTATTTGTGTGTATGTACATCTATCGCCTTTACGCTTGTACGAAAGTATATTTCATTATGTGCCTCTAGCACATTGTACATTTATTGACGATCACGTACCTGCTCCAGTTTTAAGCATTAGATATACATGTGTCACCTTGACAAATGTATTTTACCGTGATTCCAGTCATACCATGATTCCAGATATGCCATGTTCCCTATGTTACTATGATACTGTGATCCCAGTTGTACCATGAGGCCATGTTCCCAGTATTTCCTGTTTTATAGACTTATCATACCATATTTCTTGTTGTACCTCTCTTTCATTATATATTCAGTACTTTAGTTGTAGAGGTTGTACTTGCTCCCGTCCTGACAGGATAACGTTGTAGGTTCACTTTTCGGGGAGGAAATACTATGTGTTACATATTATGGTACTGTATTGAGGACCTGGCCTTAGCTCCAGAAGAGGCCCCAGCGGGGAACCTTGCTTAGTTATCTTTCTTGTGTTTTGAGACTTAGACTTTGTTTTAAACTTATATTTGGATACTGGACTTTGTCACCAGTTAGATACTTTAATATCTTGTTTGAAATTCAGTGGGTTACAATTTTGACCAGGATAGTACCCTTGGGATGACCCCTGAGGATCTCACTCTAATCTTATCTAGAAATCTGTTTTCACTTATTTCCATTTGCTCTTCCTTAATTCGTTATTGAATTTAATTTCTGATTTTTCGTTGTTGACTTTGATCTTGCATCGTGATAAATTTTGTGAATTGTATTATGATATATCCTGATAAGGTAAATGTCTGTTTTATTTATGGAGTTTAGAATTTATCGCAGCCATATTAGCTGGTATGACAAAAACATAGGGCCTGATTTTGGGTATACTTATCCTAGTTATGAAATTTAGATTTTTTCGCAACCATACCGGTTGGCGTGGCGAGGATTCTAGATAACATGATTAGAAGATGTATACCTTAGTTTTGACTCTATCGTTTATTGCTTCTAAGCTTACTGGTGTGGCAAAAATTCTGGCAACATGATTTCAGGAAGACGTGTATGGTTATCAGATCGTATCTTAACTTGGTTTACTTTGTTATGACCGAATGAGCAAGAATAAATTCTTATTATCATTCTTTCCCGTCTTGATTAACTCTGTTCTATCTACATCCACAACTAGGATTATAGGTTCTCTAGGACTCTCCAATAGGATTGCTTTCATGTTATCTTTTTGGACATAATTATTTTTCTATTCCATCTTTCCTATGACTTGACTAAACTTTTCTTTGTTAACCTCTTGGGTAATTCTTCTCGTTATGTATCCCATTGTCTTTGTACCATTCTTGGAGATTTTCCGATAAAATTTCCTGTCTTGCTTGACCCTTTAACTTGTTTGGACACTGTTATGGATTGCTTGACCTAGTCTTAGGCCTTGTTACCTTTTACTTGATAGACGACCGAAATAGCCAAACCTTGTTAACTGATTCTGTAGTATAACTATAAATGTATTGTGTGTTTGTGATAAATACTTTTTCTAGGGATTGGTTAGATTAAGCTTATAGGACAAGTATGAGTGACTGACTGTAGTAGACTTGGAAACCATTAAGAACGATTGTATTGATAGTATAATTTGATTATAGGGTATCTAAGATGGAATAATGAGATATTATATTATTGTCTATGGATTGAGGATTAGAATCTTGTACTTAAAGTTTGAGGATTGAGTATTCGTAGGACTTTGATGACCAAGTGATTATTGGTTAACTATAGCTAATTACGTGTGATTAGAGGGTAGATCGATATGTGGAATGATATAGAATAAGTTAGAATGGCATATAATATTGCGTACGAGATCGAAAAGATATCGATTAAAAAGACAAGGAACAAGACAAAGACATATGTACATTGGTAATTAATAAATCAGGAGTTTTAAAATCGAGGATTTATATTCGGAGGACTTGTTGAGTAAATAGAAGAAGGCTCTACACCAAGGATAAGAATTGAACGTATAATTTCAAGGAGAAACTGTAGGAAAGGATTGACGACAAATAATACAAAGGGCCTGTGGATTGATAGAATAAGGATACTTAGGATACGATAAGGAAATCAAGTATTTACGATTGAGGTTGGAAATATGATTGATGATTAAGCCTTTTAGGCTTATAGACATGTCCAGAGAATGACCTATATTTTAGGGTATACGTTAAGGTTTCATGTTAGTATGAAAGATTTTAAAGGATATATGACGTAGTTTATGATAGAAGGACTTTGTTGAACCTGAACCAAAAATATTGTAAAGAGAAACAGGACAGATGATTACAAGGGTAGCAGATTGAGTATCGTAGCCAGAGCAGCTACGTGTTATAGTTTTACCTGTTGGATGATTTTTAATTTCGAGGACGAAATTTTTGTAAGGTGGGAATGATGTAAGTTCCCTGAATTTCATGGTTATTTTAAATTTTCTAAATGAATTATTTTCGATAAATATTTTATTATTTAATTATTTGTGATCATTAATGTTCCTTTCCGTAAACTTGACTTCTGGAGCGTCAGGGATGCCAATCTGTGTAAACCCTCTTTACGAGTTTTGTAGTAGACAAGATTATCTTCGTTTTGATATATCATGTCCTACTTGAACTCATTTTCTTATGCTCTTTTTGTATCGCGCAACTTTGGGTCAACTTAGACCAATTAATTGTTGAATAATTATTCCCACTTTTATCTTTGATCATCTTTTGCACGTTACCGTGACTTTTAATTTAGGAGCACAGACCAGTTGTTTTCTCAGAACCAACTTCTCATGAATGATCTACTCGAGATGCTCTTCACCCATGACCTTCGTGTCCCACTCAGACACTCCATTTTGTGCTTTATTTTCTTCGCACAATTTTTGGGTCAATTTAGGCCGATTAATTATCTACCATAAAACCTGATTTATTTTCCAATTTAATTTCGGGACCCGACATCGATCCAACCTAGTCGACCCAAAGTATGGACGTGGCCCATATGAAGCCTACTACCAACATGAAACTTGTGTCCCATTTATTGGAGTCTCCACATGTTATTTATTTACCCATGATTATAAATACCCATTTTAATTCGAATATTGCCCCCTGTCCGATTTTGGCCCGACCCGGCTCGACCGAACCCAAACCCAAGCTCCATGTTGTACTCTCATGACTGCCCAAATACCCCACTTAATTTTCCTCTTTTTCCTATTTAAAAATATCTCCTCTCTCTACTTTATTAAATATCTCAAATATCTCCTATATATACATACATACATATATATATATATATATATATATATATATATATATATATATATATATATATATATATATATATATACACTCTCTCTCTCATATAACAAACACACTCACACACCACCTTACCCCTCCACCTCACAGCAAGAACACCCCCTATTCTTGGCCGACCTCTCTCTCTCCTTCTCTTTCAAATCTCTCTCTCTATTATCACTCTCTCTTTCTATATTATTATACACACAATAATATAAAACACTCTCTCTCTCTCTCTCTTTATTACATACACACACATACAAAAATATACATACATCTCTCTCTCACCCTCCTTCACTTCAGCCGAACCACCCCACCCCTACAGCCGAGCAACACCACCACAACCACCCACAGCCTCCCTCTCCTCCTCCTACTCTCTACCACTTCATCACCATCATCATCATCAAGTTCATCATCATCACCATTATTATCATCACCATCATCACCACCATGTAAACCACCACCACTAACCATCATCACCACCACCATTGCACAGCCACCCCCGTCGACGACCGTCGTTGGCCGCCACCGCCGCCGTAGCCGGCCTTCGCCAGCAGCGAGGCGGCCCGCACACAGCTGCAAACGCAACCGCAGCAGGCAGCAGGCGCACGTGCGCGCGCTCGGGCCGCCGTCGTGCGCCGTCGTGCCGCCGCACGACCGTCGTGGCCGGCCCCCTACCGGCTGCACTCCCTTCGACGAACTCCCCCTGGCCACCGTCGTCCTCTCCGACGCGAGAAACAGACTATTCGTGCGTTTTGCACGAAGTTCCGTCGTGACGCGCGAGTTTTGAACTCGAAAATGGCGTCCCGTCGCAGCAACTTCGCGTACGTTTTTCGAGAGATTCGACCGTTGGATCGGAAAACTCTTTGCTCCATCACAATCTCAGTATATAGCACTTCACTCCCCTCAGGTTTCGTCCGTTAATTTCGTCGTTTGATACCTCAAAACTGGCCACAAAGTTGACACTTTAAATTGTACTATTTTTGGACAGTTTTGTGGAGCCGACTTCGTCAGCTCGTAACTCCGCCATCGTAGCTCCGGTTGGTGCGCTATCAGTTCCTGTGCGCAGCTGGTATAACCCTCTTTCTGCCTCCTTTAAGTTTCTTTTCATTATAAGCACGTTTGGTTGGTCGAATTCGATGCCAAAGTTGGCCGTCCGAATTCTTTAATTTGCACTTAAAAAATTCCATTTTTGAACCCGGGACTCCGGATTCAGATTCTGACACCATCAGTAGACTCATGGCGTCGTTCTGGCTTGTTTTCATATAAAATTTGCTTGATTTGGAGAACGAGGGCCCTGGCACGCATTTGGTGCAAAACGGGTCCCACTTTTCGCGTTAACATGTCACTTTGAGATCGGCTCATCGAAATCCAATTTCGGATATACCATTGAGTTCGTATCGTCATTCTGGACTTGTTGACATATCATTTACTGAGTTTTGAAGACATTTGCTCCGGCACGCATTTCGGTGCAAACCGGATTCTAAATGTCCGCATCAACGTGTCATTTTGAGATCGGCACATCAGAATCCTATTTCGGATATACCGTTGGGTTCGTATCATCATTCTGGATTCGTGAACATATAATTTGCTAGGTTTTGTAGACTTGTATCCTGACATGTTTTTCGGTGCAAAGTGTGTCCAACGGCGGACATCATTTTGACCCAAAATTATCGTTTTGCTCCTGTGTCCAAATTGGACTTTTCTGTAGGCTATCCTAGCTAATTTGACCGTTCTGGACACGTTGGTGATATTTATTTTATCATCCGACAACATCTGTAGATTTTGTTTATGTATCATCCTTAATTTGTAATTAATTATTTTTCCAAAAATTGTTACTTTCTGTTTTTGAATTTTTATATATATTTTAATTGCTGTAAAAATTTGGAAAAATTGCATTTAAATACTGTGTTAATTTAGCTAATTTAATATAATTTTTTCAGCATTTAATAAGTACTTTTGGTATTTTATAAAAATAGAAAAACAGAACTCATTTTCAGTATATATATGTTTACTGATTTTTAATAAATATCTATGAGGGTTTAAAAATTCCAAAAAAATAATATAAATTTCTATAATTAATAAGGATCATTTTGGTACTTTGTTTTATGTAAAATTAATCTTTTTGTCTATCTCAAAATTGTTGGAACTCAGTGTACAGTTTGATTTATTTATTGAGTAGTTACGACTTTCAATATTTTGTGTTGTTTTGAGTTATTATAGTATTGGACCACCCACTACACTAGTGTAAAGGCCCTAGAAAATTAGTTTGGATATAGTGTCACCCCACATTGGACTTTTACGCTAGGTCCCCACTTAGTTAGTGCCTGTTAGGAGTCGTGTCTCACCACTAGTGCAATATTGAACATAGCTTAGAACTGAGTTTGTATATCATTATTGACAGGATACCAGACATCTATATCTTCATACAAGTATTCTTGCTTTGCTCGAGGCAAGTATATCTACAAACTCATTTACTGTCTTTTAATGCTAGAACATGTATTAACCATGTTAAAATACTGATCCTTGAGGTAGCAAGTTAAAATCTTCACATGTTGTATTACTTTCAGTACCTGCCATGCTTAGGACAGTTCTTATATCTTCACATGCTTCTTACTGGTTCTCAGTACATGTTTCACTATACATTATACTGCTCTGAGTATTCACATGTTTTATACTGCTCCCAGTACCTGCCATGCTTATACTGCTCCCAGTATCTCTCACATGTTTTATATCGTTCTCGTATCTCTCACATGTTAGAATATGGGTTATAGAAAAACTGACAGTTGAGTACGTGATCATGTCCCCCCTCTCCGTATGTATTTACCGAGCAAAGTTTTATTTTATATGATTTCTGCGTTCGTAGGTAACTCTCAAAGCTGTATTTGTGCGTATATACATCTATCGCCATTACACTTGTACGAAAGTACATTTCATTATGTGCCTCCAGCATATTGTACATCTATTGACGATCACGTACCTGCTCCAGTTTTAAACATTAGATATATATGTGTCACCTTGACAAATGTATTTTACCGTGATTCTAGTCATACCATGATTTTAGATATGCCATGTTCCCTATGTTACTATGATACTGTGATCCCAGTTGTACCATGAGGCCATGTTTCCAGTATTTCCTGTTTTATAGACTTATCACAACATGTTTCTTGTTGTACCTCTCTTTCATTATATATTCAGTACTTTAGTTGTAGAGGTTGAACTTGCTCCCGTCCTGACAGGATAACGTTGTAGGTTCACTTTTCGGGAAGGAAATGCTATGTGTTACATATTATGGTACTGCATTGAGGACCTGGCCTTAGCTCCAGAAGAGGCCCCAGCGGGGAACCTTGCTTAGTTATCTTTCTTGTGTTTTGAGACTTAGACTTTGTTTTAAACTTATATTTGGATACTGGACTTTGTCTCCAGTTAGATACTTTGGAAGTGTATTATTAAGTCTGTACTTGTTTACCTTCGCTTATAGATGCTGTGTTGTGATGAACCTTTAAATGTGATATTAGAACTGTTAGTAGCTTAGATCCTTTATTGTCTATTCTTAGAACAGCTTACTAAGCTTTACCAAGCGTAGGCTGGACATGGCTCGACCCGGCCCAATAATTTGTGTAACGGGTCGTGACACAAAGCCGAGACATTACCCCTATCCGGGAACCTCATGGTAGAGTTACCCCACTGTAGCATGGAGTTTCACTTCTTGTAGTGCTGCGATACCGTGCTTCCTGTAAAGCACACTAGGCATTCACTCTGTCTGAGAACTCATTAAGGCGTTTAAGCCATCCTCAACACATGATTCGTTTTTCGCAGAAAACAATAATAGACAACAGTGGTTGTAGGTCCGTAGCCTATCTATGCCACAAAGGATATGTACCCACTGTTCCTGATATTTTTTCAGTTAATGGTCCTCCATTGAACTAAAAGCTAGATGTCTAGTAGATTTCTCTTTGAACTAATAGCATAAAATTTTATGGTAGGATTGCAATAACATAATATCAGAATGCCTTCAAGCCCATTTTACTTGCTATGTTATCGACCAGCTGGCGCTTGAGGCCCTTGGTGAACGGATCCGCCAGGTTCTCCTGACTCCGAACATCAATCACTGTAATAACACCTCTCTTGATGAGATCGTGTACTGCCCTGTGCTTTAACTGCACAGTCATCTTCTTCATATTGAAGAGGTCATTTGATGCCACCGTCGCAGTCGCCTGGTTGTCGCAGTATATCGGTATCGCCGGTATTTGCGCCACAACAACTGGAAGTTCATACATGAGCTCCCAAAGCCATTCTGCTTCCTCTACTGCGGTATCAAGTGCAAAGAACTCAAATTCCATGGAGGACCGCGAGAGCATAGTCTGCTTCTTCGACTTCCACCACTACAAAAAAAATAGCCTTTCTTAACGGTTTATTTCTTGTCGGTCGTAAAAAAAGGTCAAGGAAATGGGTTATCTTGACGGTATTAGCCTTACGTCAAGAAAGGACACATTTTATGTTAATTTAGCAATTTTATAGCATAATAGTTGACGGTTTTAGGTGATCCGTCAAGAAACATCAATTTATTTATTGACGGTTTGGTGATAACCGTCATCCAATATGTAACTCCTCTTCCCGAAAATTTTTAAATATTTTTTATTTAGTTGATTTAAATGGTGGTTTTTAGAATTTTATAAATAATTAATTAGTAAATTATTACGGCAGATGACTTTAACCATGGTTAAGAATTGGAGTACAAGATGACTAGAAATTGTGGCACGGATAGTGCAGCGGTGTGCCTTGGCTAGTATTTTAGCCATGGTAGGGAAGGCCGAGCCATAGGAGTGTCCTAAGTAGGAAAACTAGGCCAAGTTGCGACCTAACCCCTAAGATGATTTAAGTATCTATTAATTAGATTATTGACTTTTAGGAGACCCGGCCAGCCCGGACAAAACCCAAACCAAGCCCAAGCCCATGAGGTGTTGCAGTGTGACCAAAGACGTCAGGGTAGACATATATTGTGTTGGTATTTTACCTTGGTGATTTTGGAGACAATTCTAGGAACACTTGTTATATATATAAACATATTATATGTGCTTGTTATTAGAAATAATGTTTTATTTGATAATATAGTAAATATTTTTCCTTAACAAATATGTTGGACTTTTGGGTTTTATCTAGGTTATAGTAAATATTTTTCCTTATATATATACATACATACATATATACATATATATATATATATATATATATATATATATATATATATATATATATATATATATATATATATATGAGAAAAAAAAATATATATGAGGAAAATGTACCTAAGGTCGACCTTAGGTAAGTTACCTAAGGTCGACCTCATTTTCCTCACTTTACAACATTTTTTTCTTGAATGTTTTCTTATGGGATTGATCTACACCTTATTGATTGGCAACATACCAAATTTCAAGTGATTATAATATTGTTTAGCCCCCTATCTATCCCTTGCAAAATCGACGGTGTAGCAGCAAAGTTTTAGACCGTCGATTTTGCAAGGGATAGATAGGGGGCTAAACAATATTATAATCACTTGAAATTTGGTATGTTGCCAATCAATAAGGTGTAGATCAATCCCATAAAAAAACATTCAAGAAAAAAATGTTGTAAAGTGAGGAAAATGAGGTCGACCTTAGGTAAGTTACCTAAGGTCGACCTTAGGTACATTTTCCTCTCATATATATATATATATATATATATATATATATACTTGGGCACATATATAGAAATATATTCATGGTATATGAAATTAGGCTTTTATATATATATAACAATATAATTTTATGTTATTTATATAAATTTTAGTATATAAAATTAAGAATTATATATTGCCATTATTGATCTTACCTAGAATATTGTATTGCTTATATTTAGATTTATGGTGTATATGCATATATCATTATATATAGATATACACATATGTATATATATAGAGATAAATTTATAATAGAGAATAAAATGAAATAAAAACAAAAGGGAGGGGGCCAACAGCAGCAACATCAAGCCCGACCCCCCCCAAAGCTTCCCACAAGCCAGCCCAGCCAGCTTAACCCCGCACAAAGAACCTACACCCGACCCAAGTTATATGCATAGTGTATATATATATATATATATATATATATATATATATATATATATATATATATATATAATATCAAGAACGAAAGAGAGAGAGAGAGAGAGAGAGAGAGTAAACCGAGACCAAAACCTAAAAACTCGATGCAGCCGCCACCACCACTCCTTGGGCGGCCACCCTGGCCCTGCGCGCCGTCGGGGGAAGCCTCCATTGGTCGGAGGCCGACTACGTGCAGGCAAACAGCAGTGCTACACGCACAGCCACAACAGAAGCAGCGAGCAGCGGTGCGACTTCGTCACGAGTTTTCTTCGCACCTGCTCAACTATTCCCCGAGCCATTTCTTCAGGTATGAAACTCATATATACACCTTCAAACCCACTAGATAAGTTTGAATGAAAACGAGTAGGAATCTACCTAAAAATCGACATGAAGTTAATACAAAAGTCTGCTTTTAGACAGAACAATTTCGATCCAGACACACTGTTTGGAAGGCAGATATCTGCTAATCCGAAGCAAAATTTTGTAAACCACTTGAAAGGTTATTTAGAGGAAATATAGGACATGGAAACCCTACTATTAGTTTTTATTCTAATGGATTATGCAGTAAATGAAATTATATAAAATTCACAGAAAAATATTTTAAAAATAGTTTAGAAAACTAAATTCTCTTTGATAGGACGTGCATCCCGCCAATCCGGGCGATATGGTCGTGAACTGAAAGCATCGAAAGGTGCGTATCGGCTTTGCGGACGTGTGGGCTTTGACAAAATTCAAATTGGTCGCGTGTGCGCGACAAATTTGATACGAATCCGTCAAAATTTTTCGTATCGGCCTCTGTGCAAATTTCCCAATTACTTTGTGCATGTTCGTCAGATCGAAACGAAACTTGCGCCAATAGGACCGTATCATTTTTCTGGTCCTGTATGCCAAATTTGGTCCAATTCTGAGACAGTTGATCGGATCGCCGTTTCGCGGGCCCCATGATCCGATTCAACGGGCGATTTTGTGTACGGCCTGTCGGAATCCAACTTTGGACATACGGTTGGGTTCGTATCATCAAAAAAACTGTAGACATATAGTTTGACGACTTTAGAGACCATTGACTCTAGCACACTTTTCGGTGCAAAGCGGGTCAAACGGCGGACATCGTTTTGGTCCAAAATTACCGTTTTGCCCTTGTGTCCAGAATTGAACTTAAGGACATGCAATCCTAGCTAATTTGACTATTCTGATAACGTTGGTAATATCTATTTCAACTTTCGAAGACAGCTGTAAGATTTGGACTTTATAGCTTACTAGTTGACGGTATATTGTTGGTTCATCGTGCTACCACCATGCAAGTATACCTTGCCTCCCTCTAAAGTTTATTTATATGCTTATAGCCCTTTTCTTTTTATGTTATCATCGGACTTCTCTGGTTGATTTTGGTTTATATGCTTTTCTTTATACCATGTATATTAGTTTATTTGTCTTGTTTGTATATCATCATCGTTCATGACTTGATACTGTAGTTATACCGGATTCGTGTCGTCACATGTGTCATGACTGAGTCATATCGTGTCGTAGGATGTGTAAGTCATGACTGAACTACTGTACCTTATTTTAGAATTCTAACTTGCGAGTCTACACTAGGGGCGAGGGTTAGTAGTCATTTGTCCGTACCTGCGAGTCCACACTAGTGGCGAGGGTTTGAGTATCCGATTGGTTTCTTCTTATGAGTTCATGTTTCCTTCCATTAGTTCATTTATGCATAGTGTTTTTTGTATCCGTGTTCATACTCACCTGTCGTGTTCTGTCTTCCCTGCTTATTTCTTACGTATGATAAACTGTTAGATAGACATGTTTTATGTATCTTGCTATGTCCCCTGAGGACCTGATGATCTCCTCAGGTAGCTGATTTCATGGAGTTAGTTAGCGGATCATGATGGTAGTGATTACACCTACAAGGATACAAGTATTTGCTTGTGATATTTCTTTATTATCCTCTCGTGGTTTATATTTCATATCATGATATATTCTGCTTGTTAGCTTATTTTATAGACTCATATTATTCTTGGAGTCTAATCGGACAATATGCTAATGGGCTACAGACCATGACCCATAATTGTTCATTCATGTTTCATATTTTTATTGTGGATTGAGATATAGTGATGCCTTGCCATGATTAGACCCATTACATAGTCCAGACAGCGTTTACGTATTCGGGTTGGGCTGGAGTCCGCTCGATACGTAGCTGGCTTGTTCACGAGCTCGCGCCCAAAAAACGGGTGCGGGTCATGACAAGTTTTTTTGGTGGCCTATGCAGGTCAGAGCATATCGTATCAGTTACGTAACTGTACTGATACGAGCCTGCGAATATGACTAAAACTTTAGAAATCTCAATCCACTCTGCCTTGAAAATTCTCTTAGAAATTTCTCTAACATCTTTGAGTATTCGTTCTCGATTAATTATCCCTTGCCTTCCCGTACTATTGATTCTCGTCCCTTCCTATTCTGGGGTGACGAATGATCGTGCTGTCTAGAATTCATTAGAAATTCTTAAGTTATAGTATAATATTGCTTGATTATTGAGTTTTGGTTGTTTATAGATAAGAGAGATTATAGATGCCTTATGCCCTAGATATCTATTAGTAGAATTGTTAGCAATTAGTTAGAAGGTTATAAGGTTTTAGTGACCTGTGTTTCGAGGGAGTAGTATGACCAAAGGTGGGTAGAAGTCCTCGAAGTTTCACAGTTACAAAAGGGCTAGGAGAATGATATAAATTATTTTTGAGGAATTAAAATTTAAGGAGATTAAGGTTAAGGTAGACTTTCTTTTTGATTTTTAAGGAATAGTTATGAATTAGAATTTCGAGGACAAAATTATTTTTAAGGTGGGTAGATTTGTAACTCCTCTTCCCGAAAATTTTAAAATATTTTTTATTTTTTATTTAGTTGATTTAAATGGGTATTTTTATAATTTTATAAATAATTAATTAGTTAATTATTGCGATAGATGACTTTAACCATGGTTAAGAATTGGAGTACAAGATAACTAGAAATCGTGGCACGGATAGTGCAGCGGTGTGCCTTAGCTAGTATTTTAGCCATGGTAAGAAAGGCCGAGCCATAGGAGTGTCCTAACTAGGAAAACTAGGCCAAGTTGCGACCTAACCCCTACAGAAGATTTAAGTATCTATTAATTAGATTATTGACTTTTAGGAGACCCGGCCAGCCCGGACACAACCCAAACCAAGCCCAAGCCCATGAGGTGTTGCAGTGTGACCAAAGACGTCAGGGTAGACATATATTGTGTTGGTATTTTACCTTGGTGATTTTGGAGACAATTCTAGGAACAGTTGTTATATATATATAAACATATTATATGTGCTTGTTATTAAAAATAATGTTTTATTTGATAATAGTAAATATTTTTTCTTAACAAATATGTTGGACTTTTAGGTTTTATCCTGGTTATATATATATATATATATATATATATATATATATATATATATATTAAAATATATAAAAAAAATATATATATATATATATATATATATATATATATATATATATATATATATATATATATATATATATTAACAATGGCCAAAGCCTTCATTGAAAAGGAAATAAAGAGGTTGGAATATATATAAAAAAAAATATATAATATATATATATAAAAAATATATATATATATATTAACAATGGCCAAAGCCTTCATTGAAAAGGAAATAAAGAGGTTGGAACCGGGAGATATCCCAAGTTCCTACAAAAGGATGGGGGAACCCTGAACAAGGATTCTAACGAAAAGCTAGAAAAAGAAATTCTTTTTCTTTCGGAGAACTAAAACCGAAAACATAAAACATCACCTAAAATTTGAAATTCGAATTACAACACAGCGGGAGCAGGTATATTGCCCGAGTCGGTATGGGCTCGCAGCCCTAGGGCACTCTGCCCGAAGAGTGGGGTGCACAGCCCGATGAGGGCACGCGGCTCGAGAGTCTCGCCCCCCCGCGAGCAGGGGCGCCGGCGGTGGAGGCCGAGAGGGACGGGGGCTCGGGCGGGGGAGCCAGCCCGGAGGAGAGGAGGGCTGATCTAGAGAGGCGGCCGGGGGGGAGGGGTCCTGCGGGGGAGGACAGCGGGGGATGGGGCGGCTTCGGCGGGGGATCCAGCCCTAGAGGGAGAGGGAGGGCGCGACGGAGCTGGCCGGCCGCATCCCGGAGCCGGGGGGCTCCGGCGGGGGAGACCGAAAGGCGGGGGCTCCGACGGGGGAGCCAGCCCGGAGGGGAGGGTGCTGATCCTTAGAGGGAGCCGAGGGTGGGCCAGCGGGTGAGCCTGCCAGGATAGGAGGGGTGGGGGCTAAGCACGAAGCCTTGGGGGGGCGGGGTAGACCAGACTCCGGCGGCAGCCGGAGGGAAGACGGCCAGCTCCGGGGGTAGAGACGACGGAGCTGGCCGGCCAAAGCGCGGCGGCTACCACCTGGGGGGGGGAGGGCCCTCCGGCCTGAGTCAGAGAGATCGCCGGAGTCCACCGCTGCAAGGGGAGTAGGCGCTGCAGGGGAGGGATGACGGGGACGAGTGGGCCCACTAGGGGGCACGCAACACGCGGGAGGGATAGTAGGGGGGCACCGCCGACGAGGCCGACGACAAGGGGTACGTCGAAGGGGGGGAGGATCGACACTGGGGGGGAAAGCTTAGGGAGGGGACAGTCCAGGGCCGCAGGGGGGCTCAGCCGGGGGGCTGAGGGTGGACGAAGCCGAGTTAGGCCACCGCAGAGAGAGGGTGGCCTCCGCCGAAGGGGGGACACCGTGAGGGGGCCGGCGGGTGGGGGGGCTCCGGAGCAGGGGGAGGCAGTCCTGGCTCTGTAAGTCCCGGCTCCGGCGGAGGGAGAATGGCCGGGAGGGCCCCAGGGGGGCGGCCGGACGGGGAGGTCCGGGTCTCCTAGGTCGACCCCGATGGCGCCGAGTACGCCGTGGATGTCGACGGAGCCGAGGAGGGCGGGGAGGGGGGAGGGGGGAGGGAGGGAAGCCGTACAAGACGCCGGCAACCGACCATCCGAAGGAGCGGGGCCAGTGGGTTGAGAGGGGATCAACGGAGGAGGGGAGAAGAAGATAGGTGGCGCGGCTTGCCCGAGCAGGCCGACCGGCCAAGCGGGCCATCCGGCCGGCCAAAGGAGGAGGAGTGGAGGGGGATCGGCGAGCAAGGGGGCTGCCGTTCGACCCCAACAGGACCGCATCTATATATCTATAAGCAAGTCTAATTAGGTTCATATATATATATATGTGTGTGTGTGTGTGTGTGTGTGTGTGTGTGTGTGTGTGTATATGTATACACACACACACACACACACACACACACACAGACACACAAACACACACACACACATATATATATATATATATATATATATATATATATATATATATATATATATATATATATATATATATATGTATGTATGTATATATTATTGCTAGTATCAAGTGTCATGTGCAATTGGACATGTGTGCCACAAGTGTCGGAGGGAAAAATCCCCAAAATGACTCCGTATCCTACCGTATCATGATACGACCTACTCGTATCCAATTATGGACACAGATCTAGACACACACAAGCAATTCTAATCTAACTAGATCTATATAACCAAATGACAAGTACTTGATGCACTATTCTCCGAATTCCTCCAAAATTGGCACAAAACTCTATATAACTTTCACATAGAGAGTCATTAGAGTCTAAAACTTCTTCCTAAGGGTAGTCCTAGTCCATGGGTACAAATAGAGTCTAATTAGAGTGGAAAATAAGATACATACCTATTAGAAGATGGATTCCCAATGAAAAGTCAAATGGACACGATCCAGATACGAAGCTTCCAGCAAATATACTCCTCTTCTAGTTCTCCTAGTCTCCAAGCTCCTAGGCTCCATCAAGTGATGAGAATGAGAGTAATAAATAAGAATTTGAGCGGAATTTGAGAGGAATTGGTGGATGGATGGCTCAATTTGGTAAAGATCACCAAAATGAGAAGAAATGACACAATGGAGTGAAGAGATAGAATAAGAGCTCCCTCTTAATAGTGGCCGGCCATATATGGTTGTTCATGACAATCTAAAATGTCTAATAGCCCCTCTAACCTTGTCATGAGAGCTAATTAATACATGGAAGGTTCTAATCCTATTTTGGTAAATAGTCTAATCCTTATTTTATTAAATGGCATGACTAAATAGGTCTAATTGGGCCTAGTCAAATGAGTTGGTCCATGAGTCATGTCATGCTAATTATTCGGCTCTAGTGTAGTGTCTAATCTAATTAGTTCATTAACACAAGTCTAACAAATAGATTAGTCCACTAACCAACTCAACACATGGTCTATTCAAGTTAACTAGCACACAACCAATATGCATATAGAATAAATATTACCATCACTAAAACATTTATCAAATATTATTGAAATGACAAAAGTACTCCTCTTTCGGAATTAGACAGTTACAATCCTACCCCCCTAGCAAAATTTTTCCTTCGAAAGTTAGCACTTCACTCCTCTCTCTTGGTCAGTCATAATCTATTCATCAAAAGTCTTCTCTTTGGTCAACCCCAATAATCATGGTCCAAAAAAGTCCTACCTAAAATCATACAATACACAATTCTATTAAAAAATAACATGCACGACTATGGTATTACTTGTCATGATATTGCAGTCTCAATAAGATTCCTACAAACTACACTTAGGGGTGGGCATACGGGTCCAGGACCCGCGGTTCCGACCCGGTCCGAACCGTATATTGGTCAAACGGGACGGTTCCTAAAATTTGAAATTTAAACGGGACGGGCCGGGGCGGGTCGTGTGACACTAACGGGGCGGGGCAGATCCTATTTTCAAAATAAACGGGGCCCCGAACCGACCTGTTTCTAGGAGTATGATTTTTTTTATCAATTTTAATTTTTTTTCATATTATAATTTATAAATAATAGCACACGTTATTGTTTAGTAAACAAATTCTAGAAATTAGAAAAAACATAATACTTGTTTTGTTCTTCTAGATAATAGAACATGTGTAAATGTTTACTATTCTATAATTTTTTGAATTTTTTTGGATCCATTTGGACCCGTGGGTCGGCTCGGTTTGGACCCGTTTCGAACGGGTCGAATCCGTACCGGTTCCAATATTTTTTGGACCCGTCCTGTCCTGTCCCGCCAATTAACGGGTCCGGTCCAGATCCATAAAATTTGGACCCGGTCCGACCCGTGCCCGCCCCTAACTACACTAACCATACTATAGCACAAGGCAACTTATAAGGTACTAAATAGGCACACAAAATAGTGAATGAAAAATGAAGAAAAGAACAAAACATGCTAATCCATCACTTGTAGCATCGGCCTCCTCGTCCGTCATCGCCTAAAACCCTGCCATGTCGGGGTGTCTTCCTATGCTGGTATAGGGCAATTTGCGGTGCCACCTGTGGCCTAGCTAGACTTCTTACCTATCTCTATTACTCAGTCTAGTTATTCTCTAACATCGATCTAACTAAAATACATAATACTGATGGTCTCCCTCTCTAATACTAATGGTATACTATGGTTCTAGGCCATGGGCACTCTTAACTTATTGGCACATACCACACATGATGCTATATTAAGGCTTCTAAGTCACTATCTATAGGATATCTACCCAAATTCTAAAACTATATGTCATATGGCACTAACCCCTATACTTGACACTCACATACACTCTTACTAAGGTACTTCAAGGATCTCTCCTATTTTTATTGCACTAACCACTAGGTTACTCATATCTTCAATGCTTCTGATACTAGAGGTTTACTCGTCCTATCCTGGTATCCTAATACTAACCAATATGCGGGCACTTAACAATCACTATAGGATACTTAGCCGAACCTTGGCAATATAATCCTATATGATACTCCTACCCTCCAAGACACTATACCCTTGACACTACTATCACACAAGTACCATTCTATCCCTCATGCAACTCACTGATTCATAATTTTTCTTCACTCTAATACACTTGAAAATGTCTCTACCCTCACTGAAACTTATTCCCATATAAGTTACCTCTCCTCTATGACTGTCCTGGACACTTGTACTCCTACTCTCCCTGATGCTGTCATAACATACCTTACCTCAATTTTACACCGATACTCCCAACAGATATTATTATCTATAACAAACTCACTGATACTAGTCTGACATACTATCTCTTGTATATGCTAAATATCTCAATATTGATACACCAGAATACTTGCACTCTTTAGGCACTCCTAGTGGCAGATACTACAGATGACCGAGTCTTATATGCCACCGATGACTCTCATCGCTTTTAGCCATTAAGCATCTACCTGAAATGTTAGTTTCTTCCAACAAATAGAAAACATATATGTTGTCTTCCCTGATACCTTCAAAGATAGTATTACCAGTTGAGCTATCAACTATAATACATTTGTCTTTGCCAAAGTTGATGCCATAACCATGATCAGCCAAATGACTTATGCTGAGTAGATTATGTTTCAACTCGCTAAGCAGACAGACATCTTTAATAACAGGATAGGGAGACTTACCAACATCATCGATACCAATAATATACCCTTTCAAGTTATTACCGAAGGAAACATAACCTTCCTTCTTCTTCTTCGACAGTGTTGCAAATAATATAGCGTCATCGGTCATATGCCGTGAACAACCGCTGTCGAGGATCCATTTGCTTTTAGCATGTGAAGGGTGTTCCACCTACAAAACAGTTTACAGATGAAACTTTTGGTACCCATTTCTTGTAGGGTCCTGAATTGTTAGCTTTTGGTATCCAAGTATAAACATTTAAATCAACAAGCTTTCTGATTCTACATGCAGATAAAATATGACCAATGAGGCCACAATAATGACATTGTGCATGTCGAGTGTTGAAAGCTGAGTGGTGTGCATGATTGGTAGGTTTGGGTTTTCTAGTATAGAAGAATGCATGCCTATAATCCTGTTTAGGCTTAACCTTTTGGGGTAAAGGTTTGATTGGGTTAGGTCTGACAGTGTTTGGCTTGGGAATGTTCTGATTTTTCGGTAAGTGACACGTGTTAGGGTAGGAAGCAGCAGGCTCAGGCTGTTTTCCTAACCTAATTTCCAATCTTTTGGAAGTGTCATACAACTTAGTATAATCAGAAGTGAGTGTTTCCATTCTGATTTGTGCACTTTGAAGACTTTTCTTCTCTTTAGAAAGTTTTTTCTTGAGTTGGTCAATAACTTTGTCTTTCTCTTCAGATGACTTGGTAGTCTCGTGTAATAAGAGCTTTATTGAAGAAAGCTCACCAGACTCACTAACATTATTTCACCTTTGTACTCTTTGAGTACCTTCTTAGAGGTCTGATACTTGCTACGCAGTTTCCTGTATTCAGTCATCAGGTCACTGAAGGCATCTCCTAATTGCTCAAAGGTGAAGTCATCATAAGTATCAACTACAGGTTCAGTAGGTACCTGATCGGATGCCATAAAGCATACGTTTGCAGCGTCTTCTGATTGTTCGTCTTCTGAGTCGCTGGCTTCACTTTCATGCCATATGCTGGTGTTGGCATACTTCCGTGATGTTGATCTTTTCAGGTTCCCTTTTTTATACCTGTTGCTCTTCTTGCTTGATGATGAGTTTGTAGGACAATCCTTCTTTATGTGTCCCTTCTTCTTGCAGCCGTAGCAGACAACATCATCTTGATACCAGTTGTTGCTGGTGTTGTTTTCTTTGGCTCTCTTCTCATATCTCATGAATCTTTTGAATTTCTTTGCTAGGAGTGCTTGATCTTCAGCATCAGATTCACTGCTGTCTGAGTCACCTTCAGCAGCTTTTCTGTGCTGAGCCTTGAAAGCGATCGTCTTCTCCTTTGGTGCAGGCTCTTCAAAATCTTGTAGCTCCAGTTCATGAGTGAGTAGCTTACCCATGAGTACTTCGAGGGACATAGTTGTGAGGTCGTTCCCTTCAATGATTGTAGTAGCCTTCGGACCAGTTCTTGGTAAGTGCTCGCAGGAGTTTACGAATCTTTTCATGGTTACTGTACTCTTTGCCTAGGGAGGATAAAGGATTTACAATTGTCACTACCACATTTCTAATGTGAGGGTATTTTTGTCATTTTTGGGGTATTTTAAATTTATTAGAATTAATTGGAATTTATGGGAACTTTTAGGAATTATTTTGAGATTGTTTGAACTAGGTTGACTGTTGACTAGTATTGACCATTGTAGACCAACCTAGAAGCTAACCCTAGTTAGTGGGTCATGGTTAGGTCAAGTGACTCTAGTCTAACCTAGCCTAGCACTGGGTTTAGTCATTTTTTAGCAAAGGATTAGAAAGTCATAAGTCATGGCTTATGGTTTTAGAGCCTTTAATTAATTTAGTCTACCTTAGCCTTTGTAACTTGGCCCAAAGCCCAATGTTTTGGCAAAACCCTAACCCTAAGCTTTAGTGGCCGGCCACACCTATACCTAGGGATTCCTACCATATAAAACCCCTCCCAAATCTAGGGTTGCCTCTTTCTTAGGAAGAGCCCTAATTTCAAGGAGGTGAGTTTATGTCATTTAATTTCTAGAGCTCCTTTCCTCTTTCTTTTTCTTTCTAAATTGTTCCTATAGGTCCTAAAATGACTGTTATTGCTGTTGTTGAGGTCTTATTTCAGTTTGAAGTTGTTTTGGATTGATTGGGTCATCAAGTGAAGAGCATTGAATAGGGGGGTTTCTATTGGAAGTTCATCAAGAGGTAACTTCTTCAAATCTCAATGGATTTTCGATTAGTCTTCATGTATAGAAAGCCCTAAGGGTCCCCCTAAGGTCTGGATAGGATTCGTGTCAGTATCGGAGGATTCGTGTCCGTTCTGGACACGTATCAGTGCTCCGAACAGAGTGTTCGACAGAATATCTCAAAGGGCATGTCGATCGAGTTTGCCCAATATTTTTGATTAGGAAATAGGGTTTTGATCTGGTTTATGGGTTTCTATCTTTGTGTCTTGGTTTCGTGTCGTCCTGTGTTGATTTGGTGGTGTGGACACGCACGTGCACACGCTCGCGCGCGTGCTACAGGGATCCCCTGCTACTCGGCCCCTGTAGCGGATACGACACGCATTTGTTTGACACGAAACTCGACACGAGACATGGGGCACTGACTGACACGCCATGTGTCAAGTCCCACGTATCCCCGTGTCGTGTCGAGGGAGATTTTGATCCCACACGAGGTTTAGCCTGTGTCAGTGCACTGTGTGTGTGTCACTTTGTTGTTCTTGATCTGGACACGCCGTGTCAGGCTATGGGTGACACAAAATAAATGTGTGGGGTTGTGCACGAGGGTTGTTTTCCAATTCCAAGCATTAGATTCATGGTTAGTTGATTTGCTATTCGATTCTCATTGAAATCCATGTTCTGATACTGTTATTGGATTTTCTGTCATTCCAGTTTCTAAATTGATGATTGTTTAATGATTTTAATCCCTGTAATGATGTTGATTACTGAGTTTAGATCCTAATTATGTTTCTCCTATATGTTACCTTGCCATGGTCAAGTTGGTGTTGATTTGATGAGTGTGGACTGTTATGGGTCAATGTATCATAAAATAAGTTATGGACTGATTTTACTGATTAGTGTCTTTAAACTGGATTTCATTTCTAGCTAAGTTCTCTGAAATTACAAATCTGGGATTTTGTATGTGGGAAATCTGGAAACACTTGGGACTATCTAGGTAAGTTAAAATGTAATGTGGCATTGTTGTTCCCAAATTCTGAAATAGGTTCATGATAGATTAATGTGATTTGTGTTGAATTATATTGATGCACAGTCCTTAACAGGGTTGTATTGCCATGCCACTATTTTGTACTAGTTAACTCTTTACATGTTCTTCCTTATTTTGTCAACATTCCAAATTCAAGTTTCTATGTTAAACCTGAGATTAGGAAGGAAATGAATTGGTTTCCCTTCTTTTCTTCCTAACTGAGATGAGTTTCCAGTTTTGTATAACCTGAGGATAGGCCATATCCTTCCTGTCTTCATGATCACATTGACTGCTCTTAAAATATTGCTGAATCTTTCCTTTCATGTTGGTTGTTCCTTCCACTGTTTTGAGCATTCCTGCACACATATTTCACACAGAGCATGCACACACTCACTGTTAAATAACTTGCACTGGTTTTCCAGATTTGTTCACTGTTACACACTTCTTTTCCCCTTCACTGTTTGAGTATTTCCTGCATATACATGTGACACTGCTCACCTTATTCACTGTCACATTCCTGCACACATAATTCACTGGTTCACACATACACCCTGTTGAACACTTGCACTGTTTTCTAGATTTTAGTTGCTGTTACACATTAGCTTACACATGTATGCCTATACACACAATTCATGTGTCACACACAAGCACCTCTTTCCCATTCTCTATATTTCTAAGTCTTTACATATGTAGGTTATGGTTGTATGTAGGCATATATAATGTGTATGTGTGTAAATTGTATGAGTGCATATATGTCTATATCTATACTTCTATGTTAGCTAATGATGTAGGTTTTACATCTAGCCTAGATATGTGTAATATATTATGTGATGTTAATCTATGGGTGTAATAGTGAGGTTGTAGACTTGTTAAGGTATTCTAGAATTAGCTAAGCTATATTGTGATATAGCTAGTATAGGCTTGCCTAGCCTTGTTAGGGGTTGTGCTAGCTAGTGTAGATTAGAATAGCTTAGTTTAGACTTAATTAGACTTGGTTGACCTAGTTTGACTTCTAGGGTTGACCAGAGTTGACCAGGAGTTGACTTTGGCCTAGTTTGACCTAGAATCATGTAGAATTCATAGTAGGACTCTATTTTACTATTTTGGACTTGTTGTGACTTGTGCTGTTCTGATTAGGAGCCAGACACCACTCCTCGGACGGTACTTTTTATATTGGACACTCAGATACAGGCGAGTACATTCTCTGATCATTTCATATCCTGCTTAGAATTATCTCATGCAGTAGATTACTTTACTTGTACTGTCATATTGGTCACACGGATTGGTACTATATGGATCCCTTCTTGAGATGTTATCCTTAGGGAGCATCAGGTACTACATGTTCTGTGCGTTTCACTTACATGGCGTATCATATGCTTCATTGGTTCTTTGATCACTTACGACATATACTCTTATGATCGTAGAGTCTTGCTAGAATCCTTATCCCATTTATGGGACTACTATATATCACCTTCGGGGTCTACTACCCTTTGGGGCCTGTTACATAGCATCATATAACATAACCTGGCTAGATCCTTGTGTATTGATTGGGGGTACGGGGGAGTAGAAATGGACATGTGAATAATACCCAAGTAGTATCTTATCAGAATCTCTTCCATAGTATCTTATCAGAATCTCTTATGCCATTTACATGTCTATATTGTACTCTGACTCACTAGTCACATGATAGTTTTCTATTTATAGTAGATATTTCTCTTACAGCTTTCTCTCTCTGTTTACATACTGCACTTCTTTCAGTACTTGTATCTTACTTTACTGCATGATTATATCTTCTAACCTGCTATGATCTGTTGAGATGTACTGTACTCGCTCCTGTCCTGACTGGACCTGTTGAAAATATTACAGAGGACGAGGAGGAGGCTTGCCTGGACACCTACTATGGGACAACCTTAGATGATACCTGCGAGCTGGACCCTCAGGAGGACCCAGCTCTAGCTGAGGAGATCACCCCGATTGCCTAGACTAGACTAGTTAGGCTTATCTTACTTTTGCAGTCTTGAGACATGTCTTAGTTAGACTTTATTTTGGAGTTGAGTTGTATATATTCTTTCATCTGAGACCTTGTACTGTTGGATATTGCTGGGATTATCTTAGACTACTGTTATTTCATCTATTTACTTCCTTGAGTTCTATTCCATTTCGTGCTATCTCTTCCTTAGTTGTGATTGAGTTTTACTGTTATGTCACCCCCATTCGGGAAGTATAAACTGTTTAGATATATATTGTTAGATGTATGTTGACCTAGGACAGCGCTCTACCGCCGACACTGCGGCGTAGGCTGGGCGTTGTTACGTTCTCGTACCCTCACAGTGGGTGCGGGTCGTGACACGTTTTTAGTGGTGGCCTATGCAGGTCCAGACTAGAAGTGTGGTGGTACTCGAACTAGAGTATCACTACAGCCTGCTATAGGATATAGAACATTAATTTTAAGATACTCAATCACTTTAGGAAAATTTCTTTTATTGCCATCTAAATCCTTTGTCAGCTGATCCTTTGAATTATAATTGTCCGCCTTTGTTATTTTGCTTCTTTCTCAGAAATTGATACTCTTGTTTGTCTATCTTCAGGATGGTAGAGACTAGATCACAGCGTGCCATTCATGAGGATGCTATAGAGGGGACTGCTACCTCTCAGCCATCGCGGCGAGGCCAGGAGACTGCAGCTCTTGTCACCTCAGCTCGTGTTGAGACCTCGGCAGCCGCAGCAGGGGGTATGCATCTACCGACTGGGAGGCAGGACCCGGTCATTCCAAAGGATCCTTTTCTGCTGCCACCGCCTCCAGGATATATGGATGCAGCTCAGATGTTCGCATATTTCCAGCAGTTCATGGACCGACAACAGGCTCGGCAGGACAGAGGCATGGAGTTGGCCGTCACGACAATCGCAGCTCGACCAGTGGTGCAGCAGCCGAGGACACCGGGGATCGAGCAATTTCAGAAGATGAACCCCAGAGACTTTCTGGGGACGGAGGGGATCTTATATGTCGATGAGTGGATCGAGCATATAGAGGAGATCTTTCGCTTGGCCAGGATTCCAGCAGACCTTCAGATCGAGGCCGCAGCTAGCCGGATGCGAGATCTTGCTCGTACCTGGTATCAGTCAGACCCCAGGGAGGGGGTACCAGGGCAGACTTGGGAGCAGTTCAGGGGCTTCTTCAAGAAGAAGTTCTTCCCAGATTCAGCAGTCAGAGCCTTAGAGTCGCAGTTTGAGAGCTTGGTCCAGGGGAGCCTCTCAGTAGAGGAGTATGCTGGAGAGTTTGGTCGTCTCGGCAGGTTCGTGGAGGGCTTGAGCGAGACGGCGAAGGCCCAGAGGTTCCGGAAGGGTCTGGTCAAGGAGGTCAAGTCCCTAACCAAGGGCAGCAGAGATGCTATGTTTGAGGAGATCTTGACGGGGGCCCTGTTAGCTGAGGATGATCTTGAGCTTAGGCTCAAGAGAGGGAGAGACCAAGTTGGAGGCAGCAGCAGCGGGGGCCAGGCCAAGAGGCCCCACTTTCAGCATCAGCAGCTGAGGCAGTTTCAGCCGCAGCCGATCCAGCAGAGGCCAGTTCAGCATCAGCAGCCGAGACAGCACCAACAGGGTCAGAGACAGGGAGACGCCCCGATCCCGGAGGATCGAAAACAAGCCACTGGGCGTGATACCGTACAAGTCTAGATTGCACTTGTACAAGGCAAAACCATTACAGTTCCTGGTAATTCTCAGAAAGCATCAATAAGGCAGCGGAACCAAGCAGATAAATTGAAGTCACACAATTTATATAGAAATGTACCTCTTTATTGATAATCAAAATGGATTACAAGACTTGCAGCAAAATACAGAGTTTACAACTGATTACAAGACTCGCAGCAGAATACAGAGTTTACAACTGATTACAAGGCTCTTAAATAGCCAACTGAATGTATACACTTGCCCTTTAGGCTACAACCGAATATACCGACTTCTTTATAATAAACTTGCCAATATGGCTACAATCTCACTGGTACAACTGAGTTTCCCTGTTCCATACATTATGTCCCGTATAGCAGAAGACATCGTCTTGAAAGAAGAGCTTCTGCACACCCATCCGATTCATCGATGCCAAGCACTGATTCACAGGATTTCCCCCAAGCAAACACCTGTAATATTGCCCACAATGTGGGTCAGTACATCATCAATGTACTGGCGAGCGGTGCTGGCCCAACTCACCTAAGAAGACAACACTAAGTAATCATGTTACAGAACATTATTAACAGTGGTCTTTCTTGTTGCCTTAGGATCAATTTCATGTTATAGCCGACAAGAAGTAAAGCATGCAAATCTCATAGCCAACATAATTTAAAGCATACTGTTATCACCCTTTGGTGATTCTTACCCACGGTCGTGTAGCCATCCCTGTACATTTATAATACTTACTCTGCCTGCACAAGACATTGTTAGGAACAATATCATGATTCAATATAAATATCACCGTTCAGGTGATTCTTACCAACAGCCAACATTCTTCCCTGTATTTGAGTAATAACTTACTCTGCCTGCATAAGACATTGTTAGCACCTGACCTATCTATATGAAGGTCACTGGCGACACGCCATTCTGGACCGTCTTACCGGTATACAGCGCCCTTGCTAGTGCAGGTAGCTAGCCCCACTGCAAGTCCTGTATACCGTGCTACTACTTCAGTACTGCCATTACTTCGGCATTGGTTTCCCTAGGATGAACCGGGTTCCATGGCCCAGGAATACCGTTCGAGAAACCACCTTGTCGACAAGTTGTCCATGACCATGCAACTATATGCAACTTATCTAAGAAGAAAACATATAATGCATGATAAGGAAAACTAAGTAATTCGGCCACCATTCGCATTAATATTACCATCTTGCCATCTTGCCTTGAGCCAATGCTCATATTATCATCTACCCAATCCAGGGTCTTGGCGTAATCAACATTCTACATCGGCGACAGGATAATAGAATGTTGTTACCCAATCCTTGCCACATCTTTGATACCATACATCTTTCCAACCAACTCAGTGTACTCACCGCCCAATTCCTGGGACTTAGCATCTGTTTTAGCTTGCATTCATTCAAATGCAATTCAAGCATACTCACTGCCCAGTACTTGGGTCTTAACATCTGTTTTGCCATCTATTCATTGAGCCAAAGCTCGATATACTCACTTGCCCAAGTATTTGGGACTTTGCCTTCACCTGTCATGTAATTCATCGCAACAGCGTACAAGCATACAATTCATCTAGCCACAACAGTTTACGTTCAGGTGATTATTATCTTTCATTATCTTTCCAAATTTCATACAAGGTGTTATTGAACAACACAATAAGAAACATAGCATACTCATCCTTATTTTAAGCGTGAAGCTAAAGGATCTTTGAAGGGTTCAACACTACTCACATTCATAGGACGATTCCCGCCACGATCGCATAGACTTCCAAGCGATCCTTCGCATATTCTCAAGTCCAATAAGGCTTCATCGAACCAACCATCCATCATAAGGCATCTTACGGGTCGGGGCACTACAATATATACCACTCAGAAAAAGTTTCGTCCACGAAACTCAAAACAAAACTCATTCCCAAACTTCAACCGACTTTTCATGAAACTTCAACGATCAACTTGCACTATTTAATATTTCTCCGCAATCTCTCGATTGATTTCAAGTAATGTACCGTCTCGTTACAGCATCTCAATTGATTCAAAATAGTTTACCATCTTTGATCTTTCCTCCGACACTCGTGCAAATCCTTAGCACTTGATAATCCTTTCCGTGGCTTCGTTTGAATTCAGCATACCACTTAGTTGGAATCATACACATATTTTAGGCGTCCCCGAAATACATGCACTTCAGCCAAGTTTAGTGATAGAGAAAACGAACGAGCTACGGTGTACCTTCCTTTCCCGAACATCAGTAATTCTTTGAGCATCTCGTATAATCCCACTTTGTTTATTCAATATTCCAACCAATTACTAAGACGATAGATGTCGCCAATTCCAATTCGATAAATTTTCCTCAACCGATCCAACATTTCAAAATATTCAAACTTAGATGTATCAAGTATTCCTTTCAAGTTCATTGTCATCCATGCCACCAAAGTTGATAAATCATATTGCCACATTTTATTTCGATACCCCGATGCTCATCGGCCCAATCTTGCACTCGTTATCATTCGCATCCATATACTTTGTTTGCAACTGGTAACTTTTCGATCATAATCCATCCATCAAATTGTACCATCATTCTATTCTAGTAACATTTCTCGTTGTATTCTAACATTTTCTCGTATTGATCAAGCCAACATATTATCCTCTCGCATAAGCAACTTTTATATCCAACAACATTAATCCTGAGGATCGTTCTTATTCACATTCGCATCTCGCCGATCTCGACTACATGTACTATCCAATTTCGTCATTACACTTATATCCTCAATTCTGATTCGGTCGATGAAATTATTCTAACTATCTCAAAGCACTACCAACAAATTTTGTACCTCAATATCAATCAATCAAATCCAACTAGTCCCAATAATTTCCAGTAATCCAACAAAGGCAACCAAATTTTCGAAACCAACATGATCCGTCATCCCATCCAACATTATAACATAAAATTTTCCAAATATCTATTTCATTCCAAAGTCTACCTTCCGACACATCTTACTCATTCCGACTATACTCATGCAATATCAATAGGGACATCCTACGGTTTTCCAACGGTCAACTTAGCATACAGTCAAGTCTCTACGGTCAGCTAATCTAAGCTAAATCAGACATTCAGCTAACCCATATGAGATGGATAGCTATCAGAGACATACTTATATCTTATCTTAGAGGCAACCAATTCTCAACATAGGGCAACTCTACGGTCTGACCAACTTAGGGACATGGGACACCACCCCAATCTTATGAACTTATTCCCAACACGGACAACTGGAGAACATAGCCACCAATCTCAAACTTAGGCAACCAACTGACACTCTAGGCAACCAACCGACATTCTAGGCAACCAACCAACAATCTAGGCAACTAGCCAACAATCTAGGCAACTAGCCAACAATCTAGGCAACCAACCGACAATCTAGGCAACTAGCCAACAATCTAGGCAACCAGCCGACAATCTAGGGTCAAGTCTTTCTACCCGTACTCATACTCGGGTCATACCCAACGAAGTCTCATTCTAGACTTACCCGCAACCGACAAAATCTATCCGACAATTCTATCCAATAATTCTATCCCACAACTCTATGGGTCAATCTCGAAGCTATCATATAAAACTCCTAAATCAAATATCCAAACTTTCAATTTCCACTTGCATAGACATAGCATCACTTGTTTAATTCGACTTGCATACTCATATCGTACTCAAATTGTCTATTCAATAGGGTCAACTATTCTGAGTTATAATCCGACATTGTTATCTCAATACTTTATCACTTATGATCTCTTTCCTACGGTCTCTTTGCGACATATTCGTTTCCCACATTCTTAGATCATCGATACGGTCCGTACTCTTTTAACCAACAAAAATAAGGCAACTATAATCATATTTCTTCCGAGGCATCATTTATAAATTTTCTAACACGAACACGGTCATCTCTTAGCAATTCACGTTAACCATCAATATTATTTTTGTATCATCTCCTTCTGATTCCATAAGAAGATTTACTATTCATGCACCAATCCAATCTCTATAGCACCAATCATCTCGCATCATATATCGGTCATCTTAGTGGACATGACATAACTCATCGGCTAAGTCATAATCCAACAATTCTATATTCCACCCAACTTGTTATTCATGTGACAACATCATCTACCGACAGGGTCTATTACATATCGCTGCACCTCGATACTTATTTGTGTTCCAGCTATTCGACTCTCGTAAGGAACATCTACTCTTTCGTACATCAAGGGACATGTACCCATTCTCTATGCCTCAAAATAGTCAAGGGTCATAACTTGTTAATTCGGGATATCAATTTCCTTCAAGCACACTGCACCATGTGCTAAGATCATCTATTCCACAAGCCCATTCTCTAACTTTTCGGTCGTCGATGCAACTCTCTGCATCTTCTAAATCATTCGCAACATCCCGATAAGCGTCTAACATTACCATCAGTTCTATCGATATCCAATATACAATTTCTTTAACTTAATTCCAACATCGTTCAATATTCGGTCCATAGTTATTCCCGCAAAATCATTCGATAGCAACACCACACTATCGTTACCAAGCCTACCATCCTTTTATCCAACTGATTCAAGTACTCGCTTGAATCTGAAACTCATTTCATTCCCAACCAAGTCATTCATTTCATATTCTCAATTCTCTTATTATCCAACATAATGCTAACCGACAAGGTCAAGCGATGGTTCACCCGAACACATCAAAATCTCACAACGGGTCACCCAACTTAAAATCAAAGGACATTCCTAGCCGTCATGTATCAATCGTAAGTTCAGCTACGATTCGATACCATCCAATACCTTATAGGTAAAGCAATCACAAAATCATAAACGCATCAAGGGTCAAGGGACATCTTATCACGACAAGGGTATATGTAATATACCACCCAGAGCTCAAGCCATTCCGACACAATATTCCCTCGCATCAAACCAATGCCCAATATGGACAATCCATCCTGCAGTGGTTATGCTGACCAAAAATATCGACTCAAGATTCTGTCGATTCCCATTCACTGAAATCCATGCACATTCTGTTCCAACATACCAAGCCATCACCCACGGTCGATTGCTGCATAACAATCGACTCAAAGAATCCCACACATAAGACATCCAGCATATAACACAAACTTATTATCGCATCGCATCATTGTTATTCTTTTGGTAACTTTTAGAAATTCAACAAGCACACATATCATAGCCCACATATTTAGACTTATTGTATGGAACATCCAGTGAGAGGTTAGAATGATCAACGGACTTTCAGTCAAGGGAACAACATAGAATAGTTTGGAAGCAACACAGAACAATCATAGAAGTACTATGAATCATCATAGAGGCAACTTTGATTTCATCGCGGAAGCAACTTTGAGTATTCGCGGAAGCAACTTTGATTCACCGCGGAAGCAACTTTTGAATAATCGCGGAAGCAATCTTTGAATCATCGCGGAAGCAGCATAAAATCATCTTAGTAGCGACATTGATTTGAAACAAATCGAATAGGAATCCAAGGACGTAAAGCCGAGCTCTGATACCATTATGTCACGCCCCGATCCCGGAGGATCGAAAACAAGCCACTGGGCGTGATGCCGTACAAGTCTAGATTGCACTTGTACAAGGCAAAACCATTACAGTTCCTGGTAATTCTCAGAAAACATCAATAAGGCAGCGGAACCGAGCAGATAAATTGAAGTCACACAATTTATATAGAAATGTATCTCTTTATTGATAATCAAAATAGATTACAAGACTTGCAGCGAAATACAGAGTTTACAACTGATTACAAGACTCGCAGCAGAATACAGAGTTTACAACTGATTACAAGGCTCTTAAATAGCCAACTGAATGTATACACTTGCCCATTAGGCTACAACCGAATATACCGACTTCTTTATAATGAACTTGCCAATATGGCTACAATCTCACTGGTACAACTGAGTTCCCCTGTTCCATACATTATGTCCCGTATAGCAGAAGACATCGTCTTGAAAGAAGAGCTTCTGCACACCCATACGATTCATCGATGCCAAGCACTGATTCACAGGATTTCCCCTAAGCAAACACCTGTAATATTGTCCACAACGTGGGTCAGTACATCATCAATGTACTGGCGAGCGGTGCTGGCCCAACTCACCTAAGAAGACAACACTAAGTAATCATGTTACAGAATATTATTAACAGTGGTCTTTCTTGTTGCCTTAGGATCAATTTCATGTTATAGCCGACAAGAAATAAAGCATGCAAATCTCATAGCCAACATAATTTAAAGCATACTGTTATCACCCTTTGGTGATTCTTACCCACGGTCGTGTAGCCATCCCTGTACATTTATAATACTTACTCTGCCTGCACAAGACATTGTTAGGAACAATATCATGATTCAATATAAATATCACCGTTCAGGTGATTCTTACCAATAGCCAACATTCTTTTCTGTATTTGAGTAATAACTTACTCTGCCTGCATAAGACATTGTTAGCCCCTGACCTATCTATATGAAGGTCATTGGCGACACGCCATTCTGGACCGTCTTATTGGTATACAGCGCCCTTGCTAGTGCAGGTAGCTAGCCCCACTGCAAGTCCTGTATACCGTGCTACTACTTCAGCACTGCCACTACTTCGGCATTGGTTTCCCCTAAGACGAACCGGGTTCCATGGCCCAGGAATACCGTTCGAGAAACCACCTTGTCGACAAGTTGTCCATGACCATGTAACTATATACAACTTATCTAAGAAGAAAACATATAATGCATGATAAGGAAAACTAAGTAATTCGGCCACCATTCTCATTCATATTACCATCTTGCCATCTTGCCTTGAGCCAATGCTCATATTATTATCTACCCAATCCAGGGTCTTGGCGTAATCAACATTCTACATCGGCGACAGGATAATAGAATGTTGTTACCCAATCCTTGCCACATCTTTGATACCATACATCTTTCCAACCAACTCAGTGTACTCACCGCCCAATTCCTGGGACTTAGCATCTGTTTTAGCTTGCATTCATTCAAATGCAATTCAAGCATACTCACTGCCTAGTACTTGGGTCTTAACATCTGTTTTGCTATCTATTCATTGAGCCAAAGCTCGATATACTCACCTGCCCAAGTATTTGGGACTTTGCCTTTATCTGTCATATAATTCATCGTAACAGCGTACAAGCATACAATTCATCTAGCCACAACAGTTTACGTTCAGGTGATTATTATCTTTCATTATTTTTCCAAATTCCATACAAGGTGTTATTGAACAACACAATAAGAAACATAGCATACTCATCCTTATTTTAAGCGTGAAGCTAAAGGATCTTTGAAGGGTTCAACACTACTTACATTTATAGGACGATTCCCGCCACGATCGCATAGACTTCCAAGCGATCCTTCGCATATTCTTAAGTCTAATAAGGCTTCATCGAACCAACCATCCATCATAAGGCATCTTGCGGGTCGGGGCACTACAAGAAACAGGGAGCCACTTGTGCCTACTGCAAGAAGCCTGGGCACGTCTTCAATGAGTACCGGAAGAGGCTAGGCCCGTGCCTATTGTGTGGTTCAGCAGACCACCAGATGAGGGAGTGCCGCATAGCACGAGCAGGCCCGGGAGGAGGAGCCAGAGCTCCAGCAGGCCAGCAGAGGGGACCAGCCCTGCCAACACAGCAGCAGAGGTTCGTCCAGCACCAGCAGCAGGCTAGGGGAGGCCAGCAGGGGCGAGCTTTTGCCATGGCAGCTGGAGAGGCAGAGGTGACTGGAGAGCTGATTGCAGGTTCGATTCTTCTCGACTCCAGTCCAACATTTTCCTTATTTGATTCTGGTGCATCGCATAGCTTTATATCAGTATCTTTTACGATTAGACACGGTATCATAGCTGAATCGTTGCCTAGGACTTACAAGATTACGACCGGGGGTGGTATTATCCTCGTGAGTGATGTTTGTAAGGGTCGGAGAGTAGTTTTGGAAAGCCGTGAGTTGGAGGTGAGCCTGCTCGTAATGCCATTGCCGAACTACGATATAGTACTAGGCATGGATTGGTTGAGCAGGCACCACGCCAGCATTGATTGCAGAGGGGGTAGAGTTCTCTTCAGAGCGCCGGGGGAGCCAGAGTTCGAGTACTCCAGACGTCAGGCAAAGCAGAGCAGCGGAGTCTTCTGTGGAGTCTCGGTCGAGGAGCAGACGATTCCACACCCCTTGATAGCAGAGTATATGGATGTTTTCCCAGAGGAGTTGTCGGGACTGCCACCAGACAGGGATATTGAGTTCTCGATAGACTTGGTTCCAGGAGCGGAACCCATCTCTCAGCATGTCTATCGGGTGAACAACAGCGAGCTGGTGGAGCTGAAGAAGCAGGTGGATGAGCTACAGGACAAGGGCTTCATCCGCTCGAGTTCGTCGCCATGGGGTACACCAGTATTGTTCGTGCCGAAGAAGGATAGGTCAGTACGCATGTGTATTGACTATAGGGCACTCAATAACCTCACGATCAAGAACAAATACCCACTGCCGCGGATCGACGATCTATTTGACCAGTTGAGCGAAGCTCAGGTATTTTCCAAGATTGATCTGAGGTCGGGATATCACCAGGTGAAGGTGAAGGGGGAGGATATTCCCAAGACCGCTTTCAGGATGCGGTACGGGCAGTTCGAGTTTTTGGTTATGCCATTTGGGCTAACCAATGCACCAGCTGTGTTTATGAACCTTATGAACAAGGTGTTCCATCAGTATCTGGATTAGTTTGTAGTGGTGTTTATTGATGATATCTTGATATATTCCAAGACTGAGGAGGAGCACGAGGAGCATCTGAGGATCGTGCTGGAGACTCTCAGGCGGGAGCAACTTTATGGGAAGCTCTCCAAGTGTGAGTTCTTCTTGGACCGGGTAGACTTCTTGGGGCATGTGGTGACTGGAGATGGTATCTCAGTCGACCCCAAGAAGATTGTAGCAGTTGAGGCATGGGCAGCACCGACTTCAGTTGCAGAGATCAGGAGTTTCCTGGGGCTGGCAGGGTATTATCGGAGATTCGTACAGGATTTCTCCCGGGTTGCAGAGCCGTTGACACGGTTGACCCGGAAGGATGCTGAGTATGTTTGGTCAGAGGAGTGTCAGGCAGCTTTTGATGAGTTGAAGAAGCGGCTGACGAAAGCTCCGATTCTGACGTTGCCTTCAGGATCAGGTGGTTTCACTATTTATAGTGATGCTTCAGGGAAGGGGCTGGGTTGTGTGTTGCAGCAGCACAGGAAGGTGATTGCCTATGCTTCCAGGCAGTTACGTCCCCATGAGAAGAACTACCCTACCCACGACCTGGAGTTGGCAGCAGTAATTTTTGCATTGAAGCTGTGGAAGCATTATCTGTATGGTGAGAGGGTGGAGATCTTCACAGATCACAAGAGTTTAAAGTATGTGTTCACTCAGAAGGAGTTGAACATGAGACAGCGCAGATGGTTGGAGTTGATGAAGGACTTCGACATTACACTGCAGTATCATCCAGGAAAGGCCAACGTGGTTGCCGATGCCTTGAGTAGGTATCCGACAGCCATGTGTTTGACCATGGATCGGCATTTGCTTGCCGACTTGGAGAGCCTTGTGATTGAGGTGATCGTGTCGGGAGTACAGATGCAGCTATGGAGGATGCAGATTCAGTCAGACTTGGTGGACAGGATCAAGGCGGCCCAGTTCCAGGATGTGGCTTTGCAGAGTATCAGAGAGCAGATCAGTATAGAAGTGGAGGATCCTGAGTTTTCACTTACAGAAGATGGTGCCCTGAGGCACGGTGCCAGGTTATGTGTGCCTAGCGGGGAGCTCAGAGAGCAGGTTATGCAAGAGGCCCACAGATTTCAGTACTCTATACACCCGGGTGCCAACAAGATGTACCGAGATCTGCGAGAGCATATTTGGTGGTCAGGGATGAAGCGGGAGGTGTCCCACTTCGTAGCTAGGTGCTTGGTCTGTCAGCAGGTCAAGGCAGAGAGACAGAGGCCCGGTGGATTGTTGCAGCCGCTGCTCATTCCCGAGTGGAAATAGGAGCATATCACTATGGACTTTATTTCAGGATTGCCGCGTACTCCAGGAGGAAAAGACGCAATTTGGGTCATCGTTGATAGGTTGACCAAATCGGCCCACTTCTTGCCATTCAAGGTGGGTACGTCTACAGAGAGGCTGGCGGAGATGTATATGCGGCAGATAGTCAGGATCCACGGAGTTCCGATCAGCATCGTCTCAGATCGGGATAGCCGTTTTACTTCCCATTTCTGGAGGAGTCTACAGACCAGCTTGGGCACTCAGCTCAAGTTTAATACTGCATACCACCCCAAGACGGACGGACAGTCAGAGCGGACTATTCAGACCCTTGAGGATATGCTGCAGACGTGCGTCTTGGACTTCGGAGGTTCTTGGGAGGATCATCTTCATTTGGTGGAGTTTGCCTACAACAATAGTTTCCAGGCCAGCATTGAGATGTCACCTTTCGAGGCTCTGTACGGGCGTAGGTACCGTACACCCTTATCCTGGGATGATGTTGGTGAGCGAGCTTTACTGGGGCCAGAGATGGTTGTTGATACGGCCGAGAAGGTGAAGCTCATCAGGGACAGACTTCGCGTAGCGCAGGACAGACATCGGTACTGGGCCGATAGCCACCGGAGGCCCTTGGAGTTTGAGGTACAGATTAGAGTAGGATTAGATTTAGGTTGTTTGTTGTGATTTTTGATCATGTTTGTTATTTATATTAATTGAGACCTTGCTTGTGATTAGGTCGAAGACCAGGTTTTCTTGAGGATATCTCCGACTCGTGGTATGATACATTTTGGTGGAGGCGGAAAGCTTAGCCCGCGCTTCATCGGCCCTTTCGTTATCAGCGGGAGAGTCGGTGACGTGGCTTACAGGCTAGACTTGCTGCCTGCACTTGTGGGGGTCCACAACGTATTCCATGTATCACAGTTGAGACGGTACGTGGCTGACCCTAGCCATGTGCTCGATCATTCGGAGATAGAGGTTGGGCCTTCTCTCAGCTATCCAGAGCAGCCAGTGGAGGTGTTGGATCGACGGGAGAAGGTTCTGAGGAACCAGGTGATACCTTTGGTACGCGTCGCATGGAGGCATCATTCTCCAGGAGAGTCTACCTGGGAGCGGGAGGATGAGATGCGCGAGCGGTACCCCTATCTTTTTGGACCTTGAGGTATACTTTCTATCCTTCTCATCAGTTGCATTTCGCCTTTCAATTTCGAGAACGAAATTCTTTTAAGAAGGGTAGATTTGTCACTACCACATTTCTAATATGAGGGTATTTTTGTCATTTTTGGGGTTTTTTAAATTTATTAGAATTAATTGGAATTTATGGGAATTTTTAGGAATTATTTTGAGATTGTTTGAACTAGGTTGACTGTTGACTAGTATTGACCATTGTAGACCAACCTAGAAGCTAACCCTAGTTAGTGGGTCATGGTTAGGTCAAGTGACTCTAGTCTAACCTAGCCTAGCACTGGGTTTAGTCATTTTTTAGCAAAGGATTAGAAAGTCATAAGTCATGGCTTATGGTTTTAGAGCCTTTAATTAATTTAGTCTACCTTAGCCCTTGTAACTTGGCCCAAAGCCCAATGTTTTGGCAAAACCCTAACCCTAAGCTTTAGTGGCCGGCCACACCTATACCTAGGGATTCCCACCATATAAAACCCCTCCTAAATCTAGGATTGCCTCTTTCTTAGGAAGAGCCCTAATTTCAAGGAGGTGAGTTTATGTCATTTAATTTCTAGAGCTCCTTTCCTCTTCCTTTTTCTTTCTAAATTGTTCCTATAGGTCCTAAAATGACTGTTATTGCTGTTGTTGAGGTCTCATTTCAGTTTGAAGTTGTTTTGGATTGATTGGGTCATCAAGTGAAGAGCATTGAATAGGGGGGGTTTCCATTGGAAGTTCATCAAGAGGTAACTTCTTCAAATCTTAATGGATTTTCGATTAGTATTCATGTATAGGAAGCCCTAAGGGTCCCCCTAAGGTCTAGATAGGATTCGTGTCAGTATCGGAGGATTCGTGTCCGTTCTGGACACGTATCAGTGCTCCGGACAGAGTGTTCGACAGAATGCCTCAAAGGGCATGTCGATCGAGTTTGCCTAATATTTTTGATTAGGAAATAGGGTTTTGATCTGGTTTATGGGTTCCTGTCTTTGTGTCTTGGTTTCGTGTCGTCCTGTGTCGATTTGGTGGTGTGGACACGCGCGTGCACACGCTCGCGCGCGTGCTACAGGGATCCCCTGCTACTCGGGCTCTGTAGCGGACACGACACGCATTTATTTGACACGAAACTCGATACGAGACATGGGGCACTGACTGACACACCATGTGTCAAGTCCCACGTGTCCCCGTGTCGTGTCGAGGGAGATTTTGATCCCACACGGGGTTTAGCCTGTGTCAGTGCACTGTGTGTGTGTCACTTTGTTGTTCTTGATCTGGACACGCCGTGTCAGGCTATGGGTGATACGAAATGAATGTGTGGGGTTGTGCACGAGGGTTGTTTTCAAATCCCAAGCATTAGATTCATGGTTAGTTGATTTGCTATTCGATTCTCATTGAAATCCATGTTCTGATACTGTTATTGGATTTCCTGTCATTCCAGTTTCTAAATTGATGATTGTTTAATGATTTTAATCCCTGTAATGATGTTGATTACTGAGTTTAGATCCTAATTATGTTTCTCCTATATGTTACCTTGCCATGGTCAAGTTGGTGTTGATTTGATGAGTGTGGACTGTTATGGATCAATGTATCATAAAATAAGTTATGGACTGATTTTACTGATTAGTGTCTTTAAACTGGATTTCATTTCTAGCTAAGTTCTCTGAAATTACAAATCTGGGATTTTGTATGTGGGAAATCTGGAAACACTTGGGACTATCTAGGTAAGTTAAAATGTAATGTGGCATTGTTGTTCCCAAATTCTGAAATAGGTTCATGATAGATTAATGTGATTTGGGTTGAATTATATTGATGCACAGTCCTTAACAGGGTTGTATTGCCATGCCACTATTTTGTACTAGTTAACTCTTTACATGTTCTTCCTTATTTTGTCAACATTCCAAATTCAAGTTTCTATGTTAAATCTGAGATTAGGAAGGAAATGAATTGGTTTCCCTTCTTTTCTTCCTAACTGAGATGAGTTTCCAGTTTTGTATAACCTGAGGATAGGCCATATCCTTCCTGTCTTCATGATCACATTGACTGCTCTTAAAATGTTGCTGAATCTTTCCTTTCCTGTTGGTTGTTCCTTCCACTGTTTTGAGCATTCCTGCACACATATTTCACACAGAGCATGCACACACTCACTGTTAAATAACTTGCACTGGTTTTCCAGATTTGTTCACTGTTACACACTTCTTTTCCCCTTCACTGTTTGGGTATTTCCTGCATATACATGTGACACTGCTCACCTTATTCACTGTCACATTCCTGCACACATAATTCACTGGTTCACACACACACCCTGTTGAACACTTGCACTGTTTTCTAGATTTTAGTTGCTGTTACACATTAGCTTACACATGTATGCCTATACACACAATTCATGTGTCACACACAAGCACCTCTTTTCCATTCTCTATATTTCTAAGTCTTTACATATGTAGGCTATGGTTGTATGTAGGCATATATAATGTGTATGTGTGTAAATTGTATGAGTGCATATATGTCTATATCTATACTTCTATGTTAGCTAATGATGTAGGTTTTACATCTAGCCTAGATATGTGTAATATATTATGTGATGTTAATCTATGGGTGTAATAGTGAGGTTGTAGACTTGTTAAGGTATTCTAGAATTAGCTAAGCTATATTGTGATATAGCTAGTATAGGCTTGCCTAGCCTTGTTAGGGGTTGTGCTAGCTAGTGTAGATTAGAATAGCTTAGTTTAGACTTAATTAGACTTGGTTGACCTAGTTTGACTTCTAGGGTTGACCAGAGTTGACCAGGAGTTGACTTTGGCCTAGTTTAACCAAGAATCATGTAGAATGCATAGTAGGACTCCATTTTACTATTTTGGACTTGTTGTGACTTGTGCTGTTCTGATTAGGAGCCAGACACCACTCCTCGGACGGTACTTTTCATATTGGACACTCAGATACAGGCGAGTACATTCTCTGATCATTTTATATCCTGCTTAGAATTATCTCCTGCAGTAGATTACTTTACTTGTACTGTCACGTTGGTCACACGGATTGGTACTATATGGATCCCTTCTTGAGATGTTATCCTTAGAGAGCATCAGGTACTACATGTTCTGTACGTTTCACTTACATGGCGTATCATATGCTTCATTGGTTCTTTGATCACTTACGACATATACTTTTATGATCGTAGAGTCTTCCTAGAATCCTTATCCCATTTATGGGACTACTATGTATCACCTTCGGGGTCTATCACCTTCGGGGTCTATCACCTTCGGGGTCTACTACCCTTCGGGGGCTGTTACATAGCATCATATAACATAACCTGGCTAGATCCTTGTGTATTGATTGGGGGTACGGGGGAGTAGAAATGGACATATGAATAATACCCAAGTAGTATCTTATCAGAATCTCTTCCATAGTGTCTTATCAGAATCTCCTATGCCATTTACATGTCTATATTGTACTCTGACTCACTAGTCACATGATAGTTCTCTATTTATAGTAGATATTTCTCTAACAGCTTTCTCTCTCTGTTTACATACTGTACTTCTTTCAGTACTTGTATCTTACTTTACTGCATGATTATATCTTCTAACCTGCTATGATCTGTTGAGATGTACTGTACTCGCTCCTGTCCTGACTGGACCTGTTGAAAATATTACAGATGACGAGGAGGAGGCTTGCCTGGACACCTACTATGGGGCAGCCTTAGATGACACCTGCGAGCTGGACCCTCAGGAGGACCCAGCTCTAGCTGAGGAGATCACCCCGATTGCCTAGACTAGACTAGTTAGGCTTATCTTACTTTTGCAGTCTTGAGACATGTCTTAGTTAGACTTTATTTTGGAGTTGAGTTGTATATATTCTTTCATCTGAGACCTTGTACTGTTGGATATTGCTGGGATTATCTTAGACTACTGTTATTTCATCTATTTACTTCCTTGAGTTCTATTCCATTTCGTGCTATCTCTTCCTTAGTTGTGATTGAGTTTTACTGTTATGTCACCCCCATTCGGGAAGTATAAACTGTTTAGATATATATTGTTAGATGTATGTTGACCTAGGACAGCGCTCTACCGCCGACACTGCGGCGTAGGCTGGGCGTTGTTACGTTCTCGTACCCTCACAGTGGGTGTGGGTCGTGACAACAATATCCAAGAATCTTTCGAACATCTGAGTAACTGTTTCGTTGGGCTTCATCTTGAACACCTCATACTCTTGAGTAAGTCTGCTGACTTTAGATTCTTTGACTTGAGTCGCGCCTTCATGTGTGACTTCAAGTAGCTTCCACACTTCATTAGCCGTTGTGCAGATAGACACCCTGTTAAATTCAGTTCTGTCTAAAGCACAAAATAGAGCGTTAATAGCACGTGCGTCAAGACTGGCCTTTTTCTTTTTCTCCTCTGTATATCTGCTATGGAGTTTTTCAACTAAAACTCCATCAACATTTATACGAGGTGGCTTTTGATAGCCATCAATAACAATAGACCATAAATCAAAGTCAAGAGATTTCAAGAAGAAACTCATCCGTGTTTTCCAATAGGTATAGTTCGTACCATCAAACAGTGGAGGTCTGTTTGTGGCCTGGCCTTCACTTGTGAATTTTACAGTTGCCATGTGTTGTGTTGTGATCTATATAACAGTTAATAAAATGAATAAATAATTGCACTGTTACCTTGCTTTACCTGTAACACCCGCTCTGATACCAATTGTAGGAACGAAATCGTAAAGCACAATACTCTAGAGGGGGGTGAATAGAGTAGGCAGGGGAAAATTGCTAATTAAAAATATTAGCAGCAAGATCACATAATAATAATCACAACTAAGTAAAGTAAAGACAGAGATAAGAAAGCAAACGCAAAGGCAGCGATGTATACTGGTTTCCCTCTGTTGAGGACTAATCCAGTCGGTAGAACTCTTGCTACCAGTTGAATCTACTATTGGAAAAATTGCAAGTTTTCTTACGAAGTCCTTGCAACTTCTACAACGCGAGCTTTGATACGAAGAACTCGTCCAACTTCAAATGTGAAGAGGTATTCTTCAATCAAGCCTTCTGATTACAATCTCTCAGAAACTTTTAGACCGTACCGCACTGGCAAACCAACTAGAGGATTGTAATTGGCTTGGGATCTGAAATTTAAAGCTCAAGAAAACTCTTTGGAAGACTGAAAGCTTTAGATAGAGAGAAGATTGAAAGTGAATGAGTGAGTTGAAATGATCGAAATCCTTCTCTATTTATAGGAATTCCAAAGACAGAATTCTGGCAGAATTCGGGCAAAATTCGGGCAGAACTCGATGAGGAAATCTCGGTCAAATTCGCAACTGCAGGAGGACCAAGTTCCTGAGAATTCAAAAATCAAACGGCCACCAACCGAACTCTGGCCGAGTTCTGTCAGGGTTAGGTTAGGGTTTTAAAAACAAATTTTGGGGATTTTTGAAAACCTTTTTGAAAACCTTTTTGAAGCTTTTGTTTAAAAGAATGTTTTTTCAAAACAAAGGACATTTTAAAAGTATTTTGAAAACATTTTAGAATAGCTTATTTGCCAGTACGACTCGGTGTACAACGTATTCCTAGACTCAATAAAATGAAAAATACATTGCTTAAAGGAAATACAGACTCGAGCAGGCAAACATAGCTTCGGTCTTGAACTGTGTAGATAGCTGTTCTTGTTCATGTCCAAGAGTCCGATACATCCTGACTAGCTTCAAATATCTAGACAGAGTTTGATCAATTATTAAAATCAGGTTGACCATATGACCAATGGGCCAACAATTAGCAAGTAATTGCTTCATTTTACAGTCTTTAGGTAGATAACTAGAGTTGAAGATGACCATCTGTATTCAAAAAAACTTGTAACCACCCTCTGCAGAAACTGGTTAACATTTGTCACCTAGTGCAAAAAAATATTATTAGAAGAAAAAGGTAAGAAAGAACTGATAACCTACACGGTTACACCATAGCTCTCTCCATCAACTTCCAGAACTTGACCACACTTGGTTGTAGCATCACCCAATCTTATATTAACAATTTCTTGAAACTTGGGACCCTGAATGTAATATACATAAGAAAATTAACATGTTATGTAGGGGTCTATAATTTTTAGGATGAGATGAAACTATAGATTGAGAGCGGTATGTACCTTGACTTTTTCCAAAATAACCAGAGGTCTTGCAACTCCAGAAATAGCTCTAGAAATAGTTTTGTACTCTGCGCCACAAAGGAGCAAAAGAGGATGCCTTTTTACAACATTCCAAAAGTTCTCAAAATTTAGTATGGAAGATGATTTCAAAGAGCCAAAGAATTCATTTGTTTTTGCAGTATTTACAAAGTAAACAAAACAACATCAGATACTCTGTTGAGTAACCTGTAGAAACATGATCCAACTCCCCATCACAAGCTTTATTTTAAGAAAATTTATGCATGCATGTTAGCAAGTTAACCATTTTCAATTTATTTCAATAGCCAAAATTCTACTCTACGCTCAAACAAAGTAGTGAATCTAAACCGATGACATGAGAATCCACAGAAGGTTTCGACACACTTTTGTATATCTTGCCCAAATTAAGGTCATTATGGCTGAATATCTACTAGTTGTCCACTTCTAAAAGATAACATTAATAATGCTGGTATATATCTATTTCTTGTATTAGTTGTATTTTATAAAATATCAACAGAACTGCTTGCGTAAGCATATTAAATATGCAAACATGATCCTCATATTTGTTTTCTTGTAATGATCCACTAAGGGCACTTTTAACTTCATGCTAAACTCTCGCCAGTTTCACTCTACTGTACAGATCTAAGTCTTAACTTGTACTTGTAGATGACAATTTGTTACATGGCAAAAAGGAAATATGTTAACACACAGGGTTAGCAACAATGTTCATCATAGCAATTACCAACAATGCCACCAATCTTTCGAGATCAGGATCATATTGGAAGATCACCTATGGGTCAAATTGGACGAAATTCAGATCGTTGCTAATAAACAAGATGATCAATCAACCATCATGATGTTTAATATGCCTAAAAAGTTATTTGTTTACATTTCTAAGTAACAAGCAAAAAAAAATACTTAGTAGATCAATCAATAAGAAAGAAAGAATGTATACCTTGTAGAGCTCTTCATCAAATTGAGCTAGCTGAGCACATTTATGTAGGAAACACAGAGAGTCCGAAAACCATCGACAATATGAGACACGACAGAGACATTTCTGATACACCAGGACTCTCCAAAATCAGTGCCATATGTCATATTCTTCTTCGTTCAAGATAGCTTCTTTTACAGTCAACTTACTCAACAACTACAGATAAAAATGTAAGAACCAAAAATATATGAGCAGGGGGGTTAAAAAAGCATCTAGTAAAGGCTATAAATAAAGAAGAACATAGACTTGTTTTTTCGAATGATAAATTTTTTCCAGAAAGTCCACACCTAGGAAGCACCAATACTTCCAAAATAGGCAATATCGCACCAAAAATTGGTGTCGAGTCCGTGTCTATGATGATTGTCCATACGTACAGTGTCACACATGTGTCTCTCCAACATAAAGGGCTCGATGGGATAGGTATAAACCCTATTTTTCGTTAAATATATCATCTTTAATGTCATGGCTCCATAAAATTGGCCTTTAGACAAATACCCATCAACAACTCACATTTGGGGGAGGGGGGAAGAAGGGTTTACTTTTAGAGGGAATCAGTAAATATCAGGCCGAAGCAAAATACAACCATATACCAATAAATAATAAGGAAGAGAGGGAGTGAGTGTGTTTATGCGTGCGCTTACCGATTACAGAGAATGAGTGCAGCGCCATCAAAACGAGGAACGCACAAATCAAAACCCTAATTTTTAAAATCGAAATGAGTAGTGGTGATGGAGAAGGATGTAACACCCAGTTTACCAGATGAGGGTAATTTTGAATTTTTGTAATTATAATTATTATTTAATGATATTTATTGCATATTATGATTTTTAGTGATTTTTTATTATTTTTAAACTATTTAAATTCATGACTTGTGATTTTGGTGTTGTGCTAGTGAACAGTAGAGACTGCCTACCCTAGAGCCTAGCCATGTGATTAGGGTATTTTTGACATTTTTGGGTTAATTTAAATTTATTAGAATTTATTTGAATTTATGAGAATTTTTAGAAATTATTTTAGAATTGTTTGAATAAGGGTTGACTAGGTTGACTTTGACTAGCTTTGACTTTGTGACCTAACCCTAGTTAAGTTGGATTTGACTAGATGTGGGATCCTAGGTTAAGTTAAGTTAACCATACTCTAGTTAGGGAACCAATTAGGAATATTGAGACTTGAATAGAAGGATTTGACCACAAGTCATGACTTGTGATTTCTAAGTCAATGATTTATGACTAAGCCCAAAGCCCATTAGTCAAGTGCCCAAACCCTAGCCCTAACTTTTTTGTCCAGCCAACCTAGGGATTTCCCCACTATATAATCTCTCCTAAAATCTAGGGCTAGCCTCTTCTTTAGGAATTTATTTCAAGAGAAGAAAGAGGTGAGTCTCCATGTTCAAAAATCCCTAGAAAATCTATTTCTCCTCCTTTTTAATCCAAACAAATTGCATTGAGTCCTAAATTTCCTCTACCTTCTGTTGGTACCAAGTGTTCTCAGCTTTGGAGCTTATTGGAGGAATTTGGCCATCAAGAGGAGCACCTCTTTGTGGAGCTTTTTGGAGCTTTTGATACTCATAGGTAATTTTAAATCCACACCATAGAATTCTGTTATTTTTGTATTATTAGGGAGCCCTAGACCTAACCTAACTGTAGGAATAGGAATCCCCAAGTTTTCGTGTCCTTTCGTGTCCAAACTGGACACATATCAGTGTTTAATTTTAGGTGTTTGATGAAATGCCCCAATGGGCATTTCGTGTGAATTTTGGGAATCTTTTTGAATAGGAAATTAGTTTATGTTGTCGCTTACATGATTCTTCACGACTGAGGGTGTCCCTGTGTCGCATCGTGTCAGATTCGATACGTACACACGCGGGTGCGTGTGCGCGCGCGGGACTGTACGCGTGCCCTGCTGTTCGGGGGCTGTGCAGGACATGACACGCCATGTTTTGAAACAAAATTTTGTAGGGTCGAGGGGGCATGCACTGACATCATGCCTCCAAAATTCTATCGAATCTCGTGCACTGGTTAAGGAGAAATCGATCGTGCACTGTCCTTACACTGACACTGTGTATTGATTTCTTCATACATTGATACGGCTCTAATTTTCAGACACGGCGACACGAGGACTCGATACAGTCACTTAGACACGAGCACCTAGACCTAGCCTAGGTGGGGACACGACCACGATGCCTAGTTTGGCCTGTGTCGTGTGCACGACACGAGTGCACGTGTGCACGAGACAGTGCAATGGACAGTGCACTGTTGTACCCGAATTGAGTTTTCCCTTGTTTGGACACGTTTGTGTCCTCGTGCTTGGACACAATGACACTGATGGACACGTACACTATGGGTATATACACTACCAACCTCTGTTTTAGTATTTTGGATTGTTTTGATTCATCAAATCTCGATTTCCCCTTTATTCAAAAAACTGTGTATCAGCCTATTATTTACTGATTTTCCAGGTTTTAAAATATGGTTTTTAGCATTGATTTTAAACTATTTTAGACTGATTAATTGCATGATTTTAAACTCTAATATGTGCACCTATATGATTCCTAGCTGTATGTCGAAACTGGATTGATTTGGGACTGATTTATGGGGTTTTCGAATGTGAATTGGGTTTGGGGTTTTCAAAGGTCTGATACTTTAAAGGCTCTGATACACTGGGATTTGGTCTTGATTTTGATTTCTGAATTGTATTTCTTTTGGGATGTTGGTTCACCTGCATGTGAATGGGTCTAACCTACTATGCTAGGATTCATATTAACATGGAGTGGTTTCGAAACCAATGTATTCGACTGATACAATGCAGTATCAGGAACTAAATCCTGAACCCTGATTGGTTTTCCTATTTTTGTTTTCTGGTTTTAAACCTGATTTGGTTCTTTAAATTCTGACCTGAGATAAACTAAGGTTGGTTTATGAATGAAAACTGAGAACTTAAAGTTTAGTTCCTATCACACATTAACTGAGATAGTTCTGTTTAAAAACTGAGAATTTATTTCCCTTTTTACTGTTTCCTCAATCCTGAGATTATTCCCTGTATCTTTTAACTGAAATTGGTGTTTGAATTCATGATTTACTTCTATATATGTGTATGGTTTATTACAATGTGAGCTAGCAATGTGTGTAGGCTTTTTGGATTCAAGTTTACTGTGAACTCATGGTTCACTGTTTCTGAGAATGAGTGTGATGCTTAAACCTGGAATTGATATTTAGTTAAGATACTAACTTGAGTTATAACTGAGAACTTACATTGCATTGACACCTTGTTCTGCTGACACATGGTACCTGTTCCAGATTTCATATGCACACACACACACCTAGACACCCTACTATTCCTGAGGACCCTCCTTGGGACAGATGACACTCTCTCACCTTCCTGTTCACAGTGCTTCACATACACACAGAGGACACAAACCTGAAACACATGCACACATTCACACATGAACACATTGCCTCATATTGACAGCCATTGAGCCCCCATGTTAGCCCTACATGGCTGTCCCTAAACCCAGCTAACACACTCCCTTACCTGTCCTAAGTAGCAGTCCCATTGAAGCCCCCTAGACAGCCCAAACACCCATCCATCTTAGTCCCAAACATTCCCAACTTCAGTCCAACTTTGGACAGCATATAAGCTCTACAAACCAGCTATACAAGCTGTCCAAATATCTGTCCCATTGGCCCCTAACCCACAGCCAATGTGCTGTCCCATTGTCCCATAACAGTCTAACAATACATCCCCATATCAGCCCATTTATGGACAGCCTTAAGCAGCCTCTAAACCCTTCAAAACTGAGAAGTAAACCTATGTCTCATGACATACACACACACACAAGTCCTATACACATCACACCCTCATGTATCATTACACTATCCTATCACACACACATGTTTCCTCTTCACACACACACACACTTTCTTATATCACACACATTCTCACTAATTGTCACACACACATACACTTGGACACATGTTCATGTGTCCCTCTCTCTCTGCATATGCATATGTATAGGTTTTTTCATATAGTGTTGTATGGTATACACATTAGCCTATAGGTTATATATTCTAGTTATATTATATAACACATGTGTGTGTATCAATATATATATATATATATATTGCCATATAATGTATGTATCTAATATATGAATAGGAGCCTAGATAGGTCAATATAGGTATCATATATTAGATTATGTGGCTTGAGTTGGCTTGTATATCCTTGTGATTGGTGTGTGATTGCTAGATTAGACTTGGTTAGGCCTAGTGAGACTTGTTAGACTTGTTTGGGCTAGAATTTGACCTAGTTGACCTAGTTTGACTAGTCTAGTTGACTGGAGTTGACCAAGTATTGACTTTAGTCTAGTTTGACCTAGACAGCATGTAGATGCATTGTAGATTATATTTATCATTCCCTGTGTACATCTTGACTTGTGTTGCTCTAACTAGGAGTCAAGTACCTCATCTCGGACAGTACATTTATTTCAGACATTCAGATACGAGGCGAGTACATTCTCTGACCGTTTCATACTTGTCTGGACTTATATTCTTGCTCTAGATTACTGTACTTGATGCTGACACGATCATTATCACGGATTGGTACTATACGGATCTTCTTCTGAGATGTTATCTCCTTGTATTAACTAAATACATATTGTGATGTGCGTTTTACTTACATATTGTATTTATTGAATACCCATATCCTTGTATACTCCTTGTGCATATTGTACTCTCAGTATCACCTGAGTCCCAGGGATAGACCATTGTACAACTATTGTATAACATTGTATAACTATTGTATAACATTGTACATCTATTGTATAATATTGTACATCTATTGTATAACATTGTACACTATTGTGCAAGATAACGTAACCGGAGTAGATCCTTGTGTATTGATTTGGGGAGGGGGAGTAGAATTGGTTATGTAATCAAATCCTATTGTACAACATTGTATAACTATTATATATGTCTATTGTACACCCACATACAATGGAGTTACCATTGCATTTTTCTAGACTGTTTACATAACCATATTGTACTCTAAATCACAGTAGGCTTACAGTTCTTATTTATCATATTTAGATATTTCCTGTTATCAAATCTCTAATGTTTTTCATATACTTCTTACTTTCAGCGTTTCATGTACCTTACTCTATTGCATGCTTTATATTTCCTAACATGATATGAACTGCGTGAGATGTTTTGTGCTCGCTCCCGTCCTGACTGGACCTGTTGAAAATTTTACAGAGGATGATGAGGCACCCTGCACCCTTACTTGGAGTTTGCCTAGTTGACACTCGCGACCTGGACCCTAGGGGAGGTTCAGGCAGCTACTGAGGACGATACCTTGCTTAGTATAGATAGTTTAGACTGTTTTCCCTTTTATGTTTAGTTGTTGTTCTTGATTCAGAGTTTGTATATTGTAGAGATGTTGAGACTTGTATTTCATTTCTGTTGTACCTCGGTTGAGGATTCTCTTATCTATTTTATCGTGCCATGTTCTATCTTTAGATTGTGATTGAGTTGTACCTCTGTGTTGGCCTCCTTATGGAGAGCATTCATATTATGTTAGTTATAGTTCATGACCTAGAACAGCGTTCTACCGCCGACACTGCGGCGTAGGCTGGGCGTTGTTACGCTCTCGTACCCTCACAGTAGGTGCGGGTCGTGACACATTTTTAGTGGTGGCCCATGCAGGTCCGAGTTATGTAGTGGTATTCGAACTAAAGTATCACTACAGCCTGCAGCAGGATTAGGATTATTTTTGGAGGTACTCAATCACGTTAGGAAAAACTCTTAATCAGAATCCTCTTATCTAAATTTGCTGCTTATTGACTTCCCTTGAATATAAACTGTCCTCATTTGATTTTCGCTTCATTCTCAGAAATTGCTTCTTGTTTTGATCTGTCTTCATGATGGTTATGAAGACACGATCTTATCGTTTCGGTTCGGGGGATACTATCGAGAGGCTGGCCACCTCTCGTCCTGTTCATCAGGGCCTCGAGACCGCAGCTCTTGTTGTACCGACTCAGGTTAGCATTTCTGTTACATTGGAGGTGCACCTCTATCTGTACAGAGATTTTCTCCCATCATTTCTGATTTCTCTCAGCATCGGTAATTCATGCAGCTTCAGCAGTAGACCAGGGGAAACTAGCAGGGCGAGCTATCGTCAGGACAGTCAAGGATGCACAGGCCGTTGGAGATCTAGTTGTAGGTTTCGTTCTTTTGATTTTATTTCCGCAATTGCTTCTTATAGCTGTTTTGAAATTCGATTCTCCCCGTTCCTTGTTGATTTATCAATTTTGTCCTGTTGTTTTTGGTGTTATGTTGATTTTCTTCTGAGATAAATCATATTGGCTAGGTCACCTAAATCATGGGATCTAGAATCTTCGATAGTCGTGTTAGTTGGCATAACGAGGACATGTAGTCAGATTTCGGATGTATTTCTTGGGTATGGGAATTTAAGGTTTTCGCCGTCGCATGTGGCAATGCGAAAATTTTAAATACCATGAACCTAGGAGTACGTACCTTAGTCAAGGACTCTGTGATTATCGTAGCCTTGCTCACTAGCATGATGAAGACTCTGGACAACATGATTTTGGACAGACGCATATGATTATCAGATTGTATCTTGAGAAGGTTTAAAACATCATACCCTTTTATTGTTATAAATGACTTAGGAGTAGGGATATTTAGTTTGTAGAGCTTGTTCATAGGTAGTTCCTTCATAGTATATAGATATGGTGACTTGTAGAGTGTTTGTACCCTAGAGGTGATAGTTGGCATTGGTGCTAGAATAGTAACCCATTGCAGATAATTCCCTGTTATTATGATACCAAACAGTTACGTATAGGATGTAGTATGCCATACAACCTTGATGATTTATTATAGTTTTCCTTTACCCTTCCAGTAAGGCACCCAGTGACCATAGCCTGCCCTTGAGCATAGTTGTAGTTTCACCCAGTGACCTAGTGACCAGAGCCTGCCCATGTAAAAATATTGAGACAAAATTTTCAAGGAGGAGGGAACCTAAATTTTAACGAAATTATGGTGTTAAACAACTGTTTTAGTCCGTCAATTCTAAATTTACTATTTTGGGAAAATAGTTGTTGATGTTAAACAACGGTTTTAATCCGTCAAAAATGAAATAACAGTTTTAATACGTCATTTTTAGACAACTATAATTGTCGCAAATTGTATATTTTGGTGTAGTGAGAATATCTAAATGTAATCACTTGATTTAAATATATTTTAATTAAGGAGTACCACTGTTTACCAACATTCAAAGAAAGAGTAGTCTGAAAATGCAAATGAAATAGACTTCAGAGGTAAGTAGTAAGTACAATAAGTTTCTGACTAATCTTACCTTCAAAGCATCATTGACTAACTTCAACTCCTCTGGTACAAGATATGAAATGGAGGAGCGAGAGGTCATCGATGAGGGGACGGGATCCCAATGGAGGATAGTCGTCGATCCTTGGGTAGGTGAAGCTCAGATCTCTGATCTCCACCGATTTCTTTTTCGATCAATTTTTTGGGAGGTTTAAATTAGGAAAGGCAATAGGAATGATCTCGCGAACGTAGTAGATAGGAGAGAGAGGAGGGGCCGATGGACTTTGGAAGGGATTTGAAATGGGATTTTGGAGTTTGGGAGGGCTTTTGGAATCTTGAGAGGGAATTTAGAATTAAGATTAGTGTATATACCAAAAATTATATAATTTATTAATTATGGTGTTATTTTGTGACACACACATGTCGTTAAATGTATGGTATTGTTCTGCGACATGCATGCACATGTCGCCAAATATATGGTATCGTTTTGCGACACACATATACATGTCGCCAAATGTATGGTATCATTTTACGACATGCTGATGTCGTCATATGTAGAGATTTTTTTGGTGGGATTGCTATTTGGTTTCCCTCTAGTAAAATCTGAGTGGATTTTGCGACATAATAAAACTCATGTCGCCCAAAGCATGAAAAAAGTAGCCTTTGGAGACATAAAAGACCTTACGTCGCTAAAATATGTTGCTGAAAATGCAATTTCTTGTAGTATAAATATACAAAGATATATTTCGTATATATATTACTAAATTTTTTTATTCGATTTACCAGGGAGAGGAATTTTAGATAAAATTTCTGAAAGGTTAGTGGGATTAAATCGAAATCGAATCCCAAAACCGAAACCGAAACCGAATAAGAAATTTTAGTACTTTCGAAATCGAAACCGAACCGAATCTCTTATTCGGTTAGGTTCGGTTCGGATTTCGGTCCAAAAACCGAATAATGCTCACCCCTAGACATACGGGCATAGCAACGTTCAAAAAAAACTATACCTTTAACAACGTTCATAACACGCTATATAAAGTTCTGTTAACAGCACTGCATAATGAACGCTATTGATAATGACATTCTAATAGCAGGGAGGCTTCAACACTATAGATAAACTACTATTGTATGAACGTTTAATAGCACTTCAATATGAACGCTATGGATGATTATATTATAATAGCAGGGAGGCTCGAACGCTATAGATAAACTGCTATTGTATTCTATTTTAATAGTACTGCAGAAGGAACGCTATTGATGATGACATTCTATAGCAGGGAGGCTTAAACGCTATAGATAAACTGCTATTGTATGCTCTATTTGTTGTAGTGTGTAACTATGTCAAGAAATCAAGGATATCTACACTAAATACAAGAAACATAGAAGATATCATAAACGAGAAATTATCAGAGAATCTACTCGCCTGGAATCCGGGATGAAGTATCAATTGTATCCATAACAGTGACTCAAAGGCCTAAATATGGAATATCAATGTCAATTGGTGTCTTGGAGTGATAATCCTTGGTATCTAAATTGAAATGTGATTTCTAGGTCAACTCTAGGTCATGGAAGTCAAACTAGATCAATCGGGTAAAACTATGTCTTGTCTATACCCTATAGTTTAGCTCATACCCATATGCTATGGCTCGCCTTGATACTAAGGTTTCTACTCAAGTACTTAGGAATTACTCTTTCTTACCTAGGCTATGGTTATAACATCTACCCTCAATATAAACTTATACTATTACCATATATATATATATATATATATATATATGTAACATCCACTACTAAAATATTGCTAATTAGTGACGGATATTTTTGTCACTAAATACTATATTTCCGTCGCTAAAGTAATTTACCGACGAATTATTGACCGAAATAGGACGTCGATAACTATAATGTCACTCTGACATTTCCGTTATTAAGCCGTCGCTATGGCGACGGCTTACCGACAAAAATACCGACTAATTATAGGACATTAGCAACAAATATAAACCATCAGCAAACACGAAGACAACTTAGCGACGGATTACCGACACACTTTTGTGAGCAAGTTAACCAAATTTTCCAGAACCTCAGCGACGAAAATTTTCGTCGCTGACTCGTCTGATACGCTTTTGGTATCAGACAGAACCTTAGCGACAACGAATTCTGTCGCTAGTCCGTCGCAAAGCCTACAGGTATTCGTCGCTAAACCATTCGTAGTTTGTCGCTAGCCTGCAATTTTTGCAGATTTTTGTTGTTATTTCGTCGCTGATTAGTCGCTAAGCTTCTTATTATTGCCAGACTAAATTGTTCTAGCTTTGCTTAAACCTGTGAATAAATACAAACACCAATATAACCCCAATATACATTACAGTCAAATGATATACATGAAATATAACCCCAATATATACAAAAATTAACCCAAACACCAATATATACAATAATTGAACTCCAATTGCCTATCCAAACAACTCCAATAGATACAAACTCATCCAGCAGTCGCAATATAGTATATATACAACTCCAATAGATACAAACTCCCTAAAGTTCATACAAATTCATCATCAAATACAACAAAGAAATAAACAAAAATCAAACTGATGGTGGAGGAGGTGGAGGAGGCATAGCCGGCCGTCCGCATGCATATAACTACCCTACCCTAGGACCAAAGTGACGATCCGCTGTACATCCTGGACAGGAACGTCTGGAAGAGTCGAAGTCATGACAAGTGGCGCTATGGTCGGAGGAACAGTCGTTGCCGGAGGCGCTGAGGTCGAAGTTGGAGCCGATGCAGTGGCAGCAAGAATCAGACCTGCTATGCTTAGAACTTCGCTCATGTGGCTCACCTGCCCCTGTAGGCCCACCAAAATTTGTGTAATCTACCGCAAAGTGTAGGCGTCGGCAGTATCTTCGGTCTATGGAGGTAGAGATGGAGGTGGTGGAGATATAGAAGCTCTGGAATAAACGGATGGCTGTGATGCCAATGATCCGGTACCGTACACGTTGCCCCCTTTCCCTCTACCGACGGCTTGCATCCACAAGTCGTTTCTCATAGCCGGCGTCGGTGGATGACTAGTCCCAGATCCCTCAGCAATCCCTCCCTCACCGACTCGACTCTCTAAAGTCTCGTACGTCTCCTATAGTTATATAGGTGAATAGATTTAGAGATAATAATTATGTTTTAGTTACTATTAAGTATTGTTATGGTACCTTCTCATACGTCTCCTAAATTATTCTTTGATTTATAACTACTTAGGGTTATGATTTAGAGTTAATATTTATATTAGAGTTCGGACTAACTATTTAGGTAAACTAAATATAGTTAAGTACGTAAAGACAAAAATGAAATGTAATTAGATACATGACTCAAAAAACTTACATAGGCTTTGGTCGCCCGATCAACTACGAGCTTCCCATCCTTCTTTCGCTTATGGGTACGCTCAAAAACTTTAGAAAAGTCCACGGCGTTTGGGTCTTTGCCTCACCTAGCTACCTCCTCGTACTGTAACAATTAAACATCAATTTATAACTAAACATTAAATTTAAACAATTGAAAACATAATAAATAATAATACTCACCATCCGTCAATAATGCTTTAAAATTAGGATGGATCCACCCTTGTGGTGACCACCCTTAGAACGGGCGGCCTTTGCCTTCTCACACTTGGCCTTATAGGCCGGAGTGTCCATCTTCTTCTTCATCTGCTCCCAGAATTTCTCCTTCAACCACTTCTTGCGAAGAGCGGTATTTAGTGTAGCCAACGCCTTCTAGTCGTTGACCATATCCCTTAACCTCTTACTAGTGACATACTTGTAGCACTTCTGGATCGTCTGATCTCTGTGCACCGACCACGAGTACAACTTTTGCAAATAAGGACAAATAAAAACAAATAATAAAATATTTAAGAAACATTGTAAACAAAGACGATATTATTTAGTCATTACCTCAAGTATCTCAAGCAAAATGTATCCTCTATCAACTGGGATGTCCCTGAAGTTCATATAGGGACCATGGAATTGACGACACATCAACTCATCTAAATCTCTACCAGCCTAGACCGGAAAGAACCTGGAATAAACAAAACTGTACGATTATATAATAAATAGAGTATGAATAAATGTATCTACTAACTATTATATACTTACGTCGTTCTATTGGCCCACAGCTCGGGACGAGTGAGGTTGGCTGGCCGCTCTGGTAGAGTAGGAGGGTCTACAAATCCTGTTCGACGTATGTATACTCCACGGTCGACCAAAAGGTCGGGATAGGGGTTCGTCGTAGTAGGAGCGACAGGCGTAGTCTCCGACGTAGAAGACGGGGCACGAGCTCCGGTAGGAGTAGATGCTGAAGGAATATCAGGGCTAGCTCCGCCGACCGTAGAACGAGTGAATGGCGAAGATAAGCCATCCTCCTCATCAACCAAATCATCCTCGCTAACTCCTCTGTGATCTGCAGCCGAAGTACTAGGAGGAGCAGAAGGACGGGTCGACCCAGATCCTCGACGTCGTGTACGGCCTCGTCCTGCCATATGTAAATATGAAAAAATAAAAAATGATGTGATGATACAAATAATCAATACAAAACTAATATAAATTAAATGAAGGTGTGTTGATACAAATAATCAATACAAATCTAATAGGTAACTAATCTTCTTTATCTTCTTCGTAATCCAAATCTTTTTCATCTTCATCTTCTTTATTTTCACTATCACTTCCACTTTCACCTTCATCTTCAAATTCTTCCTCCTCATCTGATACGTCCATTTTAGACTCCTCCTCTACATGAGATAAGTCCTCTATGTCAAGCTCTTCGTCAATTATATCATCCTCTACAGTAACGTCAACCTTTATGTCGTCAACGCTAGCTAAACTCATATATGTTGGTTGACGCATGACTACCTCATCCTCCTGGTATGCTTGATCTCCAATATTATATGTATTTCTTGTTCTAGTTTTGCATACAGCCTACCAATCACGAATAGTGCGTCGTCGACTAGGATAACTCGTATAGTACACTTGGACTTTTTGACTAGCCAACACAAATGGTTCAAAACCTATATATATTTTTTTGTGTTTTATATTAATAAATCTAAACTGTTTGTCAATTCTCCATTCTTGATTGGGTGATGTGTCGAACCAATCATATTTGAACAACACAATTTGGGTATCAAAAGAGTAATCCAACTCTACAATATCTTTTAGAACACCATAATAGTCAAATTCTGGATCGGCATCGTAGACTGAACCCTTTACACAAACTCAGGAATTCTTCGTGTAATTAGCCTCCTCATCGACAAATAAGTGATTTATAGGCTCAGTGGTTCTAAATTTGAAGTCATTGATGGTATATCCATCCCAACATTTTGCCTACTTGCTTAGTCCGATAGCTAGTGGTCGAAGTCTTTCGTCGATCAATTGTGTGCCAAGACAAAAAAACTAAAACATCATATATCATAACGTCATTAGGATAAAGCTCTTTCGTCGGTCAATTGAATTTAAAATAGTTAAATGATACAAATCCTTACATAGTTATGGAACTACGACAAAAATTTTCTGTCAACCTCTCTAGCAAGATCATCATCATCAATGCTAGGTCTGTCCATTTTTATCTCAGCTCTAAAAATACTATGATAAAAATGAGAAAAGTTAGATAAATTTTTACAAGTATATCGCAAAATTAGAGTATAACGTAGCAAAATTATGTCTCTTACTTCTTTATATCTTCTATCTCCTCTATACCACTATTTAGACAGATATACTGATGAGCGGCTTCAAACTCATCGTCCTCCAACTACCGTAACTTAGAAGCACTTGTAGGCCTGCCACCAACATTGAAGATAGTACGGATTCTATGATTCGGTACATTGACCTCACCTTCATCATTTCTTGGTGCTCTATTCCAGTTTGTTCTGACATGAGTATCGAAGTAGATTTAGCAGAAGTTTGAGACCTCCTAAATAATATATGCTTCGCATATCGAAGCTTCTACATGAGCCTTATTTTCTACCTTCTTCTTCAGGTGATGTAGATATCTATAAATAATATATTCAATATTAGAACTGCTTGAATAAAATAATTATTAGTACTAGATAATTAAATATTTTATACCTCTCAAATGGATACATCCATCGATAATGGACGAGAGCACCGATACGTGCTTTGTATGCAAGATGAATCGATAAATGTTCCATACTATCAAAAAAGTCGAGGGAAACACCTTTTTTAACTTGCACAATGTTAATACAATCATCTCCTCGAGTTCAAACATATGTTGCACCATCAACTTACTTGAACACAAATCTCTAAAGAATATAGATAACTCGGCTAGCGGACCCCATACTTGAGAAGGCAACATCTCTCTCAGAGCGATAGAAAGTAAACACTCCATGAACACGTGGCAATCATGACTCTTCATCCCTATCAGCTTGCGTTCATTGAGATCTACACATCTTGCCAGATTCGACACGTAAACTTCAAAGAATCTCAACTTTGTAATCCAATTACATATTGTCAATTTATCATCCCTACTCAGTATAAATGATGTTGAGGGCTTGACCCAGTTACCATTGGATCTTTGTATTAGGTGCAACTCTGGATGCCTGCAAATAATTTTCAAGTCCTTTCTTGCTTTGGGATTGTCTTTCATTTTTCCCTTGATATCCATCGCCGTATTGAAGATGTTGTCGAATACATTTTTTCCAATATACATGACATCAAGATTGTGTCTTATGAGATTGTTCTTCCAATAAGGCAAGTCCCAAAAGATACTTCGCTTCGTCTAATTATGGCTATGTTCGAATCCTTCTAAGTGATGGCCTGATCTCGGATCTTCCTTTATAGTCGATAAATCCTCTACCTCTGACCAAACGATATCTCCAGTCAATATCAACAGGGGAGGAGTTAGTTCCTATTTACTAGCTCTAAAGGCATCCCTGTTCCTTCTTCATTGATGGGACATAGGAAGGAACTGACGATGGCAATAAAAAAGAAGCTTTTCCTCCATTCTGAAGGTAGAATGCCTTACACTTTTCCATACATATCAGACAAGACATAATACCATGAGTACTCCACCCAGATAACATTTCGTATGCTGGGATATCATTGATGGTCCATGTCAACATCGCTCTTATCTGAAAGTTCTGCTTCATCGATATATCATACATCTGAATGCCGAACTGCATGTATTTGTAGGGGCGCAACCTTGCTCGTGAAGTTGATTTTCCTTTGCCCTGAATAGGCTTGTACCGGTCCTCGTAACAAAAAATACATTTGTCTTTATTCTTCTTCTCCTTGTAGTACAACATGCAGCCGTTTCGGCAGCAATCTATTATGGACACTTATAAAAAAGAGAAGAATCACTATCTTTTTTTTATTAGCGCAAGACACCATAAATCGAGTACACCTGAGTGAACCTGCATTGAGAATCCCAGAGTATAAAAAGAATTATGGAAAACGGGACGATGGAGATCGAGCGGCAGTTGCTCCTTTACTCCGTTGACACTTCGATTTACAAAAGTAGGAGAAAACCTAAGAAAATTGCTAACTCTCGGCTCACTGACAAGAAGGGCAGCAATTTGGCTCTGAAAATGCTCTCTGTTCTGTTCATTTGAAGAGGCATATGTCCTCTATTTATAGTCATTTTTCACTGAAATGACAGTTATACGCACACAGGTGAAGAATACACTAATCTCCCTGTGGGCGCATAGTATTGCTTTGGACGCATAGGATGTAGGCGTATAAGAACTGGATGATCGTAGGTAGATCGTGGGGTTGATATAGTCGCATGCTTTGATGCACGACTGCTCGTGGAGACTGGCGTGGCCGCATACCTCAGCCCATGATAGATCGTGGACGTTGACCGAGTCGTAGAGCTATTCTGACTTGGGCACATATTATATGAAGACAACCATGCGCTCACCTCTGGAAAAATCATGTGGGTGCATAGAATTTACTACATGTGTACATAGTCACTTTTTTATATGGGCGCATAGTATGGATATTTTCATGCTTCTACAAGACCCCCAAAAAAGTTTTTGATACTCGAACGAGTTTGAAATACTTTAAAAGAGGCATGGAAGACTGTTTTATTATGGCTCTATGGGCACATAACAGACCATCTGTTTGGGCGCATAGATGTTTCCAGGCTGTCAAAGATGACTGTTGAGATCTTCCTAAAAAAATCTGAACTAACAGATTTATTGGAACGGTATTTGAAGGGGTCCATCCGTTATGCGATGTCTAAGCATAGTCCATATCAGCAAAATAGTGGGCACATAGTATGCAAAGAACGAGTCTTTGCATGGGCACATAGACCATGTGGGCGCATAACTTCTCGTTCGTGCCTATAAATAGGCCTTGAGGAGAGAGAAAATTCATTCTCCTCCCTTTTTCTGAAAAACTTCCACGAGACTTTTTATTTCTTTTCTACAAGAACATGTCTCCCAAGGCTGTCAAGAAGTCCGTGAAGGGCAAGGAGGCTGCACCGGGCGGTTCTCCTCATTCGACAATGTTTTCTCTAGTCCAAGACCCCATTCTGGGTGAGGCTATGCTTTAAAACAAATTCTTGAACGTTAATTTACGATGCTCGGACTTCTCTCTGCTCGGGCGCATAACTATTGATATGGGCCTAAAGAAATATACCTCTGTTTAGCATTCTTATGCGCCCACAGAAATATGCGCCCACACACTTGATGTGTGTCTTGCACTTACACAGAACACTTCTGTGTTTGAAAATTCTTATGCGCCTACAGGCTTTTTGGGCGCATAGAAACTGGGCGCATAAAATTTTTTTAGCACTTAGCTCTTTTTTCTGTAGGTTCTAAGTCTTACTTTTTCCTCTGTCCTTGCAGTTGACATGGTCATCCCGGAACTCGGTAGAATTCCTCTCAGCTCAGCTCGTCAAGCTCTTGGTTTAAGCCTCGTCACTACCATGATTAGGAATGTTCAGGTTGAGATCAACCAGAACCAGCCTTCAGTGCGAATGATCGCTATGCTTGAACATGATAAGATATTCCTGAAGCAGATGATAAATGATGAGAAGTTCTTGCTCGGAGGGGCACAAAGCTTTAAGAGGCCGTACTTCTTATTTGGCGACACCCTGGGGTTTGAAGATGGCGAGACAATACGCCTGAAAGACCCTCTGGTGGTCAGGTTGAACAACCTAAGGATATGGTTGTCGTATATGGATCGCCAATATCCTCTGTCGGCGTTCACCGATCTAGCTGTATGGAGACAGATGAAATGGGACCTAACACCTGAACTTCATGGGGTTGTCTACAGAAAGATACACTTTAACTCTAATGATCGAAAGAAAGACACTTTTAAGTGTGTCAAGGGCTCCACGTCCTATTCCATGAGGGGGTGCACCCTGGTGCGGAAATAAATGATATTCCGACCAACCTTCATCCTTATGCTGTCGACACCCTTTCTAATCTGATGATGTCGAAGAATAGGTCGTATCCCGTAGGGAAGCTACAAATGGAAGGTTGGAGGTACCCCATTTTATTTTGGAGTGACCTTACTTTATGGGTGCTTTCAACCTATGAAACCACTCTGAAGGCTGCCGGCCTTTTCCATGCCATTAGAGCAACTCAATATGGCATAAAGACAAATTGGCCTATGTTTGTCTCTTTGGTAGAGTTATACATTCATCACACCTGTACCTTCTTCACTCCGGGCGGAAGATGGGTCTGGCTCTTCATGAGATGCAGGAGATATCGAAGCTTCCCTGGGGAACGGAGCCGTACGAAGAATATGTCCCTTGTGATGAAGATCTCTTGGACCTGGAGGGAGAAAACTCTGAGATGACGGACGTGTATAAGGAGTTATTCTATCACTTCCTCATCTGTCATAAGATCACAAAGAAGAGCAGGACTGAGGGGGCCAATCCCCATACAAAATCTTGGACGGGATATATTTTTGTTAAAGGAGAAGGAGAAGGTCCGGCCACCTTTTCAATTTGCAAGTCCTTGACGAAGTCCAAGATAGAGGAATTGATGACAGATCATGGGGCAGCAGATACTGATGATAGTGATGATCCCGAGGTCCCCGATTTATCACTTCTTCTGGCAAGCTGAGTTTAAGTTGTCGGAGAAAGCTGTGCTGGCTGCTTTTCTGATGACATAGCTCCGCGATTGCATAGTCCCTGGTGGTTCAGGGTCTATCGAAAGGTGAGCCAGAGTATGATACTTCCAGCTGTAAAGCTGGCATTCGGATACCAGCTCACTCTGCTTGCTACAATGGTTTGTACCATCCAACAAGGCCTGCGAGACTTTATTGCAAATACCGTGACACCCGATGGTAGAACAGACTTTGTCAGGACCGAACTCCCCTTTCATTACTTTATGGGATGGTTGGTGCTGTACTGTCCCAAACTGATGAATGCTGGGCTGGTGGCAGACTCTTTGGCAGGAGATACCTTTATTCAAAGATTCAGTGACGTAGACTAGGCCGTCACTAGAATGCATACTTGTAGAAGGGCCTTGGGCTTCCTACAGAACTACGTGTTCTTCAAAATATCCCTTCTATTCGGCAGTGTCAACGCAGGGGATACATTAGTAGATGAGGGAGCTACTTTCCAAGCAGGAAGGGATGCCCTTGCTAAAGATATGAGAGAGTTGGCTGATCAATACGAACAGTTCAACGCTGCGAGCGAGGCTCGTATTGCTTCGAAGAACAAGCTGGACGCCCAAATCACCGAAAAGTATAATCAAATTATGCGGATCCATAATGAGATTGCCCAACTAGCGGCTAACTTAAGAACAGTTGCGTATGAACAGGAAGACTATACGGCTCAGGCTGCTGCGACTGCCACAATTTTAGACCAATTAAAAGAACAACTAGTGAAGTTGGAGGAGGAGCATGAAACTGATTCCCTTCAAGGATAAAGCTGCTCGGCAGGAAGAAGTGCGTCGCCGTGCCACTGTCAAGTCTCAAACTGAAATTACGGCTTTATGGGATAGCATCAATCAATTGTGTATCCCTTAGGTCTTTCCTTGTAATTGGCTCATTTAGCCGTAAAAACTCTTGTATCTTTTCCTTTCTCTGCTTCTTGAGAAAAGTTTAATAAAGAATCTTTTAACTTTTTGAACTCAAGAATGTGCTTGTGAAATATCAGAATAATAGGTAATGTAGACGTAGTAGGAATATTTTTGGTGGGTATTTTGCTGGGAATTTGATGTGGACTTATTATCCGTTTTATATTCAAGATTCTTAAACATAGATAATAAGTTGAAAGAAACTACTAATAGACGTAGTATGGACACAATAACAGAGGATGTTTTATATCTAACCAGAGGTAATATGGACGTGGACGGATATATAACATTAAGTATGAGTCAGTAAATAATTCAGAGGTAATATGGATGTGATTATCTTTGACAAGTGTTTTGCTCAGAGGTTATATGGACATGGCAAAACATTTTTTAATTATCCCACTAGGGAATAATTATTAAAAAACAGTTCAGAGGTAATATGGACGTGACCGTTTTCATAAGATTGAGTTTGGACAGAGTTCAAACGAAGATAATTCCACTGAGGAATCTTTTAGAGGACCTATTATCGATGGCATATTCAAGACTCTTGAAATATATATAATAGTTAGACGATTTTCTGAATCACATACACAATACACTGTACATTTACATGATTAAAATAGAGTATCTGTGAACTCTGTATATGAAGGTTACACATAATATTGCTTCAGGAACTTGTCGTTGATCGGCATCATAAGCAAGTCACCGTCAGGCTTGGTTAGTCGATAGGCACCGTTAGAATACACCGATTCTATAATGAAAGTGCCTTCCCATTTAGGCTAGAATTTTTCTTTTGTCTTGTGCGTCATGACCATTGGTCTTCTCACTGCTAAGACCAGATCACCAACTTGAAAGAATCTTTCCTTTACCTTCTTATTAAAGGCTCTAGAAATGCGTGCTTGGTATAGCTCAATACACTGTTGAGCTAATAAGCATTTTTCATCTAAAGCTTCCAACTCTTGTAGTCGCAGATGGTAACTTTCTTCGGCAGTCAACTCACTGGTTAAGGCTACTCGAAGAGAGGGAATCTGGATTTCTAGAGGAAGAACTGTTTCACTTCCATAAACCAGAGAGAATGGCGTAATGCCTGTTGGAGTCCGAACCGTTGTGCGGTAGGCCCAGAGACATTCACCAAGCTTCTCATTCCAATCACTCTTATTTGAAGACACAAACTTCTTGAGAAGTTTGATGATAGTCTTATTGAAAGCTTCTGCTAATCCATTAGCTGCTGGATTGTAAGCGGTAGAGGCTACATTCTGAATTCGATTCTTATCGCAGAACCGATAGAATACATGGCTCACAAATTGTGGACCATTATCATGGATGATCCTGTGAGGTAGGCTGAGGCGGTAGATGACATAATGTTTGACGAAACTAATCACATTTGATGTCTTTACTTCGATGAGTGGTATAGCTTCTATCCATTTGGAGAAGTAATCGGTTATAGCCAGGATAAACCAATATCCTCTGGAGGATGGCGGGCTGATTGGACCGATAACGTCCATACTGCAGGCTTGAAAAGGCCAATATGCTGCTGTGGGGTGTAGAAACTCCGAATGTTGATGAATAAAATTAGCATGAAATTGACAAGCCCTACACTTCTTTGTATATTCAACATCATCTGCTATCATCGTGGTCCAATAATAACCCATTCATCTGAGGCAATCCTATAATTTGGGGCCTGGTTGGTGTGTACCACAAATTCTGCCGTAAGCCTCATGTAGTGCATATTTGGCTTTTGTGTCTGATAAACATCATAACATTAACCCATCGTAAGAACGTCGGTACAACATTTTGGTACCTATATCATAGTAAAATCTAAGAGATCGTCGTTGGATAGACACTGCTTCCTTCGGGTCATCAGGGAGTATTCCGTAGACAGTATAGTCTATGAAAGGAAATCTTTAGTCTTTGATGTTGACGTTCGTCTCTACTGCGTAACTGTGAGGAATATGCAAGACATATTTCGCACAGAACAACTCTCGACTAGATACTGTGATCGAATGCTGAGTGTTGATAGGAACAGTCAAAGAAGCAGCCAGACTGGCTAAAGCATCTGCTTTTATATTCTGTAATCGAGGTACATGCTCGATGAAGAATCCAGCGAAGGTAAAAGCTAACTCAATCGTCGCTTTGTGATATGGGATGAGATCTTCATGACGAACTTTATAATCCCCTCGAACTTGACTAACTATTAGCTTAGAATCACCATAAGCTTCAAGATAGTCAACTTCCAGTTGTTTTGCCAGTTGAAGGCCAATCAGTAGGGCATTATATCCGGCCACATTATTGGTGCAAGGTTCCACGAGAGAATACGCACGGTGTATAACCAGATGATCGGGTGAAACAAGCACGATCCCTACTACGGCTGCAATATTTCCTGTAGGTCCTGTTCTTGACGCACCGTCAAAGAACATTCACCAAATGGGGATTTCCTCAGTTGCAGTGTTAGACTCAACCACTTCAACTGGGATTTCATCATAGATATTGGATGATTCTAGCACTGGATGAGCTGCTAAGAAGTCAACTAATGCTTGTCCTTTTACTGCCTTCTGAGGAACGAACATTATGTCGTATGGAGTCAACAGCATTGCCCATGTAGCTAAACGAGAATTAAAAGAACCCGATTTAGTCATGAGTATTCTGAGAGGATTGACTTTAGATATGATACAGATGGTCTATCTAGACACATAGTGACGTATCTTCTAGATAGCAAATACCAGTACGAGATATTCCTTTTCAACAGGGGTGTATCTATGTTCGGCACCAACCATCGTGCGACTGAGGTAATAGATTGCCTGTTCATGACCGCCTTCATTCTTCTGAGCTAATAGTGCACCAAGAGAATGATCCTAGCGCGAACATATAACAAGAAAGGCTTTTCGACTATCGGAGCCACCAACAGTGGGGGGCTTGTGAGATACTTCTTGATGCTGTTAAATGTGCGCTGACATTGTTTAGTCCAGACGAAAGATACTTCTTTCTTTATGAGCTGAGTAAACGGTTGACACCTTCCAGAAAGATTTGAAATGAATCATCTGATGTAGGCTAACCTTCCTTGAAGTCCGCGTAGCTCTTTGAGATTTTTTGGAGGACGCATATCGAGGATATCTTTAACCTTCTATGGGTTAAGACGTATACCCTTTGAAGTGATAACAAAACCAAGAAACTTGCCGCTGGAGCCTCCCAGAAAAGACGTGGTTGGATTCATCTTGAGTTGGTGTGTACGCATCAATTCGAACACCATTTTCAAATCTTGGAGGTGGTTGCCCTTGAAACCACTTTTAACTGCAATATCATCTACATAGCATTCCACTGTTATGCACAAATGATAGCAAAAAATTGTGTTCATAGCTCGCTGGTATGTCGCACCCGTATTTTTCAATCCGAACAACATCATCGTATAGCAGTATACCCCCAACGGTGTTCGAAAACATGTGTATTTCTCATCATCGAGGAACATCTTGATCTGGTTGTAGCATGAGAACCCATCTATGATGGATATTCTCTCGAAGCCACAAGTATTATCGATTATTATGTCTGTGAACGGTAGAGGGAACTCATCTTTTGGGCATGTAGAGTTCAAATTACGGTAATCGATACAGACTCGAACTTTACCGTTCTTTTTTATGACCGGAACAATGTTAGCGACCCAGTCAGGGTGTTGTTCTTCACGAATGAAACCACTTGAAATAAGCTTTTTGACTTCACTTTTGATGGCCTCCATGATATCTGGTCGGAACTGTCGTTGTTGCTGCTTTACTGCCTTAGCTTTAGACGAGATATTTAGGCAGTATATAGCAACTTTAGGGTCTAAGCCTGGCATATCTTCATAGCTCCATGCAAAGACGTCGATATATTCTCTTATAAGTGGTATAAGAGATTGCCGTTCTTCACCAAACAGACTTTTGCTGATAAAGATTGGTTTAGGAGATGATTCATCTCCTAAATTAACTTGGACGACTTCATCTTCAGTAGGTGGTTCACGTTGTTCGAAACGTAACTCCCACCTGGTGTCCATCTTTTGAGTCTATTGTTCGAGCTCAATTGATTGGACATCTACTGTAATTTGGTCAACTGACACCATGTTGACGAATATAGTTGCTTTGAACATGTCTCCAATGCTGGAGTCTGAATCCTAGAGGCAGAAATCAGAAGAATGAGAACAACGATTAACTTCAACGTCTGATCCTTCAGGAGTTGTTGGAGGAGTAACATAACCCAAACCAACACCATTTTGTTGATAATAGTTCTCGGGTTTGCCGAGAGGAACAAAGTGACGTATTGGCAATCGTCGTCCTTTACCGTGGTTTAGTCCATGGTCGCTTTTTATATCATATCCCATGTTCTGTATGATATTCTTGGCCTGCCATCTATATCGATAAAGCTGTATTTTACCTGAATCATAGTCAGCTTCGACGTTATAATTAGGAGTAGTAGAGTCCAGAACGAACTTTCTTTCGCCAATTATAAAACCGAAGATGATTAGTTCTTCACCTTTCTTTCTCGCTGGAACGATGAAGTAGTGGACATCCTCTGGCCAAACTATTTCCCGCAGACGGGGTATCGTGACCGGCATTCAGAGATGTGGTCTTATGCCATGCTCTAAGGCGTATAATGTATCTACGTACTGGTTTACAAACTGGTAGACATCAGAGTAATTCAAAGATAAACCTTTACTCAGAAAATATGCAAGTTTTTCTTCAGGGATAACATCATCGACTGAAGGTATATTATTTTGAGTATTGATATACTCATTAAGGGCGTTATTATCCGGGATAGGAGTCACAGACATGGTCAAGTTCACTACGTTGGGTAACTCAACAGGATTGGGAGGATGGGCTTCAGCAGGTTTCACCCGAGTTGTTTTACGGAGAGTGATGGTTAATGGTACGACAATATCAGGATGCTTCTTTTTGACTCAGATTGTGAGAGGCTTTGAAGTACTTTTGGAGTAGTACATCCTTTGACTCGGATAACCAGGGGACCATCACTAGCGGATGAATTAACTTCAGCTTCATCATCAGCTTCGTTGTCGTCATCCTTGGGAGGATGAGATTGATAGAGTACCGAATCTCTATAGTAGACTTCAATACCCTTGAAGGAACAATCATGTTCTTGTGTATCCACGGACGTCCTAAAAAGATGTTGTAGGACCCATTGGCATCGATTACATAGCAAGCAACCTCTGTCCTGAGATCACCAATCTGGCACTTGAGACGGATCTTGCCCAGAGGTTGACTTCTCCCAGCATTGAAAGCCATGATAGTTGTATTGGTTGCAGACAACTTGTGCAAAGGGATCCCTAGAATTTGGAGTAAACTTCTAGGGATGATGCTGAGGGAGGAACCTGGATCGATATGCATCCGATCCACCTTAATCGCCCCGATATACCCTGTATATTACAGAGGTCTATCTGAGTATTATTTTTGAGCAGCATATCCACTTGTGAAAAGGTGATATTGGAAACCACTTCCATAGTGCTATGGCAAAGAGGACAAGAGACCGGATCTTCAGCAAGAGCTTTGACTTCAGCAAGATAAGAGTCGACATGTAGTAATACCTCACTTGAAGCTTTATGCGTCTCTTTGGAGAGCCGCAGTAGATCGAACAATGACAGTCTGGCAGGTGTATTGGCCAGTTGTGCCAGTATGTCAAAGTTGTAAGGTCGATCCATAACATAGGGAGCTGGTGACTTCAGAGATTTGTCATAAGTCCGTATGTAAGTCTTGACAGATCGTGTCTCACCAGATAGGACTTCATAAATAGGAGAAGACACCTTATAGCATGGCTTGTATTTTTTTCCCTCTTTGCTTTGGAAGACACTACCTCCTGCTTCATTTCTTGCACAAGGTCGGGATGGACCCACATAATCTCATCACGTTCCATCGTGAGTGGCACCAGAGTTGATGTTGAATCACGAGCTGGCGGCAGGTTGACGACTTCCATTATTGCCTTGAGAATTGGGACTATGCCATATGGAACTTCTGTGAAAGGAAAGCCACCAAATTGAAGAGAGATCATGTTAGAAGACACGATCTTGTCTTCAGCTTCGAGGTTGATAACTTGGCTGTCGATGATCTATTGTATCTTTCTCTTCAAGACGATGCACTCCATGGTAGAATGGTGCACGTACTGATGATAGAGACAATACTTGGGGTCGTTGAGTCAGCTTGCCTCCTCAGGACGTCGTGGAGTAGGCAATACTAGTTTATCACCCTTCATCAACGTATTAAAAATGGTAATAACATCATCCTCGTCAAAGGAGAAAGTCTCCTTGGGTCTGTCAGGAGCACTCTGAGAATTGAAAGCTCCTTTGGAAGTGTCAACCTTCAAGACTTCTTTTCCTTTACCCCCACGGATAGGGATAGTTTGGTGGTGCTTGCCTTTGTCTTCAGATTTGGGTGTCTTCAACCCCAGTAGTTACATATTAGAAACATTATTTTCAGCAGCATCAGCGGCCCCGATAAAAGCGAGCCATGTAACATACTTATGTATACCTAGACAGAACTTCACCGTAGAAAGGAAGTTATGCCGACAAGTATCCATAAGCTCTGAGTCTGGTATACCGAAGGGCATCTTCAAGGCTAGTCTCCTGAAGCGTTCGATAAAAACAATAACGGTCTCACTCTTCCTCTGCTTGGTCTCGATGAGGGTGGACATACTAACATGTATGCCAATCTCGTAAAACCTATTGAGGAATATCCTCTCCAAGTCTTTGAAGGAGTTAATGCAACCGTCAGGTAGACTGCAGAACCATTCAAAAGCTACTCCCTGCAAGGTGCTGATAAATAGCTTTGACAAGAATGCATTATCTCTTGGTAAGTGCAACATCTGCGTGTTGAAGTATGTCATGTGTTGGCGAGAATAAGTTATCCCGTCAAACAAATTTAGCATCAATGGCTTGTAGTTAGGAGGACAAGTGGCATTCTCCCATTCAGGGAGATAAGGTTGAGATATTCCATCTTCTAAAGCTCATCTTTGTGTGAGTTGGTATCGAGACGGGCAACAAAAGAATTAATTACATCCTACTGATTGAGCAGATATTGAGAAACGGCTGCTGTAGGTTCTTAAGTGATGTCGGCAAAGGACTATCCCTAGCATTTACGGGATTTAGAGGTGGTGCAACAGAATGGTACTCCCTTGTAGTGAAGGAGGGTTGTTGCTATGAACCGGACTAGTGTGTGCTGAGACGTTCGGTTGATGTGGGAGAACAACCCTAGCAGTTAGGATAACCATGATGCTGGTAAGCATGTAGGGATCTTGACGAACGCCATTTCAAGATTCTCCAGCCGCATGTTGGTTTGATCACTGGCTTCTTCAGGTCTCTCTCCATTCGTCATGTATGCAGATAACATACGAGAATGAATAGAGAAGACAGTACAACTGGTGCTGATGCTGTCTATCTCTGAGTTGAAAAGGCCTTCATCTTCAGGTAGGGGAGGTTGATATTCACCGTCGGACTCGAAGATATCATCGTCATCTGGAAGGCTACCCCCGGCGTAGAGGTCGTCTGCTTCAGATTCTGAGGGAGTACTACCCGAGCTTGAGATTTTGAGGGAACACCACCCCAGCTTGAGAGTCCTCGCCGTCTATAAGGGATCTTGTTCTCGACCGAGTACCCATATTGACTTCTTCAAGTGAAACAGCTCGCTGGCTGTTTGCTGGCAGACTTCTTCTTCTTCTGTTTGTAGAATTAAAAGAAAATGTTGGATTAGTAGTCCACCTTCTTTGATTGGGGCTTCCATAGGGAGGACCCCATGAAGCAATGTTGTATGAAACACATAATGGCTCTTCATCATCAGAATGCTGTAGTCGTCGAAATACGGACTGCGTTGGATGAACTTTTGTTGCTTTGGAGCAGCAACAGTTGATGATAATACTAGTGCACGGACGCTCTTGTAGAGGCACCTCATGTGTCGCAGTGACCTCTCTCGCCTTACGCTTATGATTTATCATGTCGCAAAAATTGGCGGAAGGGAGCTTTGCCTTAGAACCCATTTTGCCCCGCTTTACATATAGGTTTATAAGGAAAATCGGCACATCCGGACCTAGTTCATACGCAGGGGCAACCCCACACCTAAGTTCCGTAATGACCTTGAAGACAGCCTCGTGCTATATGCGTTGGGGCCTGTCTTTTTGCTGTGGGCGCATAGACCCTGGAGCATGCCCTTGGGCGTATGCTTTCAAGAAGTTCTAGCAGCATGCTTGGCCTTCCTAGCTGTGGGCGCATATAATGGATAATCAGAACTTGGGTGCATAGTGGTAGACAGCCTACTGAAGATAGAAGTCTTCTTACCAGAGTTATGCGTCCACACCATCCTTTGGGCGCATGCTTTGGGAAACAGTACTATTTTCCCACAGTTTTGCCTTCTTCGTTTACAAGCTTCGCTGAGTTTGTCCAGAGTGTCGAACACTTCGATTCTTGGCATCGTAGTATTTTCCTTTGCCAAGTCTCGAGGGTTGAACACTCTGTTATTGATTGAACAAGAGAGAAGTCGCTGGGCTAGTCGAGCCCTTAACAGTATATGTGTTGTTTGCATTGGGAGCTTCTGTGGAAGTGCTATGCGCCCACGTGACAGAGTTCCCCTTCGGTTGCACATCTTATACGGCACTGGCAGGATATGCAGCACGAGCCTTCGGAAGCCAAGTCTTGCGAGACTTGTTTTGCTTAATTGATTTTGAGGGCGTAGATCCATCCCTCGAGAGCATCTCTTCGAACGCTTGTTGATCGAACTTCATGATCAACATCTTCTGAGTGCTTCCCATTTTAGCGGTATCGGATTGCTTCACCACCTTCTCGTCAGAGAAAAAGGTAGTCCCCAGCAGAGTCGTCATTTTTGTAGACAGTTACAAAAAAGAGAAGAATCACTGTCTTTTCTTATTAGCACAAGGCACCACAAATCGAGTACACCTGAGAGATCCTGCACTGAGAATTCCCGAGTACAAAAAGAATTCTAGGAAATGGAACGATGGAGATCGAGCAGCAGTTGCTCCTTTACTCCGTTGACACTCCGATTTACAAAAATGGAAGAAAACCTAAGAAAATTGCTAACTCTCAGCTCACTCGCAAGAAAGGCAGCAATTTGGCTCTGAAAATGCTCTCTGTTTTGTTCATTTGAGGAGGCATATGTCCTCTATTTCTAGTCCTTTTGTACTGAAATGACTGTTATGTGCACACAGGTGGAGAATATATTGATCTCCCTGTGGGGGCGTAGTATTGCTTTGGGAGCATAGGATGTAGGCGCATAAGAACTGGATGATCATACGTAGATCGTGGGGTTGACGTGGCCGCATGCTTCGGTGCACGACTACTCGTGGAGACTGGCGTGGCCGCATGCCTCGGCCCATGACTGATCGTGGATGTTGACAGAGTCGTAGAGCTGTTCTGACTTGGGCGCATAGTATAGGAAGACAACCATGCGCCCACCTTTGGACAAATTATGTAGGCGCATAGAATTTACTACATATGGGCATATAGTCACTTCTTTATATGGGCGCATAAATGCTTCTACATCTATCTTTTCGTAGCCTAATCTGAGTTTCCGTATCATTATCTTTGACTTGTAAAAGTTTTCTGGCAAGTCCTTCGCTCCTTTTTGCAGCAACTCTCTAACAAACTGTATTATCCGGTCGTAGCATTCTTACGGTAAGTTAAAATCAGACGACGTTCAACAACCGCATCACCACCGACCGGACAGAACGAGAATCACAACCCGGATATAACGGAGTATCGACATGGTTGAACATATCGTAGAACTCCTTTGCAACAGGATTTGGATCCTCCGGATCAGAACTTGGATCGGCACAAGCCGCATCAAATGCCAATTCACGTGCCAAGTTTTGATGCCGATATTGGAAGTTGTCTCCAAAAGTGGGGTCTCCAACCTCCGTATTGAAGGTAGACTGATATTGCAGAACCAAAGGTTCTCCTTGAGCCATCCACTCGTTGTAGTTCAGTATGAAACCCTTCTTGTAGAGGTGCTCTCTCACAAAATCTACCTATCTGAATGGTACGTTACGACAATTGACACAATGGCACTTTATGAGCCTTTCGTCTATGAAATAAGGTTGGGTACTGGCGTATCTCAGTGTTTGCCATGAATTATAAAAGAACAGAACAATTATATCGGAGGACTGGACTTTTACTTCACAATACAAACTTCGCTCATACAAAGAAAGCCTAGGGACGAAAACCTAGGTACAGCAATCTAAGTACAATTGTTTAGTTTTTCTGGAGGGTGACGGTAGAGGCTCGGGAAAGCGACGGCAGCTCTGCCTTACTCCTTGGATGATCGGATGTAGCCTTGGCTCTGGTGAAGAAATGCACTTAGACGTGCGGGGAGACTCCCTTACGCCTTTGGTTGCTGGATCTCTGGATGTCTCTGTAGTGCTCTCTCTCTCTCTTCTCCTAAATTCTCCAGGGTTTGCAAGGGAATGGCACCTTGCTATTTATAGAAGTGGGGATATGATCATTAGGGTTTATAAATGATTGCCTCCTTGAGAAGTCGACGGTTAAGGATCAATTAATCTGGGCCATTCATTCTGATGGTAGCAAATCTAGGTAATTAATGTGGATTGCATCAAATCTCTGTGGGCAATAAATGTTGATTGCCATAAATATTCGTGATTTGTGATAGCCTGCCACGTGTCCAATTTGCTTGATTTGATTTGATCAGGGCAATTATGACGATCGCAACAAATCTGATTTTGTTAGGATTTGTTAGCACCCATAATTCTAGGAAAGATAAGACTGCCACGTGTCTCAATTGTAACGAAGAGCGCCACGTGTCTCAACTGGACTGTCCTGGCCGAGCCGCATAGGGGGGTCCTCTCAGCCGCATGAAATATACAGCCGCACGTGGATGGGCAGCCGCATGAGGATAGGCAGCCGTACGTAGAGGGACAGCCGCATGAGGATAGGCAGCCGCATACAGAGGGGCAGCCGTATAGGGATAGGCAGCCGCATGCAGAGGGGCAGCCGCATGGGGATAGGCAGCCGCATGCAGATGGACGGCCGCATGATGTGAGCGGCCGCATGGAGTGGCCTCGGGACTTGTTGGATTTTGCCAGCTGTAAGGAGATTTTCTTCTTTTTCCTATGAACAAGCCATCATGTCAGTCATTATTGCGTCTTTATGTCAGAGCTGTCATGTCTGTTATTTGTCAGAGCAGCCGTTAGGGCATTAAATGCATCCGAATGTAGAGAAGAACTGTTGAAGGCCACGTGGCTTCTCTCTGAGCCGCATGGATCTATCCGAGCCGCATGGACCCCTGAGCCGCATGGACCTCTGAGCCGTATGGGGATCCTGAGCCGCATGTGGCTCTGAGCCGCATGGGGATCCTGAGCCGCATGGTAATCCTTCTGTCGGAGCCGCATAGGTCTTTCTTTATTCTTTTCCATGCTTCTACAAGACCCCCTTCAAAGTTTTCAATTTGCAAAATTGAAATACTTTATATAAGAAGCATGGCCATGTAAAAATTCTTCGGGCCGCATAGGATGTTCTGGCCGCACGAATGTCTCAGCCTCATGGCCTCCTCAGCCGTCTGGCCATCTGAGCCGCATAGGCTGTCTGGCCGCATAGGCTCCCCACCACGTCTTCATACCACGTGTGCAAATATTTGCATTGATTTCCTTTGATTTGCTGTCAGATTTAAAGCCACTTTTTTGGGGCAGGATCCCAAGAGTTTAGCCTTAAATAGTCAGATCGCCTTGATAATCGAAGAGTCGGTTCATTGCACATAAATCGATACGTCGGTCTATGGGCTTTCGTCTATAAATAGCTGCGTATTTTTGGAAAGAAGACTTCTTTACTTTCTGCTCTTGCCCTAGCTTTCTTGTCTTCATCTTCCTTTTCTGATCATCAGCAATGGCTCCCAAGTCCTCCAAGGTTGTGGCGAAGGCTACGGCGAGGGGTAAGGGCGCAGCCTCAACGTCGGCTGCGGCACCCGAATCTCACTCCGACGTTCATCCTGCTGTTAAGGGTAAGGATTTAGAAAAGTCAAGTCATAAAATTCGAAACCCTAACAACGGCTCTGTTACATGGGAGTTGTCTTAGTGGGCCTCATGAGCACTTCGTGAACCGGATCGCATAATGACCTGTCGATCAGATCATGAGTCCCTCTGAATCGAGCCCGTATAAGCTCGTCTAAATTGGACCGCCTGAAGCTGTGCTGCATCGAGCCGCATGAGCTCCCCTTTTGGACTGTGCCACATAAGGCTCTGACCATCTTTTGACTTTGTTTTTTTTTTTTATCTTTGATTCTTGTAGCAACCATGCCGAAGGCTGAGATCGAACAAGAATCATCGCTTGTTAAGGAGGAGGTAATACCAGAAACGGAGGAGCAGAAAGGAGAGCTGGCATCCATTGGTGTAAAGGAGGAGCCCCAGTCTGACGGCGGTAGTACTGGGAGTTCTAATCTTCCTATTTCGGATGAGGATCTTACTCAAGTACATCCTTCATATGCAAAATGGTTGAGGGATTGGTATATGCGTCCCCGCAACTAGGATTCGTGGGTTCTCACAAATGTCCGTCTTTGTAGTGATACTTCTGTCTATCTTTAGCTGCAGTTTATGTCTTGCTTCTTTTGGCCATCAATGTAATCTTTTTCCTTCTTGTCTGAATGAAATAATAGAGAACGTTTCTGGCTTGCTCATGATATGTAGTTATGTGAATGTAACTGATTTTGAACAGAATACATTTGCTCTGTTCTTTGCTTGTAGTAGTTACCCCAATGGGAGACTTTTTGTGGACCTATTATCCTTGGCGTACCCTGGTTCTGGGTACGGATAATAAGTTGGGAGAGAACCAACATACTTACTCAGAGGTAATGAGGACATGGCAAGCATGAAGGTTTCTTCGATGGAGCCTTCCTACTCAGAGGTAGTGAGGACGTGGTAGGAGTGGGCTCCATGAAGGGGTAGATAGAACGACTCAGAGGTAATGAGGACATGGAAGTTCTATGTAGAGGGGTGATTTGTTTTTGGCGGAAGTGAAACGACTCAGAGGTAACATCGACGTGGTCGTTTTGGGAATTTGTGGATCCGTTACCCTTTTTGTGCACTGAGAGTGCGGGTAGTGGATCATGAGGGAGGAGCCCTTTTAGAAGAATAAGTTCAGAGGTATGGTCATACATGACTTACTATCTAAAAGAGTGACCGAAATATAAGTTCAGAGGCACCTGCGGGTACATAACTCAGCAATCTGTGATATTTGGAGGAAGAATGTGAGTTCAGCGGTACCGACGGGTACATAACTTAATAATCTAGAATTTGGAGAATGTGAGTTCAGCGGTACCGGCGGGTACTTAACTCAAGAATCTGGAATTTGGTGAATGTGAGTTCAGCGGTACCGGCGGGTACATAACTCAATAATCTGGAATTTGGAGAAAGAATGTGAGTTCAGCGGTACTGGGGGTACATAACTCAGCAATGTGAATATGAGTTCAGCGGTACCGGCGGGTACATAACTCAATAATCTGGAGTTTGGAGAATGTGAGTTCAGCGCTACTGGCGGGTACATAACTCAATAATCTAGGATTTTGCGAACGTGAGTTCAGCGGTACCGGCGGGTATGTGACTCAAGAATCTGGGATTTGGTGAATGTGAGTTCAGCGGTACCGGCGGGTACATAACTCAATAATCTGGAATTTGGAGAATGTGAGTTCAGCGGTACCGGCGGGTACATAACTCAATAATCTAGGATTTTGCGAACGTGAGTTCAGCGGTACCGACGGGTACATGACTCAAGAATCTGGAATTTGGTGAATGTGAGTTCAACGGTACCGGCGGGTACATAACTCAATAATCTAGAATTTAGAGAATGTGAGTTCAGCAGTATCGGCGGGTACATAACTCAATAATTTAGGATTTTGCGAACGTTAGTTCAGCAGTACCGGCGGGTACATGACTCAAGAATCTGGAATTTGGTGAATGTGAGTTCAGCGGTACCGGCGGGTATATAACTCAATAATCTGGAATTTGGAGAATGTGAGTTCAGCGGTACCGACGGGTACATAACTCAATAATCTAGGATTTTGCGAACGTGAGTTCAGCGGTACCGGCGGGTACATGACTCAAGAATCTGGAATTTGGTGAATGTGAGTTCAGCGGTACCGGCGGGTACATAACTCAATAATCTAGAATTTGGAGAATGTGAGTTCAGCGGTACCGGCGGGTATATAACTCAATAATCTGGGACTTGGAGAATGTCGTTTACACATAATATTTCTTCAGGAACTTGCCGTTGACGGGCAACCTGAGCAAGTCTCCATTTTATTTGGCGAGGCGGTAAGCACCGTTGGAGAATACAACCTCAATAATAAATGGCCCTTCCCACTTTGGCTGGAATTTGCCGGTGGTTTTGTGAGTCATAACCATCGACCTCCGAACCGCCAGAACGAGATCGCACACTTGAAATGTTCTGATTTTAACCTTCTTGTTGAAGGCTCCGGAGATACGTGCTTGGTATAGCTTGGTTCGTTGCTGAGCTAAGAGGCGCTTTTCATCTAAGGCCTCCAACTCTTCTAGTCGGCGATGGTAGTTATCGTCCGTCGTCAATTGGTAAGTGAGAGCGACGCGGAGCGAGGGTATTTGAGTCTCCAATGGGAGAACTGTCTCACTTCCGTACACGTGGAAGAATGGTGTGTTTCCAGTGGCTGTTCGGACTGTAGTACGGTACGCCCATAAGCATTCACCAAGCTTCTCGTTCCAGTCGCGTTTGTTGGACGACACGAACTTCTTAAGCAACTTGATGATGGTTTTGTTGAATGCTTCTACCAACCCATTCGCTGCCGGATTGTATTACGTCGAAGCAATATTCTGAATTCGATGTTTGTCGCAGAATCGATAGAAGGCATGGCTTACGAACTGCGGACCATTATCGTGGATGATCCTTCGGGGCAGTCCAAAGCGATAGATGACGTAATGCTTGAGGAAGCTGATCACGTTTGAAGTCTTCACTTCTGCAAACGGAACAGCTTTCGTCCATTTGGAGAAGTAATCCGTGATTGCGAGTATGAAGCGATGTCCTCGGGAAGAAGATGGAGTGATTGGACCAATGATATCCATTCCCCATGCTTCGAATGCCCAGAACGCCACTGTCGGTTGTAGAAATTTGGATGGCTGGTGGATGAAGTCCGCATGGACTTGGCAGGCTTTGCACTTTCTCGCATAGTCTATCGCATCTGCTACTATCATAGGCCAGTAGTAGCCCATTCGGCGAAGACGATCTTGTAATTTTGGGCCAGGCTGATGGGCCCTACAGACATCGTTATGAGCTTCACGTACGGCTTCTTTTGCTTGTGCGTTTGACAGACATCGAAGCAGTAATCCATCGTAGGATCGACGATACAACATTTTTGTCTCTGTATCGTAGAAGAATCTGAGAGAACGTCTTCTGATAGAGGTGGCTTCTTTTGGGTTCTCGGGCAGGATGTCGTAGACTACGAAGTCTATGAATGGTTGTCTCCAGTCTGGTACTTTGTCGATCGTTTGAGCGGAATAACTCGCCACGAATTGAACGTTGTTTTTGGGACAACCAGTTCATGGCCTATCACGTCCACCAAATGATGAATATGGTTCGGCACTGCTACGGAAGCGGTAAGGCATGCTAGGGCATCGACTTCGATATTTTGGAGTCTGGGGACGTGTTCGATGAAGAACCCTTCAAATGACGAGATGATGTTGATCGCTATTTGGTGATAGGGGATCATGTCTTCATGGCAGACTTCGTACGAACCCCGGATCTGATTGACGATTAACTGTGAATCGCCGTATGCTTCAAGATATTCTACCCCCAGCTCTCTTGCAAGTTGGAGGCCAATGACTAGAGCGTTGTACTCGACCACATTATTAGAGCAGGGTTTTGTGAGGGAGTAAGCGCGATTGATCACCAGTCCGGAAGGAGAAATTAGCATCACCCCGACTCCGACGACGATGTTGCCCTTGGGTCCGGTCCTTGAAGCAGCGTCGAAGAACATTCGCCATATATCATCGTAAGAGGTCGCATGCGAGTCGGCGACCTCAACCGGGATTTCTTCATATATTCTGGCCGACTCCGAGCCTGGGTGGGCTGCTAAAAAGTCTGCCAGAGCTTGACCTTTAACAGCCTTTTGCGGGCGAAGATCATATGGTAGGGGGACAGTAATATTACCCATATAGCGAGGCGAGAGCTGAGTGCCCCTGGTTTAGTTATGAGGACCCTGAGGGGGTTGACTCGTGATATCACATATATGGTTTGCCCCGTGACATAGTGTCACGTCTTTTGAATGACGAACACCAGGGCGAGGCATTCCTTCTCCACGGTGGTATATCGGTGCTCTGGCCCGATCATCATTCGGCTGAGGTAATATATAGCTTGCTCATGGCCTGCGTCGTTGTTTTGTGCTAGCAGAGCGTCGAGGGAATGCTCCATTGCTCGTACATAGAGCAGGAATGGTTTTCCAGCAACCGGGGCCACCAGGACTGGAGGGTTCGACAAGTATTCTTTGATGCTGTCGAAGGCACGTTGGCATTCTTCATCCCATACGAATGAGACACCTTTCCTCATGAGGTGGGTGAATGGTTGACATCGCCCGGAGAGGTTAGAAATGAACCTCCTGATGTAAGCTAGCCTCCCTTGAAGGCTTCGGAGTTCACGAAGATTTTTCGGGGGACCCATCTCCATGATTGCCTTTGTCTTCTCAGGGTCTACGTGGATACCCTGGGAGGTAATGATGAAACCCAAGAACTTTCCGCTAGATACACCCAAGAAGGATTTCGTGGGGTTCATTTTCAAATTGTGCGCTCGCATCAGGTCGAATACCGTCCTCAGATCCTGCAGATGATCTTCCTTAGAGCGGCTTTTGACGGCGATGTCGTTAACATAGCATTCCACTATTTTGTGCAAGTGGTCTCTGAAGATGATGCTCGTAGATCTCTGATAGGTGATGCCAGCGTTCTTTAAACCGAAAGGCATGACTGTATAGCAGTATATGCCGATTGGTGTTCGGAATGATGTATGCTTTTCGTCATCGGGAGACATCTTGATTTGGTTGTACCCCGAGAAACGATCTATGAACGACATACGTTCGAAGCCGCAGGTATTGTCAATCATGATGTCAGTAATAGGGAGGGGGAACTCGTCTTTGGGACACGCCTCGTTCAGATTACGGAAGTCGATGCAGATTCGAATCTTTTCATTCTTCTTGAGGACTGGTACTATGTTGGCAACCCAGTCCGGATGTTGTTCCTCACGAATGAAGCCGCTGGCTATCAGTTTGTTGACTTCGGCTTCGATCGTATCCATGATGCGTGGGTGGAAGCATCGTTGTTGTTGTTTGACTGGCTTTGCATTTGGCCGAATGTTGAGCTTGTGAAGAGCGACATCGGGGTTTAATCCTGTCATATCTTCATAGCTCCAGGTGAATACATCAATATATTCTTTGACAAGTTCCAGTAGTAATTCTCGCTCTTCATCAGTCAGATTCTTGCTGACGAAGATGGATTTTGGTGAGGATTCATCACCGAGATCAACTTGTACAACCTCATCCTCGGTGGGAGGCTCTCTTTGTTCGAACCGCTTCTCCTACTGCGCATCTTGTAGTTGTGCCCATGGCTCTAGCTCAAGAAGTTCGGGAATGTTTTCATCTTCTTCATAGGCATCGACAAGTGCCATATTGACGGACCAGACTTGCCTGAACATGTCCCCGATGCTGATGTCCGAATCGGAAGTGGGTGATCCGGTTGAGTGTGATTGCCAGTCGCATTCTTCGTCTGAGCTTTCGGGTGTTGTCACAGGTGTGACATAACCTAGCCCACGTCTGGTCTTGTTATAGTAATCTCGTGGCTTTCCAGCCGGAATCGGCGATTGTAAGGGTAACCGCCTTCCAGTACCGTAGTTCAAGCCTGGTGTAGTTCCCAGATCATATCCTTGTTTTTGCATAAGGTACTTGGATTGGGGACTATACATATAAAGGGGCAATCTTCCGGTGTCGGGTTCGAGCTCAACTTCTTCTATCTTGAAGGGCTGTGGATTATTCTTTCGACCGAAGATGATTGGATGGTCCCCTCCCTCGATTATGTGGTAAGCGTCTTCCACGGGAGTAAGTTGATTTACGGTGTAAACATTTGTCACCTGTGTGTGTAGGTGAGTGCCTATACCGTGTTCCATTGCATACATCGTACAAAGCTTATTAAGCTCGATGTAGTTCAAAGATAGCCCTTTATTGATGAAGTAAGGTATCTTTTCTAACGGGATTACATCATCTGCGGATGGAACATCAGTGTGAGCAGCCACATACTTGGCCAATTCTGGTTCTTCTTCGGTCACCCCCTGTATAAATGAAGACTGAGAGGATGACTTGGACAACTTGATCATCAGAGGTTCTGCTGGTGGAGCAGAACGTGGAGTCATTGGCAAACTAGCGACCCCAATTTGGTACTTGATGCTGGGCGGGGAGTTGTTGGTTCGCTGGAAGCCCCCGACTTTGCATCGGGATGACGATTCTTCTTGGGAAGATATATCGTCATCGGCTTGTCGGAGGGATTGAGCTTCTCCGTTTGTGGCTGGCTGCCTCTAGGCAGTCTGATTGTCAGTGGCTCCGTTGTGGGTCTTGGCGCTTGACCGGACCTTGGCAGCCGGATTATCATTTGTCCCTCTTGTGCCGAGAGGCTGATTGCATCCTTACGCAGAGCGGCCGTAAGGGGTGCGGTCTTACCAGGTTTGCGAGATTAGAGGTGGATCGTCAGAGGTTCTTCTGATCCTGTGGCTGTCTCAGTTCAAGCTTGCGTATCTCCTTCGCCAAGGTTCCTCTTCGACTTTTCGTATAAGCAGGAGTTCGAGTAGTAGGATTCGACCCCTTTGAAGGGATCGATGTCGGCGAATTCTGTCCTCACGAAGCCGTATTTGTCGACATACTTGAAGCACTGGTGCAGCGTGGAAGGCACGATCATGTAATCGTGAATCCAAGGGCGCCCTAGAAGGATATTGTAGGAAGTGTCCGCCTCTATGACGTAACAGGTCACTTCTGACTGAAGATCGCCAATTTGGCACTTCAAGCGAATCTTTCCAATCGGGTAGCTCCTGCCCGAATTGAAACCACTGAGGGCGGTACTTGTTGGCGTCAGGCGATGCATAGGGATACGGAGATGATGTAACAGACCCTTCGGGATGATGCTTATGGAAGAACCAGGATCAATGTGCATCCGATCCACCTTTACGTCACCGATGTATCCAGTGTAGTATAACGAACGATCGTACAGGTTGGTTTTGATTAGCATATCCAGTGGAGTAAAGACAATATTGGGCATCGCTCCTGTGCAAGCGCTGTCTTGGAGATTTACAGGCGGACTCTCTCCCGTGAGGTTGACCTGAGCTAGATATGCGTCGGCATTCTGGAGTGCATCACTCAAAGCCACTCGAACATCTTTAGAAAGTCTCAGGAGCTCGTATAATGACAATTTGGCCGGTGTATTGGCCAATTGTGCCAGGATGTCAAAGTTGTAGGGCCTTTCCAGCCCTTGAGGTGCCTCTTTTCGGAGGGATTTATCAAAGCGAGTCTCCTTCGACCTAGGCTTGTCGGTCGTCGGAGGTTGGGAAGGTCTCGGAGCGTCAGCAGTGGCCGGCTGATGTTCTTCAGCCGAGTTATCTGGCATAGGTTGGGATTGAGCACCAAACCGAGTGACGACAGCTGTGGCTTCTTCGACATCTGCCAAAATTATGCGGCAGGATCTGACCTTTCTACTCTCCTTCTTGCCAATAGAGAGTGGTACGGACTGAGTCATTTTATGTACCAAGTATGGATGGACATACATGATCTTCCCCCGTGACATGGTGAAGGGTACCAGACCAGTAGCCTGATCTCGAGGAGGTAGAAGATTAACAATCTCCATTGTTGCCTGCGGGATGGGTACTACGTCGTCTTGAGTCTCTGTCGGAAGGAAGCTGCCAAACTGTACGGACACCATGTTGGGTGCCACGGTCACCTCTTCGAAATCAATGGCCAGAGCCTTCGAATCGATGAGATGTTGGATGTATCGCTTTAGTTGGTAGCAGTCATGTGTAGCATGGTAGACGTAGCGATGGTAGTGACAGTAGTTTGGGCTCTCCATTTCTGCCGGCCGAGGTTCCCGTCTTGGTGGAGGGAGCTGAATTCTATCTGAGCATGTCCAAGATGGGCTTGATATGGCCGTCTTCGAAGGAGTAAGCCATTTGCGGCCATTGCTGGTCTGCTAGGTTTCTGGACTATGTCGGCCACCATAGCCTACTTGCCCTTGTTGTCCCGATTGTTGGAGGAGTTACCACCATTGTTGTTGTTGGTATTGGGGCGCTTGCCCTTGTCCTCTCCTTTCGAGATGTGCAATCCCAGTTGGCGAGCCTTCTTCAACCTGTCTATGGCGCTAATGGCACTGATGATAAACATTTTCTAGTCTTTAAATTGACTTTCACCCATTCAGAGGCTGATTGTTGGGAGCAGTCTCTTTTGGCAAATTTCAATTAAGGAGGAATCCGGATTACCAGACGGCAACTTTATTGCGGTTTGGCGAAACCGCTCAATGTAGTTCCTTGTCAGCTCCTTCTCCCCTTGAATGACGTCCATGAGGGTGGACATTGTGACGTCCTGTCCTACTTCGTAGAATCTCTCCAAGAACATGCGCTTGAAGCTGGTGAAGGAGTGGATGCAGTTGTCTGGCAGGTTACGGTACCAGTCGAAGGCGACCCCTTCAAAGGCCCCAATGAATAATTATGTAAGGATGGCATCGTCATGGGGCAGTTGATCGGTGGTGACCTCGAAGTAAGTGATGTACCGACTTGCGGAGGTCTTTCCATCGTATGGATTGATATGGAATGGTTTATACTTTGGTGGGAAAGGAACATCTCTCCACGCAGTGGGATACGGTTGTCGTATCCTGAGGTCATGGCAGTTTTCTCGGGCGTGGAACATGGCTCGGAGCTCCTGGACCTCTCTTCTTGCCTCCCTGGCCTCGTCTGCAGCGGTAGGAGCCGACATTTCAGGAGGATTATTGTCCGGGTTTGGTGTCGCTGAGTTCGAGTCCGCATTGACCGCGGGACCCAAGTTTGTTTGGCCAGCCGTCCCTCCTTGTAGAGTAGGAAGGGCTGCTTTGATCTCGTCCACTGATTTGACCAAAGTACGCAGTATGGCCTCCAGAGTATCGATGCATTGGCGATCATTGGGGCCATCTTGTTCGTCATTTGTCATGAATACCGTCCTCACATGAGTAGAAGTGGAAGGGACGGTGGACGAGTACCCTCCGAATCATACTCCTGTACCAAGAAGTCATCGGGGTATGTCGGAATGTTCTCCTTTGGTTCGGACTAAGAAAGAATAGTACCTCCAGCTTCATAGCTTGCTTCATTTTGAGAGTCATGGACGTCCTTGGGGACGTCGGCACCTGCTGTATCTGATGGAAGAGTTGTTTCTCCGGGCTCGTCTCCTTGGAACATCGAATTGTCGTGGATGTTCGGAGGAGTGCTACCCCCAGTTCCAGCGACCCTCCAGTAATGTGGATGATGAATCTCCCACTGTAGCAGATATTGTCTTCGAATGGGTACCTTAGAAAACTCCGGTGGTGGACAACCATTTAGACGATAGTTTTTTAGTCACAGTGGTTGAAATCTTCGGGCTGGAAACGTTTATCTTCTTCCCTCTCCTATCGGCGGGGATTTTCTGAGTAGAGTTGTAAGAGATGACGGGAGGCGCCTCATCCCCTGAGCTCGGCTGTTGTAATTTTTAGAAGACGGACTGCTGGTCTTCTCGTACCGTCGCGTTATTGCAACAGCAGTTGACGATGACTTGGGTGCAGTGACGTTCGTGGGAGGACTCTTTGCACAACGAGGCTTCTTCTCTTTTCTTGCGCTTGTGGAGGATAACCTCACGCAAGTCAGATGGGTCTGGAACGACCATGTTTGCTCCCTAGGTTTTGGGAGACTTTTTGGAACCACTCTGTCCGTATGCCGCCGGAGGCTGGACTCGAGTGGTTCTGTACAACTTCCCGTCAGAGGCCCGCATAACGGTATGTGGAACACTCGGATGGTCAGAGGTCGGGACAGCAGATTGAGCTTGCCAAGCTCGCGCTGCCCTAGACTTCTTCACTCTAGTGCGTGAGGGCACATAGTACGAAGAGTCTAAGTGGTGCTGCAAAGAGTCAGACATATTTTCTCAGGAGCATGAAAGATCAGAACCATAGGAGAGGCAATCGAAGACTGAGGCTGAGCCGCGTGGAGCGGGCAGCATGCGGTTGGAATCAACAGTCTTCGTGCGGCTGGTAATCGTAGCCGCATGGGCTTTCTTCATGCGGCTGGAAGTCTCGGCCGCATAAGTATTGTTCATGCGGCTGGAAATCTTGGCCGCATGGGTATTCTGCATCTGGCTGGCAGTTTCGGCCGCATGAACATCATACATGCGGCTGGCAATCTTGGCCGCATGAGTGTTCAGCCTGCGGCTAGTGCCTTTGTTCGGCTTCTTCCTGGAGTACATAGAATCACTCTTTGCCCCTGTAAGTCCAGCACCGTAGTACTTTCCTCTGCCGGACTTGGGGACAGCAGAGTCTTCTATGGCTTGAAGTGGGGCCGCATGAGAGTTGCCTTCGCCGTCTTGGGGAGTAGAGGGTACTTCGCCCAGAGCTTGGGGAGGAACAAATGATTTTGGCCTCCACTCCCTGCGAGCTTTCTTTGTACGGGTTCGCTTCTGGACCGGGCCAGCGCTCTTGTCGGAGAGCATTTCTTCAAATGCCTGTTGGTCGAAGCGGACGACCATCTTCTGTTGTGTGGAGCCAAATTTGGCTGCATCCGATTATGTCACCAACTTCTCAGCCGTGGAGAAGTTTGTCCCCAGCAGAGTCGCCATCGTGTTTGCCATGAATTATAAAAGAACAGAACAATTATATCGAAGGACTGGACTTTTACTTCACAATACAAACTTTGCTCATACAAAGAAAGCCTAGGGACGAAAATCTAGGTACAGCAATCTAAGTACAATTGTTTAGTTTTTCTGGAGGGTGAAGGTAGAGGCTCGGGAAAGCGACGACAGCTCTGCCTTACTCCTTGGACGATCGGATGCAGCCTTGGCTCTGGTGAAGAAATGCTCTTGGACGTGCGGGGAGACTCCATTGCGCCTTCGGTTGCTGGATCTCTGGATGTCTCCGTAGTGCTCTCTCTCTCTTCTCTGCTCTCCTCTCCTGAATTCTTCAGGGTTTGCAAGGGAATGGCACCTTGCTATTTATAGAAGTGGGGGTGTGATCATTAGGGTTTACAAATGATTGCCTCCTTGAGAAGTCGGCGGTTAAGGATCAATTAATCTGGGCCATTCATTCTGATGGTAGCAAATCTTGGTAATTAATATAGATTGCATCAAATCTCTATGGGCAATAAATGTTGATTGCCATGATATTCGTGATTTGTGATAGCCTGCCACGTGTCCAATTTGCTTGATTTGATTTGATCAGGACAATTATGATGATCGCAACAAATCTGATTTTGTTAGAATTTGTTAGCACCCATAATTCCAGGGAAGATAAGACTGCAACGTGTCTCAATTGTAACAAAGAGCACCACGTGTCTCAACTGGACCGTCCTGGCCGAGCCGCATAGGGGGGGTCCTCTCAGCCGCTGAAACATGCAGCCGCACGTGGATGGGCAGCCGCATGAGGATAGGCAGCCGCACGCAGAGGGGCAGCCTCATGAGGATAGGCAGCCACATGCAGAGGGCAGCCGCACGGGGATAGGCAGCCGCATGCAGATGGGCAGCCGCATGCAGAGGGGTAGCTGCATGGGGATAGGCAGCCGCATGCAGATGGGCGGCCGCATGAAGTGAGCGGCCGCATGGAGTGACCTCGGAACTTGTTGGATTTTGCTAGATGTAAGGAGATTTTCTCCTTTTTCCCATGAACAAGTCATCATGTCAGTCATTATTGCGTCTTTATGTCAGAGCTGTCATGGCTGTTATTTGTCAGAGCAGCCGTCAGGGCATTAAATACAGCCGAATATAGAGAAGAACTGTTGAAGGCCACGTGGCTTCTCTCTGAGCCGCATGGATCTATCCGAGCCGCATGGACCCCTGAGCCGCATGGACCTCTGAGTCGCATGGGGCTCTGAGCCGCATGGGGCTCTGAGCCGCATGGGTCCTGAGCCGCATGGGGCTCTGAGCCGCATGGTGATCCTGAGCCGCATGGGGATCCTTTTGTCGGAGCCGCATAGGTCTTTCTTTATTCTTTTTCATGCTTCTACACTCAGAAATTCCTCAACGCCCGCCTTGAAATCATCCGTCAAACCAATCTTGCTCTCATGTCTCCGATTGTACAATCACCAACGGTCAACTAAATATCGACTCATTGTTCAAAAAAATTCTACACCTCGTACCATATATTGGGTAAATACAAGTAAAATTAATTTAGTACCTAATTGTAACAACCAAGGTTAACTTGTCAGTATCGAAATTGGTATCATACCATTCCTATGAGTATCGATATAGAAGTCGGTAATATCGACCGTTCCTATGAGTATTGATATTGAAATCGGTAATATCGACCATTTTAATGAGTATCGATATCAAAAACGGTATCAGACCATTTCTATGAGTACCAATATTGAAATCGGTAATATTGACCATTCCTATGAGTATTGATATCAAAATTGGTATTAGACCATTCCTATGAGTATCGATATCAAAATAGGTAATATCGAAATCGGTATCATACCATTCCTATGAGTATCGGAAATGAATCTAGAGAAAGAGAGTATGAAGCTTTGCTTCACGTTTGGTTCTATATTTTGCTCTGGTAGAGGAAGCCATGAGATTCTGAGAATGAAGAAAGAAGATGTTTTGAATATGAAGCTCTACTTCACGTTTGGTTCTTATTAGTTTCGGCCGTATCGGATTAGTATCGGCCTATCGGTTTGGTATCAGCCATATCGGATTGGTATTGGCCTTATCGAATTGGTATCGTCCTATCCGATAGGTATCGTCTATATAGGATAGGTATTGGCCGTATCGGATTAGTATTGGCCGTATAGAATTGGTATTGGCTTTATCGGATTAGTATTGGCCGTATCATATCAGAATCGGCTGTATCCTTATATGATTGTATTGACAATCCTATAACACCGTCCTAGAGTTAAATAATATTTTGAATAATAATCGGATATCATAATCCAATATTAACGGATTCAATATCTTAATTTCCAAAAATATTTGTATATCTGATTCCAATTTCATGAATTTCGAATAATTTACGAAAACCCAAAACCCTAGCTATTCCCGTGGATCCAAAACCCTAGCTCCATTGTGTCCGTATCCGTGTCTAAAACCCTAACTAATGTTTACATATGTATCTTCAACCGTTTCCAAAATCCAAAATATAAAAACATTAATAAAAATATGCTAGGATTTATCGAAGATAAATGATGAGGAGGTCACGTAGAAAGGGGGTCTAACCGGAGCACCGAGGAGGGGGGCTTTAGAGGGAGATGGAGAGGAGGGAGTAAGGGTCGAGAAGGGTTGCGGAGAGTGGGGGAACGGGGCTATAGAGGGGAGCATAAAGGGGGCACGGCGAGGGGGACTGGGGCGGAGAGAGGGGGCTGTAGAGGGGGCAAGAAGAGGAAGAGAAGGGTCGTCGTCGACCGTCGAGATCGGAGAGGGGTCGCCGCACCACCGCCGCAGAGAGGTCACCGCAGTCGTCGGGGAGGAGGAAAGTTTAGATAGAAATGAAAACTTTCGTAAAAATTTGAGAATGAGTAACAAAGGGTTACTGCTATACTTTTACTCATGGACAGCGACAGAAGTATCCGTCGCTAAGTAGTCGCTATATAGCTAGCGACGAACTGTTGATAGAATTAGCGACGTAAATTAATATTGTATTTTACAAATGATATTAGTTGCTAAGCGGTCGCTATTCCGTCGCTATTTAGCGACGGATTTACTTCCGTCGGTAGGATCAGTCGCTAAAATACAGTTTTTTTGTAGTGATCTACTCTTAATATAAACTTATACTATTACCCTATATATATATATATATATATATATATATATATATATATATATATATATATATATATATATATATATATATATATATATATATATATAAATATATTTACACACTTTACCCTATTATCTAGGACACTCACCCTAACCATTAATATACTCTTGACACCCCCGACACCCACATGTCTATGCCCTTAAACATACCAACACAGATATATATCTATAGCACCCCACACTGGATTCACATTTGTAGCAGTGCTACACTACTATCGCACCTCAAATCTGACACATGCGTCCTGATACTCCACTGTACTCTAATAACCTATGTACTCACTCACTCACTAGCACTCAACACATCTAACATATAACACCTAGGACCAATGCAATGGCATGCCTGCACACAGGCCTGCAAGAAGAATTCTTCCTCTCACAATCATAACTTTCTAGTGTTAAAACCAAACCACTGGCCATAACACACAAGCAAAGACATGTATCAAAGACAACTGATAGTGAATACAAGAACATATATGACCGGCTTCAACTTCCCCCCTCTCTAACACTTACAACTGATTATAGACACACCCACACAGGACACACACCTACTAGACAACACATACATTCCTACACTAACCTGGCTGTACACATCCAAACTGCCTGTACACCTTTTTGTATACAAAATACAGACACAGGTGAACCCTTAACCTGCATTACATAACAGTAACTAGGTGCTGCTAATTCCCTCTTACACAGCCCACAAATCTGTCCAACTTTCTGTAGTTACTTGCCTTCTCCTACTGCTGAACATCTCCACCAAATCTTGTTGCTAATGTGCCACTGCAGACTAGAACGGAGCTCTCAAGGTGCTGCCGCTAGCAGCTAGTCATGTTGTTGCTGCTGCATTAACTTCTCCAACAGTGTCCTACTTTCACTGCCACTACTACTGCTGTTAATACTATCCTATGCTACTTGTCACGGACTTAGTGTTTTTGCTAGCACTTCGTCCCATGCAGCGCATTATCTTCCTTCTCGAAGGCTCGTACAAACCTTTCCAACCTGACTTAGCTAGATCGCTAAGGAAATTAAGAAGAGTAGAGCAAGAGAGAGACTTGTAACTATTCTTTATTAACTTGGAAAATGCTAACAAGTTTTGGTGGTGAAGAACAAATGAGGCATGCCCCTTATTTATAGTGCTCATAGAGCTTTAAATGGAAACTTCTGGAAATGAATATTTCAGGGATTATTCTCCTACTAAATAAGGATAAAGGAAGCTTCTAGTCCTCCTAGAAAGGTCATGGGCCATCCAGAAGGATCTTGGGCCATCTAGAACGATCTTGGGCCGTCTAAAGAAATCTACCATCTTCTAGAGAGTTCCGCCATCTTCTAGAATATTATGGAAGCTTCCCGCATAACCTTAGTCCGTTAAAAAGGTTATGCAACTTGGCCTCGGGCGGGGTACAACTTTTCAGACATTATATTCTCTCCCACCTAAGGCGTTGACGTCCTCGTCAATCATGCTCACAAAGAAACGCCTGGACCTCGGCCTCGAAATGATTGTAGAAGCATAAAAAAGAATAATAATTCATATGCGGGCTAGACTCAACATGCGGCTCAAAAGCTCGAAGAATCTTATACGGCTCGGAAAGACCCAGAGAGCCGCATGCGGCTCAGGGACTTTATGCAGTTCAGGAAGAGCCATATGGCCTCATGCGGCTAAAAATAGGCCGATGACAGCTGGCCATAATTACTTCCTATAGCTGGCCATTTAATGCTCTGACATAAAGTGACAGCTCTGACGGCTCTGACATAATGAGGAGACGCATCAGACTCCTCAAAAGACGAGAATATCTCTGAGACAGCCGGTACAGTCCACAAAGTCCAAAGAAGCCCTCTATGCGGACCGTCCAGTCCACCTTTATGCGGTTCAGTTGGGGGTTCACCCTTATGCGGCTGCTGTCCTCATGCGGCTGCTACCCTCATGCGGCTGCCACCTTCATGCGGCTCGGATTGTGGGGGCCACCCTTATGCGGTTCAGTCGGAGGCCACCCCCATGCGGCTGCCATTCTCATGCGGCTCGAATTGTGGGGGCCACCCCTATGCGGTTTAGTTGGGGTTCACTCTTATGGGGCTGTCACTCTCATGCGGCTGCCACCTTCATGCGGCTCGGTAGTCGGGGCCATACTCATGCGGCTCTGCCAGGATGCCCCGTCTATGCGGCTCACAGCATGATGGCAGTTGGAACACGTGGCAGAAGATCGACTAAGACTTATTCACCCGCGTTCATACGGCTCTCAGCATAATGGCGGTTGGGACACGTGGCAGAAGATTGACCAAAACTTATCCACTTAGATTTGCTGCTATCAACAAATCATCAGAATGCAGATTTATTGCAATCAACATAACTGCCCGGATCAATTTCCAACAAATAATACAAATTTATTGCAATCAACATAATAGCCCAGATTTATCAAGGCTAATCTGAACCAATCCCTAACTGCCCACTTTTCAAGGAGTAATTACTACACACCGTACTTATCACAAAGTCCTATAAATAGCAAGGTGCCATTCCCTTGCAAAAGACATGACAGAGAGCGGCGGAGACACAGAGAGAGGCATAGAGCAAAGAGCACCCAGCAAGTGCATTTCTTCATCAGAGCCGAGGCGACGTCCGATCGTCCAAGGAGTAAGGCAGAGTTGATAGCACTCTTTCGAGCCTCTACCGTCACCCTCCAGAAAAAACAAAACAATTGTACTTTAGATTGCTTTCCTAGGTTTTGTTCCTAGGCTCTCTTCTGTACAAGCGAGTTTGTAGTTGTGAAGTAAAAGTCCAGTCCTTCCATAAAACTGTTCTGTTCTTTTATAATCAATGGCAAACACGATGACGACTCTGCTGGGGACTAACTTCTCTATGGCTGAGAAGTTGATGACGTAATCGGACGCCGTCAAGCTCGGCTCCACGCAACAGATGCTGGTCGTCCGTTTCGACCAGCAGGCGTTTGAAGAAATGCTCTCTAACGGGAGCGCTAGCCCGGTCCAGAAGCGAGCCCGCACGAAGAAGGCCCGCAGGGAGTGGAGGCCCAAATCATTTGCTCCTTCCCAAGCTCTGGAAGAAATGCTCTCTGCTGCCCAAGACGGCGGAGAAGACTCTCATGCGGCCCCACTTCAGACCGTAGAGGACTCTGCTGTCCCCAAGTCCAGCAGAGGAAAATACTATGATGCTGGACTTGCAGGTGCAAGGAGGGACTCTATGCGGTCTAAGAAGCAGCCACATAAGGGCGCCTGCCGTATAGAGAAGGCTCATGCGGCCACAAAAGCCAGCCGCATGGAGAAGGCTCATGCGACCACAAAAGCCAGCCGCATGGAGAAGGCTCATGCGGCCACAACTGCCAGCCGCATGAAGGAGACCCATGCGGCCATAACTTCTAGCCGCATGCAAACTGTTCCCAGCCGCATGAAGAACACTTATGTGGCTGCCAAACTCAGCCGCAAGCCATCCACCCTGCACTGCTCAGGGTCAGTCTTTGACCGCCTCTCATGCGGTCCTGACCCCAGAGGCTCTCAGCAGGATATGCCAGACTCTGTGATGCACAACTTGGACTCTTTCTACTATGCACTCTCAGGTGCTAGAGGGAAGAAGTCTAGGACAGCGCGAGCTCGTCGAGCTCAGTCAACTATCCCAACTTCTGACCATCAGGGCATCCCGCTGACTATTACGCGGGCCCCTGATGGAAAGTTGTATAAAACTATCCGTATCCAAGCCCCGGTGGTCAACGGACGAGATAGTTATCATGAATCTCCCAACAACGATCAGGGGCAGGTACTCTTATTAGCCCCACATCAGGGAGCGGACGGGATGCCAACACACTCGTATGCTCGAAACTCTCGAGCCAACAAAACGAGTAACTTGCGTGATGTGATTCTTCACAAGCACAAGGAAAGAGAAGATAGCTTGGTGTGCAGAGAGTCCTTTTATGGACATCACTGCACTCAAGTCATCGTGAACTGCTGCTGCAGCAAGGCGGCAGCCCAAGAGGACCGGCAGTCCGTCTTCCAACAACTGCAACATCCAGGACCGGTCCTACCACCAAGCGGAGGAGACGAAGCGCTTCATGTCACCTCCTGCAATTCTTCTTAGAAGGTCCCTACTAGCAAAGTAGGAAAGAAAATGAATGTGGCCAGCCCAAAGATTTTAACCGGCACGGCCAAGAAGCTCTCATCCAAGCGGTTGTCTACAACCACCATGTGAGGAGTTTATCAAGGCACCCGTTCAAAGACGAAATCTTCAACACTTGGAGATTCGTCATCCCCATCCCTGGGGGTAGCTGAAACTGGGGGTAGCACCCATCCGAATGTCCACGACAATTCGACGTTCCAAGAAGATGCACCGGAGGAAGCAATTCCCTCCACAAATGCAGTAGACCCAGACAACCCCGGGGACGTCCACGGGTCCCAAGATGAGGCAACCTCCTATGCAGGGGGTAGCACTTCCTCTGAGTCCGAACCAGAGGAGAACATTTCTACATACCCCAATGATTTCTCGGTACAAGGGTATGATTCAGAAGGCACGTCCTCCACCGTTCCTTCCATCTCTCCTCATGTGAGGACGGTATTCACGATGAACAACGACCAAGATGGTCCCAGTGATCGCCAACGCAACGACACCCTGGAGGCCATACTTTATACCTTGGTCAAATCCGTGGACGAGTTCAAAGTGGCCCTACCAACTCTACAAGAAAGGACGGCTGGCCAGACAAGCTTGGGTCCCGCGGCCAATGCGGACTCGAACTCAACCCCGGGCGACAACCCTCCTACAATATCGGCTCCCACCGCTGCAGACGAGACCAGGGAGGCAAGACGAAAGGTCTAGAAGCTCCGAGCCATGTTCCACGCCCGAGAAACCTGCCAGGACCTCAGGATACGACAACCGTATCCTGCTACATGGAGAGATGTTCCCTTCCCACAAAGATATAAACCATTCAATATCAATCCATATAATGGAAAGACATCTGCAAGCAGGTACATCATCTACTTTGAAGTCACAACTGACCATCTGCCTCATGACGACGCCATCCTTACGCGGTCGTTCATTGGAGCATTGGAAGGGGTCGCCTTCGACTGGTACCGTAACTTGCCAGACAACTATATCCATTCTTTCGCTGGCTTCAAAAATATGTTCCTTGAAAGGTTCTATGAGGTAGGACAAGATGTGACAATGTCCACCCTCATGGACGTTGTTCAAGGTGAGAATGAGCTAACAAGGAACTACCTTGATCGGTTTTGCCAAACCGTGATAAAATTTCCCTCTGGCAATCCAGATTCTTCCTTGATTGAAATCTGCCAAAAGAGGCTGCTTCCCACAATCAGCCTCTTGATGGGCGAAAGTCAGTTTAAGGACTGGAAGACTTTCATCATCAGCGCTACTAGCGCAGAAGACAAGTTAAAGAAAGCTCGCCAACTGGGATTGCACATCACGGAGGGAAACGACAAGGGCCGACGCCCTAATGCCAACAACAACAATGGTGGTAACCCCTCCAACAATCGAGACAACAAGGGCAAACAGGCTATGGTAGCCGATACAGCCCCGAAGCCCGAACCGAAGCCGACAGAGAAGCAGTGGCCGCAGATGACTTACTCCTTCGAAGACAGCTATGTCAAGCCCATCCTTGACATGCTCATACAAGAAGACATGATTTAGCTCCCTCCACCGAGACGTGAGCCTCGGCCTGCAGAGATAGAAAGCCCAAAGTATTGCCACTACTATCGCTATGTCCTCCATGCTACTCAAGACTGCTACCAATTGTAGCTGTACATCCAGCACCTGATCGACTCTAAGGCTCTGGCCATTGACTTCGAGGAGGTAACTGTAGCGGCCAACATGGTGTCTGTCCAATTCGGCAACTTCCCTCCGACGAAGACTCAAGATGGAGTGGTACTCGTCCCCCGGGCGAAGATGGAGGTCGCTAATCTTCCACTTCCCCGAGACCAGGCTGCTGGGCTGGTATCCCTCACCACATCGTGAGGGGAGGTCATGTGGGTCCACCAGGACTTAGTATCTGAAGTAACCCAGCCAACATCACCCTCTACTGGCAAGAAAAAGGGTAGGAAAGTCAAGTCCTGTCGTACAATCTCAGCCGACGTCGAAGAAACGACAGCTGTGGTTACCCGATCCGGTGCACAAACTCAACCCCCACTGGGTAACTCGGCTGAAGATCATCAACCGGCTGCTGCTGATGCTCCTGGGCCCTCTCAGCCTCCGATGATCGATAAGCCTAGGCCGAAGGAGACCCGCTTCGACAAACTGCTGCTCCGAAAAGATACGCCTTAGGGACTGGAGAGGCCTTACAACTTTGACATCTTGGCACAATTGGCGAACACACCGGCCAAATTGTCGTTGTAAGAGCTCTTAAGGCTCTCCAAAGATGTTCGCGTCGTACTGAGTGTCGCACTTTAGAATGCTGACACCTATCTGGCTCAAGTTAAGCTCACAGGAGAAATCTCCACAGAGGATCCTCAGGATAGTGCTTTTACTGGAGCAATGCCTAACATTGTCTTTACTCCGCAGGACATGCTCATTAAGACCAACCTGCACGATCGCCCGCTATATTATACTGGATACGTCGACGACGTAAAGGTGGATCGAATGCACATAGATCCCAGTTCTTCCATAAGCATCATCCCGAAGAGCCTGCTTCACTTCCTGGGTATCCCTATGCATCGCCTGACACCTATAAGCATCGCCATCAGTGGTTTCAATTCAGGCAGAAGCTATCCGGTCGGAAAGATTCGCTTGAAGTACCAAATCGTTGACCTTCAGTCAGAAGTAACCTGCTATGTCATAGAAGCGGACACTTCCTACGATATTCTTCTGGGGCATCCTTGGATACACGACTACATGATCATACCTTCCACGTTGCACCAGTACTTCAAGTACGTCGACAAATATGGCTTTGTAAGAACCGAATTTACCGATATTGATCCTTTCAGAGGGCTTGAATCCTACTACTCGGACTTCTGCTTGTACGAGAAGTCGAAGAGGCACCTTGTAGAAGAAAATATGCAAGCTCAAACTGAGGCGGCAATGAGATCAGAAGAACCTCTGACGCTACACCTCCAAGCCCGCAAACCGGGCAGAACTGCACCCCTTACAGCCACTTTGCGTAAGGATACAATCAGTCTCTCTGCACAGGAGGAGCAAATGACCATCCGACTCCCAAGGTCTGGCCAAGCGCCAAGACCCACTGTGAAGCCAATGACAATCAGACTGTCAAGAGCTGGTCAACGACAATCTGAAGAGACAAACTCTCCGAATAAGCCCATGGTCATTCGTCTTCCAAGGACAAGGCGTCAGCCCAACACTGAGCCGTGGACTGTTAGTGGGCTACCAATCCCACGTCCTGCCCCACCAGCGGGACCCTTGGTGATCAAGCTCCCCAGATTGTCTCCCCAAGCTTCAATAACGCAGGGGGTTGCTGAACTGGAGCTCGGAACAAACCAACAATTCAGCACCAAGCCGGGGACCGCTAGCGCACCGACGACTCCACGTCCTGCCCCATCAACGGAACCCTTGATGATCAGGCTGCCCAGATCATCCTCCCGATCTTCACTGATACAGGGGGTATCTGAAGAGGAGAAAGAGCTGGCCAAGTATATGGCCGCATGCACTGATGTTCCTTCCACTGATGATGTAATTCCTCCTAAAAAGATACCTTACTTCATCAATAAAGGGTTATCTTTGAACTACCTCGAGCTTGATAAGCTTCGTGTAATGTATGCGATGGAACACGGTATAGGCACTAACTTACACACACAAGTAACCAATGTCTATACCACGAACCAACTTACTCCCGTGGAAGGCGCCTGCTTCATAATCGAAAGAGAGGATCATCCAATCATCTTTGGCCGGAAGAACGATCCACAGCCCTTCAGGCTAAAAGAAGTTGGTCTGGAATCCGACACTGGAAGACTGCCCCTTTATCTATATAGCTCTCGATGCAAGTACCTCATACAAAAACAGGGGTATGATATGGAAGCTACACCAGGCCTGAACTACGGCACCGGCCGACGATTACCTTTACAATTGCCAGTCCCGGCTGGAAAGCCACGGGATTACTACAGCAAGACCAGACATGGGCTAGGCTATATTACTCCTGTGACAACCCCCGAAAGCTCAGATGAGGAATGCGAATGGCACTCTTATTCGTCCGGTTCACCCACTTCTGATTCGGATGTTAACATTGGGGACATGCTCAAGCAGACTTGGACTATCAATATGGCATTCGCCGACACCTACGAAAAAGAAGAAGACATTCCTAAACTTCTTGAGTTAGAGCCGTGGGCCCAACAGCTAAACGCACAATGGAAGAAGCGGTTCGAACAAAGAGAGCCTTCCACCGAAGATGAGGTCAAGCAAGTTGACCTCGGCGATGAGTCCTCTCCAAAACCAATCTTCGTTAGCAAAAGTCTGACAGACGAAGAGCGAGAATCGTTGCTGCAACTCATCAGAGAATATATCGACGTGTTCGCCTGGAGCTATGAAGACATGCCAGGGCTAAACCCTGAGGTTGCACTTCACAAACTCAATATTCGTCCGAACGCAAACCCGGTCAAGCAGCAGCAACGACGGTTCCGCCCAGACATCATAAACTCTATCGAAGCCGAGGTCAACAAACTGATAGCCAGCGACTTCATTCGCAAGGAACAACATCCAGACTGGGTAGCCAACATAGTACCAGTCCTCAAGAAGAATAGGAAGATCCCAATCTGCTTCGACTTCCGAAATCTGAACGAGACGTGTCCTAAAGATGAGTTTCCCCTCCCTATTACAGATATAATGATTGACAATACCTGCGGCTTCGAGCGCATGTCATTCATGGATGGCTTCTCAGGGTACAATCAAATCAAGATGTTCCCTGACGACGAAAAGCATACGTTATTCCGAACACCGATTGGCACATACTGCTACACAGTCATACCTTTTGGTTTAAAGAATGCTGGCGCCACCTATCAAGAAGCCATATGCGTCATCTTTAGAGATCACTTACGCAAGACAGTGGAGTGTTATGTCGACGACATCGCCGTCAAGAGCCGCTCTAAAGAAGATCATCTGCATGATCTGAAGAAAGTGTTAGACCTGATGCGGGCACACAATTTGAAGATAAATCCCACGAAATCCTTCTTGGGCGTATCCAGTAGGAAGTTCTTGGGTTTTATCGTTACCTTCCAGGGTATCCATGTCGACCCTGAGAAAACGAAGGCAATCATGGAGATGGGTCCCCCAAGAAACCTCCGTAAACTCAGAGGCCTTCAAGGAAGGCTAGCTTACATCAGGAGGTTTATCTCTAACCTCTCCGGACGATGTCAGCCCTTTACGCACCTCATGAAGAAAGGCATCTCCTTCGTATGGGATGAAGAGTGCTAGTACGCCTTCGACAATATCAAAGAATACCTGTCGAACCCTCCAGTCCTGGTGGCCCCGGTTGTTGGAAAGCCATTCCTGCTCTATGTGCGAGCTATGAAGCATTCTTTCGGTGCTCTACTTGCACAAAACAATGATGCAGGCCATGAACAAGCCATCTACTACCTCAGCCGAATGATGATAGGGCCTGAGCATCGATACACTGCCGTGGAAAAGGAGTGCCTCGCTCTAGTGTTCGCCATTCAGAAGACGCGACACTACGTCACGGGACAAACCATACATGTGATATCACGAGTCAACCCTCTCAGGGTCCTCATGACCAAACCTGGGGCACTCAGCTCTCGCCTCGCTACTTGGGCAATATTATTGTCTCCCTACCATATGATCTTCGTCCCGCAGAAGGCTGTTAAAGGTCAAGCTCTGGTAGACTATTTAGAAGCCCATCCAGGTTTGGAGTCAACCAGAATATACGAAGAGATCCAGACGAGGTCGCCAATTCATATATGGTCTCCCATGATGCCCTTTGGCGAATGTTCTTCGATGGTCCCTCAAGAACTGGGCCCAAAGGCAATATCGTAGTCGGAGTCGGAGTGGTGCTGATCTCTCCTTCCTGGTTGGTGATCAATCGGGCGTACTTCCTTACAGAACCTTATTCAAACAACGTGGAAGAGTACAACGCTCTAGTTATCGGCCTCCGACTTACAAAAGAACTGGGGGTAGAGCACCTCGAAGCATATGGCGATTCACAGCTAATCGTTAACCAGATCCGGGGTTCATACGAAGTTCGTCATGAAGACATGATCCCCTATCACCAAATAGCGATTGACATCATCTCATCCTTGGAAGGGTTCTTCATAGAACACGTTCGCAGGCTCCAGAACATTGAAGCCGATGCCCTAGCAGGCCTTGCCGCTTTCGAATCATGCTCACCACTTGGTTGACGTAATAGGCCGTGAATTGGTCTGTCCCAAGAACAATGTTCAATATGTTGAGAGTTACTCCGCTCTGACAGTCGATGAAACACCAGACTGGAGACAGCCATTCATTGACTTCGTAGTCTACGGCATCTTGCCGAAGAATCCAAAAGAAGCCACTTCCATCAGAAGGCTTCCCTCAGATTCTTCTATGATACGGAGACAAAAATGCTGTATCGACGATTATACGATGGATTACTGCTTCGATGTCTGTCAAATATAGAAGCCAAAGAAGCCATGCGTGAAGCTCACAATGGCGTCTGTGGAGCCCATCAGCCTGGCCCGAAATTACAAGTCCGTCTTCGTCGAATGGGCTACTACTGGACATCATCGGTCCGATCACTCCACCTTCGTCCAGAGGACACCGTTTTATACTCGCAATCACAAATTACTTCTCCAAATAGGCAAAATCTGTTCCGCTCGTAGAAGTGAAGACATCAAACTTAATCAGCTTCTTTAAGCATCACGTCATCTATCGCTTCAGACTGCCCCGAAGGATCATCCATGATAATGGTCCGCAGTTCGCAAGCCACGCCTTCTATCGATTCTGCGACAAATACCGAATCCAGAATATTGCTTCAATGCCGTACAATTGGGCATCGAATGGGTTGGCAGAAGCATTTAACAAAACTATAATCAAGCTGCTCAAGAAGTTCGTATCTTCCAACAAATGCGACTGCAATAAAAAGCTTGGCGAATGCTTTTGGGCGTACCGTACTACAGTCCGGAAGGCCACCGGGAATACACTATTCTCTCTGGTATACGGGAGTGAGGCAGTTCTCCCACTGGAGACTCAAATTCCCTCACTCTGCATCGTCCTCACCTATTGATTGACGACGGATGATAATTACCGTCGTCGGCTACAAGAGTTGGAGGCCTTAGATGAGAAGCGTCTGCTAGCTCAACAACGAATCGAGCTGTATCAAGCCCGCATCTCCGGAACCTTCAACAAGAAGGTTAAACTCAGAACATTCCAAGTGGGTGATCTCGTTCTGGCAGTTCGGAGGCTGATGGTTATGACTCACAAAACTGCCGACAAATTCCAGCCAAAGTGGGAAGGCCCATTTGTCATCGAGGCTGTATTCTCCAATGGTGCTTACCGCCTCGTAAAGCAAAATGGAGACTTGCTCATGTTTCCGTCAATGGCAAGTTCCTGAAGAAGTATTATGTCTAAACGAAATCCTCCAAATCTACCGGACTGTTAAGTTATGTGCCCTTAGGTACCGCTGAACTTACACTCCGGCCACTCTAAATGAATCCATATCGTATCTTCTGGGTAGTAAGTCATGTATGATCATACCTCTGAACTTCCTTCCTAAAAAGAACACCTTTCTCACGATCTACTACCCGAACTTTCAGTGCATAAAAAGGGTAACAGATCTACAAAATTCCCGAAACAACCACGTCGATGTCACCTCTGAGTTGTTTCGCTTCCGCCAAAAAAATAAATCACCCCCTCACGTAGAACTTCTACGTCCATATTACCTCTGAGTTGTTCTATGTATCCTTCATGGAGTCCACTCCTGCCACGTCCTCATTACCTCTGAGTAGGAAGGCCCCATTGAAGAAACCCTCATATTTACCACGTCTTCATTACCTCTGAGTAAGTATATTGGTTTTCTCTCGACTTATTATCCGTACCCAAGACCGGAGTACGCCAAGGATAATAGGCCCACAAATGTCCTCTGTTGACCAAAAATGTCCACAGTTGACCACAAGTGTCCTCTGCTGACCACAAATATTGTACTAAGTTTTCTAGTACATGCGCCTCATTTTTCATCATGCCTCGGGAGCCCAGCTGCTCCATGGCATTCTTTCTCCCGATACCAGGAACTTCCATGGCCACCTTACTGTAGAATTGTTCTAAGTATCCCTATCAAACTTGTTATCCGTACCTAAAACTAAGGTATGCCAAGGGTAACTGGTCCACAAATAGTCCCCCAATGGGGCAAATACCATAACACCATAAATGCAACAAGCAATACAAATGAAGGGTAAAATAAAACATGCTCTTTATTTGAAAGTCAAAGGTATTACATGTTCTGGGACCACGTCCCTCTCAAAAAGGAAATAACATAAATAAAGAAAAGGCCGACTATGGTTCGGCGACACATAATTCTCTGAGATGGTCCCTCAGCAAGGCAGTCGATCGCTCAAACCGCTGCTTTGCCTGGCGCTCGGCCTCCTGATTCAGCCGCTCCGCATCCTCCAGATGCGCATGAGCCCACCAACCATCTTCAAGCCTCTCCAGAGCACGCTCCAAGCCAGCAGAAGCTCGAGTGACCTTGTCGGCTTCCTGAACAATCAGCTCCTTATCCGCGTGGACGGCCTCGAGCTCAGATTCCAAGAAAGTCAGTTTTCTCTGAAGTTCGAGGATCTGCACTCTCGTATCAATTACCCTACGGGAGGCGGCCGCTTCCCGAGCCATGCAATCCTCTCCCCTGCGGCTGAACTGATCATACCGCAGAGATAGGTGGTGGAGGTCCCCCATTATAATCGGCTTGGCCGTATCCCGATCAACCCTTACCTTTTCCATAGTAGTTATGAGGAAGGCACGCTCTTGATCTATTGCTGCAGACATATCAACTTGTCGCAGCACTTGAAACTGGGCCACAAGCTGATCAGACTCCAGCAATTTGGGTTCCAGAAGCTCAACTATCCCTGCCCCACCAGGGAGGGTTCTAAGGATTTCAATTTGGCCACGGGCGCATTGACGGGCCAAGGCGAAAGATGTCCCCTTCTCTACGGCAGCCTCAACGTCTCGCCTCAGGTGACGGTAGAAACTGTCAACCACATCCTTTGACGCTTCATCCAAAAATTCCGTAGAAGACGAGGTCAAAGGAAGAGTAGCTGGAAGTGTCGTAGAAGATGCACCGGTACTTGATGTCCCTGCCACAAGGGAAACAAGTTCCGAGCGAAAAGACACTTGAAGAGCGGCTAATTCCTCCTCCGCAGCCCGAAAGGTCTGGAGACTCGGCAGGGCGGAAAGGTCGACCCCCGGAGCCACATGAACAGAGGAGAGGGCGGGGACCATTGCTTCCCGCCCCGGCCGTTTTGCCGTCTGCTCTCCCGAACTTGATTCAGCGGGAGGTCCCTCAATGTAAGATGGAGGAGGAGGAGACACACTCTCTCTGGCGAACTCTACCCTGATAATGTCCGTCGTGGGCAGTGAAGGAGCAGGACCTGTATGTCCAGAGCGACCATCAATCAGCTTAACCCGAAGGATGTGGTGATAGAGCAGATGAACCTCCTCACTAGTCAAGACTTGGCTTATCTTACCAGGGGGAGTTGTTGAAGCTGAGGTTCGCTCATAGCCGCCGTAGCCTCTTCACCAGCGACATCCGAGCCGAATTCAACGGGTTCTTCTGCCCCAGCTGCCCCAGAAGGAGATACAACTGGATCAACGTCACCCGGCTGAGGTTCAGCAGTATCGGGGATAGGTTCAACAGATTCCACGTCGTCCTGGGTTGGGACGTCAACAACTGAAGGAACCTCAGCCGCCGTCGAGAGAATCCCGACAAAAATAATCTCGACACACATGTTACTAATCAAAGTGGTCAGGGCCGGATCGACCTCAGAGACAGGGGTCGGTTCTCGAGAGTCCGATTCTTCTAACGCCTACAAAGAAAAGAAAATGATTAGGTCATATTTCAAAAGAAGGGCTAAAAAAAAATGGTTGTAGTTCAATTCACCTCCGAAACTGCGTTTATATCCTCATCTCTCTCCTTAATGAGCAGCCGGCGAGGCTTAACCGTAGCCCGTTTCACGGAGTACGTTATGCTGCCAGCAGCAGACTCACCCTGCTTCGCTTGCAGGAAGGACTCGGCGCAACAGGCGGCTGATCCGCCACCACCTCATCTGCAGGAGGGAGAGAGTTATCGGGATAATGCTCGTCATCCTCTTCGTCTGCGTTGGCAGACTCTGAGTCCGACACAGCGACCGTGTTCTTTCTCTTCTTTCTTGCCTTGGACCCCTGGGACTTCTCCACCAAGCTAGTACCAACAATGAAGCTGGTACTCGGGTCAAAGCCAACAGGAGGCTTGCTCACCGTGACATGGTATAGAGTCGCCAAATACAAGATCTTCCCCGGCACCTTAGCATCAGGAACCAAGAAGCTGGTACGAGTGTGAACCGTATCATAATAATGCCAAGCCCTGATGCCGTCGAGGATGCTACCTTCAAAACCCAAGCAAGTACTGGGACTGTCCAAGAGTAGCTGACTATACCCAAACTATCGGGAGAAGCTACTGGGCAAGTAAGGTTCCAAGTAGACAGTGTTGTGGTTGCGGTATACTAGGTGCGCAGGACGGATGTTATGCAACCAAAGGAGCATCTTCTCAGGCAAGAGGAGAGGAGGTCTGGTACCATCAATATGTACGCCCCTCACTTCTTCATCGGTAAAACGAGGAACAGACACAAAAAAGTTGTATCCATCCACCTCGCCAGCGCCCTCCGACAGGCTGGCATAGTACTGCACTCCCAGGGCTGATGGTGATATTGGAAAATGAAAGCATCATCAGCCGTTACGCCGTCTTCTGCACCATGCCTCATCAAAGACCGGTAGTGCATCGTCAACCACCCCATCAGATAATGATAGGGCAGTTCAATGCGTTCAAAGTCCTTCGCGGTGTCACGGGCGATGACCTTGGACGAGAAGGCACGGAGGCCACGGTGTATGCTGCACACCATGGCCTGGAGAAGAGCTAGTCTGGCCCCAAAGACCAGCTTTACAGCAGGGCAGATAAAGTTACGGCTGATCCTCTCAATAGAACCAGCCCCTCCCGGGACCACGCAGTTCCGCAGCCATACCATCAGGAACCCTGCCAGGGGTGCCTTCTCTGACAGCTGCTGAGTACCCTAATAAAAATAACTGAAAGAGTCAGTTTGACTCCCAAACCTGTCGCCCATGGCCCTCGATCTCTTGGCACTCAACACCATGTCCTGTACTCCCTCCTGGGTTTGAGGATTTCGAGGAGAAACCCGGCCTGAGGTCCCTAGCGTAAAAAGGTGTGTGAGCTATGTCCAGGTGTGAGGAAGGTTCCCTTCCGAGCTACCGTCCTTCTTGATGGACGTCTAGTGGCAGGTGCTGTGATGGCATAGTAGTTCTCGGTATACGACAACAAAGCCCGGGAACCGTCGATCCAAATCTTCGAACTCTTCGTTCGTCGGGGTATACACTTCAAAAACTTCTTCCCTCCAGGGCAGCTTGAAAACTGCATGCATCTCGTGGAGAGCGAGTCCCATCTCCCCTCCAGGCATGAAGAAGGTTCCCGTCCACCAGTTGTACATCTCCAGGAGAGCCATGAACATCGTCTTATTCATCGAACATCGTCTTATTCATGGGCAGACCGTGACATGTGCCCCGAATGGCATGATAGAGGCCGATCTCATGAAGGAGAGTCTCATACTTTCGCAGAATCCATATGGTCAAATTGGCCCACAAAGGGATGGGGTTTATCCAATTCAACAGCGCCAGCCGGCCAATGGGATAGGATCCCTTCCGAACAAGCTGGTTCAGGAAAGTGTCGGCTTGAAAGAACTTGAAATTGGGACCCTGCACATTTGAGAAGGTACCCGGGGCCAACCCCATCACGTGGCAACTGGCCGATACCTTGCCCGCATACACTGACCCAAAGTTTCTGTTATAGTAGATGTTACCCGTAAACATCCCCGACTGGCTCGGTGTTAAGGAGTCCACCATCTTTCTGTCCATCGGCAGCATGTTAAACCATGACAGCAAAAAATGATGCTCCATCTGAGGAATATGGATCGCCATTCCGTCAGAAGTAAAGCTCCAACTCTCAGATATATCCAGAACTTGGAGGTTCTTCACAGTCAAGGCATCCCCAAAGAGGAACGCATGCTTTAGGTATTCTTCCCCCAATCGCTCCGAGTTCATCATGGCACAGAGAAAGTAGAAGGACTGGTTCTTGATAGCATTCAGCCTCTCAACAGGCTCGTCTTTAGGAAGCTGGTTCACCACATACTGGACTATGTGGTCGAACCGCACACCCACAGCAGATTGGGCTGAACCCACCAAGGGCTCTTCCGCAGGATTGACTGGCAGATTCACTGAAAAAGACAAAGAAAACCAGTTAGAAGATGGCCAGGTAAAACCACTTAGTGTTTATGGGCTTATGCGGTTCTGATTAGGTGGGTCCTTATGCAGCACAATTAAAAAGGGGAGCTTATGCGGCTCTATTTTGGCGGGGCCTCATGCGGCCCATTTCAAGTGAGCTTAGGCGGCTCGGTTTAGCGAGTGTTCATGCGGCCTAGTTCAAATAAGCTTATGCGGTTCTGCTTAGCGCGGTCTCATGTGGCCCAGTTCAAATGAGCTTATGCGATTCTGCTTAGCGCGGTCTCATGCGGCCCAGTTTAAATGAGCTTATGCGGTTCTGCTTAGCAAGGTCTCATGTGGCCCAGTCCAAATGAGCTTATGCGGTTCTGCCTAGTGTGGCCTCACGCGGCTCAGTTCAAAGGGAGCTTATGCAGCCCTATTTTGTGGGGGTTCATGCGGCTCAGTTCAGAGGGACTTATACGGCCCTGTTCTGTGGGTCCTCCTGCGGTCCAGTGCTTATACGGCCATGAGACGACTCTCATACGGCTCAAACATGGGGCATACCCTCATGCGGCTCGGACATGAGATGTACATGTGGTACGTACAACACAATGAACATGAACAACTCAATGAAGACGAAGAAGGCCCGCACATAAAACATGCGGCGTGGCCATGATGGTTAGGGTTTTGAGTTCATGCAAATTCTTCCAACATCCTTACCAGCAATGGCAGGGTAAACATCAGGATGGACTGTGGGCACCGCAGTCGACGAGGAAGTCGCTCCTTTACCCTTCGCCGCAGAGGAAGCCTTGGAAGTCTTGGGAGCCATTGATGATCGGAGAAGGAAGATAAGACGACGACTAAGGGCAAGAAAAGTTGAAGAAAAAAGAAAGTAAAGAGTCTCTCTCTTCCAAAATCACTCGTATTTATAGGCAGACAGGGGGGGGGGGGCTCGTAGACCGATGGACACTTCGATTCATGTGCTGCCTAGGAGATAAGACCGACTCTTGGATTTTTATCCCCTGCATGCAAAAGATTACTCGTAATCATTAAGAACAAATCTAAATATTTAAAGCTAACTCTTGGGATCCTATCCCAAAAGATGGCTATAAATTACAACAAATCAAAGGCAATTAATGAGACGCCTACGTGGTAGGCAGAGCTGCATGCGGCCAGAGCAGCCCATGCGGCTAGAGAATTCCATACGGCCAGAGCAATCCATACGGCTAGAAAATCCTATACGGTCAGAGAAGTCTATGCGGCATGAAGAGATTACGTGGGCATGCTTCTTATTCAAAGTATTTCAATTTTTGTAAAATTAAAAACTTTGAAGGGGGTCTTGTAGATGCATGAAAAAGAATAATAATTCATATGCGGCCCAGACTCAACACGCAGCTCAAAAGCTCTATGCGGCTCGAAAAGACCCAGAGAGCCGCATGCGGCTTAGGGACTTTATGCGGTTCAGGAAGAGCCACGTGGCCTCATGCGGCTCATAACAGGCCGATGACAGCTGGCCATAATTACTTCCTGCAGCTGGCCATTTAATGGTCTGACATAAAGTGACAGCTCTGACGGCTCTGACATAATGAGGAGACGCGTCAGGTTCCTCAAAAGACGAGAAAATCTCTGAGACAGCCGGCACAGTCCACAAAGTCCAAAGAAGCTCTCTATGCGGACCGCCCAGTCCACCTTTATGCGGTTCAGTTGGGGGTTCACCCTTATGCGGCTGCCACCTTCATGCGGCTCGGATTGTGGGGCCACCCTTATGTGGTTCAGTCGGAGGCCACCCCCATGCGGTTGCCATTCTCATGCGGCTCGAATTGTGGGGGCCACCCCTATGCGGTTCAGTTGGGGTTCACTCTTATGCGGCTGTCACTCTCATGTGGCTGCCACCTTCATACGGCTAGGTAGTCGGGGCCACACTCATGCGGCTCTGCCAGGACGCCCCATCTATACGGCTCGCAGCATGATGGCAGTTGGGACACGTGGCAGAAGATCGACTAAGACTTATTTATCCGCGTTCATACGGCTCTCAACATAATGGCGGTTGGGACACGTGGCAGAAGATTGACCAAGACTTATCCACTCGGATTTGCTGCTATCAACAAATCATCACAATACAGATTTATTGTAATCAACATAACTGCCCGGATCAATTTCCAACAAAAAATGCAGATTTGTTGCAATCAACATAATAGCCCAGATTTATTTCCAACAAACAAGATCAAGGCTAATCTTAACCAATCCCTAACCTCCCACTTTTTAAGGAGCAATTACTGCACACCCTACTTATCACAAAGTCCTATAAATAGCAAGGTGCCATTCCCTTGCAAAAGACTGGACAGAGAGCGACGGAGACACAGAGAGAGGCATAGAGCAAAGAGCACCCAGCAAGAGCATTTTTTCGTCAGAGCCGAAGTGACGTCCGATCGTCCAAGGAGTAAGGCAGAGTTGATAGCACTCTCCCGAGCCTCTACCGTCACCCCCCAGAAAAAACAAAACAATTATACTTTAGATTACTTTTCCTAGGTTTTGTTCCTAGGCTCTCTTCTGTACAAGCGAGTATGTAGTTGTGAAGTAAAAGTCCAGTCCTTCCATAAAATTGTTCTGTTCTTTTATAATCAATGGCAAACAATGATGCAATGTATCGGTACGTTCCCAGCTAGACTCATCGTGCGACATACCCTTCCATTGGATGAGGTACTCCATATACGAGGACACATCTCGCCGATGAATAGTCCTCTTTTCCAGCACGGCTTCCACCTCCTTTTCGAAGGATGTAGTCATGGTCGCCGTGGGTTGCTTCTGAACTCCTCGCTGGGGATCCTCGAAGTCTTCATGATAAGGCTTCAGGAAACTCGCAAGGAAGACTGTATGAATCTTTAGCTTGGCGGGGAGCTCGAGCGTGTAGACCACCTTGCCTACCTTCTTGAGCATGGAGAAGGGGCCTTCATACTTTCGAATCAGTCCTTTGTTCACTTTCTGGAACACCTTGAACTATAGCGGTTGTAGGTTGACCATCACCATGTCCCCCTCCTTGTAGTTGCGTAGCCTCCTCTACTGTACAGTCTGTTGAAGCAACAATAAAGGTCGCGTACTTTGAGAATCGATCCACCACCACGAGAATGGATCCAAGCGCCTACATATTAGGCAAGGCGGAGATGAAGTCCATCGATATGCTCTTCCATGGTCGGCTCAGCACGGGAAGAGGCTCCAGCAGGCCCCCGGGTCTTCGATGGTCCACCTTGTCTTGTTGATACATAAGACAGGTGCGCACGACGTCCTCCACATCCTCGCACATGCGAAGCCAGTAGTAGGCGGCCTCTAGCAATGCCAAGTTCCGCTTCTGTCCAGGATATCCAGTCCACTTTGTATCATGGCACTCCATGAGCAGCTGTCTCCGCAAGACACTCCACTTAGACACGACCACCATGTCACCCTTGATATAGAGAAGCCCGTCCTTCAGCTAAAACTGCCTCGTTTTGCCCTCCTGGATAAGCTCTAATATAGCCTGTATCAGCGGGTCCTTCGTGATACCCACTCGGACATAGTCCAGAATATCCCCCTTAAGTAAGCACACCGTTGCGAGCTCGACCTTCCTGCTAAGTGCATCGGCCACCTGATTCTCCTTGCCGGGCTTGTATCGCAGCTCCATGTCAAACTCGGCTACAAAATCTTGCCATCTCGTATGCTTTGGGGACAGCTTCATTTGGGACGGGAAGTAGCTCGTAGGAACGTTGTCCATCATGACCACGAACTTGGTGCCGAAAAGGTAGTGCCGCCATGTCCTCAAGCTATGCACGACCGCAGTCATCTCCTTCTCTTACATCGTGTAGTTCCGTTCAGTATCATTCAACTTGTGGCTCTCGAACGCGATGGGGTGCGATTCCTACATCAACACCCCATCGATGGTGAAGTCGGATGTGTCCGTATTAACCTAAAAGGCCTTCAAGTTGTCCGATAGAGATAGGACCAACTCCTCCGTCATAGCCCGCTTCAGTGCCTTGAATGCCTCCTCGCATCGGAATGTCCAGCTCCACGCCCGATCCTTCTGCAGCAGATCGGTCAGAGGCACTGTGGTGGCAAAATATCCTCGGATGAACCGCCTGTAGTAGTTCGCCAAGCCTAGGAACGAACGCAGTTCCGTCGGCCTGATGGGAGCCTTCCACTCCCGAATGGACTGGACCTTTGCACCGTCCATCCATATCTTTCCATGCCCGATCCAATGCCCCAAGAATGACACATCTTCTTGTGCAGATGAGCACTTCTCCCGCTTGAAGAAGAGTTAGTTCTCTTTCAGCACTTGAAAGACGGCCTTCAAATGCTCAATATGCTTCTCCATCGTATTTGAGTATACGACGATGTCGTCGAGATAGACCACGATGAACCGAATTATGTAGGGATGAAAGAGCTTGTTCATCAAAGTACAAAAAGTCGCAGGAGCATTTGTTAGGCCAAAAGGCATAAACAAGAATTCATATGCGCTATACCTCATAACGCATGCTGTCTTAGCCTCGTTGCCCTTCGCAATTCGGACTTGATAGTATCCCGAGCACAGATCGAGTTTAGAGAAGTATCTCGTGCCACTCAGTTGGTCGAACAGGTCCACCACCAACGGAATGGGATATTTGTTCTTGATGGTCACCTTGTTAAGTGTACGATAGTCAATGCACAAATGAATGTTTTCATCCTTCTTCTTCTAGAATAGCATCGGTGTACCATACGGGGCCTTCGACGGCTGATAAAGCCCGCATCTAACAGCTCTTCGAGTTGCCTCTTTAACTCATCTAGCTCAGACGGGGCCATGCGATATGGAGCCATGGCGGGCGGCTTCGTGTCTGGTTCCAACTCGATGGCGTGGTCTACCTCCCTCCGTAGAGGTAGCCTCTTTTGCAACTCTTCGGCATGACATCTCCGAGCTCCACAAGGACGCCATCGATCTCAGGCGAAAGATCCCCCTGCACGAGACGTGTCCAAGCCAGCCTACGCCGCAGAGTCGGCAATAGAACGTTGTCACGGCCAAGATGCTCATAATCACAAAATATAATATTTGCTGCTCATTCATATTTCTAAGTTTATTACAACAGTTACAACATTTATATTTAAAGGAAATACAAAGTTTTACAATTTATGAAAATGATACAACTGCTATCTATTTCTAGGTTTCTGCCTGCAAGTACACCCGAATCTCCCAAGCTAAGTGAAGCCACAGCTAACTTGAAAAATGTTGATTTCCAGTCAGGAATGGAACAAGTACACAAACCGACGGTAATACAAAAACACAATAGAATTAACAAGACATGAAAATAATATATGAGAAATAAAAACTAGAAAGTAACTGATGACATGACAAGTTGTGAAGAAGACAAGGAAAATAAATAAAAGATAACTATCTATGTGGTGTGAAATATCTTTTTCGACATGTGAACAGCTAGGGATAAATCCGGCACCCTGCACGAGTCGTGTGCAGTTGCTATTCTCCACGAAAGACACGGGGGATAGTTCTGGATAGTCCACATGTCTACTAAGATATTTCTCCTCCCGACTACTCCGTGTGACGAGCGTGTCAACAAGAAGTAATACATATGTATGAACATGAAATGAAAAGACTACTATGAAACAAAAGCAATCAAAAAGTGCACTTGCCTGAGGTCCTTATCTGGAGAAACCGATAGTACAACCACATCAGATGAGTCACTAAAGTCAACACAAGCAAAAAGTCTCCAGATGCTAAAATAGACATGACCAACATTCTTAGAATAGTCAAATTAGCTAGGATTGCCTGTCCTTAAGTTCAATTCTGGACACAGGGGCAAAACGGTAATTTTGGGTCAAAACGGTATCCGCCGTTGGACCCGCTTTGCACCGAAAAGCGTGCCAGAGTCAACGGTATCTAAAGTCATCAAACTATATGTCAACAAGTCGAGTTCTCTGATACGAACCCAACCGTATGTCCAAAGTTGGATTCTGGCGGACCGTGCACAAAATCGTCCTTTGAGTCGGACCGTGGGACCCGCAAAACGGCGGTCCGATTCAACTATCTCAGAATTGGACCAAACTTGGCATACAGGACCAGAAAAATGATACGGTCCTGTTGGCGCAAGTTTCGTCTCGATCTGACGAACGTGCACAAAGTAATTGGAGTTTTTACAAAGTGGTCTATACGGTGAATTTCGACGGATACGCATCAAATTCGTCGCGCACACACGCCCAATTTGAATTCTGTCAAAGCCCACACGTCCACGAAGCCGTTATGCACCTTTCGATGCTTTTGGTTCCCGGATTGGCGGGACGCATGTCGTATCGAGGGTTTTTATTGAAATTTACTATTTTTAAAACGGGGTTTTCTCGATTTTTAGGAACGGATTTCTCTGTATACAATTAATGAAACTCAATACTACAAAATAGGTTCTAAAGCACTATATGTTGTCTAAATTACCCTTTAATTAGTTTTCTTTAATTGTTAACAGGCTGTCAAAAATATACTCGCAAACAGGGCTACATGGGCTATCCTATACTCTGTTTTCGGGACAGAATTTCTTCGACTTTGCGTCGATATGCCGGACTATCTAATACCATAACAGAGAAACGATTTGAAGAGGATTGAAGTCCTATAGGTTGTGTACACACCTGATAAAATGGTTCGAGATACGATCCACCATGCGCGAAGAATTCCTACGACGAATTGACGCATCTACTGCTGCCTACGCGGACCTGTGTTCATGCGGCCTGCACGCGCGCGGCCGTCTGCCGCCGGCCGGCGGTGGCTGTGGCCGTGCATAACCGCCTGGAGGTGCGCCGAGGCCCGAGGAGGGTGGCATCTGGTGTTGGTTAGGGTTTGTGCGAGAATTCCTCGCTCTCTCTCAGTTATGAATATATACGTACTGTCGGGTCGGTTACTGCGTTTGCTTGGGGTGCCCGGGCTCGGGTTTAGGGAATTTGGCCGGCTTCTCTTTGGTTGGGCTGGGCCTTGCTATTGTGGGGGTGTGGTTTTGCTCGGGTGGGGAATTGAATGGCTAGGCTGGCTTGGAGGGCTCGGCCTATGATTATGGGATGTGGGTAATTAGTTGTGTTTTGTTATTTTATACATATTCTTCTTTCTTTATGTATATATAGTTTATATATAAATAGTTATAACTCTATATAACTCTATATATATATATATATATATATATATATATATATATATATATATATATATATATATATATATATATATATATATATATATATATAACCGTATTTACACACACACACACACACACACACACACACACACATATATATATATATATATATATATATATATATATATATATATATATATATATATATATATATATATATATATATATATAATATGATACTTCCTAATTTTCTATAAAAATAATATTAATCTTCCTAGTATAGGGTCATTATAACAATATGTACACTGATATAAAATATATTTATTATCAAAATAGGAAATAACTAATAATAATTATATACGTATATACACATCAATTATTATAACAATAATAATAACAAAATGTAGGAAAACGAAAATACAGTAATTCAATACTAGATGTATTAGAAATTGCAGCTATAGCCTAAATATCACCAACTTCACAAGGGTAGCTAAGTATGGGGTTCATCCTATTTCTAAAATAGAATATCAATTCAATAAATATATATATTATATATATATATAAATCCTTTATATATGAAATGCCTATTTGGACAATCAAAATTAATAAATGCAATATGTACGTCTACACGGACGTCTTTGAGCACACTACTCGACCACATGGGTCTAGGTCCAGTTCGGGCTGAGTTCAGACTAAATTGGCACAACCTGGTCGTCTAAAAGTCAATATATACTAAATAATATATAATTAAATGATTTAAAAGGGTCAAGTCATAACTTGGCCTGGTTTTCTAGTTCGGACATCCCTATGGCTAGGCTTTCCCCGACGTGGCTAGTACACTAGTCAAGTCACACTACTACATCTCCCGTGCCATAATTCCTAGTCGTTTTGTGCTCCATCACTACACAAAGACTTAAGTCATCCACCATAATAATTAACTAATTAATTAATTATAAAATTCTAAATTCACATTTAAATTAAATAAATAATATAAAAATATTTCAAAAAATTTTGAAAATGGGTGCTACAAATCTACCCACCTTAAAAATAAATTCGTCCTCGAATTTAAGGACTACCAGGGTATTCATACTTGGTAGATTGGTGAGAGGTAGTAGAAATTTGTGACAAAAGAAATTGTTCGAATAAAATAAACAAAATAGGAAGAAAGTGATTGAAACTCTAAAAGCCCTAAAATGCTCTAAATTTTAATTTTTGAAACAAGTTTGCTAAGGAAAATAATCATAAATAAAATATCGACGAAATCTGCCTTCAACCCCGACAAATAAGATATGTGAATAAATAATGAATAAAATTTTAGTAAAAATTTTTGAAACTCCGGAAAAGGAAATTTAGGAATTTGACCCAATTATGCCCCAAATCTTTCATAAATTATTGTCTAAAATACTTCTTACTTAAGTAATCCTCGTAATAAAATCAATTGTCAAAATATTTGTTAAGATTAATTCAGGTACTTATAGTTGTATATTTTCCACAAATGCAATTTCTTCTAAAATAATATAGTAGTAATTTGAATTTAATATAACTCTTGATAAAATAGTAATTCAAATAACACTGGAATAAAATCTCTTCTAAAATGTTAAATAAATATTGGGTTTGTCACACCAAAATCAATCAATAATAATTTTTTTTAAAAAAATAATTCAAGATTTTATTAAAATATTATAAATGCATTTGATCGAATCTAAATATAATACAATAATAATTTAAATGAATAATATGTTTATCAAATGATTTGGAAAATATGGTATATATTATTTAAACATTACATATCTTTATTAGTCCAAGACTGAATCAAACCGATTATAATATAACAAATAAATTTAATTGATAATTAATATTAGCAAATAATTTAAACAATATTTTATAAATTCTAAGTAAAAATGATTTGACAAAAATTATGCTGTAATCCAAATATGTTTTATAGTGGTAAATAAAATCTATTTTCTAACCAAAAATAAAATAAAATAAAACTTTTGAAAGTAGGGATGTGGGTTTACAATTCTACCCACCTTAAAAATAAATTCATCTCCAAAATTTCAAAGAACACAATTAGGCATGACTATGAATAATCAAGAAACCAAAATATTTAATTGGTATGAATAAAATGGCGAATGGTATAATCAAGGGAGTGTTATTATTCATGATCTAATTAGTCACGCATAAAATGATAAAGATAATAAACAAAAGGAGAGTGCGATTTGGTACGACCAGTATTCAGTCAAATGGTCTAGTTGACAAGAATGATCAGGAGTGAAATGGTTAGGCACAACCAATCTATGGTCAGTATGGTTGAGTCATTACCAGCCTTTTAAGGAATGACCAAGGTTCTCGATGAAATCTAAACATGATTTTAGTCGCATTTAAGATGCAGTCACGATCAAGGATAATCGTACAAGTCATCCAAGTAGGGTGAAAATAGGAGGTTGGCACGAGCATGATCATGATCAAAATAGTCATGACCGTAGTTGGAACGAAGGTATAACCTTGGCTATGATTTAGTTGAAATTATAGACAGGGTTATGATTTAGTCTTGATAGGAAAAATGGTTTAAGGTCGATCAAAATTGAAATCACCAGGGTACGAACAACTAGTTGAACAAAATTATTTAGGCACGATCATGAATTGAATTCTAGGATGACAAGAGAATTGGCATGATCGAAATAGAATCAAATAGTTTGGTCGTGATCAAAAGTATTTAAGGATGATCCAATCGAAATTGTTCCAACACGAACGATTGTGTAGTCATGATCATAGAATCAAACCTAGGAAAGGATACGAATTGACTCGATCGAAATATAATAAAGGAGTGTAGTCAGGATCGAAATTGTTCAAGGATGATCAAACCCAAAATCGTTTCGATATGCTTCAAATATTTATCTACGATTATTTAGGCACGAGTTTAGAATCAAAATCTAGATAGGTTTAGGAACTCAGTCAAAATTATATTAAAAGTGACAATCTGAAAAATAGAAGGATAAGAAAGGAAGGAGAATTACTTACCGATTTATTAAGAAGATTTGTGACTAGGAATAAGCACAAATCGATTTGAAAACTTAATAGTTATATGTCAATCAGACGTAGACTCTATGGTATTCGAAACTCGTAAACATGATTGAAGTCATTTTACCGAGAATTTATGCCTCGCCGGTGCACAGCTAGCTGCAATAAACTCTTGATTCCACGACTGAAGCAAGGATACGGTAACAAATACCCTATCAACTCTATCCAATCCGGATATAACGGCTTAAAGACGAAGATAGGATGACCAAGATATAACTTTGATAACATTCGATAGCTTATACTTACTCGAGATTACTTTAACTTAGGGATCATGCCTCGCCAGTGCGCTGCTGGCTGCAGTGAACCCACAGTCTCCATAAGTCAAATAAGTGGTGACAGTGCGCAGCTATCTGCCATTATAAGTCATCAAAATTATTCCAACTATATCCTCCAAGAATATCAAAAGAGTTTAAAAATATCATACAAATTGATAAAGATAGAAAAAGTGCAAGTATCTGTTCTTCAAGTATAAGATTCAGCTTCTTGAAAAGAAAAAAATAATTGATTAGGAAGGATGATGATCCAAGTCAAAATAAGTAAAAATCTTTTAATCCTTATTTCACGGGTATTCAATACTCAACGATTGGGAGAAAACTTTGATTCTAAAAACTTAACTCGAGATTAGTAGACAAACGAGGGAGAAGTTATTTTGAAAATAATTCTTTAGGTTCAAGGAGAAGAACATAAGTGATATGAACTAATGATATGACGGTGTTTAGAAAAGACATAAAATAAAATTGTACAAATAATCATTATTAGGAAGAAAATGACTGAAGGCAAAAGAAATATATATTAAATTTATATTTCTCTAATATTCAAGATCGAGGAAAAATATGTATAAAGCACTATGTCTACCTATTCATGCACAAATATATAGGTATAGCCTAAGTAAATCCAAAAAATCCCAAATTATCATTCCAAGAGTAGGTTATCCTATTTCCAAGAAAATACAATTTAAATAACAATAATAAATATTTTATATTCAATATATAATTTATAGAAATTATTCCCAATACTAGAAATGGACTACTAATATACACATCTATATATCTACATGGACGACGTTGGTCACACTACAAGACCACCAGACTTGGGTTGAGTTCGGCTAATTTGGAACAACAGGGTCTTCTAAAAGGTCAATAATCTTAATAATAAATAATTAAATTATTCCTAGGGTTATGTCATGATTTGGCCTGATTTTCTTAGTTAGTATAAACCTATGACTCGGCCTCCTCTACCATGGCTAGAACACTAGTCAAAGCACTCGTCCACACTCTCAGTGCCAAAATTCTTGGTTATCCTGCACTCCGAAACTTAACCGTGACTAAGGCCTTCTATAATAAATATTTATAAAATTCAAAAAAATCACACTTTAATTCGACTAAAAGGAATAAGTGCTATTTTCAAAATTTCGAGAAGATGTTACGAGTCTACCCTCCTGAGAATTATCGTTAAATCAAAATGCGATAGTGTATCCTTCTATGAAAGTCATCTAGTGAGACCTATGTCGCAACCTTAACTACCCAAATGTTGATTTAAATTAGGGACTCCTAGTCCTAACCATTCTCTTAAAATTGATTTACTCCTAGTTGTGAATGAGCATTTCCTAGTCGCAGGCTTGCAGTAGTACGACTAATATAGGTACTACCACAAGTTTGCAATCTTTTGCGAAAACAGACACTACCAAAATAAGTGGATTTAGCGACGCCCAAAAACGTCGGAAAAACAACAAAATCCGTCGCTAATATGTATCACCGACGTATTTACCGACGTTTAGGTTTTGTCGCCGTTTCCTTAGTCGCTGATTACAAAAACGTCGCTGAACGTCGCAATTACCGACATTCAGCGACGTAACAGTACGTCGGTGAGTTATCGACGTTTATCGTCGTTCCGTCGGTATATTAGCGACGTATATGTAGTCGCTACACGTCGGTAAAGACCTGGAATATTTACCGACGTCTACCGTCGTTTCGTCGGTAATATAGCGACATGAATTTTGTCGCTAGACGTCGGTAAAGGTCCTGTACATTTTTGCAGCTAGTGTCGGTAAACGTCGGTAAATACGTCGGAGAGCTGTACTTTTTTGCAGTTAGTCGTCGGTAAATGTCGGTAAAACGTCGGAAAAATATATTATTTGCAGCTTGTCGTCGGTAAACGTCGGAACACGACGTCGCTAAACGTCAGTAAGCGTCGCTAAACGTCGCTAAAGTTGTAAAAAAAATAAAAAAAAATAAAACACAGATTCTTTATTACCACTCACAATTCTATAAAACACATATAGGTACACATTCAAATCCCCACTCACAATTCCAAATCACAGCGCATTCAAACCCCCACTCACAATTCCAAATCACAGATAGCTTTAATCTAAGTTAATTAACATCCAATCCAAACACAATTAACATTTATCGACGAAGGAATTAACATCCAATCCAAACAAGTCACAAGTCAATTCGATACAAACACAACTAACATCCAATACAAACATCCAATCATAAGTCACAAACATAAGATGATACAAACACAAACAAAAGTCCTAACTAGGACTACTAGTGATCTGGTGCAGGAGGGGCACCGCCGCGACGAAGGCGTAAAAACTCCTCATACTCCGCAAGTGAAATCGATACAGATGGAGCGCCAGGCTGTGACGTCGGTAGAGTCGGTGTCGAAGAAGAAGGCGGTGGAGGCGGCAGAGTCGACGACGATGAAGGCGCACCCAGAGTACCAGCATGCTCCAACGCTGTAAGTCGCTGGTTGTATGAATCCATGATAGATAACATTCTACCACTGCTCTGGACCATCGAATCCTGCGCCAATCTCACCGTCTCGGCCATGGTCACCTGTCCTGTCTGCAACTCCGTCACCGTGCGCTCTAACCCTCCAACGGCGCGCTCTGTCCTCTCAGTCGTCTCCCTGAGGTCTATAATGCCGCGGTCGAGCGCATCCAATCGTGCTAGCAGCGCAGGATCGTCCGTAGGATGCTGAGACTGCTGCTCGATCCGTCGTAGCAGGTCGTCACGGAGAGACTCCATCATCTGGTGGACTCGGGCAGACTCCTGGGACGGCTGTGGACCATGCACACTAGCAGGAGATGTCCAAGAGGACTGGGTCGCAACTAGGGCGCCATAGGATCCCGTACCGTAGTACGTACCCCTACGGAGGCTACCAGCGGCGGTCATCCACAGCTCGTCCGCCGACGGAGCTTGAGTGGGCTGCGAGGAAGTACCGGCCTCTCCTGCATCAGGTGCACTAGCAGCCGCCCGCTCCCGCAGCCTCGTATACTCGGCCTAGAAAGTATGGATAGTACTCTATGATTTCTAATTTCTAATTAATGTACTTATTTTTACTAACTTCATGAATATTTATTTGCATCATATTTACTAAGTTATATTAAAATGGACACGAAGTATTACATTAAGATAACGTATTGTAATACTTACATAGGTCTGCTCGGCCCTCTCGTCAATAAGGACTCCGCCCTTCCGATGGGTGGCCAGGAAGACGGTCACCATGTCGGCGTTACCGACCTTCCTTACCTGTAATTAAATATATTATCTTAGTAATAATTTATCGGATTTGTATTAAAATAATATTTCTAAAAGAGAAAGACATACCAGACGACGGAAATGTTCCGTCATCAGAATCGACCCACCGCACCACTTCGAGGCATGTTGCCTAGCCGCCTTAGCCTTCTCCGACTTCTCCTTGTACCTTGGCTCGTTGAATCGAGCCTTCATCTCATTCCACTGATCAGGGGTGATCCAACCTTTGATCGGCTTTCCGGCACGATCACGTTCCTTCTGATCATTAATAGAGTCGCGGATCAGCTTAGCAGCGACGGAAGGAAACATCCCCTCGATCTGCTCGGCCCGGTGCGGCGGATAGTAAAATATATCCTAGAACAGTACGAAACCAAATATTTATCAGTTATATATAATATGCATAAATTAAATGATTCATGTTAAAAACAAATCTATTTTAACCTTGAAGCGCGTAAACCAGAAGTTCTTCCTTTCGTCTGGAGCATCAGAGTAGTTAATCCAGGGACCACCATAATTATGCCTCAGCATATCGCCTAGGCGTCTCTGTACCCCTGGAGGATGATATCTATACATACATATTATATTCATGAAAAAAGTTAATTTATGATAAAAACAGAAGAAAAAAAAATCATAAACCAAAATACCTACTTTGTACCGTCGGCCCAGATCTCCGTCCTTCCCTCCTCCGGAGGTGCGCACGCATCATCTTCATGATGCTGGTCGGCCGTCGGCGCATCCTCCTCGGCCATCTGCTCATCCGTCTCCATCGTCGTATCAACATCAGGAACGCTAGACGGGGGAGCCCTCTCAACAGGTCTGGAACTACTCGTCCCAGGAGATATGCCACGTGACGTCGTCCCAACCGGCCCAGCTACTGTCCGATATGGAGGAGTAATCGGCGACGAGGATCCAGAGCCGGTACCAATAGGAGGTACCGAAGGCAAACTCCGTCCCCTAACAGTACCTGTAGGAAGTACCGGAGGATCCCGACCTCCTCGTGGCCCTCGCAAATATCCGCGACGACCTGCCATACCTGATAACAGCATATGATAGTACAAGATATAATAGAGACTAGAAATATGACAGTACAACAAATAATAGAGACTAGAAATATGACAGTACAACAAATATTAGAGACTAGAAATATGACAGTACAACAAATAATAGAGAATAGAAATATGACAGTACAACAAAGATAATAACCAAGGTAACATATGATGATACATTCTACAATAAACATCTAAGTCCAGATAATATATTCTAGAAGAAACATCTAAGTCCAGATAAGTATATCTCTCTCAATCATCTTCAGAATAATCATCTTGTTCGTCTTCCTTGACCTCATCTTCCTCTTCCTCCTCATCTTCACTTTCGTCTTCACCTTCGTCGGCTTCGTCTTCCTCTTCGGATAATTCTACATCTTCTACATTATGTGTCGTGTAATGCGTAACTTCCGTGGAGTCCACATCGACAATATTGGTTATAGGAGGTAGCTCGTCCTCCTGGTAAGCTTTTTCATCAACATCAAAAGTATCTCTAGCTTTAGTCTTGCATACTGCCCACCAGTCAGACTTCGTTGCTCCCCGTCTCGGATAAGCTGTGAAATACACGAGCTGAGCCTGAGTTGCTAGGACAAACGGTTCGTAGCCTTGATATCTACGCTTGTAGTTTATATCCACAAGACCATGCTTGTCAATTTTCCAGCCTTAATTTTTAATCGGATCGAACCATTCACACTTGAACAACACGATCTTTGCAGGTTCTCTGCCATAATTATATGACAACTCCACAATCTCTCGCAAGATGCCAAAGAAATCATTTCCTGGATCGACGTCTTTGTAGTTCGAAGACTTGATACACAAACAACTGTTCTTCGTGGAATCAAGATCCAGGAAGCTGTCTCTGATCGGAGCATTTGTCGACTTGAACCGAAAGCCATTGACACAATAACTTGGCCATGTTTTAACAAAAGTAATTGGTCCCTTGGCAAGAGTTCTAATTAATTCAATCTCGGGTGAAATTAGACGATCGACCTGAATATCAAAGAAGAGATAATAAGTTATTTATTGCGCAGTTGCATTAGAAGAGGCCAGTAAATATTACCGAACTGCTTACATATTCGCTCAACCAAGAAGGAAAATGACGTCTCATTTCTTGTTCTAATGCTTCGTCTGTTAGGTAGGGTCTAACCAGCCTCAACTCATCATTATATGTGCTGGAAAACAACGAAGCATTAGAACGATTAGTACAATAATATTAGCTTATACTATTACATTGAGATGACGTAAACTCATCATTCCTTACTTACCTCTCTAGCTTCTCCACTTCATCCTCGTCGCAATTGAGTAATACATACAACTGAGCAGCCCTTAGCTCTTCGTCATTCAAATATCTCTTCTTCATTTTCCCCGAAGGCTTTCCGGACGCATTGAATACTTTCAGTATTCCATCATTAAATTCTTGATATCCGTCGTCGTTTCTCGGAGCCCTCGTTCTATTCGTAGCAACATGAGGTTTGAAATAGGAGGAGCAGAAATTTGTAATCTCCTCGAGAATATAGGCTTCACAAATAGAACCCTCGACCCGAGCCTTATTTTTTACCTTTCTTTTTAGGTGATTCAAATGTCGCTCGAACGGGTACATCCATCGATATTCGACGGGTCCACCAACACGTGCCTCGTAGGAAAGATGAATCGGTAAATGCTCCATAGAGTCGAAGAATCCAGGAGGAAACACCCTCTCTAGCTTGCACAGTGTTACCGCAATGTCCTTTTCTTGCTTTTCTAGACGATCAACGAACAATTTCTTAGAACAAAGGTCCCTGAAGAATATGCTAAGCTCCGTCAATGGATCCCAAACTGCCTGCGGTAAGAATTCCCGAAATGCAATCGGAATTAACCGCTCCATGAATACGTGACAATCATGGCTCTTCATACCTGTCAGTTTGTTCTCCTTGAGGTCGACGCATCTTCTCAAGTTTGAAACATACCCATCTGGAAATTTCAGACCTTGAATCCACCTATAAAGCCTCACTTTATCCTCCTTCTCCAGTGAGAAAATTGCCTTAGGCTGCTTCAACTTCCCATTTCCGTCCTCTATCAAATGCAATACAGGACGTCTACATATTTCTTTCAAGTCCAATCTAGCCTTAGGATTGTCTTTCGTCTTCCCCTTTACGTCCATTACAGTATTAATTATGTTGTCAAACACATTCTTCTCAATATGCATGACATCAAGGTTATGTCTAATCAGATTGGTGCTCCAGTATGGCAGATCCCAGAATATACTCCTCTTCGTCCAGTTATGAGTGCGACCAAATCCGTCACACTTGTAGCCCGTAGCAGGCTGCTCAATAGCACTTGGTAAATCTCTAACCTCCTCCCATATCGTGGCTCCGCACCACCTTGTCGGTGGATCACCCTTCTCCACAACGCCAGCACGAAAAGCATTCTTGTTCCTCCGGTACGAATGATCCTTCGGCAGGAATTGTCGATGACAATCGAAGAAGCACGGTTTGCCTCCGTGTTTCAAACGGAAAGCCTTAGTGTCGTCCATGCAACACGGACATGAAAGACGACCATGCGTGCTCCATCCAGATAACATTCCATAGGCCGGAAAGTCGTTGATGGTCCACATAAGTGCTGCCCGCATCTGGAAATTTTGTTTTCTAGATACATCGTACGTGTTGGAACCTACTTCCCACAGCTGATTCAACTCATCAATCAATGGCTGTAAATAAACATCGATGTTCCTTTTCGGATTGTTCGGACCTGGGATAATAACGGTGAGGAACATATATGGAGTCTTCATGCACATCCAAGGCGGTAGATTATACGGGGTGACGATCACAGGCCAACACGAATACTGGGATCCCGAAAGACCGAATGGGGTAAAACCGTCAGAGCAGAGACCCAATCTAACATTACGCGGATCAGAAGCAAAATCTGGATACTCTCGATCAAAGTGCTTCCATGCTTCTCCATCAGATGGGTGATCCAACACTCCTTCGGTATGTTCCCGCTTATGCCAACTCATGTTTTCTGCAGTTTCCTTCACCATAAACAACCGCTGCAAATGCGGCGTCAACGGCAAGTAGTGCATCGAAGAGGTAGGCTTCCTGGCACCGACAGACTTTCCTCTACCACAGGCCTTGTAGCGATCGACACCACAAAATCTGCAGGCGTCTTCATCCTTGTCGTCTTTGTAGTACAACATGCACCCGTTGCGACAGGCATCGATTTTTTCATATCCCATCCAGAGCGATCTAACCATCCTCTTAGACCGGTAGAAGTCTTTAGGCAACTTCGCACCCTCAGGCAATATTTCTATAAGCAACTCCATAATACGGTTGTAGCAATCTTGCGACATGTTAAAATCGGACTTGATGCTCAACAATCTTGTAACCACCTCCAACGGTGAATGATCCTCACAACCAGGATATAATGGAGTCCTTGCATTCTCCAGCAACTCCATGAACTGTGCAGCATCGGGGTTCGGTGCCTCCTCAGGTGCATCATGATCATCCGGATCGAAACTAGGCCCGGCCGCGTCAAAAACCATGTTCACCAACCCATCGTCGTAAGGAGCGTTGTTGTGGACATCCACATAAGGCTCGTACTCCGATGCTAAAGACACAAGTTCTCCGTGCTCGCTCCACTGATAGTAATTCGGCGTGAAACCCTTCGAGTACAAATGATACGTGACATCCACTTCTGGATGATATTTCAAGTTGCGACATCTCACACACGGACACTTAATTTTGGTACCGTCTATGTACTGAGGGAATGCCTTGGCAAACTGCAGGAACTGGTGTACACCCTCTATGAATTCATCCCGCACACCGCACATGTCATCAGGATGACGGTTGTACATCCAAGTACGATTCTGCAGATAGTAATTCAGCTCCATAATTCTGTAAGATAGATACATCAAGGTAGTGAAAATCTGTATCGTAAGACAAACTAAACATAATTAGTATATAATCATGTAACTAGTGGATCCGCTAGCTAGTAAGCCGGATGTACTTAATATCAGAGAGTATCAGATTAGTATTAGTATATAGGTTAGGTAGACCGTATCAGAGAGTATCAGATTAGTATCAGAAGAAGGGAGGAGCAGATGGGTCCAGAGCCATGGTGGAGAAGGAGAAGTAACATGAGAGCAGTTTCCGCCGTAACATCTCCTGGCTCTGCTGGCAACTGAAGTCCAGATGCTACAAAGGACGATCCTTCGCTGAAATTAACTACAACACCCATCAGTTCAAGTTCATTCCTAGATGAGTATATTCCAATGCCATAGAGGAAGGTCAACAAAGTGATGGCTTCTATGGCATTGGAATCTACTCATATAGGAATGAACTTGAACTGATGGGTGTTGTAGTCGATTTCAGCGAAGGATCGTCCTTTGTAGCATCTGGACTTCAGTTGCCAGCAGAGCCACAGGAGATGTTACGGTAGAAACTGCTCTCATGTTACTTCTCCTCCTCCACCATGGCTCTGGACCCATCTGCTCCTCCCTTCTTCCCTTCTTCTCATTCGACTATCTCGGCCTCCTATTCGGCCTACTATTCCGATACCGATACTTTGAACCTTGATCTTAACACAAACCTATATACTGATCGATACTAATCTGCTACGCCCGATACTAAGTATATACGGTCGATACTGATAGCGATAGTCCGATACCGATAGCGATAGTCCGATACCGATAGTTCGATCGATACCGATAGTTCGATACCGATAGCGATAGTCCGATACCGATAGCGATAGTTCGATACCGATAGCGATAGTCCGATACAGATACACATGGACCTACATATATATATATCACTAGTAGCCATACTCCTCTACATACTACTCTACACTAGGATCTAGTAACCATATACTAAGTCAAAATCTAGGGTTTGACTGAATATGGGTTAACTTTCTGGTCAAACTAAGTCAAAATCTAGGTTTAATAGGGTGTGTGGGTGTTCACCATGTCAAAGTTCAGTCCATCTCTGGTGGACTCAAAAATGTACAGCAGGTGAGGAGAGTGTTAACCCCAGGTTTAGACATCTAACCCAAGTCAGTCTAATGAGATTCAATCTCAGATTTAACAAGTGTTTTCAGATTTATGAGAGGAAAAAGGTAAAAGAAGAAGAGTTCATACATTCATTTCCAAGTTTAACAGTTCATATAAATCTCAAGTTATATGCATGAAGGAAAGGAAAATCAAGTTCAGTCATGTATGCATTCTCAGGTTTCATGTTCAGTTAATCTCAGGTTAATGTTCAAAAACAATCTTAGTTATACATTACATCTCAAGTTCATCTCATTTCTCAGTTATTGCATATATTCATATCATGACAGTTTTGAACATGTAAGATATGAAATAAACTTAACATCTACATAACTGTGAACAATATCTAAACAAACTAAAATCCACAAATCAATCCCAGTATTAACATTACATCACAGTCTATATTTATCATTTAATTTCAATATTAATATAAAACTTACAGTTCAGTTGAGTAGCATAACCCATGTAATGTAAACCCAAATTGAACCCCAAAATACAAACCCATGTAATGCAAACCCAAGTTGAGTAGCATAACCCATGTAATCATATAACCACATCATTTAGTGAACCATACATTACATTAATTAACCAATTTATTATCCTATTAATTTCTGAAAATTCCCAGAACAGTGTAGGTATCATAGTTATGTAGGGAAACCCCAAACCATCAGTCCCACATGCCCCATCCGAAACCCCAAACCTAGTTTACATCTTCTTTCCCAATTTTAAAGGACTACGCCATCTCCAATGGGGGTTTACATTGATCAGAATAATATGCAAAAAAGAAAAAAAAGTAATAAAAATGGCGTTAGGGTTAGGGTTTACCAAATTGACGAGGGGAAGAGGGGGTCGACGGTCTCCTGAGGACGGGGTCGGTGCTCGCGGCGGTCACGAAGGTCGGGGAGAGGAGAGGGGGTCGGTGCTCGCGGCGGCCACCGACGGTCGGCCGGGGAGCTGATGGGGGGGGAGGGGGAGGGTTGGGGAGAGGAGAGGGGTCGCCGAGGTCGGTGGGGGTCGCCGAGGGCGCGGTCGGACGGGGGTCGACGGGGTGGGGGAAGCCGGCTCGGGGTCGGGGGGGAAGGAAAATATTGGGGGGAAATAATGGGGGGAATGAAAACTCGAACCTGACCTATATTCACACTTTAGCGACGTCATATAAGAACGTCGGTACACGTCGCTAATATCATTGATATTAGCGATGAAGTAATAAATACGTCGAAAAACGTCGCTAATATCACTAATATTAGCGACGTTTACCGACTTATACGCGACGTGAGCTCTTTAAAACGCAAACGTAGTTTAAATACGTCGCAGAACGTCGCTGTCAGTCGCTAATAGTGACGTCTTGCGACGTTATAAAGAAACGTCGCTAAATTATTATTTTCCTGCGACGTTTTCTTAAAACGTCGCTAATTACGTCGGTAATATAACTTATTTTGGTAGTGAGACCTGCATGGGCCATCACAAAAACTTGTCACGACCCGTATCCGCTTTTTCGGATACGAGACGTGTTCAAGCCAGCCTACGCCACATAGTCGACGGTAGAACGCTGTCACGGCCAAGATGCTCATAATCACAAAATATAATATTTACTGCTCATTCACATTTCTAAGTTTATTACAACAGTTACAATATTTATATTTAAAGGAAATACAAAGTTTTATAATTTATGAAAATGATACAACTGCTATCTATTTCTAGGTTTCTGCCTGCAAGTACACCCAAATCCCCCAAGCTAAGTGAAGCCACAGCTAACCTGAAAAATGTTAGTTTCTAGTCAGGAATGGAACAAGTACACAAACTGACGGCAATACGAAAACACAATAGAATTAACAAGACATGAAAATAACATATGAGAAATAAAAACTAGAAAGTAACTGATGACATGACAAGTTGTGAAGAAGACAAGGAAAATAAATAAAAGACAACTATCTATGTGGTGTGAAATATCATTTTCGACATGTGAACGACTAGAGGGTAAATCCAGCACCTTGTACGTGTCGTGTGCAGTTGCTATTCTCCACGAAAGATACGGGGGATAGTTCTGGGTAGTCCACATGTCTACTAAGATATTTCTCCTTCCGACTACTCCGTGTGACGAGCGTGTCAACAAGCAGTAAGATATATGTATGAATATGAAATAAAAAGACTACTATGAATCAAAAGCAATCAGAAAGTGCACTTGCCTGAGGTCCTTAGCTGGAGAAACCGATAGTACAACCACAACAGATGAGTCACTAAAGTCAACACAAGCAAAAAGTCTCCGGATGCTGAAATAAACATTACAAACATTCTCAGAATAGTCAAATTAGCTAGGATTGCCTATCCTTAAGTCCAATTCTAGACACAGGGAAAAAATGGTAATTTTAGGTCGAAACGGTGTCCGCCGTTGGACCCACTTTGCACCGAAAAGCGTGCCAGAGTCAACGGTCTCTAAAGTTATCAAACTATATGTCAACAGGTCTAATTTTTTGATACAAACCCAACCGTATGTCCAAAGTTGGATTCCGGCAGACCGTGCACAAAATCGCCCATTGAGTCGGACCGTGGGGCCCGCAAAACGGCGGTCCGATTCAACTGTCTCAGAATTGGACCAAACTTGGCATACATGACCAGAAAAATGATACGATCCTATTGGCATAAGTTTCGTCTCGATCTGACGAACGTGCACAAAGTAATTGAAGTTTGTGCAAAGTGGTCGATACGGTGAATTTCGACGGATACGCATCAAATTCGTCGCGCACACACGACCAATTTGAATTCCGTCAAAGCCCACACGTCCACGAAGCCGTTATGCACCTTTCAATGCTTTCGGTTCGTGACCACATCGCCCGGATTGCCGAAATGCACGTCGTATCGAGGGTTTTCATTAAAATTTACTATTTTTAAAACGGGGTTTTCTCAATTTTTAGGAATGGATTTCTCTGTATACAATTAATGAAACTCAATACTACAAAATAGCTTCTAAAGCCCTATATATTGTCTAAATTACCCTTTAATTAGTTTACCTTAATTGTTAATAGGCTGTCAAAAATATACTCGCAAACAGGGCTACATGGGCTATCCTATACTCTGTTTTCGGGACAAAATTTCTTCGACTTTGCGTCGATATGCCGGACTATCTACCACTGTAACAGAGAAATGATTTGAAGAAGATTGAAGTCCTATAGGTTGTGTACACACCTGATCAAATGGTTCGAGATACGATCCACCATGCGCGAAGAATTCCTACGACGAATTGGCGCATCTGCTGCTGCCTACGCGGACCTGCGTTCGCGCGGCCTGCACGCGCACGGCCGTCTGCCGCCGGCCGACGCGGCTGCGGCCGCGCACAACTGCATGGCGGCGTGCCGAGGCCCAGGGAGGGTGGCGTCGGGTGTTGGTTAGGGTTTGTGCGAGAATTCCTCGCTCTCTCTCAGTTATAAATATATACGTACTGTCGGGTCGGTTACTGCGTTTGCTTGGGGTACCCGGGCTCGGGTTTGGAGAATTTGACCGGCTTCTCTTTGGTTGGGCTGGGCCTTACTATTGTGGGGGTGTAGTTTTGCTCGGGTGGGGAATTGAATGGCTAGGCTGGCTTAGGGGGCTCGGCCTATGAGCCTGGGCTGTGGGTAATTAGTTGTGTTTTGTTATTTTATACATATTCTTCTTTCTTTATGTATATATAGTGTATATATAAATAGTTATAACTCTATATATATAACCATATTTACACACACATATCTATATATATATATTTATATATAATATGATACTTCCTAATTTTCTATAAAAATAATATTACTCTTCCTAGTATAGGGTCATTATAACAATATGTACACTGATATAAAATATATTTATTATCAAAATAGGAAATTACTAATAATAATTATATACGTATATACACATCAATTATTATAACAATAATAATAACAAAATGTAGGAGAACGAAAATACAGTAATTCAATACTAGATGTATTAGAAATTGCAGGTATAGCCTAAATATCACCAACTGCACAAGGGTAGCTAAGTATGGTGTTCATCCTATTTCTAAAATAGAATATCAATTCAAAAATATATATATATATATATATATATATATATATATATAAATATATATATATATATATATATATATATATATATATATATATATATATATATATATATATATATATAAATCCTTTATATATGAAATGCCTATTTCGACAATCAAAATTAATAAATGCAATATGTACGTCTACACGGACGTCTTTGAGCACACTACTCGACCACATGGGTCTGGGTCCAGTTCGGGCTGAGTTCAGACTAAATTGGCACAACCAGGTCATCTAAAAGTCAATATATACTAAATAATATATAATTAAATGATTTAAAAGGGTCAAGTCATAACTTGGCCTGGTTTTTCTAGTTCGGACATCCCTATGGCTAGGCTTCTCCCGACAAGGCTAGTACACTAGTCAAGGCACACTGTTACATCTCCCGTGCCACAATTCCTGGTCGTTTTGTGCTCAATCACTACACAAAGACTTAAGTCATCCACCGTAATAATTAACTAATTAATTAATTCTAAAATTCTAAAATCACATTTAAATTAAATAAATAATATAAAAATATTTCAAAAATTTTCGGGAAGGGGAGCTACACCTCCTCCGTCTTGAGTACCGCAAGGTAGGTCATCTCTCTGTGTCGCATTCTCTTCTTGAGTTGTAATGCGGAGAGAGCTTTCCCCTTCACAAGCTTACCTCGTGCAACTGTGACCATGTACGGGGAGCTCTCCTCCATGATCCCGACGACTCCAGGGTGAGGCATTGGGACCGCCTTTGCCGATGTGAGGAAGCCCATCCCAAGGATCATGTTGAAGTCATCCAGTAGTGCTTTCCACTTGGATCTTCACGCCTTTGGCCAGCTCCTGCACAGGGCGAGCCTCCGAGTTGACCGCCTTCATCTTGCTTGAGTCTTTTTTAAGCATCTGACCCAAGAACTGGACCTCCGCGTCCGAGATGAAGTTTTAGGTTGCCCCTGTATCGACCATCGCCCTTGTGTTACGGTCATTGATCTTCATATCTACGTACGTTAGTTCTCGACTTGGGGCTTTGTTCACGACTGCCTTGCTCTTTAAAGCGTTGAGTAGGCAAAGGGCACCCATGTAAGCCCCCATCCTAGTCTTTCCATCTTCGGCCTTCGTGCCTTGGATCGCGTTCACCCTTTTGCCTTTGTTGGTGCAGTCGCGTACGAAATGATTTCCATCGCACACGAATCACTCAATCTTTCGCTCCGTCGGAGGCTTCGCGGGCTGTTTGTCCTTCGGCGAAACACCCTTTCCATTGTTCTTCTCTCCCCCACCATTGAACTTGGTGGTGGTCTTTTTCTTGGGCTTTGGAATATCGCTATGTCGATACTCCATCGGCTTCTCGGCTGCTGCAATGGCCATGTTCAGATCTGATATGTGTTGCCTCTACAACTCTTGCGTCCACGGTTATAGACCGTCAAGGAAGAAGAACAGGTGGTCTTCTTCACCCATACTAGAGATGGCAAGCATCAGGAGGGTGAAATCCGCAACATACTCCTTGATGGACCCGGTATGCTTGAGTTGTCGCAAGCTCCGTCTCGCGACATACTCCACGTTCTCTGGATAGAACTGAGACTTGATCTCCTTCTTGAGATCCTCCCAAGTCTCGATCGAGCATAGCCCTTTTCTATCTCGATGTACATGCGTCGCCACCACAACATAGTGTCATAAAAAAATATAGGAACGCCATGTTTACCTTGTTGGTCTCATCCTCGATGTGAACCGCCTTCAGGTACCGTTTGACATTCCAAATGAAGTTATCCACCTCCTTCGTGTCTTGCACACCATTGAAGGATTTGGGTTCTAGATACTTTACTTTTTGGGCCGCCTTCCTCCTTAGAGACGTACCACCAGTAATAGCCTTCTCGAGGATCACCGCCTTCTCGAGGATCACCCATATTTATAGTGATCATAAAGTTTTACATGGAAACTTCTGGAAAGGAATATTCTAGGGATTATTCTCCTACTAAATAAGGATAAAGGAAGCTTCTAGTCCACCTAGAAAGGTCATGGGCCATCCAGAAGGATCTTGGGCTATCTAGAATGATCTTGGGCCTTCCAGAGAAATCTATCGCCTTCTAGAGAGTTCTGCCATCTTCTAGAATATTCTGGAAGCTTTTCGCATAACCTTCGTCCATGAAAAGGTTATGCAACTTGGCCTCAGACGGGGCACAACTTTTTGGATGTTACATACTGCTGTAGATGCTAATAAAACTGCTACTGCTGCTGCTGTTGTTTGTTGGCAAGGCCAAAACAACATAGCAGTAGCTGCTGCTGCTATTCTACATGCTGGTGCACTTGCCAAGCAGCAATGCACACTTTTTTTGTAACCTTTATTTTCTAATGAATTAAATCATTTTATCTAGTTAGTAGGTAGTGTACATATACCATAATTCCATGTCATGTATATATGTGTATTATATGTTATATAAATAATATTTGTATTTAAAAAATATTTGTATAAGTATATATATACTTGTTTGCATGTTTATATATAAATATATATTATATCATGTCTATGGTTAATAATTCATAGATAACACTATGTGTGACATAGGTTTTTGACTGGGCTAGGTGCATTTTAGCCAGTTTAATTTTTGCCTAGTTAGGGTGTGCTAGTGACTAGTGTAGGCCACCCAAACCTATCCAAATAAACTCGGATCAAGCCCAAACTTGGTCCACACTGGCAAAGACCTAGTAGACCCTAACCAAGCCCTTACTTGACCCATGTGGTGCACACACAAGTGTGTGGAAAACATACAACTTTAGCCTATATGTATTTTCGGAATTAAATGGTGACCACCACTTTTAGTTGCCAAAAACACCTCCCCACTAACCCATTTCCCCTAAAACTTTGTCACAACCTTCCCCCCTCAACCTCTTACATCCCTATGTGTCATTTCCCTCTCATTCCATTCATTTCCTATCCCAAAACTCCCTCACAAACTCGTTGGACTGAAGGTGATTTTAGAATAGGACTGCTGGGTAGTGCTGACTTGAACAATGTTTTGCACCATGAAAGCAATAGGTACGAGCCTCGAATCCTTTACGAAAAATCATCCTCTATCTCTTAGATTCTATTTCCCTATTTTTACATAAATTTTCATGGAGTTTTGACCCCTAAAACCGCTGTCGCACGACGATGTGTCCAAAATAGAGTGTTGTCCACGAATTATGTGCAAAGAATTGGGTGTGCACAACAAACCACTTAGTAAAACTCTACAAAACATTTTTTGTTGCGAACCTCTGTTCGTTTCGATCATTTTGGTGTATAATAGTCTATATGTTTTGTCCATATTTTCTTTCATACAAATGTTTTCCAAGGAGGTGCACAGACTACATTTTGCGACACACAAGTTGTCCACGTTCCGCACATAGGTAAGTACCTTTATTTTCCCATGCATATTTTTTAATGACATAGGTAATAACTAGATACAATATCCTCCTAGGTAGAAACCATAAATAATTTTACCTAAATGTTTGGATTCATGATAAAATGTTGTCTCGAAATTATTTTCCTAAAATTATGTTTTCGTCTACTTTGTGGTAGTGTAACTTTTTGCGTAGACCATATTTTATGAGTCTAGAAGTTTGTATGCAATTCTAGATATTTTTTCTACAAAATTTATGTTGGATTTATGCCCTAAAGGTTTCATTTGATTAGTACAAATTACACTCAAACTTGGCCTCGTAAACTCCGAATGCAGAAACTGTGGTTTCTTCCAACTTTGAACATGCATAACATTCTGTGCAATAACTATTTTTTGGAGACACTTGTTGGAATGTAAAGTATGATATTTTTTTTTATCAATCATGTATTTAAGTCAGGTCCAGAATAGTTAGTTTTACTAGTGTAAAATAAGATCAAAGTAGGCATAATGAGCAGTTTTCTGCACACTGAAATAATTCGAAGTCTAGAATTATTTTTATCAACTTTGGACATGCATTTTTTACTGTGTATACTATATTCTTGGTTATGTTTTGAATTACTTTATATAGGTTTTATGACATAACTACTTGTTTTGGGTTTTGTAAATTGAGGGCAATGTGACCTCCATGAACAACATTTTAGCATTTAAGTCTGAAACTGTTTTTGGAGGTCACTTTGTGCTCAATTTCCCAAAAATCAAACCGTTGGATTTCTGATTAGTTTTTTCATAGTAAACTCTAGTTAACTCTTTATTAGATTCTGTAATTAGAGCCACCAATAACATTGTTTGTTTACTCAAAAGTTGCTTCCAAAACTTACACATTATAAATTTCTGCACCTAAATTATTTTTAAGTCTGAAATATATTTTTCTTGCAACTTTTTGCTTTGAAATTTTCTTCTACTGTTAGACAAAACTTTATTCTTCTGAATCCTTAAGTTTGATCCATTCATCGTTATTTATGATCACTCGTTCACTAGCCTAAATTCAAGATAAAGTAAACTTTTGAAAACTTCTTTTTGGATAAAATATAAATTAGAAATTGTAGGATGGTGTACTCTCTACCCATATCAACTTGACATTAGTGTTATATGGGTTAAATAGAATGAATTTATAAGATAGATTGTATAGTTTGATGATGAGCATTCATAATATAGGTCTTGGACACCGATACGGACTTGATTATTACTTCCTGCTCAGGACCGCAGGCGAGTACATTCTCTGATAGTTTTCATTACTTTGATGCTTTCTTTAAATTCAGTTATAGTATTTTACTTGATTCCTGACATGAGGATACACGGACTAGTATTGTAAACCCCCAAATTTTTGAAGAATTTTTTTATTTTTTTATTTGTTTAAATAAAAATATTTTGGATATTTTTTATTTTAAATAATATATTTGTAAATGTAGTTTTAGTCATGGATTACTTTTGATTTCTAGGTTGACTCGAAAATATGCCCCGTCTAGTATAGTCATGTGTCATCATTAGTCTGTTAGTTATATAACTTGCTAAATTAATTTATTTTGATTTTTAATTTTTTTAATTATTAAATCAGATATTGGTTATCTATTCCATGTTTTATTTATTTAGCTATTTATTTATTAATTTTTAAGATTTGAATTAATTATTATCTGTAATAATAATAGTTGTAATATAGATACTCATCCAATTATCTATATTATTTGTTGACTGCTTTATGTTATGATTATTTTCATTATCATCAATATTATTATTAGTATTATTTTACGGTTATTGTGAATAATAATACCATTATTTTGGTTATTCATAGAGAAATTTCTAGGATATATGTAAATATATATATATCTTATACTAGGAAAATGTGTTTAGAAGTTTTAGATATTTTATTTGTATTATTTTTAGAAATTTTTGGGTAAGGATTATGCATCGAGGTTTCCTATATATATATATATATATATATATATATATATATATATATATATATATATATATATATATATATATATATATATATGAAAAAAAGAAAAAGAAAAAGTGAACAGTGCCTCTCGGCACTGTAGCTTCACTCTTCCACCTAACAGCCCGAGCCGAGCCCGCGCGCGAGTAGTAGCTCGATAGGAAACCACAAGCTTCCAAAAATTTTCACCAAATCATCCCAAATCTTTTTCCTTCAAATCCTACTTAGATTCTCCACCATTTAAACTCTACAATTGATCAAAAACCAATCAAATCAGGATTTAAATTGAAGTTTAAATCAATGGGGAAATTTTGTATATATATTCGAAATATCCAAATTTCCTAAACTTAGATACTTTTCGTGAAGCAAATCCACCACCATAGTCGACCCCGAATCTCCCCTGGACTGCACGCACTCTTCCCCAGCCTTGCCACCGCTACTCGACGCCAGAGATCACCCGCCGGCAGCCCGCACAAGGCGCTGCAAGCAGAGCCATTGCAGCAGCAACCGCGGGTGGAACCCCAACTTTGCGAAGGGAATTCTCCATCTTCCTTAGATCGTTTCTCGATCTAATTTCTCTTGTACGTTGCCTGACAAACCACTTTCAATCACCTTCATACAGTTTGATTCGAATGAGAGAAATCCTTTGCTAAAAATAGGATTAGAAATCACGAAGAACCAATATATAATGTTGTCATATTTTGAAAGTTTCTACGGTTTAAAACCCTACTTTGGAAGGCAAAAATTTGACGGAGTAACCATAGATTTTTTTTAAAATCTGATTGAAATGACTTTTAGCCAACATAACCAAGATTGAAACCCCGCCTTTACCTTCTTATATAACAGACTATTCAGAGATTAAAAACAGTTTTAAATTGCAAAAAAAAAAGTTTTCTAAAACTCTAAAACTTTGATATGAGGTCCGTCCCGACAAACCGGACGACCCCGTCACAAATCGAAGGCATCGAAAGATGCATATCGACTTTGTGGACGTGTGGGCTTTGACGGAATTCAAATTGGTCGCGTGTGTGCGACGAATTTGACCCGTATCCGTCGAAGAACGCTGTATCAGCCCTTTTCCAAATTTCTTAATTACTTTGTGCACACTCGTCAAATGACGACGAAACTTACGCCATTGGACTCGAAATATTTTTCTGGTCCTGTGAACCAAGTTTGGTCCAATTCTGAGACAGTTGATCGGATCACCGTTTTGCGGGTCCCACGATCCAATTCAACGGGCGATTTTGTGCACGGCTCATCGGAATCCAAAATTGGATATACCATTGAGTTCGTCTCGGAAAACTGAATTTGTAGACATGTAGTTTGAAAAATTTAGAGACCATAGGATTTGGCACATATTTTGATGTAAAGCGGGTCAAACAGCGGACATCGTTTTGACCCGAAATTACGATTTTGCCCTTGTTCCAAGATTTGACTTTCGGACAGGCATTTTCTAGAGATATCTTTTACACCGAAAACATTTTTAATATTTGTTTCAGCATTCAGAGTCATCTGTGATTTGTGAGTTTTTGTGTTGACGCTTATGACTGTTTGATTGCCCTCCTTACACTGCAGGCAAGTATACCTTGCTATGATATCTGATTATGCATGTTTATTTCAGTATGTTTACTTATTTATTTTCCATTCATTTGTTTAAACTGTGCGTCTAAGTCACACTTGGGTACAAGCGACTATATTAGTCATTTTTTTCGTTTCTTTTCTTTATTTCATGCATATCGACTTAGAGTTAAGAGACGACCCTATGTGTATGAAGCATTCTATGCTTCATTGGCCTTGACACTTGTGTATCATGAGTCACGAGTCTCATATAGATCTCGGACGTATGTATCGACTGGCCATCGGTGCGCACATGCCGTGCGATAGGCAATAACTGCTAATAGTTAAGGATGTCTAAGAAGACTTAGCAGTTATTAGGAATATCGTGATGTTGATACAACACGTGTAGTGCAATGGATGGAAGGAGACAGCTATTAGGTGTAGGGCTTTCACTCGTTTACTTTACTCTAGATGCCCTTAGTAACTCAGTCGAGTGCTAATGGGCCGTGCATTTGTTTCTTTAGCTGTCGTTAGTGACTCATCCGAGAGCTAGTGTGTCGTGCACTTATTACTTTTCTCTAGATGCTACTAGTGTCTCGGTTGAAATGCTAACGCACCGTACCTCTATCTTCGGAATGCCCCTGTATGGAACGTTGTCTTCAAAGTGCATTTTCACATAGATGGTTAGGAAGCCCAGTTGTTGTTTATATTTCAGTTATTGTATCATTTTTCTATATCTTGTTACGTCCCTCTGAGGACCTGGTGATCTCTCCAGGTATGGATGACGAGCAGTATCTTGAGGAGTACGGCTCCGGACTTGACTCTTCCTTCACAGCCGAGTAGGGCTCACCTGCGGAGCTTATTTGATTTTCTTTCTAGTTGATGGACTATGTAGTTGCTACTGTTTCTTCTGTTTATTTCAGTTGATTTCTTTCATTAGATCGGTAGTGGATTTTGTCTCCACCCGATGGATATTCCATTTTATATTATATTCAGTTGAGACATTTGAATAGTCATTCCTTTTATTTGTCATTGTGGATGATATATAGATACTGCTTGTGACCATGTTATATTGTTATGAGCTGAAGCTCTTTATTACAGCTTATGTATGTATATGTAGATTCAATATATTGGAGTAGTCTACGTTTATATAAAGCTGCATGTACGTATTTCTAGTCCTACGTATGTTGGGACTGGGGCATTACAAGTATACATTGGATCTTGTCATGAGATATTGTTTCCGATTTATCCTGGTTTATTGGTACTTGCTTGTTATTGTTCTTCTACTTATATAGACACCAATTTGGGAGTGTGCTAGCCCCCTGCTTCTTAAATTCTGTATCATAACGTGACATGGTTGGATCCATTATACTATTCAGGGGATTGGGGAGCTATTAGAGTTTATGCGATCATACCCAAACTACTTGTGCATAGCTTACCCTTACTGCACGTAGGGTATAGCCCGATCTTATACTACTTGTGCATAGTTTTTCTATTGTAGTCGGCCTGATCCATTATACTTGTACTTGTGCATAGCCGATCATATGGAATAGCCTGATCTTGACCCAAGCCGATCATAACACTCTAATATCTCAAGGCACCAGTTAGATTACATGTTATATTCAAATTTTCTATGATACATCATATCCCGAATTTACTTACATGCTCTCACCTTACCATGATATGATGACCTATTTATTTTGTACTTCTTACTACTCAGTTTTGTTATCCATCACGTACCTCATTACATTCTGCTTATTTACAACACTTATCAATTTAATGAAACTGCTGTACTTCGCTCCAATCTTGACTGGATATTATTTTTTTGAGGACTTAGAGGCCATTTGCCCGACTTACTATGGGTCGGGGATAGCTGAGGATGTTGCTCAGGAGTTGCCCGTGGATCCGGTGCCCGTAGAGGATGTACCTCCAGTAGTCACTTAGTTATTTAGTTAGGTTTTTCTAGATTTGTCTCTAGATTTTTAATATTTTGTTATATTATTTTAGGATATGTATTATTGTCTTTGACTTCTAGACTTATTTCTGTTGTGAACGCATGATACTATCTAGACTTTATCTTCATTATCTTCTATCAAATTATCGTGCTTATCTTTCTTCATAATTTTGATCGAGTTATATATTTCATAATTGTTAGATATTAGATATTATAGACGACCTATACAGTGTTCTACCGCCGATACTGAGGCGTAGGCTGGATGTACCCACGTCCTCGTACCCTAAACCGGGTGCGGATCGTGACACATTTTTGTGGTGGCCCATGTAGGTCCAGGTCACAATTAGTACGATTTCGTAGCGGTGCTCGACTTAGAGTACTATTACGAGCCTGCTATTAGGATATAGATTCTAGGTTATATTAGGAGATACTCAATCACAACTAGAAAAAACTTCGAATCTTTCGATTACCATGACCATTCTTTTGTAATTTTTCTTCAAATTTGATTCCTTCCTTGATAATATCTTATCTTGTGCCATATTGACTTCATAGTTTGATCTATCTTCAGGATGTCGTCGAAGACCAGGTCACAGTGCTCTGGACTAACGGGACACGCAATCGCTTCAGGAAGGTCTGCTACTTTATGACCTATTGCTCTAATTGCGGAAGCTACAACAGCAGGGGTTGCTCCTACTGATTCTCCCACCCATGTGGGAGTGTCAGCAGCGTTCGGGGATGCTCCACCATCGGTTCAAAGGACCATTCCAGTACAGCAAGATGGGAATCCTCCTTTACCTCCGCCACCAGTTGTGATGTTTGCATTATTCCATCAGATGATGGAGGCACAGCGAGCTCAGGCTGAGGCCCAGCAGAGGCAGGCACATGTCCTGCAAGAGAGCATCAAGAGTGCTCATTAGTTAGCTCTCGCTACTATGGAGAAGGTAGTTATCGCCCAGCCTTGGGGCTCTCCAGCCCAGCAGCAGCAGCAGGCGAGGCCTGTTATGGTCATGGACTTCCAAAAGATATCCCCTAGACAGTTAAAAGGGACGGAGGGGATCCTTTATGCCGATGATTGGCTAAAAGATATATAGAGGAGCTTACGGTTGGCTCAAATTTTAGAGGGCCTGCTGGTAGAGGCAACATCTAGCCTGTTGTTTGATATCTTTCTCACATGGTATCGCACTGATCCTCGACTAGCAGTAATGGGTCTAATATAGGATGTTTTCAAGAAGTTGTTCAAGGAGAAGTTCTTCCTAAATATAGCTCTGAGTGCATTGGAGAGCCAATTCTAGGGACTGGTATAGGGGAACATGTCAGTGGATGATTATACAGCTGAGTTCTCCCGTCTGAGTCAGTTTGCCAAGAGCAGGGTTTAGGAGCCAGGTGATCGGGCCCGAAAGTTCAGAAAAGGGCCTGAATTGTGGGGTCAGATCTCGCACATCTTGGCATCGCACGGCGACATTCCAGGACACCCTGATTGATTTCCATATAGCAAAGGAGGACTTGGGTCTCAGGCCCAAGAAGAGCAATGATGCGTTGGGTGCTGGTTCAGTACAGGACCGACCAAGCATCCTCATATTCAGCAGAGGCCATTTCAGCAGCAGAAGCAGAATGCACCAGCCAGTGCACATCCTCAGCAGGTGCAGAGGCAGGTCCCTTAGTGTGCTTTCTACGGGAAGCTAGGACACACTCGAGAGGTCTATACGAAGAGGTTGGACGTCTGTCTTTTCTGTGGATCCTCTGACCACCAGCTGAAAGACTGTTTATCTCATCCAGCTTAGGGAGTAGGTCCCTTAGTGTGCTTTCTGCGGGAAGCCATGACACACTCGAGAGATCTGTAGAAAGAGGTTGGACGTATGTCTTTTCTGTGGATTGCCTGACCACCAACTGAAGGACTGTCTATCCTGTCCAACTTAGGGAGGTCCAGCCAGAGTACCTCATGTTAAAGCTCCAGCAGAACCTACCATTCAGCTGAGGGGACCCCTGCTCCCGACTCAGCAGCAACATTTTGCCCAGCACCAGTAGAAAAGGGATACACCTCAGGGTAGAGCGTTTGCTTTGGTGGTCGATGAGGCCGAGCCCGTTGCAGATGTGGTAGCAAGTTCTGTTCTTCTCGATTGCTTTCTTATATTAGCATTATTCGACTCTGGTGCTACACATAGCTTTATATCTCTCTTTTGCTCTTAAACACAATATTGTTGCTGAATGATTGGGTGTGACTTGCAAGATCATGATCGGAGGAGGTATTATCCTGGTCAGTGATGTTTGCAAGGAAAGGAGAGTTTCTTTGGGAGGCCAGGTTCTGATTGCTTATTTGCTCGTAATTCCACTTCCGAACTACGATATTGCACTCGGGATGGACTGATTGAGCAGGCACCATGCTAGCATCGATTGTAGAGGAGGCATAGTTTTGTTCAGTCCGCCGGGAGAGCCGAAGTTCGACTTTGTCAGAGGGTAAGCTGAGCAGAAGGATGGCTTTTGTGGAGCTATTGTTGAAGGAAAGGAGTTGCCGCATCCATTGATAGCAGAGTTTATAGATATTTTTCCAGATGAGTTGCCGAGGATGCCGCCGGACAGGGATGTTGAGTTGTCTATAGAATTGGTGTCGGGCGCTGAGCCTATCTCACAGCACATTTATAGGATCAACAACAATGAGTTGGTAGAGTTGAAGAAGCAAGTCAACGAGCTACAGGACAACTGATTCATCAGATCCAATTTCTTACCTTGGGGCCCTCCTCTTCTGTTCGTACCGAAGAAGGATGGATCAGTACACATGTGTATCGACTACGGGGCGCTGAACAACCTCACTATCAAGAACAAATACCCATTGTCGAGGATTGACGACTTGTTTGATCAGTTGAGTGGCACAAAGGTATTTTCGAAGATAGATTTGAGGTCAGGATAGAATAAGCTAAAGGTAAAGAAGGAAGACATTCCAAAGACTACTTTTTCGGACATATATGGCTACTATGAGTTCACTGTTATGCCGTTTGGGTTACTAACTGTTTGCCATGACAAAAAGTTATATGAACTTTTTGTATTTTAAACGTAAAAAGAGTACAATTGATTCCTAAACAGGAGATCTAAGTACAACATTTTTGGAAAAGTGTTGCAGTGGAGATTGAGCACTGCAGCGGCTCCTTTACTCCGTTGACGATCTGACGATGAGTTGAACTTGCTTTGGTTTTCTGGTGCTGGTGGTTGAAACTCTAGGGTTACCAATCAAGAGGATGCCGAAGTTGAAGATTTCGTACCCTCTTTATCGAAGGAAAACATCTTCTATTTATAGGGGAGCACATATGCGATGTGCATAAGTATTGTGCAGATACGCTGCACGGGAAAATATGGAAGAATCTTGAGGCGGTCACGGTGAAGGCTACTGCTGAGCTGACTCGCGGCATGCACATGGATTCTCTTGTATCGACATCTTTGGGGAGTTATCAACATGTAAACCCCCTAAATTTTTACTACATTCTTTTTTATTAATTCATTTTTTATTTCTATTTGAATTTGGTATCGTTCATTTTCGTATTCGCTCGTCGAGTGCGAATATGTGCGAGGTATATAATTTTTGGAAAAACATTTTGATTATAAATTTTATGTATATAGTATAGTTCTCAAAATAATATATGATAATTAATTACTTGGAGTTATAAAAACATGTCACGATTGCCAAAATGTATTTATTATAACGAGCTATTTTTATTGTGAAAATATATGTGATAATTTAGAAAGATAATACCTATAAATGATATGTTCTATCGCATGGAAGTACATGAAATTAAATTTCACGTATACTTTTAATTTTTGGAAATTCTAGTTATTGGATTTAATTGCAAAAAATATATTTCAAATATTTATATATATTTATGGTGATTTTTGAAATTAATAATTATTATATTTTTGAAATGATATTTTCAACAAATTTTTGACTCAGATTAGATTCTATGATTTAAATAAAATCACTAATTTAGATATGAATTATGAACATAGCCATATCTGAATTGGATTCAGAGTTTTGATTTAAAATTTGATTCATTTAGATTTGATTGATTCAAAGCAATTTAAATTAAATGGTGATTATCTAAGGGAGTTTAAATATAGGGGAGCCTCCACATTAGCTTTCCTCCATAATTATTGTACAGATTCTCCACCACAAATATGCGTGCCTCGTGTCGGTGTTCCATCCATCCTCGTGTCAGCCGTGACGGCCTTGGGTCCGACCCGTGTGTCTTTTCAACAAAGTCTTTTTTTTACATATACATTTTATCCTGCGTCCGACATACTAGACGTGATATCTCCACAAACACCCATCCTGGTCATGTCAGACATCCCCGACACGATACAACCAATACCTAATTCTAAACCTATATTTTGGCCGGCCACCCCTTTCTTTTTCCGGCCAGACGCTGGCATGTCCCCGCACGCTTTAGCAGCCGGGATCTTCTATGTGGCCTTGACATTGAGGGGGTCCTGAGAAATAGTTCTCGCCATCGTGCTGCTGGCTGCAGCCGCCTTAGGCCTCCGGACATGTCGAGTCTTCTTTGGTTGTACGAACTGCTTCAAAGTCTTCGACTTTTCATCAGAGAGGAGATCTTCAAAAGCCTGCTGGTCGAAGCGTACGACCAACATGTCTTAAGAAGCTCCCTGCAAGTTGTCATCAGATTGCGTCACCGCCATCTCGTTGGAGGAGAAGGTAGTCCCCACCAGAGTCGCCATTTTGTTTGATGTAACAAAAGGTTGAACGAACTTTTTGTTTTATTGAACGTATAAGGTATCTGTGTACAAAGAAGGAAGTCCTAAACATGATATTCTAAGTACAGGAAGAAAAGATTCTGGGAAAGTATGACGATGGAGATCGAGCACTACAGTGGCTCATTTACTTCGTTGACAATCTGACGATGAATCAATCTTGCTATGGCTATCTGGCGCCTTTGATGGGACTCTAGGGTCACCGATCAAGCGGCTACTTGGATGAGAAGATCCCTTGAAGATGGTTGGTTGGTTGGTCCTTTGATTGATAGGTGGATGAAGGTGTTCGACTTTTCGTGGATGGAGATCGCTGCTCCTTTGAAGATTGTCGATTGTCAATGTTTCCTCTGTCTTTCGATTGATGCTTTGGTGGAAGAAGAACTCCTTCTATTTATAGAGAACCAAGCACATATGCGATGTACATTAGGGTTCCTGAGATATGAAAGAATCTGTCGTCATTGTACGGTACGGACTTCTGCGTTGCTGACACGTGGCAGATATCGAGATTCCCTTCAAATGAGATCTCTGGTGGTTATAAACATAATCGGAGGAGGTGACACATGGCACGTGTCGATTTGCTTGATCAGATACAACAAAATAAATCTTGGGATTTCATCTTAGATTTGGAGTCTAATTGATCCTCATCTAAGATTTAAAATCAATCTGATATGATATCAACTTGATTTAATCCCAATCTTCTCTGCAAGAGACGGTTTAAAAAAACCAATTGGGGTGGACCCATGCTTCTTGCACCTCTGGTGAGGCCTAAGTGTTGCTGCGCTTCTGGGGCGATGAGCAGATTATGCTTCTGGAGACGACGAAACCTCTGTGCTTTCAAGCGACGAGTTGACTTGGCTTTGAATGACGAAAGACTTCTATGCGTATAGAGCAACTTATGAAGTTGTGTTTCAGGCTACCAGAGTTACTGTGCTGTAGGCGACAAGTAGGCTTGCGCTTCAGGTTGACGAGGTTACTGTACTTTTAGAGCGAAAGGTTGACTTGCGTTGGTTGCGATAGAAGTTCCCAAGTCTCTTATAGAGAAGTGACTTAAGCTTCTGATCCGGAGCAGATGACTGCGCCATGGAATGCAGATGGTACGAGCATATCACCATCTTGCGCCTCATGTGGATGCTAATAAGTAGCTGCGCCTCTGAACAGTGAAGGCATTGGCTTCGAAAGGAAGGGTATGACACCCTTGCGCGTCTAAGATTGGCGTAGGCAGATAGCTGCGCCTCTGGAGTACAGATACTGGCTTCTAGAATAAAAGAAAGAGAGGGGGCCTACCACCATCTTATTTTTGAGGTTGGCACAGGAAGGTAGCTGCGCCTTTGACTTGAAGGCTCAGGCTTCTTCAAGTGATGGGTTGCTGATATACTTCTGAGAGGCAGTGCCTACAAGAATATCAAAACATGCTTTGGTGGAGGTCAATCTTCCAGCGTGTGTATCGAGAAGAAGGAAGGCCGTGCTTCGATGAAGATTGCATCCCTTGTAGATCCTTCTAGGCTTTTGTCGAATCTGTACTAGATCCTTTGTAGTAGAACAGAATTAGTCCCTCATGTATAGTCTTGATGTGTCTGTAATAGACTTTGGTAGACAAGACAATGAAGGGACTTCTCTCCATATCTTCTGTTTTAGCTTTTTAGCACTGAGCCTCAGCCTTCTGCATCTTTTGCGCTTTGGCGAAGGGATGTCTTCAGCTGAGATTTTTCATGCTTCTACAGATAGGACTTGATTATTTTGTAATATAGTTGATTAATAAAAATTTAGCAAGGCATGACCGCAGCTCAGATTGATAAAACAAATTGGAAATGTGTTTGAGAGATTGTATTGTTGTGCTAGGTAAAATTAAGATGAGTACAGAATGAAAAAAAGTAAGGAGTACGTACTCACTATGTTTCAAGGGCAATTTTTTTTTCTAAGTGGTATATTATGTATGCTCCAATTCGTTCAGTTCAACTGGATGACTCGAAATGCAACGGAGACCTTTGGAGTTTGAGGTGTAGTTTAGATTTTGTGTTTGTGTTTGATTGTGGTTGTTTGTTAAAGATTAAGTTAAACCTTTGTTTTATGATAGTTTGACGATCTGGTGTTTCTGAGGATTTTTCCAACTCGAGGCACGATTCGGGGGAAGATTAGTCCACGGTTCATTGGAACTTTCAGTATCCTTGATAGGGTCGGTGTAATGGCCTACCGACTAGACTTGTCGCCTGCATTGGAGGGAGTCATAACATTTTCCATGTGTCACAGTTGAGATGATACGTGGCGGATCCTAGTCACATATTGGACCACTCCGAGATATAGTTGGGCTCAACTCTCAGCTATCCAGAGTAGCTAGTAGAGATTTTGGATTATTGGAAGGTGCTCCGGAACCAGGTTATTCTCTTGGTTTGTGTCGCATGGAGGCATCACTTTTTGGGTGGGTCTACCTGGGAGAGGGATGACTTGCGCGAGCGACCCTTATCTCTTCGAGCCTTGAAGTGTTGTTCTTCTTGGTCTTACTGTGTTCTTGTGCTACTTTCGTCTTTTAATTTCGATGACAAAATTATTTTAAGCGGGGTAGACTTATCACTACCACTTTTCCAACTAGGGGTAATTTTGTCAATTTATATTATATATATTTTGTGCATATTTATCTATTTATTAAGGTGTTAGTTATTACGGATAGTGGGCTAGCCTATTTATTAGACTTGTATTAGTGGACCCAATTAGATTTGACATAACACTAGAGCCCAACAATTAGATTTACATGACACATGGACCAATACTTTAGACTAGACCCAATTAGACTCTATTATAAGTCATTCCATTTAGTAAATAGAGATTAGTTTATACCAAATTATGATTAGAAGCTTCCATCCATTAGATTAGCCTTTGTGACAAACTTGGAGGGCATTTTGAACATTTCCCATTGGCATGGAGAGGGATCACCTGGTCGGCCCTATAGTGAGGGGGAGCACTCTCTGTGTTCCTCTTTATTTGTGTCATTTAATTCTAATTTGGTGTTCTTCCCCAAATTGATCCATCCCTCCATAAATTCTACTCTATTTCACTTAAATTCCTTTCCAATCCTCTTCTTATTCATTCCTTGGAGGAGCCCAGGAGCTTGATGGCTAGCAGCACTTGTGGAGGAGGCTATTGTTAGGAGATCGTGTTTGAATCGTATCCATTGAACTTTATATAGGAAATCCATCTCCCAAAAGGTATATATCTTAATTTCTCCTCTATTTAGACTCTACTTGTTCAATTTAACCATTAAGAATCCACCCATGGACTAGGACTACCTATAGGAGGAAGAATTAGCTTCTAAAGATCCTTTATGTGAAAGTTTCATTGAGATTTGTACCCAATTTGGGAGAATTCTGAGATTGGTGTGCCCAGTGTTTGTTATTTGGTAATTTAGATCAATTTAGACATATTTTAGTTGTGTATGTATAGATCCGTGTCCAAAATTGGATACCAGTAGACCGTATCATGATACGGTAGGACATAGAGTTATTTGGAGGTTTTTTCCTCCGACACTTGTGGCACACATATCAAATTCTCTATGACACGTTGTATTAGTTATAGGTTGCTCTAATTAGACTCTTATTTATGTTTTAGACATGCTCATGTAATTTAGGTAGAATCGAATAATGTTTGGTATAGGTATCTTGGGCGTATCACAAGAGTACCATAGATTGGTGCGATACTAGGGTGATACACACCAAGTGTTTGGTATTAGGCATTATGTGAGTGTCATTTGTGTCAATGTGTCTCATGTATCCTATAGAGTAAGTTGTGTATTGTTTGCCATTGATTGTAAAAGAACAGAACAATTATCGGAGGACTGAACTTAGACTCACAATACAAACTCGCTCGTACAAAGAAAGCCTAGGGACGAAAACCTAGGTACATCAAACTAAGTACGATTGTCTATTTTTGATTCTGGAGGGTGACGATAGAGGCTCGAAAAAGCGACGGCCGCTCTGCCTTACTCCTTGGACGATCAGTATGCAGTCTTGGCTCGGGGAAGATCTGCTCGACGTTGATGAAGAAACGCTCTTCTTACTCTCCTCGGATTGCTCTCCTGGCTTCTCTCTCTCTCTGTGATTATCAAGAAGGAAGGGGGAGCTCTCTCTGTGTAGATCTCTCTCTTCTTATTTCTTTTGGTGCCGACCTCTCTCTCTCTTCTTTTTCTTCTTTTTTTTTCACAAGGGAATAATGCTGGCTATTTATAAGAGTGGGGGGTGATCATTAGGGTTTGCTAATGATTATCTGTTTGGAATGTCGGCGCTCCTTCATTCTATCTGAACCCTTGATCCTGATTATAGTGAATCTCGGCCATTAATGCGGATAGCATCGTATCTCATGAGCAATTAATGCTAGCTGCTTTAAATCCTCGTGATTGATTATGCCAATGTCTGATTGCTCGCCACGTGTCCCATTAGCTTGATGATAAATGATATGCCCTGATCTCAGTAATTATGACGATGATGTCAAATATATTTGTTGAGATTCGGTTAAATCTCTTATTGATCCCATGCTACGTGTCTTAATTGTGAGTCCTGTCAGAGCCGCATAGGATTGACTATCCTCGAACCGCTGAAAGATACTCTTCCTGAGCCGCATGAGACAATGCCTCATCGAGCCGCAGGGGATGAACCTTCCGTGAGCCGCATATGCATAGTCTTTGCGAGCCGCATGAGCTAGCATTGTATTGAGTCGCAGGGATTGAGCTCTCGGTGGGCCGCATATGGCTGATTTCTGCTAACCATATAGAGTGACTTCTTCGTGAGCCGTATGGAGCTGTTTTCCATTTAAGCCGCATGAGAGTTGCCACGTGGCAACCTAGGATTTCTGACGGTTCGGGTCAGAGATCTTCTTCCTTTCCCGAAAAGTCTGTCATTATGGCAGAGCCATTATGACACTTTATGTCAGAGCAGTCACAGTCGCCAAGTCGTGTCAGAGCATTAAATGAGGCCACCCCCAAACGACCAGCTGTAGGGACGGATCACACATGGCATCCATCGAGCCGCATATACCTTGCTGAACCGCATACGCTCCCGAGCCGCATGCGATTGAGAGTCTTCTTTGAACCGCATAGGGTCGCTCCTGTGTGAGCCGCATAAGCTTCTTACTCCGAGCCGCATGGATCATTATTCTAATATTTTTCATGCTTCTACATGTATATCTAATGGTGTACCATACTCTATTAGAGTGTCAATTAGATGAGTGTGTGTGCGCACATACATGTGGACTGTGTATACATGTGTGTGTGTGTGTGTGTATCTTTATATCTGTGGATATGCAAGTGTATGTATTGATAGGCAGATATGCATATATGTATGTAGATAGACATGTGTGTGTGTGTCTGTGTTTTTTTTGTATATAGATATATCTGTAAGTGTATATATATACATATAGATAAAGGTGAGCGTGTAATAGGTAAGTGCATTGGTCACTACAATTGGAACATCAATTAGTAGTAGGAATGGCAGTAGAGAAGGAGGAATAACAGTGGATAAACAACAACAGTAGAAGCTACAACAGTAGCTACTGGCCTCGTAAGCAAGCAGCAAGAACAGCTGCTTGTGAAGCCAACAAGAGCAGTAGATACTACACTACTTTCCAAAGTAGTAGCAACAGCTGGGGTACCTACAGTAAAGAGCAACTGTAGTAGCAGCAAAAGAATAACATAGCAGCAGCATCAGTAATGCTAACAGCTGCTGCAGCAATTTCGTAATAGCAATAGCAGCAGTAGTTAGCTAGTTGAAGCATGTAGCAATAGGGGTAATAGCAGGGTTAATAGCAGCAATATGAAACAGTGGTGGGGAGTATGAGCAGTGGCAAGGGACTGCGCAGCAGTGACAGTCATGTCTGTCTCTTGTGCATATGTGTGTTTAGCCTTGTAACAGTGCTATGTCAATAGATATCCATATGTGTGAGTGTATCTATATGTGTGATAGAAGTAGAGAGCAGGACATAGATGCACAGCAATAGGTAGCATAGGAGAGTGTTCTAGTAGCAGCTTAGCAGTGCCTGTTAGCAATTAGCAAAGCAGTAGCATCAGTCCAGTGGCCTACAAACAATGTAGGTAATTTAGTATGGGTATGTGTATCCTAGTATCATAGGGTAGGTAAAATAGGATACATAGATATGGGTATATATAGGTATTGGTAATATGTTGGTATATGTAATGTTAGGTGTAGCCCCTCTTCCCAGAATTTTGATAATATATTTTATTTATTTATTTGAATTAAATGGTGATTTTTAGATTGTTATAAATAATTATTTTAGTTAATTATTATGGTAGATGCCTTTAGCCATGGTTGAGTTTTGAAGTACAAGACGGCTAGGAATCATGGCACGGATAGTGCAATGGCGTGCTTTGACTAGTGTATTAGTCCTGATAGGGAATGTCGAGCCATAGTGACGTCCTAACTAGGAAAACCAGGCCAAGTTGCAACTTAACCCTTACCGAAGATTTTATTTATTATTTAATTATATTATTGAGTTTTAGGGAACCCGGTTGTAACGAACCTGTCCAGATTGGGCCCAAGTCAAAACCAAGCCCATGTAGGCAAGTAGTGAGACGAAAGACGTCCATGTAGATGTAAAGATGAGTATATAGATATTGGTTCATTTTATGGTATAGTAAGTAACCCTTGTAAATATTTATATTATATATATATAGATATTATTTGCTATTTAAATTATCTTGGGTATATACATTAAATAATATTCATATAAATGTATCCTTGTGTATCGTGGGATTAGATACACTGGCGAGTGTGCCTCTTGTTACCCCCTCATTGGAATTTCTTGTAAATTTCGTCAATAGTTATACATCTTCTAATCAAATTTCTATAACAATTTTCGTCTCTATGTACTCTTCTGTTCAAATAACATATAAATATTTACAGGGCAATTATAAGATACTTGCACAGTTTCTGTGAACCAAGTAATATAGAAGTATAATGTGTTACCAATACTACTCCTATTATTAGGTATTTATAAATTGTATTCTTACTATTATTTTTATTAGTATTGATGTTATTGCTAGATAAAATTAGTTACCATTAGTTGGTTATTATTTTATTGTCAAATAGATTTATAGATATATATACGACCATAAATACTCTATATTAGATAAAGATAATATTGATAATTCAATTGAATTTTTTATTAGTATTTATTATATATAAGAGAGATAGAAGTATGTGTATAGAGATATATACAAAAATATAAAAATATATATAAATATATATATATATATATATATATATATATATATTATATATATATATATATATATATATATATATATATATATATATATATATATATATTATAATCCAATATCTCGTGATATCTTGAAATTATTGCGAGATGAAGATTGGGTTATAAACCCGACCCCCACGCGAGTAGCAGCGGACAGATCAAATATATATTCATATATATATCGACAGAGGGAGGGGAGATGAAACCCAAAACCCTAATCCAACCCATCGCCCGACCTCCAGGCGGCCGCGTGCCACCACAGCACCACCCTGGGCCATCGTCGGCCGGTGGACGCGCGGCCAAGCACCGCCGACAGCAGCAAACAGAGCAGTAACAGCAAGTAGCCGCGGTTGCAGCCGTAGCAGCGTGTTAGCGCAGTGGCAGCAACAAATGCCCGCACGCCCCTCCATGAACCATCCCACGCGCGTCCCCAGCAACCTCGCAACTACTGCGCGCCACCGTCGAAGCATCGTCGGTCGGCCACGGCGACAAAAGCGCGCGAAACAGAGCAAAACAGAGTCTTGCTCTATTATTGCTCGAAAGCAGGTGCCCCCCCTTTCCTTCCAATTTTTTTCGACGAATACTCGATCGAATATCGATCTGTCAACCCCTATATGTAGTCAACCTATACCCCATATAATCCCAGTAAATGGTTCCGAGAATAGTAGGATACCTGTCCGAGATTTTGACGCAAAGTCGACAAGAAACAGTATCGAAATCAGTCTCAAACCAGTCCCAAGTAGATCCGTTTGGAGATCGATTCCTGTCAACCCATCAGTAATTTTGAAAAACAATTTGAACAATATTTTAGATCACTTATAGCCCTTAAAATCTTTTTTTGAAGTACCTGGTTTCATTGTGTATGTACAAAGAGAATTGATTTCCAAAATCAAGAAAAACCTGCAACAAAAACAGTTTAAAAATTAGAATGTCCCGATACGACGTGCGTTCCGCCAATCCGGGCGACGTGGTCGCGAACCAAAAGTATCAAAAGGTGCATATCGGCTTCGTGGATGCGTGGGATTTGACGGAACTCAAATTGGTCGCGAGTGCGCTACGAATTTGATGCGTATCCGTCGAAATTCACTGTATCGGCCTCTGTGCAAATTTCTCAATTACTTTGTGCACGCTCGTCAGATCGAGATGAAACTTGTGCCAACAGGACCATATCATATTTTTGGTCCTGTATGCCAAGTTTGGTCCGATTCTGAGACCGTTGATTGGATCGCCGTTTTGCGGGCCCCACGGTCCGACTCAACGAGCGATTTTGTGCACGGCCCGCCGGAATCCAACTCTGGACATACGGTTGGGTTCATATCGAAAAACTGGATCCGTAGACATGTAGTTTGACGACTTTAGAAACCATTAACTCTGGCACACTTTTCGGTGCAAAGTGGGTCTAACGGCGGACACAGTTTTGACCCAAAATTACCGTTTTGCCCCTGTGTCCAGAATTGGACTTAAGGACAGGCAATCCTAGCTGATTTGAATATTCTAAGAACATTGGTAATGTCTATTTCAGCATCCGGAGACTGTTGTACGGGTTTTGACTATTGTGGCACACCGAGTAGTTGGATTATCGGTTTCACCAGCAAAGGACCACAGACGAGTATAGTTTATTGTTTGTTTTCAGTTGATCTTTACTATGCATCAGTGTTTAGTCGACAGATATGTGATTTTAGTTTTATGTTGATTTTGTTCCTTGTTGTGTCTGGAGGTGAAGTACCAACGATGTGTGATCTGACCTTAGACCGTGTAGACCGTGTAGACCATAATTTATTCTTGCATTAGACCGTGTAGACCGTAATTTATTCTTACTTTATACAATTTAGACAGTATTTCATTATTGCTTTATACAATGTAGACCGTGTAACATCATACAGTGTAGATCGTGATTATTATTTTGTAGACAGTGTTTCTTTATTGCAATATTTTTTGTAGATCGTGTAACTGTAGACCGTGTAAATGTAGACCGTGTAACTTTAGATCGTGTAGACCATGTCGCATAAATGTCCCAAGACCGATCACATATCAAAGGTACTTCAGTCAATCGGTCGGTCAGTGAGTATTTTATTGTATTTCATTTTATGTTTAGTTTTATTCTGTCTTTCTTCATTTATTTTATAAATCATATGTCTAAAGGCTAACCTCTGTTATATAGTCACTTTCATATATTGGAACTGCACTCAGTGAATTGTACTCGTTTCATTCCTGACTGAAAACCAATATTTTTCAGGTTAGCCGTGGATTCACTTAGCTTTGGGAGATACGGGTGTAGCGGCAGACCAAAGCCTAGAAACTTGCTAGACAGCAGAGTTGTAGTCATTCCACTATTTGTATAAGTTTGTATTTTTTTGCAAATGTAAAACTTGTGAATATTGTAAATTGAATTAATCTTTATGAATGAGCATTATTTGTGATTTTGAGCATCTTGGCCGTGACAGCGTTCTACCATCGACTCTGCGACGTAAGCTGGCTTGGACACGTCTCGTATCCGTTTTAAAAAAAAGGGTGCGGGTCGTGACATTAGGGATATGGATAGGTAATGAGTATACGAGTACATTGGTATCAAGAAACCAATTTAGAAAAGGTAACACATGCTAATAAGATATGGGCATCATAAGGTATGTATAGGGTATGTTTAGGTAATGTCTAAGGTAAAGGGTAAATGTATAGGGTAATGATATGAGTTCAAGTATTGAATTATTGAGTCAATATATATGTAGGTTACCAAATATCCCTATTCCGATGTAGAATGAACCTACAAACCTAGAAATCTAGGTATTGACCTAGTTTGATTCTAGAAGTAAGATATTGACTAATTTAACTCTAGAAGCAAGGTAATAACCTAATTTGACTTCCTTGACCTAGAATTGACCTAGAAATTACATTTCAATTTGGATATCAATGATTATCACTCCAAACACAAATTGACATTGATATTCCTTAGTTAGGTCTTCGAGGCACTATTACGGATACAGTTTGATACTTTACCCAGAATTTCAGGCTAGTATATTCTCTGATAATTTTTCGTTTATGATATCTTCTATATTTCTTGTATCTAGTGTAGATATCCTTGATTTCTTGACACAAGTTCACACAGATTGGTATTTTCGGATCCTGTCATGAGATGTTATTCCTGATATATCTTAGTGTATCTTGTGCAAGTCTTATTGTTGTTCTGTTCTTATACTTGTATGGATACTGATTCTTTAGAAGAGTTGCTAGCTTCTCATAGAATCCTATATCGTAATGTACCATGGTTGGATCCACTATACCAGCCGAGGGCAGGGAGTATTAGTGTAGATATTAGTGCTCACTCACTTATGAGTGTTGATCATACACCGCACGTGTGATTAACCAGGCCCTTTATCCTTGTGCAAATTTCCAAGCTGATTACATGTTGAAACTAGTGCTGATTCACTTAGATAGTTATTTTTTGATTCTTGTACATGATATTGCTTGCTCTTGTATTTACTTATTGCATTACACATATCTTGTTATATTTATTTACATGTTCTATTATCTTGTATATTCTCTCTATTTATTGTTGCATAGTTTATATTATTTACTAGAAATATTATTAGAGGTGTGCTTTGCTCCAATCCTGACTAAATATATATTTCAGATGATTTGGAGGAGTGGTACCCTACCCACTACGGACCTTAGTATGTAGTGGGAGTAGACATGGAACTTTGGCTTAGGAGGGACTAGTTCCAGTAGAGGAGACACCACTAATAGTGACTCAGCAAGATTAGCTATTAGTACTAGATTTTTCTCCAGCTTCTGATACATTGAGATGTTACTATTCCTGAGACTATGTTTATGTTGGGATAGTTAGACTTATGGACTTTGGATGTGGATTTGAGTTATGTTCACTCTTCTAGTCTTCTCTTGGATTATTATTTTGTATATTTTATGTCATTATCGTGCCATTTATCTTCGTTATAGTTTACTGTGATTAAGTAAGAGTATTATCATTATATTATTCTTATTTTGGATTTGAGATATCATTGACATGTTGTGATGCATATTCATGAGATGTATTAGATAATATAGTAGACCCAGACAGCGTTCTACTGCCGATGTTATGGCATAGGCTGGACGTACCTGACCTTGTGCCCTTACATCGGGTTTAGGTCATGACAGTAGTATTGTACGGTTTATGGCACGGAACATTGTCGGTAAAATAGTAAGTAGGAAGGCTATAAACTAGTAATTTTAAAGTTGAGTCAGAAATAATTGATAACATCGAAAGTGTTCGGGCCATTAGTCGCTGAGGTAGTCCCTAGTTTTGGGAGCTACACGTTGATGGTAACGCTGTAAATGTTATGACTGTGTGAGATGGTAAGTCGAGTCAAATCTTGCATGGTCATTGGATAATTTGTGCAAAAGGTATAAGATCCTCGAGCGAATCACCGGGGCACCGGGATCGTGTCGGCCTAAGAGGATCTAGTATTGTGCATTACTTCAACAGGGTGCAGCATAGACTGAAGTGTGCGCGCATAAGATGGGCTATGGGACCTTCGGTAGAGTTCGTACCTGTAGTGCCCCGCTCCTAGCGGTCCACTATGTAAGGCTTACGGCTTGATCAACTCGGTCAGAACTGAGTATTGGAGAAACTTATCGTCATTATCGAATCAATCACGGACAAATACATAAGAACCTTTCCAACTAATGGATCGATTTCTCTTAAAATGAGTCCAAGAGTTTTCTCTGAATGTTTTGCTGCTTTTGTTGCTTGGTTTTGATGGATGCTTTTCTGAATGGTTTATGATAATATGATTCTTGCCCATTTTTATCGATTTTATTGCATTTATTCTTGAGAATTCTGTGAGAAAGGAACATAAATGAGACAGAGTATTAACCAAACTGTTGGTGCTATCGCAGGAGGACGCGTAACTGAATGCTAATCACACAAGTGTTCTTCTTCCTCTCGGTAATTCTCTAATTGGTGAGTGGTGGATTCTCTGTGGTGGTTTGACCCTTCTTAGCTACTCCTTCATGCCAATCTAATGAATTCTCTTATTGCCATGCTACATCCGTTGATCGATAACATGATGCTTGAAATGCCACAAGTTAATACGACTAAAAGTTAGTGAAATAAATATTGAATGAATTGATTATGCTGTAACACCAATGAATGAGTGAAATGTCATATGACCCTATGAGAATTGAAATGATATGATAAATGTTACAACGTAACGAATTGATGCAATATGAATTGATGAGACAAATGCTGGGAATGGAATAATCACTACGTGATGATGCGATCAATGCGAATGAATATGCTGCCTATTTACTTTCAAGTAAATTTTATGATGCACACTATGTTTATCGAGCTGGACACACATTCGTATGGTCATGGACAACTTATGCACAAAGGGGATGATTTGTTTCCTCGAACGGTACCTAGTGTGCTGGGATCGATTCGACCTAGAAGTAAATATAAGCATACTTTAAGGGTACGTGGTATTGAAACATTCATTCTAGCTCGCTACCTGTTTTGAATGGCGCATCGAATACCGTACGAAGTTCTATATGGAAAAGTCCAAAATTGTAGAATAACACCTGTGGTCATGTTGTAAGGATGCTTGTTAATCAATATTTTATACAGGGGCGGTAAGTAGTAGTATTATTATTATCAGATATCTTATGCAGGAAAGCTGAATCGGGCGATGCTAAAGCAAACAGTTATTTCATAATTATCATGTTGTCTCATTATATATTACTGTGAATTGCTAGTCTTTAATAATGATTCTTTAAATTGCTTGTCATAAATTTCACAAACGTTGGTTTAGCTTAGTGGGTCAAAAGGGACTCACCAACATATTTTTATAATGTGCTGACCCCCTCCCGTGCAGGTAATAGAGAAGGAGTAGGCGCACGTGAGAGAGAAGGCTTTTGGTTGCTACTATTTTCAAGTTATTTTCAAGTAAAGATGCACAAAGTATTGTGGGATTTTCAAGATTTGCTGGTTAGATTTTCAATGTAATAAAGGGGCATAGTATATGGAACGGGGAGTTATTTTATGACAGCCTAACAGTTGTTTTCTTTCATGAATCAATGTAATCCGGAATGGTATTTTAATACTGAAAAAGTTGTACTTCCTGCTATTTTTAATAAAATGGGTTATTTCTTCCTATACTGTCTTTTCAATATTTTGCAATGTGGCTGTGTTTCAAATATTTTAAAATGGCACAAATGTGTACGTTTTTGCCTTATACAAGTGCAACACCAGACTTATACGACGTCACGCCTAGCGAGGACGATCGATTCAGTATAGTCAAAGCGATGATGAATGATTTACGAAATCGGGGCATGACAGATTGGTATCAGAGCATAGTTTCAACTCCTCAAATTTCGAAAATGTTTTCAAATGGAAGTTTTGATACAAATTTTCTCGGTTGATGGTGTCAATAGTGCTAACATGAAATAATGTCCCATATAATAAGTCCATAAATATTTTATCAGTACTAATGGAACTATTTTTGTTGTAGAATGACTAAAGATGATAGCTCTAAGACGACCTCATTATGTAACCCGATGTAAAGTTAGTAAAACTAATAGAAGCTCAAAGGAAGCAGAGCGAGGCTAAACATTGCCAGCTTCAGGAGTGACTGCAATTCCAGTTCCAGGAGCAAGTGGATGCTCAACAAAAACATGTTGACAATTTGACTCATATTGTCACCATGCTGTCGGTCGAACACAATATTTTTGTGTCACGACCCGCACCCACCGTGAGGGTACGAGTACGTAACAATGCCCAGCCTACGCCGCAATGTCGGCGGTAGAACGCTGTTCTAGGTCATGAACTATAACTAGCATAATATGAATACTCTCCATAAGGAGGCCAACACAGAGGTACAACTCAATCACAATCTAAGGTAGAATGATAAAGATAGATAAACATGAAATCCAAAAGAGATACAGGAGATAGAAGTCTAAGTGTCTAAGATACATAATCCCATAAATATATCTCAAAACTCAAATACAAAAATCCACAAGTAAATACAACTCCAGACAAAATGAAATAACTATCTAAACAACCTCTACTGTGTCTCCTCTAGGCTAGCAGGCAATCCCAGGCTATCTGTAAAATTTATCAACAGGTCCAGTCAGGACAGGAGCGAGCACATTACATCTCAACAGTTCATAGCAGGTTAGAAAATATAATCATGCAGTAAAGTAAGATACAAGATCTAAAGAAATAACATGATAAAAAAGGAGAATGTAAATAAATAGATACAACATATAGAGAACTAATAGTGACTAGTGATTCATAGAACAAGATGGTTATGTAAACGGCACGATATTGTACACGAGTAATCTACAGAGGTTGTACACGAGTAATCTACTGGATTTATTACATAACCACTTCTACTCCCCTGCCCCAATCAATACACAAGGATCTAGTTAAGTTATGTTATTGCACACGAAGTATAGTCGCACACGAGATCATGTGAATACATGAGTATACACGATTTCACACGATTTGTACACGAATATCACGAATACAAGGAGTACACGATGCTCACGATAAAGTACACGAACACGAATACCCGATGTATCCACTAAGGGGATAACATCGCACAACAAGATCCATATAGTACTAATCCGTGTTTTCAATGTGTCAGCATCATGTAAAGTAATCTAAAGCAGGAAATATAATCATAAACAAGATATAAAATGATCAGAGAATGTACTCGCTTGATATCTAAATGTCCAAGGTAAAGATACTGTCCGAGGAGAGGTGTCTGGCTCCTAATTAGAACAGCACAAGTCACAACATGTCCAGAAGGGTAATATAAAGCACTACAATGCATTCTACATGAATCTAGGTCAAACTAGGCCAAAGTCAACCCTTGGTCAACTCTGGTCAACTGTACTAGTCAAACTAGGTCGATCTAGGTCATGTCCTAACCCAGCAAGTCTTACTAGGCCTAACCAAGACTATCCTAGCAAGCACACATCAATACAAGGCTATACAAGCCCACATACATCCAACTCTATATAGCATGCAATTATTCAATACTCAAATAGACAAGAATTCACATTGGATATACACTAGGTAATCTATTACTTTAAACTATATATGTCTACACATGCATATATTGGTATTCAACATTAGGTCTATAATCATGGCATTTCAAATGGTTATATTAACTTATATATTACAACACAATATGCTAACATATATATAATATACATACATAGCTAAGTTAACTGTATTCATAAATACTTATTTAAGAGGCTATGTGTGTGTATGTGAACATGGCAAAGGGGCAAGTGAGGGTTAAATGGGCATACATAGTGTATACATATCAAAGAGTGTCAAAGTGTAAGTGAACAAAGTGTCAAGTGTAATAGTGTCTACATAGTGTAAGGGTACATGAGGTAATATAGAATTTGTGTTAACATAGAACATTACATCTCATTAACTTGTATATTGCATACATTACATCTATTATTACATTACATTCATGCTTGCATTCATTCATCATTCATTTATTCTCTTGCACTACTATATACACCATACATTACATACTATGGAACCTACATATTCATTACAAGCCATACTTATACATGCTTACATTAGATAGGATACTTGCACCTCATACATCATTTATTTAAACATTTACTCATGCTTGCATTCTCTATTTAATTACATAATGTATATACATTAACATGGGTTAAAATCAAATAGAACATTATATTACACACAAGGGTGCACAAAATGCATATGCCGAATAGTAAATCCTACTAATAATCAATACTGTACCATCTCAGCATGAATTAAAATCTAGGATTAAAGTATGTTATAGATCTATGTGTTAGCTTTCCAAAATTTTAAACGGATCACGTTTTCGTTTCCGGAAACTCCCGGAATCGCGAAAACACCGAGAACGCGTTTGTCTTTCGTACAGCTGACACTCAAATAATTCTCCAGAAAGTTACAGAACGAATTAGGCCTATTAATATATGTTTTTGGAAAGCTAACTTCAATATGATTCTTTAAAAAAAACGGGAGATTAAACCGAGGTTTGAGCTAGAAGCTATGATATTTCTAAGTTAGGGCTGAAATTAAAAACGTGGATAAAAATCATGACGGATTTGGGTAGTTTGAGACAAAAGAAAACAAGTATATAACATAATATATCAAGAACTCACTCTCTACACTAATATATATATATGAGACACTATAGAACACATCTCCAATACAAAAATATGAGATTAAACATGTAATAATTCATTCATACATAACAACAACACATAGTGTGTCCAAATTTGGGGTTTTCCCACATGGACACAACCACAACAAAAAGGACACTCCTATGACCTCCAAATGGATACAAAATGGACACAAATGGAGATACAACCATGGGGGTCATTCCTATGGGTTCAAAATAGACCTATATACATGAGGAAATGAAAAGGAGAAGGGATTTATACCTTCCGGTAGATCGAATCGAAGAAAAGCCTTCCCGGAGCGACATCGACACGTAGAGATTCCAAAAGGACACGAACGAGCTCCGAATCCTTCCAAACTTGGGTAGCTTCCTCCTTGGCTAGAATGGAGAAGGAAAGAAGAAGATTTGATGGCGAAATGGAAGGATTTGGTGGAGAAATTGCTAGGAATTGCTCTCTAGGAATTTGGGGAAGAACAAGAGAGAGAGTGTGGATGAGAATAATGAAATAAACTTGAGCCTATCCTCTCCCAAAGTGGCTGGCCATATGGGACTATTTTTCCTATTATGGTAAGGTCCAAAATGCCCCCACTAACCTATTCTATGAGTATTAGGAAAGGGCTAATTGGTTGGGGCTAAATTAGTCATTCTAAAGTCTCTAATCACACTAACCTTATCCATAATAATTAGTCTAACCTCTAACTAAAATATTTCTATCATGTGGACTAAAATTAATATCATGTGGGCCATGCCTAACTAGTGTGTGGGTCCCACTAGAGTCAAACTACTCCCGGGTCCCCGTTTCAAGTCGGATTGAGTTGAAATTCTAACCCGACTCAAATAACCCCAAAACAATATCATAAATAATAAAATAAATTTCAACCACAAAATAATATCATAAATAATAAAATAAATTTTAAAAATATTCAAAAATGTAAAATGACAAAAATACTCCTGTTTCTGAAAACTGGGGTGACAAATCTATCCACCTTAAAAAAATTTCGTCCTCGAAATTAAAACAAAGCAATCACAGGAAACACATGCAAAAAACAATCTCATTCAAATACTTTTAAAAAAAAATCAGCAATAAAAAAAATCTCTTTGAGGCACATCAAACATTTGTAAATAAAAACTGATACGTGTCTGATACGGACACAAAACCATCACAAAATCACACCTATCAAAGGTCAAAATCAACAATCACCAACGCAATAAATATCAAAATAATTCAAAAAGGTCAAATGCAAAATATCCTTAGGCCAGAAATGACATTAAGATATCCTAATCACATGGTTAGGCTCTAGGTCAAACAGTCTCTAGGGTTTCACTAGCAAAACATCAAAATCACAAGTCATGATTTTAAATAGTTTTAAAATGATTTAAAAATTACCAAAAATTATATCATGATTTAAATGTCAGATAAATAAATGATTAAAATTACAAAATTTTAAAATTACCCTCATTTTAGAGAACTGGGTGTTACAAGTCTACCCACCTTAGAAAAAATTTCATCCTTAAAATTAAAATGTTCATACTCCTTCTAGGTCAAACCTCCCACAATCAAAGTCTCAGAACTTAAACAATCATACGATTTAAAAGGATGACATACAGGGTCATGGCATACGGTGGTAGTGAAAGTCTCATATAGGTATACTAGTCATGCTAAACCAAAACGGTCATATGGTATCAAAACACACAAGTAATCTAGGGTGCTAAACTAGAAAAGATACATAAATAACAATCATCAAGACTGTAAGGCTGTCTACCATCCTATATGAAAACTGGTACTTATCAAAATAAAATAAAGTTAACTACCATTTATCTAATAAGGGGTACTATTCAAGAAAATCAAAATCAAAAGTTAAAGAATGAAAGCCAATTGCATGAAAATCAATCACAATATATTTATATATATAGCGTTAGAGAGGAAAAAGCAAGCATTATGTACAAGTTATGTAGTTCGTGTGTGTATGGGTGTATGTGGACATGTTCATATGGTTAGATAATAGGCGTGTGTGTATGTGAAATATACATGAAAGTGCATAGGAGGATTTGGGGTTTCAAACAATAACTATCAAGTTACACTAATCATGGCATATTGGTTAAACAATCTACAATACACAACTCATTTGCTCATAACATTCATGGCTAACCATGTATATATGTATATATAAAGAGGTAGAGATTTAGTTATGTATGTATATACATTATAACATGTATGCCTAAGCTCTATATATATCTATATAGATATATAATCATGACATAGAGAGGAAGAGTTAGGTTACATGACAGGGTATACTAAGTTAGGGTGTGCGTGTGTCCTTGTACAGGGTTATAGCTTAGTATTGAAAGGTTAAACCCAGTTTTAGTTCAGCATTTACATACAAAATCTGAAAATAAGCTAACATTTAAACCAGTGCAATATTAACATAATGCAATTTCAAAATTTAGGAGTTTGAAACATCACAACTAATCTCAATGCTCCCAATACATCCTAACATGATAGAAATGAAATCCTAATATACTATCAATACATTTATCTACGCATACAGTTCAATATTACATGTTAAATCTGAAATTGAACTAAACATGGAAATCAATGTAAAAATGTTAACATGTATTCAGTTTTCAGGATTTTGGAGAATTTGTACATCAAAACCAACTCAATGTTTATCTCAACCTAACATGTAAGAATATGGAACCTAAATTTATATCCCTACAACAACAATGTACACAGCTCTAAATATTACATTTAAAACAATCAATTTGAACTAACATTTAAAATACCGTATTAAGGGTTAATATGCACACAGTCTCAGATTTGACAAATTTAAACACAAAACTCAACCAAATTTTTTTTTGAATTGAAACCCTACGTATAACATACATGTGCAGTGATATAAATAAAACTATTATCATGAAATTTTATATTTAAATTACGAGTTAAGCTAGGAAAAGCAGAGAATCGGAAATATTGGGGTTTTGAAAATTTAAACATTAACGACATATTAATATGTATTCAGATAGGTGGAAATCAAGTGTGGCATGCATAAGTGTCAGGAAAGTGTCCACTATATATATTCATATATATTCTCATGTCCCAATATAAAATTTTAATTCTACGTTAAGACCAACAATTAGATTCCTACCAAGGTTGCAAGCAGGTGATTGACGTAATCAAGACAGTATTATTATTATTATTTAATACAAGAATAATAGCAAGAAAGAAATAACGATAAAATCTGTTTTTGCTTATCTGTTTAAAAGAAAAACCCATTTTGAAACCCAGAGCTAAATTTTCAAATCCAAGATAAAGTCTAGCAAAATCATCGATTCATTGTATTAAGAAGAATTTCATAGTAAGAAGTTACACAAAGTTTATAAAAACAGCTAAAGCTACTCCTAAGTTAAATAAATGAGAAACAAAACAAAACAAACAAATAACAATTCTCTTTTTTTTTCTTTTTTTTTTGAAGGACTGAAACAAAAGTAGAGAAAACATGTTCAAAAATATTTAAGGTACAATCTGATAATCATATGCGTCTTCTTGAAATTATGTTGTCAGAATTCTGCCACGCCAATAAGCATAGCTGCAATAAACGATAGAGTCCATAATAAGGCATACACCCTATAATCATGTTATCTAGAATTCTTACCACGCCACCCGGTATGGCTTAAGAAAATCTAGATTTTATAACTAAGATAAGTATAGCTATATCAGGCTCCACGTCCTTGTCATGCTAGCAAATATGACTACAATAAATTCTAAATTCCATAATAAAGTAGACTTTTACCTTTCTCTCTGTCCTTAACAAGTATGTTATCAGGTTATACCTTAATTCCAAAAAAATGTACATATATATATATATAAATACAAACTCAAATTCAACAACTAACATCAAGATTCAAAATTCAGCAATAATCCATCAAAAATCATAAAAATACAAACTCAAATTCAACCACTATCATCAAGATTCAAAATTCAACAATAATCCATCAAAAATCATAAAAATATAGACTCAAATTCAACCACTAACATCAAGATTCGAAATTCAATAATAATCCATCAAAATCAAGTTCAATAACAGGAAGTAAAGGTAAATCAAATCAGGGAAAAACAGATTTCAAATCGAAGTTAAAATAAGATTCTCAAGGGTCGTCCCAGGAATCTCTTAAGAAATCCTAACCGTGATTGAGTACCTTCAAAATATATCCTATTCCTACTACAGGCTGTAGTGGTACTCTAGTTCGAATACTACAACATAAACTCGACCTGCATGGGCCACCACTAAAAACGTGTCACGACCCGCACCCACCGTGAGGGTACGAGTACATAACAACGCCCAACCTACGCCGTAGTGTCGGCGGTAGAAAGCTGTTCTAGGTCATGAATTATAACTAGCATAATATGAATACTCTCCATAAGGAGGCCAACACAGAGGTACAACTCAATCACAATCTAAGGTAGAATGATAAAGATAGATAAACATGAAATCCAAAAGAGATACAGGAGATAGAAGTCTAAGTGTCTAAGATACATAATCCCAGAAATATATCTCAAAACTCAAATACAGTAATCCACAAGTAAATACAACTCCAGACAATGAAATAACTATCTAAACAACCTCTACTGTGTCTCCTCTAGGCTAGCAGGCAATCCCAGGCTATCTGTAAAATTTATCAACAGGTCCAGTCAGGACAGGAGCGAGCACATTACATCTCAACAGTTCATAGCTGGTTAGAAAATATAATCATGCAGTAAAGTAAGATACAAGATCTGAAGAAATAACATGATGAAAAAGGGAGACTATAAATAAATAGATACAACATATAGAGAACTAATAGTGACTAGTGATTCAGAGAACAAGATGGTTATGTAAACGGCACGATGTTGTACACGAGTAATCTACAGAGGTTGTACACGAGTAATCTACTGGATTGATTACATAACCACTTCTACTCTCCCGCCCCAATCAATACACAAGGATCTAGTTAAGTTATGTTATTGCACACGAAGTATAGTCGCACACGAGATCATGTGAATACACGAGTATACACGATTTCATACGATTTGTACACAAATATCACGAATACAAGGAGTACACGATGCTCACGATAAAGTACACGAACACGAATACCCGATGTATCCGCTAAGGGGATAACATCGCACAACAAGATCCATATAGTACTAATCCGTGTTTCCAACGTGTCAGCATCATGTAAAGTAATCTAAAGCAGGAAATATAATCCTAACAAGATATGAAATGATCAGAGAATGTACTCGCCTGATATCTGAATGTCCAAGGTAAAGATACTGTCCGAGGAGAGGTGTCTGGCTCCTAATTAGAATAGCACAAGTCACAACATGTCCAGAAGGGTAATATAAAGCACTATAATGCATTCTACATGAATCTAGGTCAAACTAGGCCAAAGTCAACCCTTGGTCAACTCTGGTCAACTGCACTAGTCAAACTAGGTCGAACTAGGTCATGTCCTAACCCAGCAAGTCTTACTAGGCCTAACCAAGACTATCCTAGCAAGCACACATCAATACAAGGCTATACAAGCCAACATACACCCAACTCTATATAGCATGAAATTATTCAATACTCAAATAGGCAAGAATTCACATTGGATATACACTAGGTAATCTATTACTTTAAACTATATATGTCTACACATATACACACATGCATATATTGGTATTCAACATTAGGTCTATAATCATGGCATTTCAAATGGTTATATAAACTTATATATTACAACACAATATGCTAACATATATATAATATACATACATAGCTAAGTTAACTGTATTCATAAATACTTATTTAAGAGGCTATGTGTGTGTATGTGAACATGGCAAAGGGGCAAGTGAGGGTTAAATGGGCATACATAGTGTATACATATCAAAGAGTGTCAAAGTGTAAGTGAACAAAGTGTCAAGTGTGATAGTGTCTACATAGTGTAAGGGGTACATGAGGTAATATAGGATTTGTGTTAACATAGAACATTATATCTCATTAACTTGTATACTGCATACATTACATCTATTATTACATTACATTCATGCTTGCATTCATTCATCATTCATTTATTCTCTTGCACTACTATATGCACCATACATTACATACTATGGAACCTACATATTCATTACAAGCCATACTTATACATGCTTACATTAGATAGGATACTTGCACCTCATACATCATTTATTTAAACATTTACTCATGCTTGCATTCTCTATTTAATTACATAATGTATATACATTAACATGGGTTAAAATCAAATAGAACATTATATTAGACACAAGGGTGCACAAAATGCATATGCCGAATATTAACTCCTACTAATAATCAATACTGTACCATCTCAGCATGAATTAAAATCTAGGATTAAAGTATGTTATAGATCTATGTGTTAGCTTTCCGAAACTTTAAACGGATCGTGTTTTCGTTTCCGGAAACACCCGGAATCGCAAAAACACCGAGAACGCGTTTGTCTTTCGTACAGCTGACACTCAAATAATTCTTCAGAAAGTTACAGAAAGAATTAGGCCTATTAATATATGTTTTTGGAAAGCTAACTTCAATACGCTTCTTTAAAAAAAATGGGAGATTAAACCGAGCTTTGATCTAGAAGTTATGATATTTCTAATTTAGGGCTGAAATTAAAAACGTGGATAAAAATTATGACGGATTTGGGTAGTTTGAGACAAAAGAACACAAGTATATAACATAATATATCAAGAACTCACTCTCTACACTAATATATATATATGAGACACTATAGAACACATCTCCAATACAAAAATATGAGATTAAACATGTAATAATTTATTCATACATAACAACAACACATAGTGTGTCCAAATTTGGGGTTTTCCCACATGGACACAACCACAACACAAATGACACTCCTATGACCTCCAAATGGACACGAAATGGACACAAATAGAGATACAACCATGGGGGTCATTCCTATGGGTTCAAAATAGACCTATATGCATAAGGAAATGAAAAGGAGAAGGGATTTATACCTCCCGGTAGATCGAATCGAAGAAAAGCCTTCCCGGAGCGACACCGACACGTAGAGATTCCAAAAGGACACGAACGAGCTCCGAATCCTCCCAAACTTGGGTAGCTTCCTTCTTGTCTAGAATGGAGAAGGAAAGAAGAAGATTTGGTTGCAAAATGGAAGGATTTGGTGGAGAAATTGCTAGGGATTGCTCTCTAGGAATTTGGGGAAGAACAAGAGAGAGAGTGTGGATGAGAATAATGAAATAAACTTGAGCCTATCCTCTCCCAAAGTGGCTGGCCATATAGGGCTATTTGTCCTATTATGGTAAGGTCCAAAATGCCCCCACTAACCTATTCTATGAGTATTAGGAAAGGGCTAATTGGTTGGGACTAAATTAGTCATTCTAAAGTCTCTAATCACACTAACCTTATCCATAATAATTAGTCTAACCTCTAACTAAAATATTTCTATCATGTGGACTAAAATTAATATCATGTGGGCCATGTCTAACTAGTGTGTGGGTCCCACTAGAGTCAAACTACCCCCGGGTCCCCGTTTCAAGTCGGATTGAGTTGAAATTCGAACCCGACTCAAATAACCCCAAAACAATATCATAAATAATAAAATAAATTTCAACCACAAAATAATATCATAAATAATAAAATAAATTTTAAAAATATTCAAAAATGTAAAATGACAAAAATACTCCTGTTTCTGAAAACTGGGGATGACATTTTGCAACGGTCACAGCAACCGAGACTGTAGCAGTGGTGGCAGACAAACTTGAAACGCGGACACGAAAGAGGTCAAGCTTCAATTTCTCAGAGTTTATGAGCAGTGACCCGCCTAAGTTCAACGGAAGGGCAAAATCGGATGAGGTGATAAGATTCTTGAACACATTGGAGGGCTATTTCCGTATGTTGGATATTCAAGGCAGTAAGCGGGTGGAGTGCACTATAGTACAACTTTGCCTCAATGCCCAAGAATGGTAGAACTCTCAGAGATAAGCACTCTGCGGTAACAGCCCTGATATGAAGATGCCATAGAAAACCTTTAAACAGGCTTTTATAGCACAGTTCATTCCTCCTGCTGTCCGTCGAAAGAAAGAGAATGAGTTTGTAGCACTCCAGCAAGGCAATATGTCAGTGGATAACTACGAGATGAAATTTCTGAAAAGAGTTGCATTTGCTAGGTATATGGTACCAAATGACGATGCCAAGCGAGAAAGATTCGTGCAAGGCTTGAATGAGGGCCTACAGTGTGACATTCTAAGTCGGAAGTTTACGTCTTACAGAGAAGCGTATGAGACAGCTTTGAGATGGAGAAGTCCCATCAGCCAGTGGGTCACGGGACAACACATAATTACAAAGGCAATAATCATAAACGACCCTTTGTTGCCGGAAGAAATGACACACCTAAGCGTCATTATACATGTGATGATAGAGGGCCTCAGCAGTTGCCGCATTGCAATAAATGTAACCGTATGGGACACCGTATAGAAGACTATCGTGTGGGGTGTTATGGATGTGGTGGCATATACCACAGGGTAGCTGAATGCAGAGGCAGGGAAGGGAATCAGAATCGTCCTCATAACCAACAATACAATTACAATCGTGGGCAAGACAACAATCAGAATTGTGGCCAAGCGCCAGTAGCCTCACCATCTCTAACTGGAAATGCACCGAATCAACAAAAAGGTGCTCATGAAAGGATTTATGCTTTGACTCAAGCAAAAGCTCTTGCGTCAGAGATTGCTATAATAGGTATACTACTGTACAAAGGTATACCTATCTAGGTGTTATTCGATTTTGGTGCTAGCCATTGTTTCAGTTCGTCTGATTTTGCAACGAAAAACAAATTATGCATGACTCTATTAAAGATGGCTCTTTGTGTTAGCACTCCTTCGAAAGTAGATATGCATGCAAGTTTGATTTGTTGGGACGGTTACACATATGTTGGAGGTAAGACCCTATCGTTGGACGCTATAGTACTCGGCATCAAAGAGTACGATATTATCTTGGTGATGGATTGGCTCAGTGCTTGTCATGCGATAATCGACTGCGGAGAAGCGAGTTGTGTTTCTCCTAGCCGGAGAAACGGAGTTATCGTACAAGTACGACTTGACGTCCAAGGCAGCGATGGTGATATCGACAGTTACAACAAGACATATGCTATATTCGGGGTGTGAAGGGTACCTCGTTTCTGTTCGGGACACTTAGATGAAGGGTGTAGACTCGGGTCAAATCGAAGTCATGACATAATTTCTCGATGTATTCCCAGACGAGATATCTTGAATGCCACCGGAGAGGGAGATTGAATTCACTATTGATACATTTTCAAATACTCGCCCGATGTCGAAGGCGCCATATAGGATGGCTCCAGCAGAATTAAAAGAATTAAAATTGCAGTTATAATAGATACTGGAGCGTGGATACATTCGCCCAAGTGTATCACCATGGGGAGCTTCGATATTGTTTGTGAAGAAGAAGGATGGGACGATGCGGCTGTGCATCGATTACCGAGTGCTAAATAAGGCAACTGTTTGGAATAAGTATCCTCTGCCAATGATAGACGATCTGTTTGATCAGCTACAGAGAACGACCATGTTTCAAAAGATTGATCTTTATTCTGGATACCATCAGTTGAAGATCAAGCCTGAAAATGTCCTAAAGTTAGCATTCCGTACGAGATATGGACATTATGAGTTTTTGGTCATGCCATTTAGTTTGACTAATGCTCCGACAGCTTTTGTGGATCTAATGTATAGAGTCTTTCGACCTTCTTGGATAAGTTTGTCGTCGTGTTCATCTATGATATCTTGATTTACTCGAAAGATAGGGAGACTCATGCGGAATATTTGAAAACAGTACTTCAATCGCTTCGTGAGTATCAACTATATACAAAGTTGAGTAAATATGAGTTTTGGATGAACAATGTGTCATTCCTAGGACACGTTGTTCAACAATAGGTGTTGTTGCTGATCCAAAGAAAATAGAAGCAGTGGTAGAATGGAAACAGCATATGTTAGCTATTGAAATACGAAGTTTCCTTGGTTTAGCTGGGTACGACCATAAGTTCATGAAAGAAATTTTGAAGATTGCGTAGCATCTGACTCGTCTCACTCAGAAGGGAGTAGCATTTAAGTGGACTAACAACTGTGAGATTAGTTTTCAAGAACTAAAGCAACGGCTCGTCACGGTCCCAATTCTTGCTCTTCCGAAAGGTTTCGAAAGATTTCAAATTTACAATGATGCATCGGGACTTGGATTGGGATGTGTTCTCACGTAAGATAGGAAGCCAATATCATATGCATCGAGACCGCTTAGGCAGCATGAGAAGAATTATCCGACTTATGACTTGGAATTATGTTCACGTTAAAATTATGGCGACACTATGTCTATGGTGTGTCCTGCGAGATCTTCACAGATCACAAAAGCCTTAAGTACATATTTAAATAGGAAGAATTGAATTTGAAGTAGCGGTATTGGTTGGAATTGATCAAGGATTATGACTTGACGATTTCTTATACGACGGGTAAAGGGAAGTTGGTAGCTGATGCCTTGAGTCAGAAATTTATCGGATCATTGTTAGTGGCTAAAGCAGTACTTCAAGATTTAAAAGAAATGGGCATCAAATTTAGAGTTCGTACTCAAAATGTGCAGTTGGCTAACTTGCAGCTCAAGCCGAGTTTCCAGGAAAGGATCAAGACCGCCCAAAAGGATGCCATGTTCTTGCAGAAGATACTCGAGTTGACTTTAACAGGAAAGGCGATCGATTTTGTGGTACAGAAAGATGGCACAGTCCGTGTCAAGGGAAGATTGTGTGTTCCCAAGGAGGAGGAACTCAGGAAAGAAATATTGACCGAGGCTCATTTTGTGAAGTATTCCTTAAATCTAGGAAGCACCAAAATGAACAAAGATCTTGTAAGCCCTTTGGATTTTTAGAGTTATTTTCTTAATATATTTTCTTAATTTATTTTTACTCTTTTTATTTAGTATAGTTATTAGTTGATATTTTTCCACTGTTATTTATTATCATAATATAAACTTTTACGTAGCTTTGATTTTTGAAGCACAAAAAATGCCAATCTCTAGAAACTTCCTTCATAAGTTTTGATCTAGATGAGTTTAACTTCACTTTGATATATCATGTCCCACTCAAATATGTCCTCTTGTATTCTATTTTTATCGCACAACTTTTGGGTTAATTTAGGCCAAAAGGTTATCTACCATAAAACTTGTCTTACTTTCTAACTTGATTTCGGGACTCGGTATCGATCCAACCTAAACTATCCAGTATATGATTCCAACTATTTTTGAGCCTACTATACACATGCCTATGATGTCCCACTCAATTGAGTTTTCATGTGCTACTTATTTTCAAAGGGCACACAAGACCCGTTTTTAGCCATTTCGACGTTTATTTATCTTAGAAATAATTTTTGTACTTAACCCTAGTCAACTTCGCCTAGTGAGGACCACTCTAGGGTGCCAACTCATGGAAGAACACAATTAAATTGATCTAAATCAATTTATGAGCAGCTATGTGCTCAAATCTCCACTACTTTGACCAAAGTCAAACATCCTATCCAATTAAAGAAACCCTTTCCGCTCAAATTTAAATTGATTGATTGGAGGACGAAATAAACTCCAAATCTAATCAAAACAAAACATATATTTCCATAAATTAAAGGATAGTAAACCCTTATATATACATCCCATCCTTGCCAACCCCACTTTCCTCCACAACCTAAAATCCGCCCACCGCACCACTTTGGCCGCCAACCCTAACTCACTTGGTTGCCACCTCCAATACCCTAATTTCTCCACTTCCAAGTCTTCCACCACCTCTGCTTACAACTCTATAGCATTCCTCCACTGTCGTAGCAACTCTCGGGAGCACCACGATGCTTTCAGAGAGAGAACCAAGCCCTCAAAGGAACCGAAACTCACCGTTTTGTTCTTAAATTCCAACAACAGGTTGGTGTTTTATAAAATAGGTTAAAAATAGTTTTACTCATCTATTTTGCCGTAATTTTAATGGATAGCCCTACATGTCTACTTTCATGTCCAATCGCTAACTCACACCGTTCCACTCCGTTTGGCCGTGGCGTCCGTTACACAGATCCAGATTTGACGAATTTCGATGAGGAGACTTTCCCAACGACTACGAACCCCATTTGATCTCAAACAAAACCTTGGTAAGGTTTCTAACATCTATATATATCATCTAGAACCATTTTTATGAATATTTGCAACTATTTTATGATGTTATGCTATCACTTTGCTTCTATCAAATTTTGGACACTGATATACCTCTCAAAATCAATCTTTTTGACTCCAAACTTTCATAGGATTTTAATATAATATAAATCTAATAATTTTAGATGAAAAATAATATTTAACCCTAATTATTCTGATTTATTCCAGAATTAATATTTTTCATATTTTTCCATGATTATCGCTTTCGAATTGAATTTCTATGTGGCATGTTGTGTTGATGCTTTAATAGAGTGATTTAGCGTATTTTTCTAAAAAGATATTTATATAGAATATATTCATAATTAATATGATATTTTCCAAAAATTAAAAGTGTATATTTTTAGTACATAATATTATGTAATGGGCTGCCAAATATAGATTATGCATCTTTAAATGGTTTAGACTAGTGGAGTAATTTTTGTGACTAGTTTATCCTAATAAGGTAAGTATATATATGGTAAGTATTGTTGTGATCTTTATTTATATCTTCTAGGAGTTTGTGATCACTTGTCCACGAAGCTTGAAGCCAGACCGATACTTTATTCCTTGGCCAAAAATCCAGGCAAGATACCTTGCAACTTTTCTTGTACTGTTAAAAGACATGGTTTGTTGTTGTGCTTGTCACGACCCCCTCCCAGATTTAGTTGTAGAAGCATGGAAAAGAATAAAGAAAGATCCATGCGGCCAAGGAGCCCCATGCGGCTCAGAAGAGTTCATGCGGCTCAAGGATCCATGCGGCTCGAGCATCTATGCGGCTCAAACAAGTTCTATGCGGCTCAGAGAGGAGCCACGTGGCCTTCAAACAGCTCTTCCGTTTGTCCTTTACAGCATTAAATGCTTTAACGGCTGACAGCTCTGACACATGACAGCCCTGACACAAAAATACAATTATGACTCCGTCATAATGGCAGACTCCTAGGGAAATGAAGGAAATCTCTGACACAATCTCCCGAAATCCAGAAACCTTCATAAGGACTTGACACGTGGACAGTCGCATGCGGCTCACGAAGACTATCCCCATGCGGCTCAAGCGGAGGCTGCCCCATGCGGCTCACGAAGACTATCCCCATGCGGCTCACGAAGACTATCCACATGCGGCTCACGAAGACTATCCCCATGCGGCTCACGAAGACTATCTTCATGCGGTTCACGAAGAAGGCACCCATCATGCGGTCACCTACACTCATGCGGCTCAGATCGTCACCATGCGGTCCAAATGTTCAGGGGGCCACTCTCAAGCAGCTTTGACACGTGGCCAGTCTTATGCGGATCAATGAGGAGCAACTTTCTTGCGGCTCAGATTTCTGCAGTGACTTACGGTTAAGACACGTGACATGATAGCGAGGCACATCGCATCAATTTGATCGAAATCCCTCAACAAATCCTAATAAAATATTGGAATCAAATCAGATAATTTGCAATCAAGCGAATTAATGACATGTGTCGAGAAATCCGAGGTTGGCATGACAAATCAGGAGGATTTATGTCAATCATCATTAATTACACACAAAAGATTTGATGCAATCACATTTATTGCTCAAATCTCGTATATTCAAGATGAACGACCCATATCCAGTGATCCTTAGCCGCCGACTTTTAAGAATGGGCAATCATTGCAAACCCTAATGATGCCCCCCAATCTTATAAATAGCAAGGTGCTATTCCCTTGCGAGGATATACATACAGAGACATAGAGAGAGACATATAGAGAGAGAAGAGAATCTCAGATAAAAAAAGAGAGACACAGAGAGCCAAAGAGCCAGAGAGAGAATATACAGAGAGCAAAAAGAGAGCATTTCTTCATCAACGCCAAGCAGTTCTTCTACAGAGCCAAGGCTGCACCCGATCGTCCAAGGAGTAAGGCAGAGCTGTCGTCGCTTTTCCGAGCCTCTATCGTCACCCCCCAGAATCTAAAATAAACAATTGTACTTAGATTGCTGTAACTAGATTTTCGTCCCTAGGCTTTCTTTATACAAGCGAGTTTGTATTGTGAGTCTAAGTTCAGTCCTCCGATAATTGTTCTGTTCTTTTACAATCAATGGCAAACACGATGGCGACTCTGCTGGGGACAAACTTCTCCACGGCTGAGGAGTTGGTGACGCAATCGGATGCAGCCAAACTTGGCTCCACGCAACAGAAGATGGTCGTCCGCTTCGACCAACAGGCGTTTGAAGAAATGCTCTCTGAGGGAAGCGCTGGCCCGGTCCAGAAGCGAACCCGCACAAAGAAAGCTTGCAGCGAGTGGAGGCCAAAGTCATTTGCTCCTCCCCAAGCTCTGGACGGAGTACTCTCTGCTGCCCAAGACGGCGAAGGCGACTCTCGCACGGCCCCACTTCGAGCCATAGAGGACTCTGCTATCCCCAAGTCCGGCAGAGGAAAGTACTACGATACTGGACTTGCAGGGTCAAAGAGTGATTCTACGTGCTCCAGGAAGAAACCAAACAAGGGCACTAGCCGCAAGACGAAGACTCATGCGGCCAAGTTTGCCAGCCGCATGAATGATGACCATGCGGCTGAGACTGCTAACCAAGGGCATAATATTCATGCGGCCAGGATTTCCAGCCGCATGGAGAACACTCATGTGGCCAGGATTTCTAGCCGCATAGAGAAGACCTATACGGCTACGATGGCCAGCCGCTTGAAGATTATTGATTCCAGCCGCATGACGCCTCCTCCACGCGGCTCTGTCTTCGACCGCCTCTCCTATGGTCCTGATCTCTAGTGCTCCCAAGAAGACATGTCTGATTCTCTCCAGCACCACTTAGACTCTTTCTACTATGTGCCCTCATGCACTAGAGTGAAGAAGTCTAGGGTAGTACGAGCTTGGCAAGCTCGGTCTGCTGATCCGACCTCTGACCATCCGAGCGTCCCACACACTGTTATGCGGGCCTCTGATGGGAAGTTGTACAGAACCACTCGTGTTCAGCCCCCGGCGGCAAACGGAGAGAGAGGTTCCCAAAAGTCTCCCAAAATCCAGGGAGCAAACATGGTCGATCCAGACCCATCTGACTTGCGTGAGGCCATCCTCCACAAACGCAAGGAAAGAGAAGGTACATCGGGGTACAAAGAGTCCTCCCACGGACGTCACTGTACCCAAGTCATCGTCAACTGCTGTTGCAATAACGCGACGATACGAGAAGACCGGCAGTCCGTCTTCCAAAGACTGCAACAACCATGTTCAGAGGATGAGGCACCTCCCGTCGTCTCCTGCAACCCTGCTCAGAAAATCCCCGTCGATGGGAGAGGGAAGAAGATAAATGTTCCCAGCCCGAAGATTTCTACCACTATGACTAAGAGACTATCGTCTAAGCGGGTGCCCACCACCGAAGTTTTCCAAGGTACCCGTTCTAAGACGAAATCTGCTACAGTGGGAGATTCATCATCCACACCACTGGGGTTTGCTGGGACTGGGGGTAGCACTCCTCCGAACCTCCACGATAATTCGATATTCCAAGAAGATGAGCCGGAGGAAACAACTCTCCCATCAGATGCAGCAAATCCCGACGTCCCCGAGGACGTCCAAAATTCCCAAGATGAGGCGAACTCAGAAACTGGGGGTACTGTTCCTTCTGAGTCCGAACCAGAGGAAGACATTCCCACATACCTCGATGATTTCTCATTACAAGGGTATGATTCGGAGTGTACGTCATCCACCGTCCCTTCCACTTCTACTCATGTCAGGACGGCATTCATGACAAATGACGAACACGACGGACCCAGTGATCGCCAACGCATCGATACTCTGGAGGCCATACTGCGCTCTTTAGTCAAGTCCGTGGACGAGATCAAAGCAGCCCTCCCTACTCTGCAAGGAGGGATGCCTGGCCAGACAAACTTGGGCCCCGCGGTCAATACGGACTCGACTTCAGCGGCACCGAACACGAGCAATAATCCTCCTGAGATGTCGGTTCCTACCGCTGCAGACGAAGCCAGGGAGGCAAAAAGAGAGGTCTAGGAGCTCCGGGCCATGTTCCACGCCCGAGAAAACTGCCAAGACCTCAGGATACGACAATCGTATCCAGCTGCATCGAGAGATATTCCCTTCCCACCAAAGTATAAAACATTCCATATCAATCCATATGATGGTAAAACCTCTGGAAGTCGGTACATCACTTACTTCGAGTTCACCACCGACCACTTGCCCCATGACGATGCCATCCTTATACGATTATTCATCGGGGCATTAGAAGGAGTCGCCTTCGACTGGTACCGTAACCTGCAGGATAACTGCATCCACTCTTTCGCCAGCTTCAAGCGTATTTTCTTGGAGAGATTTTACAAAGTAGGACAGGACGTCACAATGTCCACCCTCGTGGACGTCGTTCAAGGGAAGAAAGAGCTGACAAGGAACTATATCGAGCGATTTTGCCAAACCACAATGAAGTTGCCGTCTGGAAATCTGGATTCCTCCTTGATTGAAATTTGCCAAAAGAGATTGCTCCCAACAATCAGTCTCTGGATGGGCGAAAGTCAATTTAAGGACTGGAAGACATTCATCATCAGTACCACTAGTGCCGAAGAACGGTTGAAGAAGGCTCGCCAATTGGGATTGCACATCTCGGACGGAGAGAACAAGGGCAAGCGTCCTAATACCAACAATGACAATGGGGGTAGCCCATCCAACAATCAGGACAGCAGGGGTAAGCAGGCCATGGTGGCCGACACAGCCCAGAAACCTGAGTCAAAACCGGCAGACAAGCAATGGCCACAAATGACCTACTCCTTTGAAGACGGCCACGTCAAGCCCATCTTGGACATGCTCATACAAGGAGACAGAATTCAGCTTCCTCCACCAAGACGGGAACCGCGGCCGACAGAAATAGAGAACCCAAAGTACTGCTATTACCACCGCTACGTCCACCATGCTACACACGACTGCTACTAGCTAAAACGATACATCCAAAATCTCATCGATTCGAACGCTCTGGCCATCGATTTCGAAGAAGTAACCGTGGCAGCCAATATAGTGTCAGTACAATTTGGCAGCTTCCCTCCAACGGAAACTCAAGACGGTGTGGTCCCCATCCCTCTAGCTGCGTTACAGATTTCTAATCTTCCACCTTCCCGAGATCAGGCTGCTGGTCTAGTGCCCCTCACCACATCACGAGGAGAGGTCATGTGGGTCCATCCAGACTTGGTATCAGAGGTGACTCAGCCCACACCATCTTCTATTTGCAAGAAGAAGAGTGGAAAAGTCAGGTCCTGCCGCACAATCTCGACAGATATCGAAGAAACTACAGCTGTCGTTACTCGGTCTGGGCACAATCCTAACCTGTAGCTGATAACTCGGCTGAAGATCATCAGCCCGCTACAACTGACGCTTCGGGACCGGCTCAGCCTCCGACGACCGACAATATGTCGACAAACACGGCTTCGTGAGGACAGAATTTGCCTACATCAATCCCTTTAAAGGGGTCGAATCCTACTACTCAGACTCCTGTCTGTACGAAAAGTCGAAGAGGCACCTTGGTGAAGGAGATGTGCAAGCTCGTACCGAGACAGCCATAGGATCAGAAGAACCTCTGACGATCCACCTCCAAGCTCGTAAACCTGACAAGTCTGCACCCCTTACCGCCACTCTACGTATGGACGCAATCAGCCTCTCGGCACAAGAAGAGCAAATGATAATTCGGCTGCCAAGGTTCGGCCAAGTACCAAGACTCACAACGGAGCCATTGACAATCAGGCTGCCGAGCGTCGGCTAACCGCAAACAGAGAAGCTCAATCCCTCCGACAGGCCAATGACGATACGCCTTCCCAAGAAGAGTCGTTACCCCGATGCAAGGTCTGGGGCTTCTAGCGAACCAACCACTCCCCGCCCAGCATCAGGTAATAAACTGGGGGTCGCTAGTTTGCCAATGACCCCACGCTCGACTCCACCAGCTGAACCTCTAACGATCAAGCTGTCCAGGTCGTTCTCTCAGTCTTCGTTTATACAGGGGTAGCCGAAGAGGAACCGGAGCTAGCCAAGTATGTGGCTGCCCACACTGATGTTCCCTCCGCAGATGATATAACCCCCTAGAAAAGATACCTTACTTCATCAATAAAGGGATATCTTTGAACTACCTCGAACTCAACAAGCTTTGTAAAATGTATGCTGTGGAACACGGTATAGGCACTCACCTATACACACAGGTGACAAATGTGTATACCGCAATCCAGCTTACTCCAGTGGAAGACGCTTACCGCATAATCGAGGGAGGGGACCATCCAATTATCTTCGGCCGGAAGGACGATCCGTAGCCCTTCACAATAGAAGAAGTCGACCTTGAATCAGATGCCGGGAGACTGCCTCTGTATCTTTATAGCCCCCAATCCAAATATCTTATGCAAAAACAGGGATATGATCTGGAGACCGCGCCAGGCTTGAACTACGGCACTGGCCGACGATTACCTTTAAAGTCGCCAGTCCCGGCTGGCAAACCACGGGACTACTATAGCAAGACTCGATGTGGATTAGGGTATGTTACACCCACAACGACCCCTGAAAGTTCAGCTGGAGAATGTGACTGGCATTCACATTCAACCGGGTCACCAACTTCTGACTCATATACCAGCATCGGAGACGTATTCAGACAAGTCCTATCAGTCAACATGGCATTCGTCGACGCTTACGAAGAAGATGAAAACATTCCTGAAATCCTCGAGCTAGAGCCGTGGGCCCAACTGTTGGATGCACAATGGGAAAAGTGGTTCGAACAGAGAGAACCTCCTACTGAAGATGAGGTCATACAAGTGGATCTTGGCAGCGAATCTTCTCCAAAACCAATCTTCGTCAGTAAAAGCCTAGAGCGAGAATCGCTGCTGGAACTTATCAAAGAATATATTGATGTGTTCGCATGGAGCTACGAAGACATGCCGGGGTTAAATCCCGATATTGCTCTTCACAAACTCAACATTCGGCCAGATGCAAAGCCCGTCAAGCAACAACAGCGACGCTTCCGTCCAGGCATCATGGATGCGATCGAAGCCGAAGTCAACAAACTAATAGCCAGCAACGTCATTCGTGAGGAACAACATCCGGATTGGGTCGCCAACATAGTACCAGTCCTCAAGAAGAATGGAAAGATTCGAATCTGCATCGACTTTCGTAATCTGAATGAGGCATGTCCCAAAGATGAATTCCCCCTCCCTATCACAGACATCATGATTGACAACACCTGCGACTTTGAACGTATGTCATTCATGGATGGCTTTTCGGGGTACAACTAAATCAAGATATCTCCTGACGACGAAAAATATTCATCATTTCGAACACCGATTGGCACATACTGCTACACAGTCATGCCTTTCGGTTTGAAGAATGCCGGCACCACATATCAAAGAGCCATGAGTATCATCTTCAGAGACCACTTACGCAAGACGGTGTAGTGCTATGTTGATGACATCGTCGTCAAGAGTCGCTGCAAGGGAGACCATCTGCAGGATCTGAGGACGGTATTCGACCTGATACGAGCGCACAATTTGAAAATGAACCCTATGAAATCTTTCTTGGGCATATCCAGCAGAAAGTTCTTGGGTTTCATCATCACCGCCCAGGGTATTCATGTAGACCCTGAGAAGACAAAGGTAATTATGGAGATGGGTCCCCCGAGAAATCTCCGCGAACTCAGAGGCCTTCAAGGGAGGCTAGCTTACATCAGGAGGTTTATTTCTAACCTCTCCGGGCGATGTCGACCATTCACCCATCTCATGAAGAAAGGCGTCTCATTCGTATGGGATGAAGAATGCCAACGTGCCTTCGACAGCATCAAAGAATTTTGTCGAACCCTCCAGTCCTGGTGGCCCCGGTTGCTGGAAAACCATTCCTGCTCTACGTACGAGCAATGGAGCATTCCTTCGGCGCCCTGCTAGCACAACACAACGATGCAGGTCATGAACAAGCCATATATTACCTCAGTCGAATGATGGTTGGGCCAGAGCACCGATATACCACCGTGGAGAAGGAATGCCTCGCCCTGGTGTTCGCCATTCAGAAGACGCGGTACTATGTCACTGGACAAACTATACATGTGATCTCACGAGTCAACCCTCTCAGGGTCCTCATGACTAAACCAGGGGCACTCAGCTCTCGCCTCGCTACATGGGCAATATTGCTGTCCCCTTATCATATGATCTTCATCCCACAAAAGGCTGTTAAAGGTCAAGCCCTGGCAGACTTTGTAGCCCACCCGGGCTCGGAGTCGTCCAGAATATATGAAGAAATCTCAGATGAGGTCGCCGACTCGCATGCAACCTCTCACGATGATATATGGTGAATATTCTTCGATGGCGCCTCAAGGACCGGACCTGAAGGCAACATCGTCGTCGGAGTCGGGGTGGTGCTAGTTTCTCCTTCCGGATTGGTGATCAATCGCGCTTACTCCCTCACAGAACCCTGCTCTAACAATATGGCCAATTACAACGCTTTGGTCATTGGCCTCCAACTTGCAAGAGAGCTGGGGGTAGAATATCTTGAAGCATACGGCAATTCTCAGTTAATCGTCAATCAGATTTGGGACTCATACGAAGTCCACCACGAAGACATGATCCTATATCATCAAATAGCAATCAACATCATCTCGTCATTCGAAGGGTTCTTCATCGAACATGTTCTCAGACTCCGAAATATTGAAGCCGATGCCTTAGCAGGCCTGGCCGCTTCCCTAGCAGTGCCAAATCATACTTATCAATCGGTAGATGTGATAGGCCACGAACTGGTCTGCCCTAAGAACAATGTTCAATTCATGGCGAGTTATTCCGCTCAGACGATCGACGAAGTCCCAGATTGGAGACAACCATTCATTGACTTCGTAGTCTACGACATCCTACCCGAGAACCCAAAGGAAGCCACTTCTATCAGAAGGCGTTCTCTCAGATTCTTTTACGATACAGAGACAAAAATGCTGTATCGCCGATCCTATAATAGATTATTGCTTCGATGTCTGTCAAAAGCAGAAGCCAAAGAAGCCGTACGCGAAGCTCACGATGGTGTATACGGGACCCATCAGCCTGGCCCAAAATTGCAAGATCGTCTTCGCCGAATGGGCTACTATTGGCCCACGATGATAGCAGATGCGATAGACTATGCAAGAAAGTGCAAAGCCTGCCAAGTCCATGCGGACTTCATCCACCAACCATCCGAATTTCTACATCCGACAGTGGCGTCCTTGCCGTTCGAAGCATGGAGAATGGATATCATCGGTCCGATTACTCCACCTTTCTCCCGAGGACATCGCTTCATACTCGCAATCATAGACTACTTCTTCAAATGGGCGAAAGCTGTCCCGCTTGCAGAAGTAAAGACTTCAAACGTGATCAACTTCCTTAAGCATCACGTCATCTATCGCTTTGGACTGCCCCGAAGGATCATCCACGATAATGGTCAGCAGTTTACAAGCCATGCCTTCTATCGGTTCTGCGACAAGCACCGCATCTAAAATATTGCTTCGACGCCATACAATCCAGCAGCGAATGGGTTGGCAGAAGCATTCAACAAAACCATCATCAAGTTACTCAAGAAGTTCGTGTCGTCTAATAAACGCGACTGGAACGAGAAGCTTGGTGAATGCTTATGGGCGTACCGTACTACAGTCCGAACAGCCACAGGGAACACACCTTCTCCCTGGTGTACGGGAGTGAGGCAGTTCTCCCATTGGAGACTCAAATACCCTCACTCCGCGTCGCCCTCACTTATCAATTGACGACGGATGATAACTGTCACGCCCCAGAACCAGAATACTGGAGAGCGGGGGCAGACATAGCCAGCTACGTATATTGAAATAGAATACATCTCAACTATACGGTCACGGCTGTCTAGATATGAGGGTTTACTACAAGCCAGCAGTCTCTTAAGGTCAAGCCTATTGTCTCAATCTCAAGCAATTAACAGAGTTACAAGATATTAGAGCATCAAATATATATATATAAGGCGTCCCAAATATTACATATTGGATGATCATGAAGCTAGTCGTACAAAATGATAGGACTAGCAAGAGTTCAGTCATACATGATCAACCCTAGGATTTGTTAATCATGTTTACAGCCCGTAGGCAGACAGTAAGTAAATGTGCATCGAGCTAACAGGTGCTCGTCGGCTAAACGCCTCAAAAGAATAAATTAATATATAAGTGGGTGAAACAAAAAGGGAAAACCCACTCGTAGCCCCGGTTCCTTCTAGTGTTCACCATTGGGCTGGAAGCTTGGTAGATCCTCGGGAGCTGCTCCGAAATCTGGCCACACAAAATCAGCTGGATCAAACCCCAGAAAGAGCAAGTGCCACAAGGAGGCCACAAATAAGAACAAAAGCCAGCATATCAGAACATAAGAATAAAAGAAGTACAAGTAGTAAAGTACACAGGGCGATAAACGACTAGGGACGTGGAACCATTCCGGGAGCCAGGTTACAATCCTTAAACCAGACAAGGACCGGGGTTGTAATCCTTCTTCCGAATAGCTCACTGTCTCTACTCATTTATCGTTAAGATAAGTAAAACAAACATGCTCAGGAGATAACAGGTACTGGAGCTAGACAAGACTTAGACAAGGTTGGACACCATCCATTCACAATCGGCCAAACAAATACTACGGCTTACTACTTTAACTAACTAGGGTTATCACAAACCTAATTACTAACAAGATACAAGTGAGAATTCCAGTCCCAAGCCCTGCAGACTATCCAGTTATCCTTCCGCGGGTTGAGAGTTATAGGTGGGTACATTGCCCGGGAGACAAATGTACCCTTAGGTGACTTAGAGGGTGCAACACTTGACAGTGTGCTGGAAATGTGCTCTACTCGTCGGCAAGCTACAAGTCCATTAAAGCGCCCAGATAACGAGATTGCCTGTGACTGGGAATTCTCCATGTTCTAGTTTGATCTAATTATTAGCCTAATCCAATTTAGCGCGAGTCCCTGCCGTGGTACCCAGGAAGTCACGTCCTAGACATGATACGAGACAAGACAAGTGGATTGTACAAGCAAGCAAGCAGGAACACCCACGGTGTCAAGTTGATTATACGAGTCAAGTTATAAGTTACAAGTCAAGTCAAGTCAGGAGTGCGCCGCCACGGGCCACTATCAAGTTATCAAGATAATTCATGTCAGGGTACTGTCAGGAGTGCGCCACTACGGGTCACTGTCATGTCAGGTTGGTCATGTCAGGAGTACACCACTACGGGTTACTGTCGTGTTATGCTAGTTCCTTGTCATAACATGCCGTGTACAATAGTCATTCCAAACATATTAAGTAAAATCAAGTTCATGACAAAAGGCGTAAGGATATAAAATGGACGTAAAATATCTAATAAAATACCAATATATATAGGGCTATAGAAGAGCCAAGCTTACAGAAATAAACAATTCATCATAGACAAGTGGGTTGTGCAAGGGGGGTCAGGGGTTGGCTGCGCAGGGTATGTACTGCGCATGGAATAGCTGCGCAAGAGTTGCCTTACGCAAGGGTTACCTTGCGCAAGGGTAGACTGCGCAGGGGTTACCTTGCGCAAGGGTAGATTACGTAGAGGTAGATTGCGCAAGGCTGGATTACGCAGAGGTGGATTGTGCAAGGCTGACTTGTGCAGAGGTCGGCTTGCGCATGGCTGGCTTGCGCATGGATGGCTTGCGCCAGCGCAATCCAGCGCAGCACAAAGCACTGGCTGAGGTCATGCGCAATCGGCCCTGCGCTAAAGAGCATAGGCCGGGGGTGTGCAACCGGCCAGGCGCTAAAGAGCGCAAGGCAGAGGGATGTTCTTCCTGGCCGAGAGCAGGTCCAAGAACACCAAGAACTTCAATTCTTCATAACTTTGTCAAATCAAAACCAAATCTAGATTTTCAAAGTTCTAACTTGAGTAAAATCGAATTCTCTTCCACATGGAAGCATCAAAACATGCAAAAATCGAAGTTTAATAGATCAAAACCAAGGATTTTTGAAAATGGTTAAAACCTAGATCTAGAAGAATAAAAGCTCCAAATCACAAAGTGTCAAGTTCTAAAGTTGTTCTCCATGGCCTAATCTAGTTAATGGACAAATAAAAAATGGTGCTTATTTGATGGCAAGGTGCACTTGCCTATGGGTTGGGGAGTTGTGTGGAAGAAGGAAGAAGAAGAAGTTGAAAGAAATTAATGGAGTTATGGAGGAGAGAGAAGAAGTTGGTAGGTTTTAATGAGGGTGGTTGTGATGGAATGGAGGTGGAGGATAGGCTAAGGTGTTCCACTCATGATGAACCAAACCAAATCAAACCAACTCCACAAGATAAAACCAAGCCATGGTCCAAAACCCATTTACGAGAACCCGAATCCACAAGTCGAGAAAATAAAATACGTGCCAAAATCAAATTACGAGTATAAATACGAAATACAGGAAATGGGGGTGACAATAACTACCGACGCCGACTACAAGAGTTAGAGGCCTTAGATGAAAAGCCTCTCCTAGCTCAGCAACGAATCGAGCTTTACCAAGCACGCATCTCTGGAGCCTTCAACAAGAAGGTTAAAATCAGAATATTCCAGGTGGATGATCTCGTTCTGGCAGTCCGGAGGCCGATGGTCATGACTCACAAGACCGCCGACAAGTTCCAGCCAAAATAGGATGGTCCATTTATCACCGAGGCTGTATTCTCTAACGGTGCTTACCGCCTTGCAAAACAAAATGGAGACTTGCTCATGTTGTCCGTCAACGGTAAGTTCCTGAAGAAATATTATGTCTAAACGACACATTCCAGATCATTGAGTTATGTATCCGCTGGTGCCGCTGAACTCACTTTCACAATATTCCAGATTATCGAGTCATGTACCCGCTGGTGCCGCTGAACTCACATCCACAACACCCCAGATCATTGAGTTATGTACCCGCTGGTGCCGCTGAACTCACTTTCACAATTATCGAGTCATGTATCCACTGGTGCCGCTGAACTCACATCCACAACATTCCAGATTATCGAGTCATGTACCCGCTGGTGCCGCTGAACTCACATTTCCAAATTCCAAATTATCGAGTTATGTACCCGCAGGTGCCTCTGAAATCACATTCCGGTCACTCTTTCAGATAGTAAGTCATGTATGACCATACTTCTGAACTTTCTTCCTGGAAGAGATCCTCCCTCATGATCCACTACCTGCACTCCTAGTGCACAAAAAGGGTAACAGATCCACAAATTTCCAAAACGGCCATGTCCTCATTACCTCTGAGTCGTTTCACTTCCGCCAAAAATAAATTACCCCTTTACATAGAACTTCCATGTCCTCATTACCTCTGAGTCATTTTATGTTCCCTCCTTCATTGAGCCTACTCCTGCCATGTCCTCATTACCTCTGAGTGGGAAGGCTCCGTCGAAGAAACCTTCATGCTTGCTATGTCCTCATTACCTCTGAGTAAGTATGATGATTCCCTTTCGACTTATTATCCGTACCCACAACCGGAGTACGCCAAGGATAATAGGTCCACAAATATTCCCCGCTGAGTCCACTCCTGCCATGTCCTCATTACCGCTGAGTAGGAAGACTCCACGGTAAAACCTTCGTACTTGCCATGTCCTCATTACCTCTGAGTAACTATGTTGGTTCTCTCTCGTCTTATTATCCATACCCTGAACCAGGGTACGCCAAGGGTAATAGGCCTATAAATGTCCTCTATTGACCACAAATATCCTCCGTTGAGTCCGCTCCTGCCATGTCCTTATTACCTATGAGTAGGACGACTCCACGGTAAAACCCTCATACTTGTCATGTCCTCATTACCTCTGAGTAAGTATGCTGGTCCCCCTTCATCCTATTATCCGTATCCTAAGTCGGGGTACGCCAAGGATAATAGGCCCACAAATGTCCTTTGCTAAGTCTCTTAGTACAGGCCCACCATTCCTCATCATGTCCGGGGAGCCCAGCTGCTCCATGGCATTCTATCTCCCGATACCCCGAACACCCACGACCACCTTACAGTAGAACTGTTCTAGGTATCCCCAATCAAACTTGTTATCCGTACCTAAAACCAAGGTATGCCAGGGATAACAGGTCGACAAACAAGTCCCCCATTCGGGGCACACATCACCACAATACCACAGGCACAACAAGCAATACAAATAAAGGGTAGAATAGAAAGTACTCTTTATTTGAATGACGAAAAAGCATTACATATGGTGGGGACCATGTCCCTCTCAAAAAGAAAAGAAAAGGAAAATAGGAACAAAACAAGAAAAAGGTAGACTATAGTTCGGCATTACACAACTCCAAGAGGCGGTTTCTCACCAAGGCAGTACCCCCGCTCAAGCCTCTGTTTAGCCCTACGCTCAGCCTCTGAGGACAACCGCTCCCCATTATCCAGGTCCATGAGTGCCCGACAGTCGTCGTCCAACCTCTTCAGAGCCACTTCCAAGTCAGCCGAAGCTTTATTGACTTTGTCAGCCTCCTGGATAATTAGCCCTCTGTCGATCCGGGCAGCCTCAAGCTCAGACTCAAAGAAAGTTAACTTCCTCTGAAGCTCAAGGATCTGTTCCCGCGTGTCAGTAATCCCGCGGGAGGCAGTCGCTTTCCGAGCCGTAACATCTTCACTATCATGGCTCAATTGATCATATCGATCAGACAGAGTGTGGAGATCCCTCACTATGGCCGACCTGATTTTATCCAGAGCGGCCCTCGCCTTCTCTATACCGGTTGTGAGGGAGCTGCACTCCTGATCTATAGCAGCAGACAGATCAACCTGCCGTAATACCTGAAGTTGGGCCACCAGCTGATCAGTCTCCAGCAATTTCGCCTCCAGGAGTGCAGCCACCCCCGCCCCACCAGGAAGGGCCTTAAGGATATCAATTTGACCCTGGGCGCATTGCCGGGCCAAGACGAAAGAGGTCCCTCTGTCCACAACAGCTTCTATCCTTATTTTCAAGTGACGGTGAAAGCTGTCAACCACGTCCTGTAACGCTTCATCCAGGACCTCTGTAGAGGACGGTGTCAGAGGAAGCGTGGCCGGCAGCATCGAAGGAGTGGTACTAGAACTCGCCACCAGGGGGGAAACTTTCGAGCAGAACGATGTACGGATAGCAGCTAACTCTTCCTCTGCCATCCGAAGAGCCTGGACACTTGGCAGGGCGGAGAGGTCGACTCTCGGGGCCGTCCGAGTAGAGGAAGACACAAGGACTATCGTCCCCTGCCCTGGTTGCCCCATCACCGGACTTGCCAAACTCGAGCCCACAGGAGGCCCATCAAGACGAGCCGGAAGGGGAGAAGGTACGCTCCTCTCCGCTAGTACCCCTTCGACAGAGTCTGTCTCAATAATGTCCATCCTCGACACTGGAGAGGCAGGACCTGGTTGTCCATGACAATGATCAATCGACGTGACCCGAAGGATGTGATGATAAAACAGATAGGCCTCCTCGCAAGTTAAGATTCGGCTTATCTTACCAGGAGAGGAGCATGGAGGCTGCAGCTCGTTCGTAGCTGGCAGGGTCTCCTCACCCGTGATCTCCAAATTAAATTTGGTCGGCTCCTCTGACCCAGCCACCTCGGAGGGAGAGGAAACTCGATCAGCATCATCTTGGCGGAATTCAGCAATTTCAGGGGCAGGCTCACCGGAGCCCCCGTCATCCCGAGTCACGACCTCGGCAACTCGAGAGCCCTCTTCTTCTGACGTCTACAAGAGGGAAGGAAGATGATTAAAATCAAAGCTAGAAGAAAGAAAGGACCGGTAGTAACTTATTTACCTCTGATGCGGGGTCAACTTCTTTGTCTCTTTCTTTTATAGTTAGCCCGCGGTGTCTGGTCACAGCCAGTTTTTGAGAGCGAGGAATGCCGCCAACAGGAGAAAGTTGCCTGCTATGCTTTCGTGTAGGGCCGGGTGCAATGGATGGTTGATCTACCACCATCTCATCTAGCAAAACAGGCGGCTGATTTGCCACTATATCTGCCACCGGGAGGGAAGAGTCATCTCCATCATGCTCGTAGCCTTCGTTATCTGTAGCAGCGGAGTCCGAATTCGGCACTTCGACTCTGTTCTCCCTCTTCCTTGTCTTGGCCCCCTGGAAACCCTCATCTAGGCCGGTACCAACGATAAAACTGGTACCCGGGTTAAAACCGACAGGGGGCTTGTTCGCTATGACGTGGTACAGAGCCGCCATATACAAGATCTCTACCGACGCCTTGATAGCAGGAATTGAGAAAACGGTACGGGTATGGAATGTGTCATAGTAATGCCAGGCTCTGATGCCGTCAAGAAGGCTGCCTTCAAAACCCAGACAAGAGCTGGGGTTGTCTAGAAAAAGCTGACTATATCCAAATTGTCGGGCGAACCTGCTAGGCAGATAAGGCTCTAGAAAGACAGTATTACGGTTGCGATACACCAGATAAGTGGGGCGGATGTTACGCAGCCACAGAAGCATCTGGCCGTCGAGAAGTTGAGGGGGCCCAATACCGTCGAGATGGACAGCCGCTCTCCTCATCAGTAAAACGAGGGACAGATACGAAAATGCTGTACATGTCTGCCCTCGCCAGTGCCATCCGGCAAGCACACATGGTCTCAAATTCCCAAGACTCATTACGATAGCGGAAGATAAAAGCGTCGTCATCAGTTACGCCGTCTTCAGAGCTCGGTCTCATCAAAGACGGATAATGCATCAACAGCCACCCCATCAAATAATGATAGGGCATCTCGGTCCGTTCAAAATCTTTGGTCATATCGTGGGCAATGACCTTGGATGTGAAAGTGCGAAGGGCACGGTGTATGCTGCACACCATAGCCGAAAGGAGAGCTGGCCGGACTCGCAAAACTAACTTCACAGCCGGAAGGATGAAATTGCGGCTGATCCTCTTGATAGAACCTGCTCCTCCCGAGACTACACAATTTTGTAGCCATATCATCAAGAATCCCGCCAGGAGCGCCTTCTCTGACAACTCTTGGGTGTCCTGATAGAAATAACCGAAAGAGTCGATCTGACTCGCGAATCTGTCACTGGTATTAGCCACCCTCTTAGCTGACGACACTAAGGCTTTAACCGCCTCCCGGGATTGAGGACGTCGGGGAGTAACTTGACCTGAGGCATCAGTCATAAAGAGATAGCGCACCCAGTCCTTGGTATGAGGGGCATTCCCTTCCGAACTGTTTTCTTTTTTGGCTATTTGATGACATGTGCTATAATGGTACAATATCTCTTAATAAAGAGCCACGAAGCCTGGATACCGTCATTCCAACTCTTCGAACTCCTCATTCGTTGGAGTATAGGCCTCAAAAGCTTCGTCCCCTCAAGGAAGCTTGGAGATCGCATGCATTTCGTGGAGCGCAAGCCCCATTTCTCCTACGGGCGTATAGAAGGTTCCCATACGGCGATTATACATCTCCAGCAGAGATATAAATAATCTCTTGTTTATAGGTAAGCCATGGCTGGTGCCCCGAATAGCATGGTAAAGACCGATCTCACACAGAAAGGCCTCATGCTTTCGCAAAATCCATATAGACAGATTGGTCCACGAGGGAATGGAATGTATCCAGCTAGGGAGCATCAACCGACCAATGGGATAGGAGCCCTTCCGAGAAAGTTGGTTCATAAAAGTATTGGCTGTAGAAAATGTGAAATTGGGACCCGGCACATTCAAGAAAGTACCCGGGGCCAATCCTATTACAGAACGGCTGGTGTGCACCTTGCCCGTACACACTGACTTCAGGCTGTTGTTATAATGGATGTCTTCCATAAACATCCCACTTCGGGTAGGAGTTAAAGATTCTTCCATCTTTCGGTCCAGTGGGAGCATATTGAACCAAGATAAAGGGAAGTGACGCTCCATCTGGGGGATACGGATCGCCATCCCGTTAGAAACAAAACTCCAGTTCTCTGACACCTCCAGAATATGACTGTTCTTCACAGTCAAGGCGTCTCCAAAGAAGAATGCGAGCTTCAAGTATTCCCCTTCTAATTTCCCCGAGTTCATCATAGCGTTAAGAAAATAGAAAGGCTGGTTCTTAAGGGCATTCAATCTCGCCGGAGGCTCGTCACTCGGAAACTGGTCCGCCATATGCTGAGCTATAGTTCGTACCTATAGCCCAGAGCAGCTTGGGCACTGCCTACCAGGAGCTCTCCAGCAGCATTAACCGACAAATTTACTGAGAAGAAGACAGAAAAAGATAAGTTAAAAAGATGGACAAAAAGGAACTAATGGGTGCTTTCGAGCTTATGCGGCTCCAACTTAACGAAGCCTCATGCGGCTCAGGAGAACACTTATGCGACTCCAACTTACTGAAGCCTCATGCGGCTCAAGCTCAGAAGAATATTCATGCGGCTCCATTTAGTGAAGGGTCATACGACAGTGCTTTCATAGGGCCCGCAGGGATCAGATAAGTTCGTGCGGACCACGTGACAGACAAATGTGTGCGAATCTATGCGTCTCAGTGTAGCTTATGCGACTTCGTTGGCGAAGCACGTATGCAGCCACAATGGCTATTCTTATGCGGCTCACAGCTCGGCCATAGGATGAACATGCGGTTCACATGAAAGTAAAGGCTCGTGCATAAAGCATACGACGTAGCCATAGCAGTTAGGGTTCTTTAAACCCACATAAAGTCCTTACCAGCAATAGGGGATGAACGTCAGGGTGAGCTGCGGGCACGACGGCCGATGGAGGAGCGGCCGCGGTCGAAGTAGAGGCAGTCATCTTGACCATCGCCGTCGCAGACGACGAAGACGCCGCCTTCTTGCCCTTCGCCGTAACGGTCTTCTTGGGAGCCATTGGTGATTGAAGAAGAGGATGACAATAGGGTAAGGAAAGTTCGAAGTAAAGGAGAAAGTAAAGAAGTTTTCTCTCTTAAACTCCTCTTATTTATAGGGGGACAAGAGAGGGGGGAACTCGTAGACTAATAACCGCCTCGGAAAAGACGAAACCGACTCCTCGGATTTCGTCCCCTCTCTCATAAAGGAGATTCACCCAGGGCATAAAATCCAAAGATTTAATGAGCCGACCCTTGGGATTTCCCCTAAAGGCGGCATTAAAACGAATTTGAGGCAATTAATGACGCGCACACGTGGCAAGGAGCTATGCAGCCGAGACATCCATGCGGCCGAGACATCCATGCGGCCAGGACATCATATGCGGCCAGAAGAATTTATACATGGCCATGCTTCTTATTCAAAGTATTTCAATTTTACAAATTGAAAACTTTGAAGGGGGTCTTGTAGAAGCAGGAAAAGAATAAAAAAAGTCCCATGCAGCCAAGGAGCCCCATGCGGCTCAGAAGAGTTCATACGGCTCAAGGATCCATACGGCTCGAGCGTCTATGCGGCTCAAACAAGTTCTATGCGGCTCAGAGAGGAGCCACGTGGCCTTCAAACAGCTCTTCCGTTTGTCCTTTACTGTATTAAATGCTTTGACGGCTGACAGCTCTGACACATGACAGCCCTGACACAAAAATACAATTATGACTCCGTCATAATGGCAGACTCCTAGGGAAATGAAGAAAATCTCTGACATAATCTTCCGAAATCCAGAAACCTTCATAAGGACTTGACACATGGACAGTCGCATGCGGCTCTCGAAGACTATCCCCATGCGGCTCAAGCGAAGGCTGCCCCATGCGACTCACAAAGACTAGCCCTATACGGCTCATGAAGACTATCCACATGCGGCTCACAAAGACTATCCCCACACGGATCACGAAGACTATCCCCATGCGGCTCACGAAGACTATCTTCATGCGGTTCACGAAGAAGGCACCCATCATACGGTCACCTACACTCATGCGGCTCAGATCGTCACCATGCGGTCCAAATGTTCAGGGGGCCACTCTCAAGCAGCTTTGACACGTGGCCAGTCTTATGCGGCTCAATAAGGAGCAACTTTCTTGCGGCTCAGATTTCTGCAGTGACTTGCGGTTAAGACACGTGACATGATAGCGAGGCACATGGCATCAAATTGATCAAAATCTCTTAACAAATCCCAATAAAATATTGGAATCAAATCAGATCATTTGCAATCAAGCAAATTAATGACACGTGTCGAGAAATCCGAGGTTGGCATGACAAATCAGGAGGATTTATGTCAATCATCATTAATTACCCATAAAAGATTTGATGCAATCACATTTATTGCTCAAATCTCGTATATTCAAGATGAACGGCCCAAATCCAGTGATCCTTAGCCGCCGACTTTTAAAAATGGGCAATCATTGCAAACCCTAATGATGCCCCCACTCTTATAAATAGCAAGGTGCCATTCCCTTGCGAGGATATACATACAGAGACATAGAGAGAGACATATAGAGAGAGAAGAGAATCTCAGATAAAAAAAGGAGAGACACAGAGAGCCAGAGAGCCAGAGAGAGAATATACAGAGAGCAAAAAGAGAGTATTTCTTTATCAACGCCAAGCAGTTCTTCTACAGAGCCAAGGCTGCACCCGATCGTCCAAGGAGTAAGGCAGAGCTGCCGTCGCTTTCCCAAGCCTCTACCGTCATCCCCCAGAATCTAAAATAAACAATTGTACTTAGATTGTTGTACCTAGATTTTCGTCCCTAGGCTTCCTTTGTACAAGCGAGTTTGTATTGTGAGTCTAAGTTCAGTCCTCCGATAATTGTTCTGTTCATTTACAATCAATGACAAACATTAGTAAGCTGTATTTAATCTCAGAAAAACTCCAATATTATGATATTAATCCTCGGCTAAATCACATAACTAGAAAATGGAAAACAACCCAGCACACACTCACATGATCACATATCACTATATCTTTTTAGTACATCATACATATCAAACCTCTGAAAACAAATCCGGTAAGTAAATCCAAAAGAAAATAATAATATATATGTCTCATGGAAACTATCTAATACGTCAAAAATATCTGCATCTGGTCTCATCGCATCTTCTAGGAATCAGCATCCATTCTAGTATCATCCTCTTGTCCTAGTCTAATATGTCAATAATCTAGTCAGGATATGAGCAAATTACAATCTACAACAGTATAACAAGTACAACACATGCACAAGTAAAATGTAATAAAATATGACTAACCTGAATCACCATAGATGCAATAACCTACCGAAACATAAAACAAGAAGATCATGACTCGTTTGAAATACATATGAAATATGCAATACTAAAATATAGCGAATTAGCGACGGCCATATCCGTCGGTAATCTGTCGGCAAATCGACTTAGCGATGGCTAGCTGACGGAATTTGGTTGTAAATATCCGTCGGGAAATAGCCTGTCGCTAAAAAAAGTCCGTCGCTAAGCTGTTGCCATTCGACGGCTTAGCGACGGATTGCTGTCATCAAGAATCGTACATTTAGCGACGGCTAGACGACAGATTTTCGTCAAATCAAGTATCAGGAAGTTTCTGATACTACTTTTTAGTGTCGGACAAGTCCGTCGGTTATACTTCGGTAACCGCATATCAGAGAGTTTCTGATACGCAAAATCCGTCCCTAATTGTCTCTAATACTCGATGGCCGAGCGACGGATTAGTGACGGGATATCTGTGGCTTAGGCTCTAGAAATCTTCTTGTTGTCACAACCTTGGCGACAGTTAATCCGTCGCTCGGTTTTCACAAATTAGTAGCTAAATTGACGACGTAGAGACGGCTTAGCGACGAAATATCCGTCACAATTGTTCTGGAAATCTTTATAGTTCCAGAACCTTGTCGACGGATATTCCGTCGCTAATCCGTCGACATCAGTCGCTAACTAGAAATTCTCCAGTTAGCGACGGATATTTCGTCGCTCAGCTGTCGCTTGGTAGACGCAACTCGATTGCTAACTGGAAAAGTTTTGGAAAAAAATTGCATAAAACAGAGAATTCCTTATTCGTACAATATCTAAAACATCGAAATATCACAATATGCATCACACCTCACACAAACCAACAAACCAATATATATCACACACCAATATACAAATATCTATCACAAATACATCACACAAACCAAACATATATACATCACACATTAATATCCAAACATCCATCACAAACTAATATCCAAATATCCACCATTATCCCAAACATTCACCAATATCCATGTGATAATATCCGAAATTCATAAATATTCAACATTTAAAAAACATTTCCAAACATTCAATTACAATAACATCAATGAGAAGGAGGAGGTGGATCGTCCACTGATGGTAATCCCTGCTACGCCCGACGAAGATACTCCTCCACCATGTGTGCCGGCAAGGTATCAAAGACATGGCCTAAAAGTTGGCGTAGCTGCTCTGTCAAGGAGTGTCATCACAGCAGGAGACGGTACCAGAGGGGCAGCAGGGTCAAAAGAAAGACCCCCGACAGACGAAGGACCGGGAATATTCGAAGCACCGGGAGCAGCAGTAGACAAACCGAGAGCAGGCGGACCAGGAGCAGAAGAACCAGGAGCAGTAGAAGGACACAGATAGTACATGGTCATATGCTCCCGTTAGTCCGACACCACCTCGGTCAGAATCGTAAGCTGTGTCCTCACATCATCGCCTACCGGGGTCACGGGAGGAGGAGGCGGGAGCGATAGAAATCTCGGAATCGACGCCTGCAACAATATCAGGGAGCCGCATCTATAGAGGCGCCCTTTCCTAAAGCCGCCGACGGTATCTATGAACATGTCATCGAAGCGAGCAGCCATAGAAGGGGACGCCTGGGCGGGCATCGTTTCGCCAATATTCTCTGTATCAGGGGGCTGAACCCGTCTAAGGGCCTCATGATATGCATCCTATCCAATTAATGTGTTTATACTATAAGTTTTCCTATCTAAATTCTATGTTTCCCTAAGTTATAGTCTAAATCCTAAGTTTACCTATTAACAATACATATAATTCTAACATAAATCTTATAAACGTAAGTACTTACATCAGTCTCCATGGCCCTCTCGTCGACGAAGCTTCCATCATTCTGCCTCTTGTACGTATACTAGATTACATCGTGCATGGTGATCGAGTCCGCCTCCTTTCCCTTCTTTACCGCCCGTTGGTCCTGCATACGAAATATTGGTTGAATTTAATTAACTTCGTATAATAATAGTATCGAATTAGATATCGGAATGAATTTGTGGTATCTCACCAGATTTGTACGTGTCGCTGCGTGGGGCCTTGATCCCCCCGTATGCAGACCAACGGCCCGTCGATTCGCCTTCGCTTTCTTCGATTTTTTCTTGTATGCAGGAGTATCCATCTTCTTCAAGATTTGATCATAATACTCTTGCCGGATCCAATCCTTCTTCGAATGCCACGCGCGAAGGCCATACACCACGTCCCGTATCTTCTTCTCGGTGGCGCTTCTGTAGGTCCTGCGGATCGCCTTCTCGCGATGTGGGGGCCACCAGAACGTCCTCTGACATACAAATTCAATTATCACGTAATTACAAAGATGGTGGATTGAAGAGTAATTAATAATTAACCACAATATATATATCCTCTCATTTTATTGAGCCAGACGTACTGCAAGACGAGAGCACCTCAGAAAAAATGAGGTAGGGGCCATGGTAGTTATCCCGGATAATGTGCCCTAGAATCCTGGCAGCATCCCACAAAAAATAACTACAAAAAAGCAACGACTGGATTATTAACTTGAATAAATGAAACAAATTTAATAAATTAACATAAATTTACTTCGATTCACCTGCGGGCCATAGCTCTCGTCGAAACTCGCCCAACGACCTCTTTGGTGGCATCGAAGGATCCACGGTTCCGCGTATGTACTCACCATTAACCGGATGTAACTGAGTCCGGGGGTACTCTGGGGCCCACCGTGTAGTAACGGGTGGATCCGCTGGCGGAACGGATCCGTTAGCGGATAGAATCGCGGGCCTCGACGAAGGTGACGATAGCCCCGGGGTAGATCGACGGCGGGATGAGTCTATGCCCGGGGTACTCTCCGGGTCGGGATGACTAGATGGGGTTACATCCCGAAAATGCTGAAGGCGACCACGACCACTACCACCAGCACCACCACCAAGACTACGCCCACGACCAGGACCACCAGCACGACCACCAGCACCATGACCAACACCACCAGTACCACGACCAGCACCAGCACCAGTACCACCACCACCACGACGAGTGTTAGCCACCATGACCTGTAAATAGAACACATAAACATAATTAACAATATAGAAGCATAAATAAATATAAAACTAAACTATAATATATATACCATCAGCAGGGCAACGAGTGCTGCCATGATAAAAAGGACTAGGAGTGCCATCTGTAAAAAGAAAATCATACAATAAGTAGATGATCGAACGACAAAAGCATGAACTGAATAAGAATGTAGAAGTTTAAACTAAATTCACTAAGTTAGTTGTAAGTGCTTTTATGAGGTCAAACTAAATTGACTAAGTTAATTAGTAGGAAGTATTTTTATGGGGTAAAAGTAAATTTACTAAGTTAATTGGAAGTGTTTTTAATATATACCGATATTTAATCTAATCATCGTCCTCGTCCTCGGTATCATCTTTATCCTCATCCTCATTCTCATCCTCAACGTCGACTTCATCTGTATCCTCATCCTCATCAAGTTGTTGTTGTTCTTCTTCTTCAGCCTCAATACTTGGGACAAGATGCCTCTTTCTCCCCTGGTTGGCAGCTAAGTCTTGTGTATCAACCTCTTCCTTCCCTCTATTTTTCTCAACAATATCTTCAACATCCATGGTATCCGACTGTTGTCCCAAGTATTAGGGCTTTTTGATCTGGTCCTCTTAGTATGTTGGGTCTCCAACGTTGAATCTATTTCTAGATTTAATCTTGCATACTGTCCACCAGTCAAATCGATCTCTACGATGCCTTGGGTAGCTTATATAGTAGACTTGAACAGCCTGACTTGCTATCACGAACGTGTCGGACCCTCTATACCTCCTGCGATGATTTATATCGACGAATCCAAATTGTTTATCAATTCTCCAACCGATATTTGGTGTCGTATCAAACCACTCACATTTGAACAACACAATATGCATATCGTATGTGACAGTATATTTTAAATCTATAATATTCTGAAGCACTCCATAATAGTCAAAGTTCGGCTCGTCGTCATATATGGTGCCTGTTATGCAAACACTAAAATCCTTGGTACTGAAGCCGTCATTGAGAAATTTGGCATTTATAGCAGTCTGAGTTGCCTTAAACTTGAAGCCATTAACGACATAGTCTGGCCAAGTCTTTGCATGCTTCTTCGGTCCTAATGCCAAATAATGAATGCTCTTATTTGTGAGTGTTGTTTCAGGCCATAAAACCTGTAAACAAATATTGATAATTTAAATATTTTAGCTGCATATATTTTAATGGTAGTCGCATAACATATTATCTCAGTTACTTACGTATTTGTGAAACCAGGATGGAAAGGTACAATCAACCTCTCTTTGAAGTCCCTCATCGGTAATATCGGGTGTCCTCATTTTGGCTTCATCTCTAAATACACTGTTAGAGAGAATAAAAATAAGTGTAGTCACTTACTTCAACAAATTAGAGATTATAACGAGTGTAAGTGTAGTCACTTACTTCTGTAAATCTCTCACTTCTTGTATGTCACAATTTAACAAGACATATCGGTTAGCGGTATCATACTCATCGTTAGTCAACCACCGTTTCTTACTAGCTCCAATAGGCTTGCCCTTTACATTGAATATACCTCAATCCTCAACGTCTTCGTCATTTCTTTGAGGACTATTTCGATTTGTCTGGACATTAGTATCAAAATAAATGGAGCAGAAGTTTGATACCTCCTCGATAAGATATGCTTCGCATATCGAAGCCTCTATATGAGCCTTGTTGCCAAATTTCTTCTTTAGATGGTGTAGGTACCTAGAAAGACAAATTATCTTGAGAATTAACAATGAATTGTAAAATCCACTTAAATTCCACTTAAATTATATCAATTTTTATTTACCTTTCAAATGGGTATATCCATCGATAAGGAACAGATGCACCGTCACGGCTTCGTATGCTAGCTGAATCGGTAGATGCTCTATGTTGTCAAAGAAGCTCGGTGGAAATATTTTCTCTAACTTATAAATTTTTAAGACAATCTTCTCCTCAAGTTCAAGCATATGTTGCACCGTCAACTTAGTTGAACAAATATCCCTGAAGAATGTAGATAGCTTGGCTAACGAAACCCATACAACAGAAGGCAACAACTCTATCAAAGTAATGGACAGTAATCTTTCCATAAACATGTAGCAGTCATGACTCTTCATTCCCGTTAGCTTGCGTTCATTGAGATCAACGCATTTAGACAAATTCAACACATAGATGTTAGAAAATCTAAAAGTAGATATCCACTTGCAGATTATTAATGTATCTTCCTTGCTCAATGTGTATTGCGCTATCAGCTTAGTTAATTGTCCACTAGCTCCTCTTTGTATCAAGTTTAGATAAGGACGCTTGCATATCTCGGCTATGTCTTGTCTTAATTTTGGATTATCCTTCGTCTTTCCTTTAATATCCATGACGGCATTGAAGACACTATCGAACACATTCTTTTTGATATGCATGACATCAAGATTATGCCTTATAAGATTATCTTTCCAATATGGCAAGACCCAAAAGATACTCCATTTGGTCCAGTTACGACTTTGTCTTAACCTCTCGACACGATTGTTCGATTGATCTTCCATTACAGTAGGCAAATCCTTTACATCTTCCCAAATATTATATTCTGACAATCTGGCAGGCGGATGAGAAAATTCATATTTTTCAGCTCTGAACGTGTTATTATTCTTTCTTCAAGGATGACTCGCGGGCAGAAATTGACTGTGAAAGTCAAAGAAAGAAAATTTTCCTCTTGCTTAAGGCAGAACACCTTACTATTTTCCATGCATATCGGACAAGATATTTTTCCAGCTTTGAACGCATCATTTCGTTTAGCGACGGAATGAAATTTTGTCGCTAACTATATAATATAGCGACTCCTTTCTAATGACGTCGTAAAACGTCGCTGAATAGCGACGTTCAGCGACAGTAGATAAAGTATGTCGCGGAATAGCGACGTTCAGCGACATATTCAGAAAATATATCACTTATATTAAAATTCTTGCGACGGTTAGCGACGTCCACTGTTGACGTCGCTAACTTTTTTACTTAGGGCACATGACTCCTTTTTCCCCCTCACTCAAAAAATCGAAAACTCGAAACTCTTTTTTTCCCCCTCCCCCCCCCGGCGACTCCCTCCCCCCCCGGCGACCCCCTCCCCCCCGTCGAGCTCCTCCTCCTCGAGCTCCTTCTCCCCCAATCCGAGCTACTCCTCCTCTCCGGCGGTAAACCCTAACCTAATTCCTCCTCCTCCTTCTCTCCCCCCACACACACAGAGACACACACACACACACACGGAGGGTGACCCACCAAGTATTTGTAGAAATGCCCAATTGGTCATTTAGAATCCTAATTTCTGTTTTGTGCATAAATAAGGGTAGGTTAGTCATGGTTAATGTATCCCAATTGGTTTTCATATGGATTCCTATATATATCTATGTATTTTTGACCCACAAGTCATGTATATATGTAAATATATATAAATTGGTATATATTTATGTATGTGGACTATTTTAGATAAAAGTTTATAAATATATAGTGTGTGCGGTTGTGTCTTGTGTGAGAGTGAGAGAGGGGGAAGCATGGCAAGTTATTGGCTATCCATTTGGCCTTTGGTTTGTGTGTTTGTAGCTTGGATTGGTGGTTGGTTGTTTGTGGTTATGTGTGTTTGTTTGAAGAAAGGGATTAGATATTATTTTAATAGTGTGTTTGTGCTTGTGATGAGATGTGAGAATGCATGATTGTGTTTTTTTAGTGTGTGTTTGAGGAAGGGGAGGTTAGATGTTGTAGTGTAGTAGTATGGTAGTGTGAGTATGAGTGAAGAGGGGTATTGAGATAAGTATTAGAGCGTGTGTGTGTGTGTGTGTTTGAGAGTGAAAAAGGTGAGAGGAATTTAGATGTGGTAGTGAGTGTTGTGTGTGTGTTAGAGAGGGTATGATAGAGTAGCAAGAGGGGGGAACCAGTGGCTGCAAAGGCAGCAGCAATAGCAGCTTGTGCTGCAGGGTAGTAGCAGCAGTAGCTGCAATGCCAGCATCAGCTGCTAACAGCAGTAGCAAGAGCAGTGAGGGCAGCAGCTGCAATAGTGACTAGAAGCTAGTGTCTCTTATTATGTTGGGGGGGTATGGTTTTGTTTTAGGATGAGTATGTTAGTGTCTACACATAAGTTAGTATCCTAAGTTAGATATTTAGGATAGTATCCTAGGCACTAATTTAATATCTTATTTAGGATGTTAGTATCCTAGAGTTAGATAGGTGAGTTAATATCTTAGGATACTAGAAGTTAGTATCCTAGATAGGTTAGTTAGTGTCTTGGATAGGTTAGTTAGTATCCTATTTATCCTAGATAAGTTAGTATCCTAAGTTAGATATCTTAGGGTAGTTAGATTATGCTAGTATCTTGAGGGTATCAAGATAATAGGATATTAGGATATGGGCTAGAAGTTAGTACTCTAAGTTAGTATCTTGGCTAGAATTTGGTATCCTAGGATAGTTAGATATCCTAGTATCTTAAGAGTGTCCTAGATTAGTCTATGGTAATAGGATACCCTATAGGGTATATCTCTATGTAAATATTAGAGTATCTTAGGAGTGTTGGTATATTGTTAGAACGGTAGAGTTAGTATCCTAAGGTATCTAAGGTATTAGCAAAGTAATGAGAATTACCTATAGCCTAAGGATAAGGTATTAGCTAAGGTAATGGGTATGATGTTAAGGCAGGTGGATAGATACTAGCCTAAGGTAGATGGTAATATCTATTAGCCTAAGGTATTGAGTTATCTACTAGCCTAAGGGTAGGATATTACTAGGATATGGTATTATCTAGTATCTAAGGTAAAGTGGATGCTAAGGTATTAGTTACTTAGACTAAGATATTGAGATTCCAACTTAAGGTATTAGTATTGGGATACCAATAGCGATAAGGTAAAGGGTACCTTGGTAGGTAATGACTAGAAATATGATATTTGACTTAGATTTGACCTTGTTTGACCAAGGTTGACTATTTTGACTGAAAGTCAAAGTAGAGTCAACATCTGACCTAAATTGGACTAAGAGTTGACAATATCAACTATAGGTCAACCCTTGACCTTGTTTGACCTTGTTTGACTTTGTTTGACTTAGCTTGACCTAGTATGACTTTGTTTGACTTAGTACAACCTAGTTTGACCTAGATTGCATATCATGCACTAGAAATTATGCCTAACATTGTTATTAGTAACTGTCCGCTACTAATGTGTGTCCCATAATAAGACATAATATACGAATTTGTGCCTATTGGATAATGTGTGTCCATCCTTGCAGAATTATTTCCAAATGGATATGAATTACTACTTGAAAAATCGTTTATAGATGTACAATCATCATCCTGATGATATGTGTGGTGTGCGGGATGAATACATAGCGGGAGTAGAACAGTTCCTGCAGTTTGATAAGGTGTTCCCTCAGTACATGGACGGTACCAAAATTAAGTGTCCTTGTGTGAAATGTCATAACGTGAAATATTATCCAGAAGTGGAAGTGACATATCATTTGTACTCGAGGGGTTTCACGCCTAATTACTATCAGTGGACCACACACGGAGAACTTGTGTCTTTAGCATCAGAACCAGAGCCTTATGTTGAGCCGTATATGCATGCGGGACCTAATTTTATTTCAGATAATCATGCATACGATGACGGGTGCGTGAACATGGTTTTCGATGCTGCGGGGCCTAGTTTTATTCATGATGCAGCTGAGGAGGCACCGAATGTCGATGCTGCAAAGTTCATGGAGTTGCTGAAGAATGCAAGGACTCCATTGTATACTGGTTGTGAGGATCATTCACCGTTGGAGGTGGTTACAAGACTGTTGAGCATTAAGTCAGATTTTAACATGTCGTAAGAATTCTACAACCGAGTGTTGGAGTTGATTATAGAGATCTTGCCGGCGGGTGCTAAGTTACCTAAAGACTTCTATCGGTCTATGAGGATGGTAAGATCGCTCTGGATGGGATACGAGAAAATTGATTCTTGTCGCAATGGGTGCATGCTGTACTACAAAGACGACAAGGACGCAGATGTGTGCAGGTTTTGTGGTGCTGATCGCTATAAGACAACTAGTACAGGAAGATCTACCGGTGCAAGAAGACTGACCGATTCAATGCACTACTTGCCTTTAACGTCGCGGTTACAAAGATTATTTATGGTGAAAGAGATGGCCGAAAATATGAGTTGGCACATGCGAGAACAGATTGAAGGAGTGTTGGATCACCCATCCGATGGAGAAGCGTGGAAGCACTTTGATCGAGTGTATCCTAATTTTGCTTCAGATCCGCGTAATATCAGGTTGGAGCTATCTTCTGACGGTTTTACTCTTTTTTGTCTTTCGGGATCCCAGTATTCGTGCTGGGCTATGATTGTCACTCCGTATAACCTACCGCCTTGGATGTGCATGAAGACTCAGTACATGTTTCTAACCGTTATAATTCCTGGTTCGAACAATCCCAAGAGGAATATTGATGTGTACTTACTGCCTTTGATAGATGAGTTGAATCAGTTACGGGAAGTAGGCGCTAACACGTACGATGTTTCCAGGAAGCAAAATTTTCAGATGAAGGCAACCCTTATGTGGACCATCAATGACTTTTCGGCCTATGGAATGTTATCTGGATGGAGCACTCATGGCCGTCTCTCATGTCCGTATTGTATGGACCGTAATAAGGCTTTTCGCTTGAAACACGGAGAAAAACGGTGCTTCTTTGATTGCCATCGACAATTTCTGCCAAAAGATCATCCGTTCAGAAGGAACAGGAATACATTCCGTGCCGACGTTATAGAGAAGGGTGATCCACCGCCAAGGTGGTGTGGAGCCACGATATGGGAGGAGGTTAGAGATTTTCTAAGTGCTATCGAAGATCCTACAACTGGGTACAAGTGCGATAGATTTGGAAGAGATCATAACTGGACAAAGAGGAGCATATTATGGGATCTGCCATACTGGACTACCAATCTGATCAGACATAATCTTAATGTCATACATATTGAGAAGAATATGTTTGATAACATAATTAATACTGTAATAGACGTAAAAAAAAAACGAAAGACAATCCCAAGGCCAGGTTGGACTTAGAAGAAATATGCAAACGTCCTGCGTTGCATTTGATAGAGCATAATGGAAAACAGTTCCTGCTGAAGTCAATTTTCTTGCTGGACAAGAAGGATAAAGTGAGACTTTGTCGGAGGATCCAGGGCCTAAAATTTCTAGACGGATATGTGTCAAATATGAGAAGATGTGTCGATCCAAAGGAAAACAAATTGATGGATATGAAGAGCCACGACTGTCACGTATTCATGGAGAGGTTAATTCCGATTGTATTTTGGGAATTCTTACCGCAGGCATTTTGGGATCCATTGACGGAGCTTAGCACATTCTTCAGGGATCTTTGTTCTAAGAAATTGCTCGTTGATCGTCAAGAAAAGTAAGAGAAGGACATTACGGTAACACTGTGCAAGCTAGAGAGGGTGTTTCCTCCTGGATTCTTCGACTCTATGGAGTATTTACCGATTCATCTATCCTATGAGGCAGGTGTTGGTGGACCCGTCGAATATCGATGGATGTATCCGTTCGAGCGACATTTGAATCACCTAAAAAGAAAGGTGAAAAATAATTCACAGGTCGAGGGTTCTATTTTTGAAGCCTATGTTCTCGAGGAGATTACAAACTTTAGTGACACTTTTATCTGTGACTATGATATTTTTCAAAAATCTGTGATGTCTATCATATAAATATATATTTTTGTTTTATTGTTATATGTTATTATCAGGTATGACTAGACCATCTGGACGATGCGGAGGATTTTATATTAGGCAGTCCCGTCTGCCTCGGGCTGGGGATGGAGATTCCGTACCCTCATCCTTATCTCCGAGTATGCCATTGTACCGTTCTGTTCCTGGTCCATTATCGGGACAGGGCAGTTCCAGCAGGTTGGCGACTCCTCCATCGTCGTCCGGCATTCCTGAACCCGCATCCAGCATTCCTGATCTCGCATCCAGCATTCCTGATCCCGCGTCCAGCATTCCTCCTACCGACGACTCCATGGGGGGAGCCGACGTCGAGCATATGGAGGACGGCGATTAGACTGATCCTGCCCAGGCAGGAGATGAGAGCGACCCTCCATGCGCTCCCCCGGGCGAGACGCATATGGAGATTTGGACGGATGGGCCTACAAAGTAAGTTAATTAGTTAATATATATTTCTTAAATGATTATATGTACATATATTTTCATGAGAATTATTATTGTATAGATATCCGCCTCCTACAGTACAGAGACAACTGGGGGTATTTCTGAGGCAGAACTATGGTGGGCCTTGGATTAACTACTCAGATGCTCTCGCAGATAGGAAGGCCTTTTGGTTCGCCCACTTTAAGGTAAAAAATTTGTTTATTTTTAAATTTTAATAATCTCTTGTGTATATTATACATCTTTTCTATTTTACTTCTTGTAGAGGACCTATTTCTATCTACCATATCGGGCGGCGAAGATCGAGGGCCAATTTTCTGCCGTCGCATGTAAGCTCATCCGTGATGCGATCCACGACCAGAAGTCTCATGATCGCTCCGGACAGTCGATCCATGGTTGGATCACGCCAGAGCAATGGACTGCGATGTAGGATAGATTCAGCGAGCCCAGGTACCAGGAGCGGTCTGACAAGGCCAAGGTGGCACAGTCGAGCGCCGGTAAGTGGTATGGTGGCTCCATTCCAATGACGGAGCATATTCGTCATCTGGTACGTTTCCTATGACGGACATCATTTTATATATAGTTGGATAGAATGTTTAATACTAATAATAGATAATATATTTTAACAGGTAAAAAAAGGTGAGGACCCCAACATGGTGACCGTCTTCCTGGTCACCCATCGGAGGACTGGGAGTTCATTGACGAGAGGACGACGTAGGCATATGCACGTTCTATTATTTATATTAATTTACTATAATTTAGAAAACAAGAAAATGGATATCAATATAGACTTTAGCAAACACTTATACGTTAGCAAATATTATTCTAGGCCGAGTTTGTTCGGCTACAAGGGGAGGCGGCTGCTGCTGCTAGTGCGCCAGCAGAGGGAGGGGCTGGTACTTCCTCCCAGGCCACCTACAGCTCTATCGTCGGACGAGCTCAGGATGACTGCCGTTGGCGGTCATAAGAAGGGAACGTACTACGGTACGGGATCCTACGACGCCTATTTGGCTTCAGAGTCATCCCGGGCCCCCTCTGTCAGTGCGCAGTCTCCAGCTTCGCAGGCGTCATCACGAGCGCAAGATGTGTGCAGACAGCTCCACGAGCTGCGTCGCAAGTTGCAGCAGCAGATTTCTAAGGCAGCTGGGGCAGAGCGACGATCCGACGATCCGATGATCACCGGATGATTTGATGCGGTCGAGCGCAGTATACATGAGCTGATGAGTCTGCAGCAGGCTACAGCTGCCAGCTTGCACACGCTCACCATGTCTACGCAGTGCACAGAGCGTAGACAGGTCGAGCTAGAGGGATCGCAGAGGACCGTGGCTGCCTCACTCACCCAGCTGCATACTTCTCTTGAGGAGAGTACTCAGAGGATGGTGAGTACCCTTGCTGCGCATGGTGACCGACTGCGAGAGCTGGAGCAGATACGTCCTCCTGGTCCATCGACGGCACCGACTCCAGACGTTACACTGCCTCCTACTGCCCTACGGTGCAGCTCACACAGGAGCAGTATGAGTACATGCTAACCCAGATGCGCGATAGGGGTCCGTAGTGATTTTATTGATTTTTTTATGAGTTGTATATATTGGTCCTATGGGAAAATTGTTTATTGGTACACATTTGTTTATACACTTAGTGGGAGACTTTTTATCATCTTCCATTTTTATTTTACTCTATTGGATGTTTGTGATGATGTGTGTCTGTGAAGTGTAGTTTGTTAGATATTTACTTTGTTGGTATTTTTATTGTGATATTTACTTTGTGATATCTGCGACGGGGATGACAAATATACCTACGCTGGGTTATAAGCGATGATCTGATATACAAAGGAGGTACTGCCCAAATTTTTAAAAAATATAATATATATTTTTGTGATGATGTGTGTCTGTGTTTACAGTGTATGTGAAATACAGTGTTCAAAACCATCGATAGTTTTGATTACTGTTGTATGTTTTATCTTGGACAGAAAGAGCAACTGTTCAAGGTGTACTTCTGAGAGCTTCATTTTCACATCCTCCACTCTCTCGGAACGTCGTACAGGATCCTGAGATGGTGAAGGACGTGAAGAGGAAGCTCTAAGAAGTGCACTATGAACTGTTGCTCTTTTTATCCAAGATAAAACATAGAACAGTAAGCAAAACTGTCGACGGTTCGAACACTGCACTTCACAGACACTGTAAACACATACACACAGCATAACAAAAATACATATTTTATTTTTTTAAATATTTTTTTATTATTCTGCGACGTATAGCGACGGATAGCGACGTCTTAGCGATGTATTGGGACGTCACTATACGTCGCTGATTAGCGGCGTTACGTCACTGTATGTCGTCAAATTGCTGACGTGGCAGGCATGCCACGTCATCATGTAAATAGAACAGGACGTCGCTACGTAGTCGCCCGACGTCGCTAAGTTTGCAACGTAAACTTTCGTCGCTCTACGTCGCTAAATTTGTGACGCCTCAGCGACACGACTTTGACGTCCCAAATAGCGACGTAGAGCGAGGCATATGCCATCTGCGACTTGCTTAAAAGCGACCTTCATTTTTTGTCGCTAAAGTCGTCGGTAATTAAGATTAGCGACGTATTTTCCATTATTAGCGACGTACCGTTACGTCGCTAATTTGCCTTATTTTAGTAGTGTGAAGCCGTCATTGAGAAATTTGGCATTTATAGCAGTCTGAGTTGCCTTAAACTTGAAGCCACTAACGACATAGTCTAGCCAAGTCTTTGCATGCTTCTTCGGTCCCAATGCCAAATAATGAATGCTCTTATTTGTGAGTGTTGTTTCAGGCCATAAAACCTGTAAACAAATATTGATAATTTAAATATTTTAGCTGCATATATTTTAATGGTAGCCGCATAACATATTATCTCAGTTACATACGTATTTGTGAAACCAGGATGGAAAGGTACAATCAACCTCTCTTTGAAGTCCCTCATCGGTAATATCGGGTATCCTCATTTTGGCTTCATCTCTAAATACACTGTTAGAGAGAATAAAAATAAGTGCAGTCACTTACTTCATCAAATTAGAGATTATAACGAGTATAAGTGTAGTCACTTACTTCTGCAAATCTCTTACTTCTTGTATGTAATAATTTAACAAGACATATTGGTTAGCGGTATCATACTCATCGTTAGTCAACCACCGTTTCTTACTAGCCCCAATAGGCTTGCCCTTTACATTAAATATACGTTAATCCTCAACGTCTTCGTCATTCCTTTAAGGACTATTTTGATTTGTCTGGACATGTGTATCGAAATAAAAGGAGCAGAAGTTTGATACCTCCTCGATAAGATATGCTTCGCATATCGAAGCCTCTATATGAGCCTTGTTGCCAACTTTCTTCTTTAGATGATGTAGGTGCCTAGAAAGACAAATTATCTTGAGAATTAACAATGAATTGTAAAATCCACTTAAATTTTATCAATTTTTATTTACCTTTCAAATGGGTATATCCATCAATAAGGAACAGATGCACCGACATGGCTTCGTATGCTAGCTAAATCGGTAGATGCTCCATGCTGTCAAAGAAGCTCGGTGGAAATATTTTCTCTAACTTGTAAATTGTTAAGACAATCTTCTCCTCAAGTTCAAGCATATGTTGCACCGTCAACTTAGTTGAATAAATATTTCTGAAGAATGTAGATAGCTTGGCCAACGAAACCCATACAGCAGAAGGCAACAACTCTCTCAAAGCAATGGGCAGTAATCTTTCCATAAACATGTAGCAGTCGTGACTCTTCATTCCCGTTAGCTTGCGTTCATTGAGATCAATGCAGCATTTAGACAAATTCTACACATAGCTGTTAGGAAATCTTAAAGTAGATATCCACTTGCAGATTATTAATGTATCTTCCTTGCTCAATGTGTATTGCGCTATCAGCTTAGTTAATTGTCCACTAGCTCCTCTTTGTATCAAGTTTAGATAAGGACACTTGCATATCTCGGCTATGTCTTGTCTTGATTTTGGATTGTCCTTCGTCTTTCCTTTAATATCCATGACGGCATTGAAGACATTATCGAACACATTCTTTTTGATATGCATGACATCAAGATTATGCCTTATAAGATTATCTTTCCAATATGGCAAGTCCCAAAAGATACTCCATTTGGTCCAGTTATGGCTTTGTCCGAACCCCTCGACACGATTGTTCGATTGATCTTCCATTACAGTAGGCAAATCCTTTACATCTTCCCAAATATTATATCCTGACAATCTGGCAGGCGGATGAGAAAATTCATATTTTCCAGCTCTGAACGCGTCATTGTTCTTTCTTCAAGGATGACTCGCGGGCAGAAATTGACGGTGACAGTCAAAGAAAGAAGTTTTTCCTCCATGCTTAAGGCTCAATGCCTTACTATTTTCCATGCATATCGGACAAGATATGGTGCCGAGAGTACTTCATCCCGACAACATACCGTATGCTAGAAAATTATTGATTGTCCACATCAGTGAAGCTCTCACCAAAATGTTCTGTTTCCTAAAAATATCATAGGTCGTGACACCAATCTCCCACAGCTGTTTCAGCTCATCCACCAATAGCTGTAAATATATATCGATGTTCTTCGTCGGATTTTTGGGACCGGGTATGATAGCTATCAAGAACATATAAGGAGTACTCTTCATACACATCCATATTGGCAGATTGTAAGGGATAAGAATGACCGGCCAACAGGAGTATTAAGATCCCGACTGCCCGAAAGGGGCAAAGCCATCAGAACATAGCGTTAGACGTACATTTCTAGGCTCTGCAGTAAAATCTGGATGACACAAATCAAAATATTTCCAAGCCTCTCCATCCGAAGGATGTGACAATTCTCTATCATCCTTTGTGCGTTCTTCGTAGTGCCACATCATGTGTTCTGCTGTAGTCAGAGACATATACATCCTCCGCAACCGCTTTGTGATCGACAAGTAATACATATACTTGTAAGGACGTCGTTTTCTAGTTGACTTTCCTTTTTCCTGCACTGGTGTAACACCCAATTTTCCAAATGAGGGTAAGTTTGAACTTTGTAATTATAATTATTATTTATTGATATTTATATCACATTATGAATTTTAGGTGATTTTTAATCAATTTAAAATTATTTTAAGTCATGACTTGTGATTTTGATGTACTGCTAGTGAAACCCGAGAGACTGTCTGACCTAGAGCCTAACCATGTGATTGGGATATTTATTTATCATTTTAGCCTATGGGTAATTTGGTCATTTTGACTTATTGGAATTATTTGATTAATTATTAGAGTGGTGATTGTTATTTTTAACTTTGGCTATTTGAGACTTTGTAGACTAACTTAGGTGTTGACCCTAGCTATGGTGACTTGGTTAGCATGGTGAGACCCTAGTCTAACTTAAGTCAACCTAAGTTAGTCATTTATAAATCAAGATTCAAATATGAGGGTTAGTGATTTGGTTCATAGGCTTGAGACTTAGAAATTGATTCCATGACTTGTACAACTAGGCCCATAGCCCATTAGACTAAACCCTAACCCTAATTTCAGCATGTGACCAGCCACTAGGGCTCCTCTCCCTATAAATAATCTCCTCATTTAGTTCTTGCCTCTTTTGTATTGAATGAACACATAAAGAAAAGAATGGTATGGTCATTCTTCCCCAATCCATAGATTTCTTATTTTAATTCCCTTTTAACTCTAGTTTCTTGCATTATAGCCTAATACTTGTAGGCCTTTAAAAATGACAGTCACGCTGAGTTGATCAGGACAGAGTCAAAAGTCACGCTCAGTTGATCCAGACAATATTTACAAATCACGCTGGGGAGACAGCTCATCATTTGTCAGAGAGTAATTATGACTAACAGCACAACAGTCGAAGAATGTCTCTTCGTATGCCACGAATGCACAGAATTCGAGAGATCACAGCCGTCTATTACGTGATTTTTGAAATCTTCTTCAGCAAGACTCAACCTTCGTCATGTTGGCGTACCAAAAGAGCTTCTTGTCATTTAATGCGACTGACAAAAGCAATCACTGTCAGAGATTTTGTGTCAGTCGAGGCACGCCAAATCAAGACAGTTGGCAGTTCTATCCCAAGTCTGCGTGTATTTTGAGTTTTCCCTCAAATCTGCGTAGATTCTGAAGTTTTCTTCCTCAAGTCTGCGTGGATTCTGAAGTTTTCTTCACCAAGTCTGCGTGGATTCTGAAGCTTCATGCCCCAAGTTTGCGTAGATTTTAAAGCTTTCTACCCCAAGTCTGCGTGGATTTCGTCTTCAACAAGTCTGTGTGGATTTCATCAAATTGGAGTACGTGGCAGCCATGCCACTGATCTCTCGCCTGCGTGTCCTGTAACTTGCACACGACTCATGCATGATTGCCATGTGTCCAACAGTTACAGGCCACGTCTAGTAACTGCTCACAGTCTTGCATATGTTAAATCCTGCATGATTTTCAACTAAGCACAGGCTGTGAAGACAGTTATCTTTTTAGTTATTATTTTTGACTCTATAAATAGAGTTTTTTTTCTCATTCATTGTACAGATACATAGTTATCTACTGTCAAAATTTTGAGAGCTTTTCTTCTTCGTATAGTCCAAGGGATAAAGTGATCGTCTTCTAGATCAGATTCCCACAGTTGTAATTTTCCCAGATACACAATAAATAAAGGAATTTATTTATGGAAAACAAATTGGCGACTCTGCTGGGGAAAACTATCTCCTCTTCTAAGATGGCAATAACTCAATGCGACACTTCGTCAATCGGCTCGACGAAGAAGGTGATGACGATCCAATTCGATCAACTCGCCTACGAAAAAATACAGCGGGCTAAGAGTGGTAAGCCCACTACAGCCTCCATCATCACTGCCAAGTCGAAGGGACACACTGTCTATGTCCCTAAGAATCAGTTGGCAGCCAATGGTGAAGTCTCTGCCACAGTGTCTGCTCCTAACACTGGCAAGAACTCTACTGCAAGTACGCACACTCTTGTGCGCTCGAAGATGACAGCAATCAAAGATCACGCTAACAGTACTGGCTCCTTAGCCAAATCTGTTCCAGTGTGTGTCTCCAAAGTTGAAAGTCACGCTGACAGTACTGGCTCCTTAGCCAAATCTGTTCCAGCGTACAATTTTAACCTCAAAAGTCACGCTGACAGCACTGGTTCCTTAGCCAAGTCTGTTCCAGTGTGTAATTCTAAAATCAACAATCACGCTAACAATACTGGCTCCTTAGCCAAATCTGTTCCAGCGTGTATTTCCAAAGTCAAAAGTCACGCCAACAGCACTGGTTCTTTAACCAAGCCTGTTTCAGCGTGTATTTCATCTAAGAAGAATAGATCTTTAGCTATCTCTTCTTCTTTGCCAAGTTCTACTAGAACTGGGGGTGGTCTTCCACACAAAGTCCCTTCGAAAAGGAATAACTCTTTAGTTGTTTCTTCTGCTCCTGTAGTTTTTACTTCAGGAACAGCTTTGACTGACAATTTTGTTAGTCAAAGAAAAGGAGATGGTCTTTTGACTACTCTTCCTTCTGGACATTCTATGTCTCAAAACTTGAATGAGTCTAAGAAAAAACATTCCTTAATGTCTTCTTCTATGACTTCTTCGAATTGGGCACAGAATTTGTCTAGAAAAGGTCTGTTACCAACTCCTAATCAAGGGGGTGGTTCAACTCTTCCTTCTCTGCAAATATCCAGATCAATAGAAGGAAAACTCCATGGTTCCAAAACCAATGTGTTACCTCCAACTGATCTAAGAACAAAAATTAACACTTCTGGTGTTAAGAAACCATACCAGTTGGAAACAAGGATAAGAGATCCAGATGCAGAGTATGCAAGAAACTATGTGGCTCATATTAATCATTCTCTATATAATCAAGAGCCATCAAGACCCAAGAACAGGAAATATACTCCTCAATCTTCACAAACAGATTTACGAGAATATCTTCAACAGAAGAGAAGAAGTGATTCTGTGTCAAAGGACCATACTGAATGTGACTTCTATCCAAGAGTCATAATTCAATGCAGATGTCAATCAATGGCTCATGATCATGTTGATCATGAATGTGACTTCCAGCCAAGAGTCACGATGCAATGCAGATGTCAAACAAAACGACAATCTGTCTTCAATCAGATTCAGTGTGAACCTATGCCTGATGAAGATGAGCCTTTGTTTGCTTCTGTCAATTTGACCTCTTGGGATGCTGGGGGTAGAGTTGATAGTCCAGATAGAGTATACAGAAATACCAGAGCAAGAGCCTTAGCTTCTAGTCAAAGAAATTTGATCTCTGAAGATGATTCTGAATTCCTTGGAGAATCTAACTTCCCACCTCTTCCTACTGGGGATAGTTCTCCTATAATTGACTTTGATGCACAAAGCAATGATTCAGAGCAAACAACATCTACCAGTTCATCAATAATTCCTCGTACAGTCACGACTTATATGGTTGATGGGAATACTGATGAACCTTCTTCTTCCTTGACTCCTCAAGATCAAATGAAGTCTATGGCTGATACTATGAAGTCGATGTAAGAACTCATGGCAACACAGATGCAAAATCGACAGACTGTACCAGATGCCATACCAACTGACACTGATATGAGTCCAGTACAAGTTCCTCCAGCAGTACAATCCAATACTCCTGGACCAGCTCAACCAAACCCTAGTCTCTCTGGAGCTGGGGGTAGTACTTACAATGTTGTTCCTCCTCCCAACTATTCTCTACAAGTTACAACTCCACAATCTTCCGGAGTTGTTAATGAAGAATTGAGGAATCTCAAAACTCAATTCGAGGCATTCAAACAGAAAGATGGTTTACAAAGGTTAGGCATCAAACAACCTTATCCGATAGAATGGAAGCAAGTATCGTATCCTCCTAAATACAAGCCTCCCACTATCTCATTCTATGATGGAACCACTTCTCCAAGTCAGTTCATTAATCACTTTGAAATAATGACTGATCAGCTGCAACCAAGCGACGCCCTCCTTACTCGGGTGTTTATTGGATGTCTCAAGGGAACGGCTTATGAATGGTATAGAAGTCTCCCAGATGGGAGCATTACCTCATTTTCCGGTTTCAAACAGATATTTTTTGAACGGTTCTATGAAGGGCTCAATGACATGACTATGTCTGCTCTTATTAGAATCAAGCAGAAAAATAATGAAACTACGGAAGAGTACATTGAACGGTTTCGAAGAGAAGCTCTGAAGATGCCTCTTGGAACTCCTGATGCTGTCACCATCGACACATGCAAATCAAACTTGTTGCCAATCATCAGCATGTGGACAGGATCCACTCAATTCCAAGACTGGCCTTCTTTCATAGTTAGTGCCAAGGCCGTAGAAATTAGTGCTAAAACCTTCAAAGGTTTAGGAGTGCAGATGACTCCTAAAGAAACAGGTCAAGGTACTAACAATAAAAGCAATGCTCGCAAGAGAAAAGAAACTCTTGAAGTTAATCTTCAGAGCAAAGATGCATCAACTGTTCAAACTTCTCCTACAACTCAACAACCAAGAACACCTCGCCCTAAAGAAGAATAATCTTTCGATGACGACGATGTCCTTGGTATCTTTGAATGTCTGCTGAAAGGTAATAAGATACAACTACCTGAGATCAAGAAACCTGATGAAGCTGGTAAAACAGATCATCCCAAATACTTTCCATATCACAGAATGCTGGGTCATACAATTCGTACATGTTATGTACTGAAAGGAAAGATCCAAAAAATGATTAAATCTGGAGCTATCTCTCTTACTCCAAAAGAGAAGACCGTCACCTCCAACGTCGTCTCTATGCAATTCGGAGATTTCCCTCCTCAACTCCTTGAAAGTGGAATTGCTCCTATTTCTAAGGCAACTCTTAAAATAGTGAATATTCCTCCTCCACAGTCTGAAGGATTAGTGCCAATCACTTTGGAAACAGGGGAAATCATGTGGATCCATCCTGATCTAGTGGCAGATTTTGAATCGCCTTCTCCTCAAAAGACTACTTCTCGAAAGTCCAAGAAGGCTGGAAAGATTAAGTCATGTTGTATGACTTCTCTTGGATCTATTCCTGACACAGAGCCAAAAGAGAAAGAAGAAGCACTTGTTAGTGCTACTCGAACGGAGAAATCTTATCTAAAGGATTATTCCAAGAATCCTAAAGATCCTCTTGATATCCCTCCAGCTGATAAAGATGCTTCTAATGTTCCTCTTGAAGAAGAATCATCCACTGAACCTGTTCCTCCCAAGCCTACAGCTCTGGAGAAAGGCAAACAACAGGCTCGGTTTGATAAGCCAATCAAGAAGTCCTCTCCTCTTAGACTTAAGAAGCCTTATAATTTCGATATTTTAGCTCAGCTTGCTAATACTCCAGCTAGAATGTCCCTCTTTGAACTTCTACGTCTTTCCAAAGAGACTCGGGAGACATTAAGTGAAGCACTTCTACAAGCTGACTCTTGTCTTGCACAATTGAAGAAGCCAGATGCAGAACCTGCCACTTGCTTACATTACAACAGTGTATTGGAGATTATCCCAAATATCACCTTTACACAAGACGATATGCTACTGCAGGATAATCGACATGATCGGCCTCTCTACTATACCGGTTATATCGATACAATGAAGATAGATCGTATCCTCATTGATCCAGGGTCTGCTATAAGCATCATGCCAAAGAGTTTATTGGATGAACTAAAAATCCCTCTTCACAAATTCTCCAAGACGGTTACTACTATCCTGGGATTCAATCAAAGCCGAAGCGAGCCTTTGGAAAAGATTCATCTGAAGCTTCAAATAGGTGATTTCAGATCCAAAGTCACTTTCTATGTGATCGAGATCGTGGGATCCTATAATCTTCTTCTGGGGAGGCCCTTTCTTCATGAAAATAATGTGGTGCCTTCTACTCTTCATCAGTATTTTAAATACATTGATAGCAATGAAAGAGTACAAAAAGAAGTTGCTGATATAAATCCCTTCCATGGGGTTGAAGCTTATTTCAATGATTCCCGAATGTACAAAGAAGAGTATACAAGGGTTATACAAGCTATGGAGAAAGAGGATTCACAAAGTGAGACCTTAATAATTCCTGTTAAAGGTCGAACTACTCAGCAACAATCTCCCAAACTCTCTGAAAAAGGTTCTTTCATCATTCCGGTGAGTGGACGGATTTCTCCGTTACCTCAGTCGTTTGCTCAAGACACAATGATTATTCCTGTCAGTGGGCGTACTGCAATTCCTGCATCTCCACATGTGAAACAGGATACTCTGCTAATTCCAGTTGGAGGGCGGATTATTCTTCCATCTCAAGCTTCAAGGGAGCTCACCTCTTCTGAGCCATTTGTTATCGATCTTAATCGAAACAACGCTTCTTCTCGTTCTTCTTCTCCCCCTTTAGTCATTGATTTGGCTAAAATCTCTAAGGCTCAGCCTTCTTCCAATGTAAATACTGTTGCTTTTACATTTAATGAAAAGTCTCCATCTTTGCAGTATGCTGATGTGTGTAATTATGTTCATAGTTATTTACATTTGTTAGATGACACAATAACCATAGGGGTTGTACAGACTGTTCATACAGATGTATCCCTAGAACCTGTACAATCTTCATACTTTCTAGTTCTCAGCAGAAAGCCAGGAGACATTCCAATATTTTTCTATAAAGGGCCCCAAAGTCCTTCTGATTTAGAAGATGAAGACAAAAATGATGACACTAGAAGATTACAACTACGTCGTTATAGTCAGCAATCTAAAGACATCATCAAAAATATGGGCTATGACTTCAGGACTGGCCTCAATAGTGGAAAAGGAAGAAAAATGCCTGTTCGTATTCCTCCTCTGAAATATGGAAGGACGAAATACGGATTGGGCTATATAGCTCCTACTCCTTTTATTAATATTATCCATAAAGATCCCGAGTCTGACGAAGATAAGAGATCTGATTCTTCTAGTACCACTTCTTGGGATTCCGATACGAATATCGGTGACTTCTACTGCAACCTTCTGTCTTCCAACATGGTTTCCATTGACTATTCTGAAGAAAGTGATGAAGACGAAGAAGAGTTTGAAATCTCACCTGAATCGAAACAATGGGCCCAAAGATTAGATAATCAATGGGAGTTTCGTTTCGAGCAAAAAGAACCTCCGACTGAAGACAAACTTGTTCAAATAGATGTTGGTGAAGAGGGATCTCCCAAACCAATATTCATCAGTAAAAGTCTTTCTGAAACTGATAAGCAAGACATGATCAAACTCATTCGTGACTACATCGATGTCTTCGCTTGGAGTTATGAAGATATGCCAGGACTTGATCCACAAATTGCAACTCACAAGCTCAATATCTTGCCGAATGCTAAACCGGTCAAACAACAACAGCGACGATTTTGTCCAGACATTATGGATGCAATTGAAGCTGAAGTCAATAAACTCGTAACCTCCGAGTTTATTAGAGAGGAACAACATCCCGATTGGGTGGCTAACATAGTTCCTGTCCTTAAAAAGACTGGCAAGATCAGAGTATGCATAGACTTTCGCGATCTCAATACGGCATGCCCTAAAGACGAATTCCCTCTACCAATCACTGATGTCATGATTGATAATACCTGTGGATTTGAACGGATGTCATTCATAGACGGGTATTCTGGATACAATCAGATTAAAATGTTTCCAGATGACGAGAAGCACACTTCTTTCAGAACGCCGATCGGTACATACTGTTATACAGTTATGCCATTCGGTCTCAAGAATGCAGGAGCAACTTATCAACGAGCTATGAGCACTATATTCCGTAAACATTTGCGAAAAATAGTCGAATGCTATGTTGATGATATTGCAGTCAAAAGTCGACAAAAGGAGGATCATATCCAAGATTTGAAGACTATATTTGATCTAATGCGTAAGCATCAATTAAAGATGAACCCAACTAAGTCCTTCTTAGGCGTCTCTAGTGGTAAATTTCTCGGCTTCGTCATTACCTCTAAAGGTATACACGTGGATCCCGAGAAGATCAAAGCCATCCAAGAGATGCGTCCTCCACGCACCTTAAAAGAGCTACGAGGATTTCAAGGAAGGATCGCTTATATCAGGAGAATTATTTCTAATTTATCAGGACGCTGCAGACCATTCAACAAACTTATGAAGAAAGGTGTTTCTTTTGTCTGGAACGATGAATGTCAGAAAGCATTTGATGATATAAAATAATATCTGATGAGCCCTCCAGTATTGGTACCTCCCGTTTCAGGAATTCCATTTCTCCTATATACTTGAGCAATGAGTCATTCATTGGGTGCATTACTCGCTCAAAAGAATCAAAATGGTCATGAACAAGCCATCTACTATCTCAGTCGTACTATGACCGGAGCTGAACCTCGATATTCACCGGTCGAAAAAGAATGTCTAGCCTTGATGTTCGCTGTTCAAAAGACACGACATTATATCATTGGCCAGACTATTCATGTCATCTCCAGGATCAATCCTATACGGATCATGATGAAGAAACCCAGTGTTTTGAATTCTCGATTAGCTAACTGGAGAATCCTACTTGCTCAGTATAACATGCATTATATTCCTCAGAAGTCAGTCAAAGGACAAGCTTTAGCTGATTTTCTGGCTGCTTATTCAATTCCAGAAGATTCAAAACTCTATGACGAAATTCCAGATGAAGTCCTAGATTCAAACCAAATTGCTGAAGAAGATCCTACTTAGCGTCTATTCTTTGATGGAGCTTCAAGGATAGGTCCTAAGGGTGATATTGTCGCTAGAGTTGGAATCGTTCTTGTATCGCCAGAAGGTCTTGCTATCCAAAGAGCTTATTCTCTCGATCAGCCGTATTCAAACAATATAGCTGAGTACAATGCATTACTCATTGGTCTTCAACTCGCTAAACATCTAAATATTCAATATTTGGAGGCGTACGGAGACTCTAAACTCATTGTTAATCAGATAAAGGGTACTTATGAAGTCCGCCATCAAGATCTGGTTCCTTATCATAGATCAGCTATAATTATGGCTTCTTCGTTTGAAGAATTCTTCATTGAACATGTTAGGCGAGCATGTAACACAGAAGCTGATGCTCTAGCTAATCTTGCAGCGGTGTTGGCTATCCCAATTAGACGACAACAAATAATTATTGTTCGCAATCGAGAATTGTTCCATCTTGAAAATAACCTGACCCTAGGACTTCCAGTTGACATTGAAGAATCAACATCTCATGACGTCAACACAACAAGAGGATTTGGATTTAGTCGTAAATCTTTATCATCTTCATCTGAGTCCAGCATGGAATTCATCTTCAGTAATTCGGCCGAGAATCAAAATACGGATACGGATTGGAGACTTCCTTCTTAGATTTCGTATTGTATGATATTCTTTCGGATGATCCGAGTGAAGCAGCATCTATCAGACGACGATCATTCCGATTCTATTATAATCATACAACAAAGACCTTATATCGTCGAGCCTATGATGGTTTACTTCTCCGATGTGTTGCCGGTGACAAGGCTCAACAAATTATTTGTGAAGCACATGATGGAATTTATGGAGCACATCAGCCTGGACCAAAACTTTAAGACCGTATTCGACGTATGGGTTATTATTGGCCTACTATGGTATCAGACGCCATCGAATATACAAAGAAGTGTAAAGCTTGTCAAATCCATGCAGATTTTATTCATCAACCTTCGGAATTTCTACATCCGACGGCAGCATCATGGCCCTTCGAAGCTTGGGGCATGGACATTATTGGTCCAATCAATCCGCCGTCATCCAAGGGTCATCGGTTTATTCTTGCAATAACCGATTACTTCTCCAAATAGGCCGAAGCCATTCCTTTGTCTGAAGTTAAGACGTCCAATGTCATTAGCTTTATTAAGCACCACGTCATCTACAGATTTGGTGTTCCTCGACGCATTATTCATGATAACGGACCACAGTTCGTTAGTCAGAAGTTTACTCGATTCTGTGACAATCATCGGATCAACAATGTGGCTTCTACCGCTTATAATCCGGCAGCTAACAGATTAGCAGAAGCTTTCAACAAGATCATCATCAAACTCCTAAAGAAGTTTGTCTCTACTAACAAACGTAATTGGAGTGAGAAGCTCGATGAATGTTTGTGGGCTTATCGCACTACAGTTCGTAATGCTACTAAATGTACACCCTTCTCTCTGGTGTATGGTTGCGAAGCTGTTCTTCCATTAGAGATTCAAATTCCTTCTTTAAGGATAGCAATCGCTAATGAACTTACTACAGAAAATAATGATCGTCTTCGACTTCAAGAATTAGAAGCTCTGGATGAAAAGCGATTATCTGCTCAACAGAATATTGAATTCTATCAAGCTAGAATTTCAAGAGCTTTTAATAAGAAAGTCAGAGTTCGGGCGTATTAAAAAGGAGAACTTGTTCTAACAGTCAGATGTCCTACGACTATGACTCATATGAGCAAGGGGAAATTTGACGCAAACTGGGAAGGACCCTATATTGTGAGCAAAGTTTTCTCAAATAGAGCTTATCAACTCTCAGAATTGGATGGTCGAAAAGTTTTGATGCCTATTAATGGCAAATTCCTTAAAAAGTACTATGTATAAATGTAAATGCTTGCAATCATCAGACAGTTTCATGTTTAGAAATAAATTTTTTATTTTATTTTTATCATGAATGATGATACATGATATTAAAAAAGATCACTATCATCCTTTTCTACATTTGGATGTGGGCCACTGCCGTCCTTCTCGAAGACGTGATCAGCAAAAGAGTCGAGAACTTCCTTGCTAGAACCCACGAGGAACTTGCAAACGGCCATCCTCATGGCTTCTTCTTCTTCAGTCTTTCCTGGTTCGAGAAGGAAATCCAGAATGTCCCTTGGTGGCTTGGGTGCAGACGAACCTTCGCCTGCTTCCGTCTTCTTCGATTGAACTGGATCAGCAGGGTGTTCTTCAGTGCCTTTCTGAACCTTTGAGGCAATTCCAGTTTTCTTGGATGCTTCTTCAGACGACATTTTTATGTTTGAAAGAAGAAGTGTTCGTTCTTGTCAGATTTCTGCTATATTTATAGGCAGAAGTTCTACAAATAATGAAACGTCACGTTCATCCGACGGTTCATCCATCCATTAATTGCGTTCATCCGACGATTCACACATTCATTAATACTTGACGGTTCATCCGTTCATTTATTCGTCCGTTCATGATCTTCTATCAAATTATTAAGTGGAAATTCGTTATTGATCATGTTTTCATAACCTCTGAATCAATTCCGAATCTACTTGCTCATTTGTCATTTTTGACCTCTGCATAGAAATTAATCTATTTTCTTTCGAGTTCCTACATATTATCACGTCCATAATACCTCTGATAATATCATATACTCTAAAACAGAAAAGAAGATTTCATTATCTATCATGTCCACAATTCATCTACAAATACAAATTATTGAGCATAGAAGAATTATCATTTCCATTCTCATTTCACCATAAAAAAGTCTATTACATTTTCTTAGACTTTCTTACAAATCATAATGGAAATCTATTACAATCTTGGATTTTCATTCTACACCACAACAATAACCTAAAAGAGATCTATCTTCTTCTTTGGATCTTCTCCGTCGGACCAGGTTCGTTATTGGTTGCAGTTCCTGACTGTCTGAGTCCCAGTCACGACCAGATCAGCAGGAATCAAACTCTGGTCTTCTCTCTCAGACGAGAGGAGAACCACAGAGGATGGCAGCCCGAAGTCGTGGTGCTGTCAATACAATTGGTGGATTAGGAGCGACCTTTCAGAGGAAACAGGAATGTATCCAACCTTGGGATATAATTCCTAGTTCTTCCGTGAAAGGAACTCTACTACCCGATTTCTCGGGGTAGAGTTGACTCCACCATCCAACTCTCGTGTATAAAGGCTCTTCCTACCATCTGAGGAAGACCCTTCTATCTCACGAAGAGTTCTGAGTTGTCTGATGTACGCGTCAAAAGCGTATGAGCTCCCTGATGTAGATGTCAGCAGGATATTCTCCACAGCATCCACATCCCCAATGCCAGTTCTGAAGAAAATTTTCAGCCAAGTTTCTGCAGAAAGTATCAACAGAAATCATTCAGTGTGCATTTATCAAACAGAGACATGCATGTATTGTTCAAATCAGAAACAAGAAACAGAAAGCCTATCTTCAACAGCAAAAATAGTACACGTATTACACTGACTTACCTTCAAGTTTGGTGCTAAGGATTGGCAAACTCATATTTGATACAGTGCACAGAAGTCGAACATTAGAAAACATTGCTTTCCTGTTTGAGAGTGAAATCTCCCAAAAATTTCATTCTCAGAGAAGAAGAAGAGGAATGGGAGATGAGTATCTGTGAAACTCTTCTATCTATTTAAAGGGGCAAAGTACAAGTCTATTCTTGGAAAAGATCCGCATAAATAGCGCTCGTAAACCGTGGAATGAGTGTCACGTGTGCTTTGGAAGACAGCGCAACATTGGAAATAGTCAAAGGGTGCTAATTAATATTCTTCATTAATGCACGCAGATTAAACACAAAAGTTGTACTTCATTCTTCAAGACAGGCACTGATGGCCTTACAAAAGACAAAACAAAAAGAGTGCAACAAAAGCACAAAAGACACGCTCTATTTTCCAGAGCGACTGAGCTTAATGCCTAGTTCTTCTACGCTTTTGACCCCCATGCGGTGTAACAGAGCCTTCAACATTTCATGCTGCTCTATGAGGCTGCGCCCATCAGAAGAGAACGAGCCATCTAAGCCAAAATAGCTCAAGAAATTCTTGGCTAGTTGCAAGGGATCATCTTTGAGTTCGAAGACAAGGGGCTCTGGCTCTTCACCCCCAAAAGTGGGGTCACCATGGGAACAAAAGCCCAACTTGCGTGCTTCTTCCTCAGCTTTCTCCTTTGGTGTCATGTTGACGTAAGATGAAGATTAAAAATGAATCTTCTCCCTATTTATATAACAGAGCTCGCCGACGGTTAATATTCTACCATGAATTGGATGCAATCAGTCTCGGAGAACGAAGAGTCATTATGACATTTAATAAGTTCATTTGGATGTTTTCAAAGAACTTCGAAGTCTTTCCAACTTCCAAAAAATTTAAAGTCATCACAGCGTGACTGATTTCATTTTATCATCTTATTTTTCAAAGTATTTCAAAAATTTTGAAGTCTTTTCAATTTTTCGAAAACTTTGAAGGGGGTCTTGTAGGCCTTTAAAAATGACAGTCACGCTGAGTTGATCAGGACAGAGTCAAAAGTCACGCTCAGTTGATCCAGACAATATTTACAAATCACACTGGAGAGACAGCTCATCATTTGTCAGAGAGTAATTATGACTGACAGCACAACAGTCAAAGAATGTCCCTTCGTATGCCACGAATGCACAGAATTCGAGAGATCACAGCCGTCTATTGCGTGATTTTCGAAATCTTCTTCAGCAAGACTCAACCTTCGTCATGTTGGCGTACCAAAAGAGCTTCTTGTCATTTAATGCGACTGACAAAAGCAATCACTGTCAGAGATTTTGTGTCAGTCGAGGCACGCCAAATCAAGACAGTTGGCAGTTCTATCCCAAGTCTGCGTGTATTTTGAGTTTTCCCTCAAATTTGCGTGGATTCTGAAGTTTTCTTCCTCAAGTCTGCGTGGATTCTGAAGTTTTCTTCACCAAGTCTGCGTGGATTCTGAAGCTTCTTGCACCAAGTTTGTGTGGATTTTGAAGCTTTCTACCCCGAGTCTGCGTGGATTTCGTCTTCAACAAGTCTGCGTAGATTTCATCAAATTGGAGTACGTGGCAGCCATGCCACTGATCTCTCGCCTGCGTGTCCTGTAACTTGCATACGACTCATACATGATTGCCATGTGTCCAACAGTTACAGGCCACGTCCAGTAACTGCTCACAGTCTTGCGTATGTTAAATCCTGCGTGATTTTTAACTAAGCACAGGCTGTGAAGACAGTTATCTTTTCAGTTATTATTTTTGACTCTATAAATAGAGTTCTTTTTCTCATTCATTGTACAGATACATAGTTATCTACTGTCAAAATTTTGAGAGCTTTTCTTCTTCGCATAGTCCAAGGGATAAAGTGATCGTCTTCTAGATCAAATTCCTACAGTTATAATTTTCCCAGATACACAATAAATAAAGGAATTTATTTATGGAAAACAATACTCTCCTATTTTCTGTTTGTGGAGAGTAATCCCAGCTTTGGGTCAATTTGGACCATTTGACTATCAAGGAGAACACCCTCCATTTGAAGCTTTTCTTGCTATTTGCACCTATAGGTAAAACTCCTCAAATTATGCTAATATTCTGATTTCTTTGCATACTAGGCTAGATCTAGGTGTCCCCTACCTGTCCCTAAAGTATGGGTAGAATTCGTGTTCATTTGGTGTCCGTATCGGACACGTGTCATAGTGTATATGTTAGTGATTGATAGAATGCCACTTAGGATTTTATTTTCGATTTTTGTAAAACTAATTGCATGAATCTCTAGATCTAGGTATGTACTTTAACTTTAGTGAAGACTGATGTGATTTTTGTGTCAATTTTGTGTCGAAAATGGATGCGGACATGCTGTACGATACGCGTGTGCGCTGTCCTGTTACCCGTGTCCTATTTCTCTCTGGACACAGTATTTCGACACGCAAAACTTGGTGTGGAGGTTGCGGCAGTGACTGACAAGTCACTTCCCAAGTTTTACGATACCTTATTTCATTTCGGATACGAAAACGAGGCCGTACTGGTTTTATACTGGACTGAACACGCATGTTTTGGAGTTCTGACACGGGCTTTGTGTCCCTCATGGACACGTCGTGGTGACGTGTCAGGGACACGAACATGTAGCACTATATTGGGCAAGCCCCTAGGCACGAGCACGTGTCACGATTTGACTCGTATCGTGTGTACGAGTCCGTAGCACGCGTGCACGACGCTGTCAGTGCACAATTTTAGTGTCTGTGTATGTGGAGTGATTAGACACGATTTGTGCCCTATTCGTGTATACTGGGACACACCCCCAATACTCTCTTACATGACCCAATCTTTACCAACCTATTAGATTAATTATTTAGTTGTTTTTACATTCAAAATTGTCATTTCCCTATAAATTTATGATACCAAACTGTTAACTGTTTTTCTAAAATTCTAATGCATAGTAAATTGTTTTGTATGATTAATTGGGTGTGTTTTGTTCATCTATATACATCTGAGGATTAGCTACATATTAGGGTTCATATTGGCATGGATTTTGGCTTTCTAAAATTTATTTTTAACTGTTAAATGGGCAACTGATACACTGTTTAAGAAATTGCAACTGATTATATGTGTGCACTGTTCTTTCTGGGGAAATTCGACTGCCATGTGTTTACTAATTTTTTGGTTCAATCTCAATACTGATTTCCTATATCTAACTGAGTTTAGTTGCATTAGGATTTATGATTTGGTGGTTGTGTTAAATGTTGGTTTTCGATTCCCATGAACTGTTAAGTCTGAGAACCATATTGGTTCATGTCTACACACATTTTATACTGATTTGCACACTATTTTCCTATTAACCTGAGAACTGGGATTTGCAAACACTGTCATTACACACTGTTGAATTTCTGAGTACACTGATTTGAATACCATATCACATACATACACTTCACCGTCTGAAAATCTGAGATTGACATTATACAAACTGAGAACTAAACCTACGAACACACACACACATATTTATGACATGTACACACACACACACTCATGTACTTACACAAAAACTGGAACCTGAGATCACTCACTCACACCATTGATATCTGTCCACTGTTGTACTGTACACTCATGCACTCACACACTCACACATTTAACTGAAACCTGTGATGTATCTATCCATCAGAATTTAGTATCAGACATTAGCCATGCCTTGGTATCAGAACCTGAGTAATGGAGTTACAGTCCTATATTAGCTTTGGTTCAGTACCTTACATAGACAGACCAAATTCATTTTTGTTCAGTCTTCATATTCTCTTTTGTTCTGTCCCTTGAACATCAATGTTCAATCTTTGAACATCTATATGTTTATTTCTAAATGGGATCCCCTGCATCATATGTTCAGATCCTGGACATTCTTGGTTCAGATCTTGGACATCTATGTTCATACTTTGAACCTTTTGTGATATTCAGTCCCTGGGCCATGTATCTTAGCCATCTAGGATATGTCCAGTTTCTACCTCATTTAGTTAACATTGCATTAGTGTAGGCTCGAGTACCATTCATTTATTAATTCAATCTTCCATCATATTGCTAGCGTTTAAGTTGAGGGCTTGCCTTGGGTCTTTGTCCTTTTGGTGAATTGTAGACCTGTGTATATAGTATATATATATGTGATGTGAGGGATGTATACTCTCATATTATGTACAATAGAGGTAAGGTAGCTTGGGATAAGGGTTAGTGTCATTAAGTATATAAGTGATACTTATGAATTTTGTGTTAGAGTTATAGGCTATTTAATATAGGATTTGGTTAGCATAGTTGCCACATCAATAGCTTTTTAGTCAAACCCTAGATTAAACAATTGACCAATAGCCAAGTTAACCATTGACCAATATTGACTTATTGACCCTATTTGACTAGACAGTTGACCAAACCCTAGATTTTGACTTAGTTGACTAAGAGGGTTGACCATGGTTGACCAAAGTTTGACCTAAAAATCATGTAGTTTGCATTGTGGCTTTCATTTTCCTTGTTTTGAACATGTCATAACCCATATTGCTTTATTTAGGACATTGTGACTCTGGTACAGATATCTGATATTACACTACTCTTTTTATAGTATCAAGCGAGTACATTCTCTGATAGTTTTCTCATTTACTTGTTAATTACTGTACTTCAGTCCTAGCTAATTGTATGTGATTCTCTGTTACAATACGTATGGATATTTCTGGATTCATGTATGCGACACACATGCCATATTGTCTGGCCTCTATTACTGGAATCATTCTGGATTCATTGCTGGTATTATCATGTTTGGCTGGACTCATCTCGATTCTTATGTCGTATTCTGGATTTACTTGTATTTGCTGGGAGGGGAAATACATGAGTAAGACATGTAGATATACCCCAATTCTGGAATCATCCCACATGCTAGAATCAAACTGGAATGATAGCCATCTCACACCCGGCCGAGTATGTGATATACTGGATTACCTATAGCCGTTTACATGTCGATCTAGATATTTTAAAACACACTGTTAGAATATTGTCTGGACTCACCCTGGAATCTTTGATCACTGACTGGAATCATCTTATACTGGACTCATCTTGTACTGGAATTACCTGGTATTAGATTCATGTTGTCTGGACTTACTTTGGTTTTACACTTATTTATATTTACTGTTTGGACTTATATCATGTTACTCTAGTTCAGCTAGTTTCTATTTACAGTCTTCATTACATTGATTCTTCTCTTGTTTAGTTACTATACTTTCCTTGTATCTCAACTGTTCTCTATACCATCACCTAAATATAAACTGCCATATTCATCAATACAACTATCTATAACTGGTTTATAGTTCTCTATCATTTACTTGGGTTTTCTAGTTGAGATTGTGCTCGTTCCTGTCCTGACTGGACCTGTTGAAAATATTACAGATGATAGCCCCGATGATGCTTGCCCTACTTATTATGGACCTGACGAGGGATTAGCCACCTTTGGTCCCGACACTTACCAGTGATCGGGATACAGTTTTAGACTTGCATTAGTTCTTATTTCAGACTTGTTGTATTGATTTGAGACTTGTGTTGTGTTTCAGATTGTTGAGATGTTGTTATTATTTCAGTAGTTATAGTTGTCTTTCTATTTTTAGTCATTTTTTGTGTTATCTTATCGTGCTTAGATTGTGATTGAGTTGTACCATATCTTATACTTGTCCTCCGTTCGGAGTTGATTATGATGAGTACATTATATACTGCATGAGTTAATGGTTAGATAGAGACTTAGAACAGCGTTCTACCGCCGACTCTGCGGCGTAGGCTGGGCGTTGTTATGTACTTGTGCCCTCACAGCGGGTATGGGTCGTGACACGTTTTTAGTGGTGGCCCATGCAGGTCGAGAGTCGTATTAGTACGATATCGTGGTAGTACGACGACTTAGTTGTACTGCTGCGAGCCTGCGATAGGATTGAGCGATTGGCTTCAACGGAGAGGTACTCAATCACAGTTAGGACTTATTGAGAAAATTCCTGGGATGACCCTTGAGAATCTCATTATAAACTATCTCGAAATTCGATTCCGACATTTTATGTCTACTTCCTTGTTCATCGTTGAATTTGATTCTTGGTATTCATTATTGACTTAATTTTCTACCAAGATAACATTATGGGCTAGGTTGCCTCAGTCATGGAATCTAGAGTCTTCTATAGCCATATTAGCTGGTTTGGCGATGAGATAGAGTCTCATTTTGGATGTATTTCTTGGGTGTGGGAATTTAAAGTTTTTGCAGCCAAGCTAGCGGTAATGCAAAAATTTTAAATACCATGATTCTAGAGGTATGTACATTAGTTGCGGACTCTATGGATTATCACAGCTATACTTATTGGTGTGATGAGGATTCTGGTAACATGGTTCTGGATAGACGGGTATGATTATCAGCTTGCAGAATAGATACCATATAGATGGTGCCCTAGTATAATTGAGTAGAATATCAGTGTGGATATTACTTGAGTGTCATAGATTAGATAGAGGAAGCTAGGCCACCTGTACCGCAGCACCGTGCCCCACACCATCAGAGGGATATACCCCAGAGGGGCAAGGCTTTTGCGCTGACTGTCGTGTAGATCGACGCTACGGGTGACGGGTTAGTAGGTCTGTCTTTCCTGTTCTTCTTTCCATCTTGTTGTATGATTCCATTAGTACCTGTCAGGATGTTTTGTGCTGTGATAGATAATATAGTGACCCTGATCAAGACCATGATATCACGACCAGTAGGATTGTGTAGTATGTTATCTATCGACCTTGATTTGATTGGGGGTTTGACCTAGTAGGGGTACAATCATCTTAATTTCGAGGACAAAATTTTTCTAATGGGGGTAGACTTGTAACACCAGTTTTCCAAATGAGGGTAATTTTGAACTTTTGTAATTATAATTATTATTTATTGATATTTATATCACATTATGAATTTTGGGTGATTTTTAGTCAATTTAAAATTGTTTTAAGTCATGACTTGTGATTTTGATGTACTGCAAGTGAAACCCGAGAGACTGTCTAACCTAGAGCCTAACCATGTGATTGGGATATTTTTTTATCATTTTAGCCTAGGGGTAATTTGGTCATTTTGACTTATTGGAATTATTTAATTAATTATTGGAGTGGTGATTGTTATTTTTAACTTTGGCTATTTGAGACTTTGTAGACTAACCTAGGTGTTGACCCCAGCTATGGTGACTTGGTTAGCATGGTGAGACCCTAGTCTAACTTAAGTCAACCTAAGTTAGTCATTTAGAAATCAAGATTCAAATAGGAGGGTTAGTGATTTGGTTCATAGGCTTGAGACTTAGAAATTGATTACATAACTAGTGCAACTAGGCCCATAGCCCATTAGACTAAACCCTAACCCTAATTTCAGCATGTGACCAGCCACTAGGGCTCCCCTCCCTATAAATAATCTTCTCAATTAGTTCTTGCCTCTTTTGTATTGAATAAAAACATAGAGAATAAAAAGGTATGGTCATTCTTCCCCAATCCATATATTTCTCATTTTAATTCCTTTTTAACTCTAATTTCTTGCATTAGAGCCTGATACTCACCTATTTTCTGTTTGTGGAGAGTAATCCCAGCTTTGGGTCAATTTGGAGCATTTGGCCCCATTTGAAGCTTTTTTTGCTATTTGCACCTATAGGTAAAACTCCTCAAATTGTGCTAATATTCTGATTTCTTTGCATATTAGGCTAAATCTGGGTGTCCCCTAGCTGTCCCTAGAGTTTGGGTAGAAATCGTGTACGTTTGGTGTCCGTATCGGACACGTGTCATAGTGTATATGTAAGTGTTTGATAGAATGCCACTTAGGATTTTATTTTCGATTATTGTAAAACTAATTGCATGAATCTCTAGATGTAGGTATGTACTTTAACTTTTGTGAAGATTGATGTGATTTTTGTGTCGATTTCGTATCGAAAATGGGTGCGGACACGCTGTATGACACGCGTGTGCGCTGTCCTGCTATCCGTGTTCTATTTCTCTCTGGACATAGCATTTCGATACGCAAAACTTGGTTTGGAGGTTGGAGAAGTTACTGACAAGTCATACCCCAAGTTTTACGACACCTCATTTCGTGTCGGACATAAAAATAAGGCCGCACAGGTTTTATACTGGACAGAAAACGCATGTTTTGGGGTTCTGACACGGGCTTCGTGTCCCTCATAGACACATCGTAGTGACATGTCAGGGACACAAACACGTAGTCCTATGGGGGCGAACCCCTAGGCACGAGCACGTGTTACGATTCGACTCGTATCGTGTGCACGAGTCCGTGGCACGCGTGCATGACACTGTCAGTGCACAGTTTTAGTGTCTATGTATGTGGAGTGATTAGACATGATTTTGTGTCCTATTCGTGGACACTGGGACACACCCCCAATACTCTCTCTCATGTCCCAATCTTTACCAACCTATTAGATTAATTTTTTAGCTGTTTTTACATTCGAAATTGTCATTTCCCTATAAATTTTTGATACCAAACTGTTAACTGTTTTCCTGAAATTCTAATGCATAGTAAACTATTTTATATGATTAATTGGGTGTGTTTTGTTCACCTATATGCATCTGAGGATTAGCTACATATTAGGGTTCATATTGGCATGGGTTTCGGCTTTCAAAAATTCATTTTGAACTATTAAATGGGCAACTGATACACTGTTTGAGAAATTACAACTGACGATATATGTGTACTGTTCTTCCTGGGGAAATTCGACTGCCATGTGCTTACTAATTTGTTGGTTCAATCTCAATGCTAATTTTCTATATCTAACTGAGTTTAGTTGCATTAGGATTTATGATTTGGTGGTTGTGTTAAATATTGGTTTTCGATTTCCATGAACTATTAAGTCTGAGAACCACATTGGTTCATGTCTACACACATTTCACACTGATTTGCACACTATTTTCCTGTTAACCTGAGAATTAGGATTTGTAAACACTGTCAATGCACATTGTTGAATTTCTGAGTACACTGATTTGAATACCATGTCATATACATACACTTTACTGTCTAAAATTCTGAGATTGACACTATGCAAACTGAGAACTAAACCTATGAACACATACACACACATTTATGACATGTACACACACTCATGCACTTACACAAAAACTGGAACCTGAGATCACTCCACTCACACCACTGATATATGTCCACTGTTATACTGTACACTCATGTACTTACATATTTCACTGAAACCTGTGATGTATCTGTCCATCAGAATTTAGTATCAGACATTAGCCATGCCTTGGTATCAGAACCTGAGTAATGGAGTTACAGTCCTATATTAGCTTTGGTTCAGTACCTTACATAGACAGACCAAATTCCTTTTTGTTCAGTCTTCATATTCTCTTTTGTTCTGTCCCTTGAACATCAATGTTCAATGTTTGAACATCTATATGTTCAGTTCTAAATGGGATCCCCTGCATCATATGTTCAGATCCTGGACATTCTTGGTTCAGATCTTGGACATCTTGTTCATACTTTGAACCTTTTGTGATATTCAGTCCCTGGGCCATGTATCTTAGCCATCTAGGATATGTCCAGTTTCCATCTCATTCAGTTAACATTGCATTAGTGTAGGCTCGAGTACCATTTATTTATTAATTCAATATTCCATCATATTGCTAGCGTTTAAGTTGAGGGCTTGCCTTGGGTCTTTGTCCTTTTGGTGATTTGTAGACCTGTATATCTAGTACATATATATGTAATGTGAGGGATGTATACTCTCATATTATTTACAATAGAGGTAAGGTAGCTTGGGATAAGGGTTAGTGTCATTAAGTATATAAGTGATACTTAGGAATTTTGTGTTAGAGTTATAGGCTAGTTAATATAGGATTTGGTTAGCATAGTTGCCACATCAATAGCTTTTTAGTCATACCCTAGATTAAATAATTGACCAATAGCCAAGTTAACCATTGACCAATATTGACTTATTGACCCTGTTTGACCAGACAGTTGACCAAACCCTAGATTTTGACTTAGTTGACTAAGAGGGTTGACCATGGTTAACCAAAGTTTGACTTTGACCTAGTTTGACCTAGAAATCATGTAGTTTGCATTGTAGCTTTCATTTTCCTTATTTTGAATATGTTATAACCCATATTGCTTTATTTAGGACATTGTGACTCTGGTGCAGACATCTGATATTATACTACTCTTTTCAGAGTATCAGGCGAGTACATTCTCTGATAGTTTTCTTATTTATTTATCAATTAATGTACTTCAGTTCTAGCTAGTTGTATGTGATTCTCTGTTACAACACGTATGGATATTTTTGGATTCATGTATGCGACACACATACCACTACCAAATTACAGTACTTTAGCGACGGCCATTTAGCGACGGAAATTTTTCGTCGCTATTACCGTCGGATCACCGACGGATTTGTGACAGACTACCGACGGAAAGCAGTGGACAATTTTTTTATTTTTTTATGTCCATATCCGTCGCTACGCCGTCGATAGGTCGTCGGCCAAGTAGCGACGGTTTTATATCCGTCGCTAGAACGTCGCATATTTTGGCGGCAAAAGCCTAAAATATTGGCGCGAGATTTGACTGACGACTTAGCGACGGAATAATCCGTCGCTACTCTGGCGCGAGATTTACTGACTACTTAGCGACGGAATAATCCGTCGCTACTCCGTCGCTAAATTTACGTTCCAGACTTAAATTGAAATGACGGGGGGAACTTTTTCATTCCCCCCAAATTTCACTCTCTCTCCTCTCTCTCTCTCTCTCCCGCGGTGATCGATCGGCGACCCCCTCTCCTCTCTCTCTCCCAAAGGTAATCCCCTCTCCCTCTCCCTCTCTCTCTCTCTCTCTCTCTCTTTCTCTCTCTCTCTCTCGCGCGCGCGCGGTGGTCGTGGGTGCAGCGGGCCGGGGGCGTCGGGGGCTGCGGGGGCGGCGTCGACTGCGGGGGGCGGCGGTGGCGGCGGTGGCGGGGGGTGTGGAGGGGGCGGTGGGAGGGGGCGGGAAGCGTTGGAGGGATGGGGGCGCACGGGGGCTGGCCGCGGGGTGCAGGGGGTTGCGGAGGGGGGCTGGCCGTGCGCGGAGGGCGGGGGGTGTGGAGGGGGCGGTGGGATCGAGGGGGCGGGCAGCGTTGGGGGGGGACGATGGGGGCGGGGGCTGGCCGCGGGGTGCGGGGGGGTATGTGTGGAGGGGGGCTGGCCGCGTGGGGCGGAGGGTGTGGAGGGGCGGCGATGGGAGGGGGCGGGGGGTGTGGAGGGGGCGGTGGGAGGGGGCGGGCAGCTGCCTCCGTCATTGCCTCTCTCCTGGCTAGCGACGTCATTTAGCGACGGCGACCAATAACGTCGCTATTTATTGAAAATAGCGACGTCATAAAAATAACGTTGCAAAACGTCGCTGGCTAGCGACGTTCTGCGACAGGCATAAATATTCGTCGCTGATGAGCGACGAATAGCGACGTATTATTAAATCACGTCGCCATGTGGGAAACTTCCTATTTGGACACATCAAGTGTTTGATTTATTGTTGGAATGAATATTTTGTATATTTATTCTCAGATTTTAGATGTGTTCTTGAGAGTATCTCATGGTATCATATTGCCTATATATATATACCATTGCAGCAGCAGCAATGCAGCAGCTGCAGCAGAAGCATGCAGCAGCAGCAGCAGTTAAATACAGCAGGGGGGGAGGGGGCCGGGCATTGTTGGGGTGGCTTACTGCGTCCATATTGCACCTGCCCAGCTCATCATCCCTTATGTGCAGTCAGATGATACCCCTACTACTATTTTGTCCTACATACTATAGTTATATGTTCAGTCACAGTTTATAACTAGTGTTCTTTCCATAGCAGTAGCAGACCCATTCGTTTGAGTATCAGTCCAATATTGGTCCTATATCACTTGGGTATGTGATAGACCTTAGACTTCATCTTTTCCTTTTTAAATGAATTGTCTACACAAATAAGTACTTATCAAAAATCTGTTGTTTTCTGTGTATGGAGTGTTTTGTTGGCATGGGATGATGGCTTTTGAATTACATTGGACTAAAAACTGAGAATTAGTACACTGTTTGTGTTTACTGATTTAAGGATGATTAAATCATTAGGTTTAATCCTATGTCATGTCTAGGTTTAAGTTATATGTTATGATTCATGTTGGCATGGGGATTTTGGTTTTTGAATTTGAGCTGTTACATTCTTTTACATTCTGTTACATATACTTACCAGATGGCACCCATGACCCGAGGAGCGGCACGTCGTTTGAAGAAAATAGTGAATGCTGAGGTGGCTCCTCCTACAGTTGAGGAGGAAGTGGCACCGGTTGCTAGTGAGACCGGAAGTTCTAGTCATCCAGCACCGGTAGCTAGTAATGCCGAGAGTGCTTTTGATGCAGTCCTGGCAAGGGACGACGCCTCTCCTCGCACCAAAAATCTCGCTTTTCGGAGGTGGTTGCGTGAAAGTATCACTGAGCGTTTGCGTGAGCAGCGTGGCAAGCATTAGCTATTAGTACTTATTTGTATTGGACTATTTTTATTGGGTTGTTTTTGTTTTAGACTATTTGTATTGGACTACATATATGAATTAGAACTGTGTCAATCTCTGGATTATATTGGACTACGACACCGCGGTAACATAGTTCCTACAGCCATTCGACTGGCGAGGCAGAAACTATGTATCTGTAGATAAAGTGGACTGTCCTCCGACCCTCATCCCTCGACAATGATGATACGACAACCAACCGGAGAGGATACTCCGAGAGATCCATCTGGGAGGGACGTATAATCTGAGAGATCACCTTTACAAGAATTATATCAGTAGTAGGATTGAGTGCTGGAGGAGATGTTATCAGAGTATACGTCCTACTCAGATGGGTCTCTCACCGTTACTATTTTTTTCTGACAGCATGGTGGATGTGCTCCGTCCACAGATTCTGGCTTCGAGCCAAAACTTTGTTTCGGAGCTCAAGTGGACATCTTTGGTGTATAGCTCGAGGGAAAGGTTCCTGACAGCATGGTGGTCTCCTCTGTCAAAGTATCCGTGCTCATTCCACATGGGTTGTGGGACGAGCATGAATACTTTGACAAACGAGACTACCATGCTGTCAGGAACCTTTCGCTCGAGCTATACACCAAAGATGTCCACTTGAGCTCCGGAACAAAGTTTTGGCTCGGAGCCAGAATCTGTGGAAGGAGCACATCCACCATGCTGTCAGAAAAAAAATAGTAACGGTGAGAGACCCATCTGAGTAGGACGTATACTCTGATAATATCCCCTCCAGCACTCAATCCTACTACTGATATAATTCTTGTAAAGGTGATCTCTCAGATTATACGTCCCTCCCAGATGGATCTCTCGGAGTATCCTCTCCGGTTGGTTTGTGTTCTGAGCCATCCGTTCTCACAGAGGGTCCTTTTTTGGATTCTATATTTTGTATTTTGGTTTCTGTATTTTGGTTTCTATATTTTGTATTTTGGTTTCTGTATTTTGTTACATTCTTCAGATACTAGATACGATAAGAACATATACATTCTTTTACATTCTGTTACATATACTTACCAGATAACACCCATGATGGGTGACCAGGACATAGTCCCTGCAGCCATTCGACTGGCGAGGCAGAAACTATGTATCCGTAGATAAAGTGGACTGTCCTCCGACCCTCATCCCTCGGCAATGATGATACGACAACCAACCGGAGAGGATACTCCGAGAGATCCATCTGGATAGGATGTATACTCTGAGAGATCACCCTTACAGAAATGATATCAGTAGTGGGATCGAATGTTGGAGAAGATATTATCACAGTATACGTCCTCTCCTCCACGATGGCTCTAGACCCATCTGCTCGTCCCTGCTTCCATTCTTCTTATTTGACTCTCTCAGCCACACATGATATCCAGCTCAAGTGTAGAGTAGGCGGAAAAAAAAGGGGACAGGAATAGGAGGGGGAAGTAGCACAGCCGACGGCATGACCCGGAGGAAGTACAGAGGTTTTCTTCAACATACGTAGGAGAACTATAAGAATTTATCTTTTCACAATATGTCATCTTATCAAAGACCCTTAATGTGACAACCATGTTACCGCAGTGTCGGAATATTAACATGTCATAATTTTCTAAGCCGTGTGTTTTGACATAATCATCCCAACTCTTTCCTCCTGTGTCGTAATCTCGCATTATTATATAGAACTGAAATCCGGTTGGGAGGATTATGTCAAAACACACGGCTTATAAAATTATGACATGTTAGTCTTCCGACACCGCGGTAACATGGTTGTCACATTTAGGATCTTTGACAAGATGATATGTTGTGTTTACATATATCCTTATAGTTCTCCTACGTATGTTGAAGAAAACCTCTGTACTTTCTCCGGGTCATGCCGCCGGCTATGCTGCTTCCCCCTCCTATTCCTGCCCCCTTCTTTTTCGCCTACTCTACACTTGAGCTGGATATCATGTGTGGCTGAGAGAGTCAAATAAGAAGAATGGAAGCAGGGACGAGCAGATGGGTCTAGAGCCATCGTGGAGGAGAGGACGTATACTATGATAATATCTTCTCCAACATTCGATCCCACTACTGATATCATTTCTGTAAGGGTGATCTCTCAGAGTATACGTCATACTCAGATGTATCTCTTGGAGTATCCTCTCCGGTTTGGTTGTCTTCTGAGCCATCCGTTCTCACACTTAAAATACAGGGATTGGATTCTGTGTTTCGTATTTTCGGCAAACCCAGGGATTGGATTCTGTATTTTGTTTTTTGGTTTCTGTATTTTGTTTCCAGCTCCATTTGCATTAATCTACGGTACGACATGGTGATCAGGACATATATAGTTCCTGCAGCCATTCGACTGGCGAGGCAGAAACTATGTAGCCGTAGATAAGTTGAATGTCCTCCGACCCTCATCCCTCGACAATGATGATACGACAACCTATCACTATATCTTATATAGTAGTAGATGATGTCTTAGTATTACATTATGTGAGTTCATCTTGATTCTGTTACGTTCTTCAGATACTAGATACGATAAGATCATATACTACACCATATGTACAGAACATAGATGATTCACACTAATGTATGCTAGAATGAATTTTGGGTTGTGTATTATGAGCCATCCGTTCTCACACTTGAAGATAAATTTTCAGTATAACGACGGATATTAGGTTACTCTTCAGTATAATTGATGTCTATTCTTGGATAATTGGTGTGCATTAAATTCGTATGTGCATATTTCGTCTATGTGATTTTTGGATATATACCTACGCTGGGTTATAAGCGATGATCTGATATACAAAGGAGGTGCTGCCGAAATTTTTGTAGACATTTGGATACATTGTATGTTCGGATATTTTTTTTATGTTTGGATAATTTAATGTTGGATATTGGATATATTGTGTTGGTAATATTTTGTTGGATATTGGTGTCGGATATGGATATATGGTGTTTGATATTGGATACGTTGGATATTCGTGTTGGATATGGATATATGGTGTTGTATATGGATATTTTGCATGTTTGATATTGTGTTGGATGTGTTGTATAAACAGGAAAAAGTCTGTTTGCAGTATTTTTTTTTCAAAAATTAGAAGTTAGCGACGGACTGGCGACCACTCAGCGACGGATAGTCCGTCGCTAACTGGAGAAACTGAGTTTAGCGACGGAGTGGCGACGTAAAAACCGTCGCTACCTGGAGCATTTCAATAAAGCGACGGATTGGTGACGGACTATCCGTCGCTAACTGTAGGAATTTAATGTATCGACGGATTGGCGACGTAATATCCGTCGCTACCTGGAGTATTTTACATTGAGCGACGGTTTAGCGACGGAATGTCCGTCGACCTGGTTCTGTTTGATGTCCATAAATTTTGCAGTTAGCGACGGATGTTTTGTCGCTAATACGACGCTAATCCGTCGTACACCTCGGCGGATTAGCGACGGCATAACGACGACCTGCCGTATGGGAAAATCTCTGATACGCTTTTACCGACAAATTTACGACGGATTAGCGACGGATATTGCGTATCAGAATATCACTGATACGGTTTTGCCGACTCTTTAGCGACGAATTTTTTCGTCGCTAACCCTATATCCTGATACATGTTTTGACGAAAGCTAGTCGGTAATCCGTCGCTATATATATTTAAATGCGCCGACGGTATTCCGTCGCTAAGTCATCGCTGAGCGACGGAGTAGCGACGGATATGTTTTAGCGACGAGGTTATTCCCGACGGCTGTTTTACCAAAATATCTGTCGGTAATCCGTCGGTATTTATTTTTGGCGACGGACTACCGACGGATAAGGCCGTCGGTAAATCCATGTATTTAGGTAGTGTACCATATTGTCTGGCCTCTATTGCTAGAATCATTCTGGACTCATTGCTGGTATAATCATGTTTGGCTGGACTCATCTCGATTCTTGTGTCGTATTCTGGATTCACTTGTACTTGCTGGGAGGGAAAATACTTGAATAAGACATGTAGACATACCCCAATTCTGGAATCACCCCACATGTTGGAATCAAACTGGAATGATAGCCATCTCACACCCGGCCGAGTGTGTGATGTGCCGGATTACCTATAACCGTTTACATGTCGATCTCGATATTTTAAAACACACTGTTAGAATATTGTCTGGACTCACCCTGGAATCTTTGATCACTGACTGGAATTATCTTATACTGGACTCATCTTGTACTGGAATCACCTGGTATTAGATTCATGTTGTCTGGACTTACTTTGGTTTTACACTTATTTACATTTACTGTCTGTACTTATATCATGTTATTCTAGTTCAGCTAGTTTCTATTTACAGTCTTCATTGCCATAATTTTTCTCTTGTTTAGTTACTATACTTTCCTTGTATCTCAATTGTTCTCTATACCATTACCTTAATATAAACTGCCATATTCATCAATACAACTGTCTATAACTGCTTTATAGTTCTTTGTCATTTACTTGAGTTTTCTAGATGAGATTGTGCTCGTTCCTGTCCTGACTGGACCTGTTGAAAATATTACAGATGATAGCCCCGAGGATGCTTGTCCTACTCATTATGGACCGGACGAGGGATTAGGCACCTTTGGTCCTGACACTTAGCATTGATCGGGATACAGTTTTAGACTTGTATTAGTTCTTATTTCGGACTTGTTGTATTGATTTGAGACTTGTGTTGTATTTCAGATTGTTGAGATGTTGTTATTATTTCAGTAGTTGTATTTCTATTTGTAGTTATTTTCTGTGTTATCTTATCGTGCTTAGACTGTGATTGAGTTATACCATATCTTATACTTGTCCTCCGTTCGGAGTTGATTATGACGAGTACGTTATATACTACATGAGTTGATGGTTAGCTAGAGACTTAGAACAGCGTTCTACCGCCGACTCTGTGGCATAGGCTGGGCGTTGTTACGTACTTGTGCCCTCACAGCGGGTACGGGTCGTGACAACTGGATTGTAACAATCCACATCACAGAAGCTACAACTTTCTATGTCATCGTTCTCCTTGTACTACAACATGCATCCGTTGCGACAATAATCTATCTTCTCGTACCCTATTCGTAGTTGTCGGACCATCATCTTTGACTTGTAGAAGTTTTTTGGGAGCTCTTTGGATTCCTTCAGTAACACCTCCTTGATTAGTTGTGTGATCCGATCATAGCAAGCTTGTGGTAAGTTAAAATTAAACTTTATGTTCAACAACCGCATCGTCTCTAACAGTACGGAATAAGTCTCACAACCAGGATATAGAGGAGTATCTACATCCTGAAACATATCATAAAAATCCTTTGCCTCGGGATTAGGATCCTATGGATCAAAATTAGGCCCTGCCACATCGTACACCATATCTCGTGCAAGGTTCTACAGGTCTCCATAATCAACAGAGCATCCGCCGTCTTTGATGACAAAATTCGTTGCAGTATTATCATCAAAAGCATAAGTAGCAGCTTCTGCAGCCTGTCTTTCCGCATATAGTTCACCTTGCGATGACCACATGCCGTAATCACGTAAGAAACCCTTAGAATAAATGATCTCTCGTAGTCACCACTTTTTCGTAACGTCTATTGTGACAATTACCATATGGACACTTGATTTTGTTACCGTCCACGTACTGAGCTTTGCTCATTGAATACTTACGAAACACTCCCACGCCTGCCTGAAAATCGTCACTCACACCTATTCTGCTCTCGTATTGCCGTTTGTACATCCATGTACGATCAACGAACTAACGATCCATCGCAGATTGGATGTGAAAATCTGCATCGTAAGACAAAGTAAACCAAATTGCAATTAAAAATATATAGTCCGATACCGACCCCCCTCTACTTTATCGCTCTACTTCCCCTGCTTCTTAAGAAGGCCCCCTCTTTGACCGATACTCATAGAAATAGTCCGATACCGATACTCATATAAATAGTCCGATACCGATACTCATATAAATAGGGTCTAGATACCGATACTCATAGGGTTAGGGTTAGGGTTTAGATACCGATACTCATAGAAATAGTCCGATATCGATACTCATATAAATAGTCCGATACCGATCCGAAATCGATACTCATAGAAATAGTCCGATACCGATTTCGATACCGTGAACGAGTTCGATACCGATGTTAGGATCAAAATTGTCCAATGTTACGATTAAAATTTTGATCCAAAATTACTGTTCTGCTAATGAACAGTGACTTCCAGACCCAAACCTTTGTATTGGACAATTTCGAGACCAAAATCCTAATATCCACTATTATGTGAGATCCTAATACTAAATAATCTTTTTTACTACACTCCGTTTACATCGCGGTCCAAAATCCGATAGGTCGCTTTCAAAACTGTACAACTTCTTTCTATGTGGATTGGATCTATCAAATCGAGTTCATTGTGAGCAATGTAAGTATAAGCCCACATGCCACAAGGATCAGACTAATAATAAGATGCCCAAACATGTATTGACAATTTCTAGTTTACACAATCGATGTCTATTAAACATGATAAACAAATGACTTCAAGCATGACTCTCATAATTGCAGCCTACGAACTCCCAACATTTTTATCCATGCATTACAGAAAAATATGAAAAATATTAAACCCCGGCCCACCTCCGCTCACCTACCCCTCTCTCCCTCACCCGCGACCTCCCCACCAGCCGACCCCCACCCTAAACCCCCCCGGCCGGGCCTCCACCCCACTCTCCTTCCCCCCTGACAGCCAAGACCCTCCAGCCCGACCTCCCCATCCGCCGCCCCACCATGAACCCCCATCCCACGCCCCGACCACCAACACCCCCCGGCCCCCTCCCTCCGCTCGTCTACCCCCACCACCCCGCGACCGCCCCTCCCGCCGACCCCCCTCCCTCCCTCCCCTAAACCGCCGCCCCGCCCCCGCGGCCATGATTCCCTCCGCAGTGTGCACCCCCCCGACCACCAAGAGAGAGAGAGGGATGGAGGGAGAGAGACATACCTAAGTGAGAGAGAGAGTGCGCGTGAGAGAGAATTTTTGTGGAGAATGAAAATTTTCTTTCCCGTCGGTTCGTTTTATGTTAGGGTACAGTATTTAGCGACGGATTAGCGACGGATATATCCGTCGCCAGGCCGTCTCTATATCCCCGCTAGTTTGTCGACGGATAATCCGTCGCTATGTGGTCGCCAAATTTTGCGCCAATATTTTCTAACATTTTCCTGCAAAATATTGACAACTGGGCAACGATATAGCGACGGGTTATTTGTCTGTCACTATATTTATGATGATATAGCGACGGATTTTTGACCGAGATTTACCCTTAAAATTAAAAAAATAATTGGCTGCAATTCGATGAAAGACCATCGCTGTTTCGTCGGTAGTCCATCAGTATTAGCGACGGAATACATCCATCGCTAAATGTCCGTCGCTAAAGCGCTGTATTTTGGTACTGATGTGACCGGCTAGACAAAGGTCATGAATAAAGAACAAGTATAAGGTACGACTTAATCACACGTGCACGGGTGTGTGATTATGCTATCCATATGAATACCTAGGTTGGGCTATGGTCACATATCCGTAGTATTTCCCCTCCCCAAGATCCAAGTACAAGAGTAAGAACATGATAAGCACCATAACCAGAAGCATATTATTAAGTCGTGTAAACAACGTATCAAACATGAAACATGACGCCACATGAAGTAAATGCAACAAAGTCATAGAAGTACTTGTCTTGTCATGGAAGATCGTGAATAGTAAAGTAAATGTCCACCTAGAATAGGACTAAGAATTGGTTAGATTCTAAACAACGGCAACTATTATAAACTAACAATTAGCTAAATATCCATATAAACTAGCAATAAATAAAATATAACTATATACATACTAAAAACAAGAAAATACATATTCTAGATTTAGTCACTATATATACTAGTAACCTTAAACTATATTTTAACAAAATCAATTATTAAAGTTATTTAGAAAATAATTGTTATAGATAAAATATTTACAAAATCTCGATATTAAGATATTATCTAAATATTAGCAAATTAATTTTATATGAAGATATATATTGGCAAAACATTTATTAAAATATTTTTCAAATTACTATGATAATACTAATATTAACAACAACAACATTAATAATGATAATAACACTAATAATAATAATATTAACAATAATAATAATAATAAATAAAACTAGGCCAAAGCCCAACAGCCTGCCCAACATCCATTCTCCTTTTTTTTATTTTTTCTTTCTTTTCTTTTTCTACATGGGCTCCAGCCCAATGGCCCAAGAACTGGCCTACTGCTGTTGCTGTCTTGTTATTTTTATTTTTCATGTAAGCCCAAACTATTGGGCAGGAGAAACCCGACCCAAAACCAATTTAAAAACCCTAACCCTAAACTTAGTCTCTTCTCTCTCTCTCTCTCTCTCTCTCTCACTCATCTTTGCAGCATCCGTAAACCCTAACTTAATTTCCTTCTCTCTTTTCTAATCCTCAAACCCTAACCCTACTCCCCATCCTCACTCACAATGACTCACCTTAAAAATAAGAAGTAGAGATGAAGAAGAAGAAGAAGAAGAAGAAGAAGAAGAAGAAGAAGAAAGAGGTCGAGAGGAAAGAGGTGGCTCACCCTGGGCGGCGGGGCGACATGGTTCTCGAGATCTGGTTGAGCTATGGTCAACGGCGAAGTGGCTCCTCAACGGTGGACTCACGGCTTCGAGACACGGATGGCGAACTCAGGCTGCGACTATTCAAACGGCGAAGGAGGCGGTGGCTCAGGACTCCAGATCTGGATATGGTAGGCCAGATCGACCCTCGAGGCGGCAGTTGGCGATCATTTAAGGACTCTGACGTGAAGACGAACGGTGGCGGCGAAACCTTGGCCAGACGCGACGTGGTCGACAAAATCCTAGCGGTGACAGATCCGGAGAGATCTGCAAAGGAGGCGGTAGTGGTGAGAACTGTAGAAAGCAGCGAGGACTCACCGAAGATGAACAGCCAGATCTGGTCGTCCAACGGCTCGACATGACGGCATGAAAAAAGTTTTTTACGAGGCGGCTCCGGGCAGCAGCTAGTCCGGTAAGAAGAGGTGATCGATTGCAGTCGGAACTCTCACATCAGCTTCAGGGATTCTTGGTGAGGTGACTCCAGCAAGATAACAACAATGAACTCCGGCGGCAGACGGTTGGACACGGCAACGACGGCAGACACGGAGAATTAGTGCTAGATCTAGGGTTAGGGTTAGCTAGGGTTCTTGGGTGTGATTCTGTACTATGTCGTGTCAGTGTGACATGAGACACAGGGGGTGATTTGGGTGGACATGGGAAGATGGACACAAAAATGTACAGTCCTGTGTCGGAGGACACAAGACACAGCAGGGTGGGGTGGACACGGGGAATGCCCATGTCGGACACAAATATAAATGTAAAACTGAATGGATTAATGAAATAGATATGGACACGGTGGGACACGATGGGACACGGTCATTAGGACCACTAAAAATAATGATTAGGAATAAAAAATCTGCCATTAATGGGCTATTTATAACTATCATTAGGAAAGTCCTAGAATCTTTAGGCACATGGGCTAGGAGGAGTATTTCTAGAATATTCCAGACTAATTATGATTAATCCTGATTAGTTAATGATTTCAGAATATTCCCACTAAGTCATATGGCTAAGCATTCCACAATAGATATCCTAAATAACTAATCAAGTTGAAGGAAATCATAAGTCTGCCATTACCCTATTAGGAAACAGAATTAAATAAACTTAAAAATAGTCTTTTAGCTAATGTCAAACAATTAATCTAGAAATAATATTTTAAATAATCGAAAGTAATTAATACAATCTTAATTAATTAGTTAACAAATAAATTCTATAATGCAAACCATACTTTCAAATAAAATATTCCAATAAACCATTATTACTAAAACTATTAAATAAATTCTAAATAAAATATTTCAAAATAATAAAATATTAGGAATAAATTTTAAATCTTATTTATTTAGAAATAGAGGGGTTACAAATCTACCGACGTTAGAAAAATTTTGTCCTCGAAATTTTAAATGGCATGATAAGTATGAATACAAAAATTTTAAAAATGGTTAAAATTGGTTAAACATATAATAAAAATTTAGGTACGACTAGTGTGATCGAGATTATCTAGGAGAGATCATATGATCAAAGTCAAAATTTAGGCATGGTAAAAATTGTATTAAAATGACATACTTATAATTGAATTCTAAATAGAATCGTGACCTAAGCACAATCAAAACAGTTCAGGCATAACTAGCACAATCAGGAATAAAATTCAAATCATTAAACACAATTAGTCAAAATATGGTCAAAATGATATAATCATGACTAATGGGGTCATAAGTGCTAAAATACGATCAACATAAAAATGAAACGACTAAGAATAATCAAAACAAGAATTTTAAAAATGTGCAATTTAGCTTGATCCGAAATCAAATTTAAGCATGAGCAAAATCAAATTCTAGAATTGATTCGAAGCATGATTAAATCGTTTTAGGCATGATTTGATCAAAACATTTCAGGAGTAAAAATTGAAGTTATATGCCTGATTAAATATCAAAAATTAGACATGATTAAAATATAATCAAAATTATTTAGGTATAACCAAAGATCTAGCTATGACCAAAAGGACCAAAATCATCTAGGCATGACCCAGTCAAAATCAAAATCATTGAAGAATTATCAAGGATAGAATTGAAATCTAGTTATGATCGAAAACGTATAAGCACGATTTAAGAGTCGTCTAGATACGATCAAAAATAAATTTAGGCATGATCATAAATATATCCCTAATAAGATCCAAATAAGACTAGATAATCAAATGACGAGAAAATTAAAAGACATTTTAAGTATAAAAAAAACTTATAAGATAATCATCTAATTAACCCCTTATGCGGAACCTAATCTTCTAACTCATTGAATTAGCTAAACAATCAGTAAGGAAACCCACGTAAAACTAAGATGACTACCCCAATCACTATAACTAATTATATTATGAACTAAAAGACATCTATCTAAAATTTGACTAAAATTAACTTTTCATCACTTGGAATTTATATGCTAATACTGTTTTATTTCAAATTCCAATATTAAACCAACCTTTCAATTCTGACGGTAATCATAATTGTCGATCAATATCCAATTTTAGCAAATCCATAAAAATTTCTGTTGAACCAATCTATGATTTCGAGAATTTCAAATCCAGAACCAATTAATCAAATCCTCAACTTTTGATATTCTTCTAACAAAATTTCACACTCAACTGCTCTTTCACTTCAACCATTATCTAGCTAAACTGCTCAGCATCCTTTAGCTAATTCTCAAAATTGATCCTTTTGAGTGTTCCTTTACTTTGATCTTCATATCCCCATAGTATCTTGAATTGTAGTTCCAAATTCACTTCCTTAGTAGGAGAACCTTATAAAATCCTACATTTCCCCCACAAATCCTACTTATGGATTACTCAATCTTCCCTATAACTTATGTCCCCTTATTATTCATAAAATTGGTCATCCTACGAAATTGCTACACTCCTTCACTTGTTGGAATCCGATGCCTAAGCACTAGTAAGCACTACTAACGGTTCTATCATCTTCCTTTCGAGTAAGTCACAAGCTCCATAATCTACAACTCCCCAAAGAATTATTACTAACATACTTATCCAAGTTCTTCTTCTACTATCTTTTCTACCATTAACTAACTAACTAACCTCATTGAAAATGTTAATTTCGAAGGATACCTAAAAATGAGCTAGGTAATTATCTATGTTTCCCCCGTATAAAGTTATCAATGATATACACATATATATACATATATCCACAATTATATATCGGCTACATAGCTATCAAAAACATGTAACTAAAATACATGCAATACACTAGAGTTGAACCATTGAAGAGATTGGGCCAATATGTTTTGGAAAATAATCCTAATGAACTCTAGAAAAATCAAGTGGAAATTTTTATATGAAATCGATGGTAATAGAGATGATTTCTGAAAATGGGATCAACTGCTAAGATTTTAAATAAGGCCAAAATTTAAACAAATCAAGATAATTTTCGGTAAAGTTGTCAATGACGATAAGAAGCTAAACATGGTATATAACATGGATATAGTCTCAATAGTATCCGAAAACCATACATATCCGAAGTCACTTTGCCTAGAGTTCATGCCTCGCCAGTATACATCTGGCTGCAGTGAACCTTTGGTTCCATGACTCAAATAATGATAGATTACCAAATATTCTATCAACTTTATCCGATATTTTTGGAACAACTAAAGGGATAAAAATATTTTGCTTTTTTGGACATAGCCTAAATAATATCTGAGAACCTATGAATACCTTAAATCACTTTGACTTAGAGCCCATGCCTGCTAGTGCCCAGCCGGCTGTAGTGAACCCATAGTCTTCATAATCAATATAAATGACTGCAGTGCACATCTGCCACGCCATAGTATGTCTTTGAATATTTTCTCAACTTTATCCATAAAAATTTCAAAAGAATATATGAAAATTAAAACTAGTCCTAAGTTAATCATTATAGGAAAAGAAGTAGATATTTATACTTCTAGTGTAAGTATCGGTTCTTGAGAATCAAACGATCGATTACCGGGAGGAAAGGAATGAGGTGTACAAAGGGAAGTATCTGCTCTGGGACCTTTCTTTATTTCGATAATTTCTAGAAAACCTATAGACTTTGAATCGATCGAAACTGACCAGATATTTGAGTTGGCTGAAAATAGAGGGAGTGAGGATTCGGGTTGGCTTGAATAATATCTTTAGCATCTTTAGAAAAATCTTGACCTATGACAGAATCATATTGGAAAATAATTCCTGATAGTCAAGGAAAGTCAAATTAGGAATCGACAAAATCAACAAAGAAATCCGAAATAAGTTTTATAAAGAGTACGTTTTCAAGTTGAGCGGAAGAAACCAATAAAATTATTCCGCCTCTGGAAATTACTTAGGAAATTTGATCTATATCGGAATGATTTTGGTGAAATAATTCCTAACGAAAAAGGTTAGGGAATTCGAGAGGCAAGTTGGGTAAATATCTAGTCTATTGGTTCTATAATAGAATATTTGAATTGGTTCAAAGAGAGTCAAATTGAAGTAGTTTAGCAAAACCAACAAAGAAATTTAATGGCAATGAAAAAATTAGTCATCGATGAGAGGTTTGCTAAAAGAGGATATATATATATATATATATATATATATATATATATATATATATATATATATATATATATATAATCGGGGAGTATCACTCTTTAGCCATCCCACGAACACCCCCGCGGCGTCTTCCACATGTCCTTGCGTCCCCAGCCCCCATCGACCACTTTCCCTGCCACCGGACTATTTTGCCCTCCTCGGGTTGTCTTCCCCTTCATCGCCGGTCCCTCCACCGGTGAAGTCGGCGGCTGGCCAGTCTGGCGGTCACCCCCCTCGTCTAGGCGGTGGTAGCCCCTCCGAAAGAGAAGGGCTCACCCATCCCAGTCTCCGGCGAACGGACCGTCGCATCTACCCTAGCTGCTTCAGCCGACAAAAACCCTCCAACCCCCATCCTTCCCAACCATCGGTCGGTGGTGTCTCCGGCGAGTTTGGTTGGAGGGCTCCGGTAGCTTCCTCGACTTCTGCGTCCAGGTCTACCTCGGGACCTCCGCAGTCTCGCTTCTCGAAGCCTCAGGCTTTTCAAATTTCGAAAGGCTCCTCGACCCTGCCTCTCAGTACCAGATAGCTAGTCGGCGTCCAGTATGGGACCCGTTTCTCGAAGCCCCTTGCTTTTCAAATTTTGAATGGTTCCTCTTCTGGGGTAGGCCATGCGGCTGTAGCAGCTTTGCCATTTAGCGCGCAGGCACCTTCGCCATCCCACATTGTGGGTGGCGTCAACCTCTCCTTAGATGTCACGACCCGCACCCAGTGTAGGGGCATGAAAAGTGGGTACGTCCAGCCTACGCCGTAGTGTCGATGGTAGAACGCTGTTCTAGGTCACTATCTAAACAACAACTCACGCAATTATATAATGTACTTATCAAAATCTCAATTCCGATCGGAGGACAAGTATGGATATAATGAAATCTCAATCACAGTCTTAGCATGATATGATAACACAGAAGTTTATAACTAAGACTAAATAACAACAACAAAACCAACTTCTAAATAATAATAATCTCAAACAATCTCAAAACAAAACAATATCTCAACTTATTGTAATTCAAGTTCTAAAACATGAAAACTAAACCAAGTCTACTAGCTAGTCTCCCGATCACTCCTGAGTGTCGGGGCCAAAGGTAACTAAGCCATCTCCTGCTCCAAGGAAAGTAGGGCAAATGTCCTTAGGGCAATCATCTGTAATATTTTCAACAAGTCCAGTCAGGACAGGAACGAGCACAACTCATCTAGAAAATCCAAGTAAATGACAGAGAACTATAAAGCAGTTACAGACAGTTTTATTGATGAACATGGTAGTTTATATTTCGATGATGGTATAGAGAAACTGTTAACATACAAGAAAAGTAAGGTGACTAAACAAGAGAAGAATCATGGCAATGAAGACTGTAAAATAAGATTCTAGCTGAACTAGAGTAACATGATAAGTCCAGACAGTAAATATAAGACAAGTGTAAATCCAATGTAATCCAGTATGAGACGAATCTAATACAAGATAAATCTAGTACAAGATGATTCTAGTCAGTGATCAAGAATCCAGGTGAGACCAGCTATATTCTAACAGTGTGTTTTAAAATACCGAGATCGATATGTAAATGGCTGTAGGTATCAGACACATCACTCACTGATCAGACGAGGGATGACTATGCTTCTAATAGATTTCAGTTTGGAGATTCCAGATTTGGGGTATGTCTACATGTCTTACTCAATATTTTCCCGCCCCATAATATAAGTGAATCCAGAATTCGATACGAGAATCGAGATGAGTCTAGCCAAACATGATAATACCAGTAATAATTCCAAAATGATTCCAGTAATAGAGGCCAGACAAGATGGTATTTGTGTCGCATACATGAATCCAGAAATATTCATACGTGTTGTAACAGAGAATCACATACAACTAGAACTGAAGTACAGTAATTGACAAGTAAATGAGAGAACTATCAGAGAATGTACTCGCCTGACACACTGAAAAGAGTAGTATAATATCAAATGTCTGCACTGGAGTCACAATATCCTAAATAGAGCAATACAGGTTATAATATGTTTAAAATAAGGTAAATAAAGTTTACGATGCAATCTACATAATTTTTAAGCCAATCTAGGTCAAAGTCAAACTTGGTCAACCATGGGTCAAACCAAGTCAACATCTAGTCAAACTAGGTCAACAACAAGGCTATCTTGGTCAACTAGTCAAACTTAGGCTAGAAAGGGTCAATTGGTCAATGATCAACTATTGGTCAACTTTAGGGTTGGTCAACTAAGTCAATCTTAGTCAAATGGGTCACTATCTAGGTCAATCTCTATAAGGCTAACTCAAAACCAAACCATAGACTAGGATATCCTAGGATACCATAATATATATCATATATACATATCAATGTATATATACCCAATGTCTATAGCCCTAGACATACATAAGCCTATCAAACAAAACCACATACATATACCTATCTATCACATATATACATCAACTATATATCCATGAATATATATATATAGGAATCATATATAGGCTATCATGTCTACATACATATCCATATTTTATCATCAACACACATATATATCTATATGGGGCATTACTCATAACATAGATATAATGTATCACACTATGGCCTCTACTCTAACTCACTGGTATCCTATCAAGCACTTGATACATAACCTCTCCACTAGGTTTACTCCTCCTCACTTCTTAATAGACAAAAACCTCACTTAGCTATACATGTATCTCATAAAAACATGTGGCATTCATGTATCCACTTATACTCTTCACTCCAAATCCCTCACAACTGACACATGAACTAATACTCTCCTAATTCCTAATGCACCTGATACCTACATATCTATAATATATATATAAGACACAGACACATATATAGGATACATTTATATATATACGAAGATACATATATTTATACATTCTCTAACATATACCTATCATACATACTTGCAATACATATAGAAAGAGGGAAACAAAGAATAAAATTGAACTGTGAAGGAAAGGAGAAGTGGACTGAAATAGTGAAAAAGAGGGAAGGAGGGACTGGGGCATGGACTAAAACAACTTCATAAACCCAAATCTCAGGTTTTAAGGCTCTATCTTTTGAACAGTACGATAGCATATAGGGGATTCATTTTACTTTTCAGAAAAGAAAGGGGGTACACATGCGTGTGTGTGGGTATGTTTTCAGGTTTTCGTTGAAACAGTGTACATGTATATGTGTGTCTCAGGTTAATATAAATTTGAACTCAGATATCATTGCATATTTTCATTCATATCTACATTATATGCATACATACATTTACATTCGTGCATCTATACACTGCTGCTACTGGTTCTGATATTGAAATAGTGGATGCATTATGTGAAGTGAGTGAGTGAATGCAGTATCAAATAAAGTGCAAGTGTGAATGGGTGTGCAGGCAAGTGAATAAAATAAAGGCATCTAATGTGAGTGTACGGAAGAGAGTGCAATTGTGGTGTCGAACAGGAATGCCTCGAGCAGTGTGGGTTAGTGATAGCATGGCAAATCATGTGAGCTAAAGTATCAGACATATCAGAGTGTGTGTCTGTGTGGAATGAGTGTGTCATGGCATGCATTAGGGTGTCATGTGTCCACAGGACGTGTCCAAACAGACCAAAGAAATATTTATCAGTAAACTGAATTATTATTTCGAATCCTAGATTCCAAACCTAAACTCAATACAAATATCGAACCAAACACACATGTCAGGGGGTGGTCATGTGTCTGACACTCACACGTGACCACGTGTCAACAATGAGTCAAAATTGCGTCCAAACAGGGGGGCGAACTCAGTATCAAAATTGTGCATAAGCTGGGCTCGTGCATACATGTCGAGTCCAAAAGGACACGACACAGTCAACCATCTATCTCGTGCACGTGTCTAGAGTTAGAGGGGGTCTAGGGCTAGGATTCTAGGTGTTTGTATTAGGTCAGGGTCGTGTCGTGTCCTCACACGAGAGCCGTATCAGAGAGAGATTTCGTGCGCGTGCACAGTGAGCACGAGACAGTGCAGCCTCGATTTCTTCCAATCCATCCACAAAACCTGATGAAACTTGGTCAACATCGTGTCAGTCACGTGTCCTATGTGTCCACTAAGTTTGGTGTCATATAGTGTCGTGTCGTGTCTGTGTCGGCCTCGAGCAGCAGGGGAGCTGAACGAACCCCATGCGGCGTCTCGTACTGCATGTCCGCGCCCTAAAACAGTGTCCAAACATCCCTAAAATTGACTCAGTCGATTTGATATATGTTCTACACCTAATTAGCTATAAATACATGTAATTAGTTTTGCAAATTAATAAAATCTATTTCTATGTGGCATTTCACCAAACACTTGTAAATGGAAACGGATATGTGTCCGATACGGACACGAAATCAATGCAAAACTTTACCAAACCCATACCACAACTAGGGGACACCTAGATCTAGACTATCATGCAAAGAAATCAAGATTAAATTATAGTTTGAGGTGCTTACCTATAGAGTATCAATCATAAGGAAAAAGTCCCAAATAGGAAGATTCCTCTTGCAAGCCAAAAGCTCCAAATTGTACCAAATCTGAGATTTCTCTCCATGACCAGAAAATAGAGCGAGATTAGGTTCTAATACAAGAGACTAGAGTCAAAAAAGAATTAAAATAAAAGAGTTATGGATTAGGAAAGAAGGACCAATACCTATTTCTTTCCAAAAGTTGTTGAGATGCAAAAGAGGCAAGAACTAGGAAGAGGCATTAAATAGGGAGGATTCCCTATGCGGCCGGCCATGTAAGGAAGGAATTAGGGTTAGGGTTGTGGCTAATGGGCTTGGGCTAAGTTTCAATGCTAAAAGAATCAATCCATAAGTCAAAAGTCCATGAACCTAAATCACTTATTCTCTATATGAAACTTGATTCAAATAAGTCAACTTGAGTCGACTTAAGTTAGACTAGGGTCCCACCATGCTAATCAAGTCACTATAGCTAAAGTCAACATCTAGGTTAGTCTCCATAGTCTCGACTAGCAAAGGTCAAAAATTACAATCATCATTCAAAAAATTTACAAATAATTTTCAATAACCAAAATGACCAAAATATCCCTAGGCTAAAATGATAAATAAAACATCCTAATCACACGGTTAGGCTCTAGGTCAAGTAGTCTCTAGGATTTCACTAGCAGCACATCAAAATCACCAGTCATGACTTAAAACAGTTTTAGATTGATTAAAAATCACCAAAATTCATAATGCAATATAATATCAATAAATAAATGATTATAATTATAATAGTTCAAAATTACCCTTATTTGGAAAACTGGATGTTACCCTGGAGTCAACGTAAGATTTTGCTTTGGTTCTCCCCTTGCTGTGTGGTATGTAGGGGCCTATGCCACCTCACTTTGCAGGTGGCGCAACTTACTTCCTGGGACCTGCAAGTGCAGCGCCTGCCCATTTTGTGGTGCCTAGCAGACCCCCTCTGGACGCCTTTTTGTGCTGGGCATCTTCGTGGTTGTGGACCCCGCACCCCTTGAGACCCCCCAGTTGGCGCCTTTTTTGGCTCCCAGCCCCACGATTGCGCCCATGTTGTCACCCTTTTGGGTGCCTCCCCACCATGGGCGCCTCCCCTAGAGCCATACCCCCTACGGGCAGTGGTCTCTCCTCCTTCCAAGCTGGCGCCCAGCCTGGCTGCGCCGTTGCTTGCGGTCCAACGCCCCTCGCAGGTAGCGTTCATCTACCCCTTGGGGGCGCTCCCACGGCTGGTGCATTTTCGGACGCCCAGACAACTGGTGCTCCCGAGCCCGCACTTCCAGCGGGTTGCACGCTCCACTACAACCCCCTGGGAAGTGCACAACCCCCTCCTCCCCCTGGCTTCGTGCCCTTCGGCTCATCGCCTTGTGCCTCCTCTGCCTCTTCCAGCGGACCTCCTGGCGCTGGTGCCATCTCTGTCGGTCTCGGCCACCCCTAACTCCAATGCTGGGGTTCACTCCTCGGAGCCCCCGTACCCCTCCCCCTTAGGCGCGACACCTCCTCACCCTATCGTTGTTAACAGCACGAGACCTGGACCTTTTTCCAGTTCTCATCCTCACCTTCCCACTTCAGGAGCATCCGTGCTTCCTCACGCTCAAGGTATTCTAAAAGTGACACCTTACAAGACTCCTAGCGGGTTGATCTCAAACTCTGCGGTGATCACGTCATTGGGAGGTCGGTTCTCTCCTGCTCCTCATCAGCCACTCGTGCAGACTTACGCTGACAAGCTCAGACCCGACCGTTCGGTCAGGATCTCACAGATCTTCTCAGACATTGACCTCCCCGATGTAAAATATGCGACGAATACTCACGAGATCATGGTGCCATTCTCTGTCTCAGAAATGGCGTCGCTGTCTACCTCCTTCCCACACACCTTCGTCCTCAAATTTTTTACCGGCTGCCCAAAACTTTAGAAGGTCCAAGAAGCGATTGCCAGCTGGGGACTCACGTCGACATATAGAATTGCCCTTGGATCCCAAGCACATTCTATTGTACCTCTCCTATGAGTCAGACAACATAAAGTTTGGGGCCGTAGTACTGGCAAGATAAACTCCCATACCATGAAAATCATCAGATGGTCCCAGGACTTCAACACAAAGGTTGACTCAGCGACTGTCTCGGCATGAGTGACCCCAATGTCTCCCTTATTTGCTTCATCCCTGCAGCTCTTAGGCAGATTGCTAACTCCTTTGGAACATTTGTTGCTGCAGCAGAAGAAACTAGAAACCTCTCCAAAGCTAACTATGCAAAAATTTGTGTGGAGCTTGATCTTTCAGCGGATCTCCACATGAACATTCAAATCGCTCAGCAACAGGTCCCATACCCAACAAATTATGTACGGCAACATTATCATCTTCTGCAAACACTGCCATAAGAATGGCCACTCCATTGACCATTGTTATCATGCTCATCTAGAGCTGAAGAAGATAGAGACCCGCAAGAGCAACCCCTTCCAAATGACCAAGACTATCAACCAACCCCATAAATCCCCCCTCCTGTCCTTACCGAACACCCACACTCGGTTCAAAGATAGTGCTGGACAATCCGATACACAAGAATCAACCTCCTTGAACAGAACCATCGTTCATTTTGTAGCCCTGACCCTCATCCTTAATAACAAATCTGATACCCTAACCACAGAATAACCTGTCTATTCTTAGGAGCTTTATAACAATGATGTTGAAAACCCCCTCAATGCTGCAGCTATTCAACCGGACTTGCTTAAGAACATCGGGGAAACATCAGTGGACATGATGAAACAGGCCGTCGCGACCGGTTGCTTCAGCACGAACAGCTACTTCGGCGTGCTGGTGGAAATAAAAGGAGACATGCATATGAACCCTGATGAAGGCACAACCCTACCAAGCCAGACTCCTAAAGTTGCCGCATATACCCCAGACAAATCAACTATCTCGACACTGACTCACGGATTCAACCCTTCCCATATTCCCAAAGATTTCAGGTCAATGCATCTAGAAGTTAACCAGGAGTCCACCACCCTCGAGAAAGACCTTAAAGCCAAGCCTCCCAATGCTACAGCAGGACCTATTGATGTAGACACGGTAGCAACGGATGAAGACCCTACTGGATCTGCTTCTGACGACGATGACCAAATGTCAGAGGAAACCACAGAGGAAGAAGATGATGTCGAAGAAGAACCGATGTCGGACGAAGAATCAAGAGCAAACTGATGGTCTTCTTCGCTAAGATCATGAACTCCCTCTTTGGAGACGAGGATGTTAAAGAGATCAGCCTCCTAACTTCCCTCGCTTTAAGATCCCGACAGGCCTTCCGAAACAGGGTTCAGAAATTGGATGTTGCCCTGGCTTTCCTCCTGAACCTCCACAAAGTCTTCATTGATCTCGTCAATGCTAGGTGCGGATCGCTCATACCACGATGCTCTTTTCGCTCTAATAGTAAGAAGTAGTTCCTCAGTTGGGTGTATTTTTTCTCCGACATAGTCCTTTTCGGCTAAGTCTATAAGGGCTCTATCCCCACACATGTAGGAGCAACGGCCATCTCCCCCCTCCCCCTTTTCCCTTTTCCCTTATTTTTAATGAATGCCTCAGCCACCACGGTTATCGTAGATTATATATATATATATATATATATATATATATATATATATATATATATATATATATATTTGGTAAACCCTCCTTTATTGATGTATAAGACGCAAAATGTCAAAGCCAATACAAAGAGCACGACTCGCGCGAAAATAAAAAGAGAACAAAAAAAGCATCTATCGATGATCATGACCGGTTGGCCTGGGGACAAGGCTAATCCAACATCCTCCAAAAACTGCTCGACGAGTGAGAGCAGCGGATGCTGATTCTACTAATCTGTCTGAGTACCTCTTTGAGAAGTTAGGAAGAGTTGAGTTGGCGGCCCTCATATCTGAATTTGTTTATGTTCTTCCAAAGAACCCAGATGCCAGCAGCCGCTACGATCTGGTGCCCATGTAAGGAACTCCATGTGGCAAGAAGATCGTTGAAGCCTCCGGCCTGATGGTTGAGGAGACATATGCTAGATAGGTTGGACCACAATTGAGAGGCGAGCTCACCAGAATGAAGAACATGGTCTGCCGATTCTACCTTGGGAGAGAGGCAACAGTGGCATCTCGATGCAAGGCTGAATCCGAGGGAAGTGAGGGAGTCGTCAGTGGGGAGCTTCTTTCGCTGCGCTCTCCAAGTTAGGATCGACCATTTGTTGGGGATGCAGGATTGCCAGAAGGGGCGATGTGAGGGGAAGGTTCTTCTGGAATTCTGATAGCACTTCTGGCTGATGCGAGGGTGAACTTACCCTCGTTGGATGGGGACCACCTAAGGATGCCGTCGGTGTCTCTGATCATCAACGGTTCGGCGATGCTGCGACCATAAAGAATGCGGCGCTAATAGCTGATGATGATATATATATATATATATATATATATATATATATATATATATATATATATAAAATCATATAATCGGCCTAAGTTATGATTGAGTATCCTTATTCTAGCAGGTTTCCTAATAGAACTCTAAAGCCTAAGTACCATTAGGATGAGACAAGACCTATATGGGCCACCACTAAAAATACCACGACCCACTCCCAAATTTTTGGACATGAGTTAGACATGCGCCCAACTACATTATGGACACAACATAGTGTCATTGGCTCAATCACAGAACTAGAAAACGAAAAATAACCCAACACACACTCACACGATCACAGATCACTATATCTTTTTAGTACATCATACATGTCAAACCTCCGGAGACAAATTTGGTAACTAAATCCAAAAGAAAATAATCATACATCTATCTCATGAAAACTATCTAATACATCAAAAATATATGCATCTGGTCTTCTAGCATCTTCTAGGAGTCGTCGTCTATTCTAGCGCCATCATTTTTCTCTGGTCTAATATGTCAACGATCCAGTCAATAAAGAAGCAAAGTCTAATAGTATAACAAGTACAACACATGCACAAGTGGAAATGCAATAAAACATGACTAACCTGAATTACCATAGATGCAATAACCTACTGAAACATGAAACAAAAAGATCATGACTCATGATTTGAAATACATACGAAATATGTGACCGGCTAGACCAAGATCATGAATAAAGAATAAGTATATGGTATGGCTTAATCACACGTGCACGGGTGTATGATTAGGCTATCAACATTAATACTTAGGTTGGACTTTGGTCACATATCTATAGTATTTTTGCTCACCAAGGTGCAAGTACAAGAGCAAGAACATGATAAGCACCAGAACCAGAAGCTTATGATTAAGTCATATAAACAGTATGTCCAACATGAAACATGACACCACATGAAGTAAATGCAACAAAGTCACAGAAGTACTTTTCTTGTCCTGGAAGATCAATAATAGGAAAGTAAATGTCCATATAGAATAGGGCTAAGAATTGGTTAGATTCTAAACAATGACAACTAACTAACTAACTATTATAAACTAACAATTAGCTAAATATCTATATAAATTAGCAATAAATAAAATATAACTATATACATACTAAAAACAAGAAAATATATATTCTTGCTTTAGTCACTATATATAGTAGTAAAATACTTTAAACTATATTTTAACAAAATCATTTATTAAAGTTATTTAGAAAGTAATTGCTATAGATAAAATATTTAAAAAATCTCGATATTAAGATATTTCTAAATATTAGCAAAATAATTTTATAGCAAGATTTATATATTGGCAAAACATTTATTAAAATATTTTACAAATTACTATGATAATACTAATATTAACAACAACAATAATAATAATGATAATAATGATAATAATAATAATAACACTAATAATAATAATAGTAATAATAATATTATTAACAATAACAATAATAATAACTGAAAACAAGCCAAAGCCCAACAGCCTGCCTACAGCCCAATATCCATTCTCCTTTTTTTCTCTTTCTTTTCTTTTTCTACATGGGCTCCAGCCCACTGGCCCTAGAACTGACATGCTACTACTGTTGTCTATTTTTTTCATGTAAGCCCAAACAATTGGGCTAGAGAAACCCGGCCCAAAACCAATTTAAAAACCCTAAACTTACTCTCTTCTGTCTCTCACACATTTCTGTAGCAGCCGTAAACCCTAACCTAATTTCCTTCTCTCTCCACTACTCCTCAAACCTTAACCCCACTCCCCATCCCCACTCACAATGACTCGCATTAAAAATAAGAAGTAGAGATGAAGAAGAAGATGAAGAAGCAAGAGGTCAAAAAGAAAGAGATGGCTCACCTTGGGCGGTAGAGTAGCATGGTTCTTGAAATCCAGTCGAACGGTGTTCAACAGCAAGGATACGGAGCTGATGGCGGCTCCTCAACGGTAGACTCACGACTTTAAGACACGGATGGCTAACTCCAGCTGTGACTGTCCAAGCGGAGAAGGAGGCGGTGGCTTAGGACCCCAGATCTAGACATGGCAGTCCAGATCGAACCTCGAGGCAGTGGTTGGTGATCGATTGAGGACTCCGATGTGATGACGAACGGTGGTAGAAAAACCTCGGCCAGATGCAGCATGGTCTACGAACTCCTGATGGTAACAGATCCAAAAAGGTCTACGAATGAGGTGGTGGTGATGAGAGCTACAATGAGCGGCAAGGACTCATCGAAGATGAATGGCCATATTTTGTCGTCCAACGGCTCGATACGGCGATACGAGAAAACTTCTCTACGAGGCGGCTACAGGAAGCGGCTAGGGTTCTGATAATAAGAGGTGGTCGATGGCTGTCGGAGCTCTCGCAGCAACTTTGAGGCTGCTTGATGAGACAGCTCCAGCGAGATGACAACGACGAACTCCGATGGTAGACGGTCGGAATCGACGATGACGATAGACATGGAGAATTAGGGCTAAATCTAGGGTTAGGGTTAGGTAGGTGATTCTGTACCATGTCGTATCAGGGTGATACGAGACAGGGGGTGATTTGGGTTGACCCGGGAAGATGGATACGGGAATGTATATTCCTGTGTCGGGGGACACAGGATAAGCATGGTGGAGGTAGACACGGGGAATGTCTGTGTCAAACACAAATGTTAATGTAAAACTGAATGGATTGATGAAATTGATATGGACAAATTGGGACACGATGGGACATAATCATTAGGACCACTAAAAGTAATTATTAGGCATAATAAATCTGCAATTAAAGGGCTATTTATAACTATCATTAGAAAAGTCCTAAAATCTTTAGGCACATGGGCTAGGAGGAGTATTTCTGAAATATTCTAGATTAATCATGGTTAATTAATTCTGATTTGGTAATATTTTCAAAATATTCCTACCAAGTCATGTGGCTAAGCATTCCATAATAGATTTCCTAAATAACCAATCAAGTTGAAGGAAATCATAAGTCAGCCATTACCATATTAAGAAACAAAATTAAATAAACTTAAAAATAGTCTTTTAGCAAATGATAAACAATTATCCAGAAATAATATTTCAAATAGACAAAAGTAATTTGTACAATCTTAATTAATTAGAACAAATAAATTATATAATGAAAACCGTACTGTCAAATAAAATACTCCAATAAACCATTATTATTAAAACTATTAAATAAATTCTGAATAAAATATTTAAAAATAATAAAATATTAGGAATACATTTTAAATCTTATTTATTTAGCAATAGAGGGGTTATAGTGCTAGATGTAGATGTGTTTGTAGAGTGTGTCCAAGTATGACTTGGGTGCCTTCGATGTGGTTATTGATGCTCGTGTGCGTGTGTTTGACAAATATATCTAGGAGACATACCCAGATTGTGTGAAGTTGTTTCAAAATTTCTTCTATGCCTTGTCACGTATCATACACGGTACAGTGAGAGAGATTATATTGTGTTGGCACGAGCTTACGTACTGGGCTCGCTACCGATACGGGTGGTTCATGTGACGGTTTATATATTGGTTAGATTAAGTCTAGTTAGAGACTCGCATAGAGATGTGGATTGCCCAAGTCCTAGATGTGACTTGAGCAAGACATGGAAGGGAAAGACTATTTCTAGGCATACGGGATTAACAATCATCATTAGACTCACTTTTTCCCTGGTATAGGCTATACTAGAGGATATTCCATTATTGTCTAGGGACTTGTCTCCGGATTGGGCGGGTGTATGCTAGTATATTTACGATATTAGTTGACGCTATTATCACTCTCAACCTACCTATACAGCCCAAATTAGTCTTCGACGTGCATTTACATATTTGGTTAGATTATCCAGTTATGATTCAGCTTGTATTATGGAGTGGGGGTTACGCCCCAGAACCAAAATACTGGAAAGTAGGGGCGAAACAAAGCCAGCTACATATATCAAAGTACGCCAGTACCCCAATGTACGATCAAAGCTTTCTAGAAGACAAGTGGGAAGACTCTAGCATGCTACTGACGACTCCTATGGTCGAACAAAACCTATCTCAATCCAACAACAACAAGTATTAAGAGTATATCAAATATGAAAGTAAAGAGGCGTCCCAAAATACTATATCATACATGATCATGAAGCTAGTGAATACAAAATGCTACACTTGCAAAGTACCAATATATATGATCACTATATCAGTCTAGATATAATATAATACATCATGTTGACCGAAGTCTGAGAAAGTCTCAAAATAATAGGGCTAACACATGTCCTAGCTAATACCATCAAAATAAAATTAAATACGAGCGATACAAAAAGGGAACCCACTCGCGAGGAGGAACAACCGCAGATCTAAGCAGGCAGCGGGTCATCCACAGAAAGGTATGGAGAATCTTCGGGCTCGAGCGGCAAATTTGGCCAAGCAAAACCAGTGGGGTCAGGCACCAAATAGCAAGCACCACAAGGAAATGTCCAGGTGAACGACATAAACCCAGAAACAAAACAACAACATATAGCAAATGTAAATAAATGCGGGTCGAGACTAGTACGGTACCAATGTACGTATCTCGATAATATAATGGACTAAATAGAAATATTGAACAATATAGCAAAATAGAATAATAAGACGATAAGCAACAAGGGACTTAGGAACTACTCGAAGTCGGAGCCACAACCCTTAAACCAAACAAGGACCGGGGTTGCAGATATTTTTTTGAGCAGAACTTAGTCTCTGGCCACTCAACGACACAAAGAGCATATAAGGCAACAGACAATCAAAAGTACATGGCCAATCATTGCCTACGGCTTTCTATCATTAACTAGCTAGGGTTATCACAATCCTAATTATTAGTATGCAAGTTGAGGATCTTCGCAACTACCTGACTGCAGATACCTGGATGTCCAGGGGTACGAGTAGTACATCTACTTTCCAACAAGACTGCTGGCAGATGAAATGTGTCTTGACTTATAACATGAACAACCATATCATATACTTGTAAAAGAAAATATATAACTGACTGTGCCATAACCCGGCATGACATGTGACTCGATCATGTATCAATACGCACAAACTTGGTAGGTCATGGAGCCCTTGCCTAGCAGGGTTGAGCCACGCCTCATGGGGCCCTTGGAGCTCGGGGTTGGTAGTGTGAATTTCCTCCTACAATGATCTACTTGTATTTACTCATTCATCTTATCATATTCATGTCAAATTTTCAAGTCGTGGACACTCAAAAATTTCCTAAGATGACGTGTGCTATCTACAAGTAAATCATAAGTTATCACTTACGAACATTTCCGTACTAACATCACGTGATACACGGGACAATACTCATACTCGATTGTCCAGTGCCAAGATACAATAGATTAAATATTCAACAAGCTATATCCACGGTGTCAAGAAAGAACATGTACTCATATATCTGGTCCAAAAATCAATAAGAAAATCAAGTCATGAGTGCGCTACTATGAGCCACTAAATTGAGCTAGGCATATACAGTAATCTGGAGTGCACCATGACAGGCCATTATCTATAATCTGGACATAGAGCAATACATGAACATAAGCATGTGCCATGTATATAGGGTGTACAATCATTCTCTAACTATCCAAGGTCATCTAATCATGTTAAGAGTCCATTACAATTGAGAAAATATAAAAAACGGACAAAAACGGGCAAAAAACAGCTCAAATCAGCCTAAAACGGCATATCGGCGGTATACGACGGCATACCAGCAGTATTCCGGCCTAAAGATAGAAAGTTTCTGATACAAAAATTGGCATACAGTTGGTATACTTTGGCATACCATCGTTATACCGATCTTTCAAATAGCAACAAAATTCAGATTTTTGCCAAAACTTGTTTTGGCCATAAAAACTTCATTTTAAATCAAAATTCAAATATTCAAAAGTCAAAATTGTATAAATTTGAATTTCCTACAACATGGAAGTATTAGTTTTCACAAATTAAAATATTTGATAGATCAATACCTTAAAATACTTGAAAATTATATCTAGAAACTCAGATCTATGTAATATTGTCGATCAAAACCAAAAGTGCTATGCATTAAACATGTTAACAATTTAGAGGAGCATATTATAGAACAATAAAACTTTAATTTCTATGGAAAACAAAATTATAGTATGGTCATGTCACTTTTGAGCAAGATGTACTTGCCTAGGGTTAAGTTCTAAGCCTAATCTTCTACTCCACAACCAAGAGGGGTTCCAAAACCACACTTTAGGCCTCAAGGCTAAACCATCCTAAGATTGAGGAAGAGGGAAGAGAGTGAAGAGGAAATGGAGAAGGAAAGAAAAAAGAGGAGAGAGAAACTCATAGGATATATATAGAAGGGGTTAATTAATCATGACCGTTGGATCGTGATCCTTATCAAAATCTAGATCAATCCTAGCCCTTGAAAGAAAACCAATTGTCTATTGGATAATATAATGCATCTACACTATTCACGAAAATATCTAAATACTATTCATCAAAATATCCAAAATACTATTCATAAAAATATCAGAAACACTATTCACGAAAATATCTGAAATCGAAAATATCTGAAATGTGGAAATCTGCCCCGGGCGGTATGCCGTCGGTATACACCGTCGGTATGCCGTCCAAGGAGAAAATCTATAATTTAGAAAAAAATTAAAGCGTTCCAAAAACTGAAAAAATATGAAATATAATACAAAATACGTATCCGTATACAAATACTGATATTGTGAGATGAGTCTCACAGTGGGATAGTGTCTTATCATAAAATAATATGCCACCCCTTGTCATTATCTGGTTGTAGGGGTGGTTTACTGTTTTGATGGCGAGATACTAGACCATGTTATCATCCGAGCTATTTATTCATATATATATATTTCAGTTCATATTATAGCTTGTACTTTTGTATCGTGATTCGTCTCTCTGAGGACTTGGTGATCTCTCCAGGTATTGGCTGTGTAGTTAGTAGATAGTATTTGGACAACTGTTGATTGCTGCCTTAAGATTTCAGGTATATATAGATGGTATTTTTATTTCATTCTTCTTACTTTGTCGACCATGATTTACTGTGCTATTTTAGCCTATTATTTGCAAGCTTACATTTTTTCTCGAACTTATTCGAACATGTATATTACTGGTGGCCAACTTTAATGTAATATGTTCATTCTTGATATTCCTTTCTTATTGTGGATTGAGATATAGTTTAGGTAGCTTATATTTAGTATGCTTGACAGCGTAGTACAACTGGGGTAAGTTCATTAAATTAGAAACTTATTCTAGTTCGTATTAGCTGGCATGTTCATATTTTATTTCTTATGTATTTTTGGAACTGGGGCGTGACATATTTTTGTAGTTGCCCATGCAGGTCTCGAATATATCGATTCGGTTACGTTACTGTTCGCCATCAAAAATGATGTGACAAAATTTTTGGATTAAAACTTTTGTATTTTGATTACAAACAGAATAATATACAATGTAGAACTTCGATATAGTCCTTGGAGTACACTTTTGTTTTTTATCTGGGAACTGTGTCGGTGGAGCGAGTGGTAATGCATTGACTCCGTTGGCGATCTGACGACGATCATGAATTCTCTGATGGTCTGGGTTGCTCTGGATGCCCGAGCGTTTTGAGGGAAAAAAGACGTGAAGTGTCTGTCCTGATATCTAGATATGATCTGTGGATATATCTCCGTATATATCCGTGTGTCGTGAAGGAATGATCCTTCTATTTATAGGCAGCAGGCTGAGCTGCCTCTGTGCATACATAGGATGCACCTGGATGTGGTAACGCCATATGGCTGATGATGGTGCATGGATGATACACCTCGAATCTATTTGAACTACTGTATTAGCTGTGGTGGGGCTGACACGTGGCAGTTGCGAGGATTCGGTTGTTACTGAGATCTTGGGTGGTTAGCATCCATTCGTAGGCAGAACTGAGTCAAAAGACACGTGGTGCATGTCTGTGGCTTCAAAGATCTCGGATTTAGGGGAGAGTGATCTTTCTTGATGCGCCTAGGATCGGGCGCATGGGGAGGACTGAGCTGCTGTCTTTAGGGATCTGGAGCGAGTTCGGGTGCATGGCTTTTTAGGCGCATACAGGGCTTCATATCTGGATGCGCTTAGGATCAGGCTCATGGGATGACTTGGTCTATGACTTCGAGGAGTCATAGGCAAGTCCAGGTGCATGGATTTTCAGTCACATGTAGAGCTTTTAGGCGCATAGCTGTGGAAGCGCATGTAGTGACTTGGCTTCTGTCTTGAGATCAGGCGTAAGTCTGGGGGGCATATGGCTTTTGAGGCACATGTAGTCTTCTGGGTGCATGGCTGCGAGGCGCATACGAATAAATGATCGACCACATGGCAAGGACAGTTGTAGCCGACCAAAAGTGTAATATGGTGCTAATGTCAGCGGCTCTTCATTTTCTACAAAAGGTGGCTGATTGGATGGCTCTTTGGAAGATGTGTTGCCGTCTTTGTCACTCAGTATTAAATGCTTGATGATGACAAGTTTGAAAGGGGCACATCGATTAATTTTGATCTGGGCGCATGGGTCTATGTCCTACTGGGCACATCGGTAGGGGACGTATGATATCGATGGCGCATCCTCTTTGGCCCATCTGTTGAGTTCTAGGCGTTTAATGGCTGCCTTGTTTTTAGCAGAATATGAAAAGACAGGTTCATTGCCATAAATACAAATTCATTGCACGAAAGTCGGAGAGCCTTCCACTTGGCGCATGGTTGTGGGATGCCTGGGTCTATAAATAGCCGTATGAAGGGAAGCTTATTTCCATTCTAAACTTATCTTTCCTAAAATAGAAATGAACTCGGCTGGCCCCCTGCTTTGGCGAACCGTCGAACTCCTCATTCGAAGAAGCTTTAACGATGAGCTTCTTCCAAAGGTGAAGATGTGTCGAGTTAGTTCTTTTGCCATCAGCCCTGTTTTCGTACAAGCCTGTGAAAGTGGCTGTTGCATCCAAATATCGGGATCATTGCGTTCCGACACAGGCTGAAGGTGCATGTTGTATCCAAAGATCGGGACGGTCATACCCTAATTTTTGTTATGCTGGAAGAGTCGCAGGTCAGGGCTATCATGCCCCGATTTTGTTAGGTTAGAAGAGCCACGCCTCCTACTAGAGTGCCCACACGCTGACGAGGAAGTAATTCGCTCTGACTATGCACGGGGATGCGTCTACACTGAGATATTGGAATTATGCGCCTAGCTGTAGCACTTGAGTGATACGCCTGACAAGTGATGCGCCTGGCTGTAGCTTTTAGGATTTCCTTTGTAAAGAGTTTAGACATGTAATAGACTTTCATATGAAATAAAAGCCTAGTTTCTTGATGTCTTATACTCTTTGTTTGCTTTCTGCTGTACCGAGTACTCTTGTCTGTTCTGGTACATATCAGAGTGGAGCGCATGAGAATTTATGGCGCATAGGGACTCTGGCATAAAATATCATGCTTCTACAAGACCTCCTTCAAACTTTTCAAAACTTTTTGCCAAGTTTTTGGAATGCTTTGAATAAGAACAATGAGTAGCTATCTTGGGCGCATATCCTCCTCTGAGTGCATGACCTCTGAACGCATGCCCTTTTTTGTGCATAACTGTGAGGGCGCATGCTGTGGGAGCGCATGTTGTAGGGGCGTATACGGTTCTCGAGAAGTGATAATGCCTCTAACTTTGGAAAGATTACTAAAATCTTTTTTAGAAGATTTACAGCCGTCAGTTTTACGAGACCCAAAGTGTTTACTGATATCACCCCCCATTGGTTTACGCGCGTGATCGGGCCTATAAATAGACGGCTGAAGGAGAGAAGGGTTCTTCTTTCCTTCTTCTTCCTTAAACAACCTTTGTCTTATTCTTCTTCAGAGCTTTCCCTCCTTCTTCGTTAGAGAGATGGATCCGATGACTCCCCGAGGCAGTGCTGGCCGAGACAAAGGACAAGGGCAAGGAACCTGTGGAGGTCGACATGGAGGACACACCCGTCGTCATGGCGACACACGCCGACGTACGGTTGGAAATGATCGGTGGGTACACTCCGGCCTTGGTGTCTTCACTTCATTGCACTACTGTTAGGGGGGCGTGGACGTGCCTGTAATGAGTCGCATCCCCATTGACACGCCTAGGCTTCCCATTGGTGATGCACATGGACTTTGTCCTGATGATGCGCCGAAGCTCCTTTTATTGATGCGTATACACTTAGGTCCGGATGATGCACCGAAGCTCCTTATGCTGACGCGCATGGACTTAGGTCCTGATGATATGCCAAAGCTTCGGCTGACGCATAAGGACTTAGGTCCTGATGATGCGTCGAAGCTTCTCTTCAGTGTGCCTGGATATTGATCCTGTACATTTTTGATGAGGCTCCATCTGTGCGCATGGGTTTTGACCCAGTTGATGTGCCAGATTGTTGATGTACCTTAGATGCTCGTTTTGAGCTTCTAAGTCTTTTGCTAATCTTTTAGATAGGCTTTTGATCTTGGCTGACCACTTTGTTTTGTTTTGCATGACAGTATCGATGACCAACCCTCTACTGAATGAAGTCCTGCTAGACCCTACGCTCTGTCAGATGGGCCTGGACTTTAACGAAGAGGTTGTTAATCTAGCCAAGGCTGCCATTTTGCTGGACCAGCCTCCAAAAAGAATGGCCCAAATTTGTGACCAGCACTTCACTGTCCTCCAACGTATGATAGAGAGGGAACTCGAGTCGGCTGAATCTGACATATCTTTCTTAAAATCGGAGTTCATGTTCGGTGGCCATATAACCTCTACCGAGGTGAAAGTGCTAAAAATCAAGGAAGACAGGTTCTTCAAAGAAAGGGATGTGAACATGTACATCTCGAAACTGGAACGTTAGTTGCCTTTGACGGCTTTTCGTAGTCTGGCTGCCAAGAGGAGGATGAAGTGGGAGCTCACTCCATCTCAAGGAGGGGTCGTAGCCGGCATCATACGGATTGATACCACCTCTAACCAGAAGGATGCCTTGGCCGTTATGCGGGCTAGAGCTTCCTATCTTTGGCGAACTCTGCGCCCCAGAAGCATATACAACGATGTCCCACTGGAATTTTTGCCTTCAATGCCTCAACTTTTGTCAATCGTATGGCGGAGGCCAAGATCTCGTACCCGAAGGGAGAATTTTAGGTTGAGGGTTGGTGCCACTATGTACAGAAGTGGGACGAGCTGACACTCTGGGTTCTAAGGAAGTTTAAGACAGAACTCAGAAAGATTGGTCTGACTGTCGCACTTCGTGCTACTCAGGGGGGCACAGAGATAAACCAGCCGATATTTTTTGCTCTCTTGGAGATGTACAACACTCACACCGGTACCTTCTTCACTCCCGTAGAGGAGTTAGGTTTAGCTTTGTACGAGATGTATGAAGTCTCAAAGCTTCCTCGGGGGCCTGAACCCTATGAGGAGTACTTTCCTACAAACGAAGAGCTCATGGCCTTAGAAGAGAAGAACTCTGGCATGATGGAAGTCTTCAAAGAAGTTGCGAGCCATCATTATATGGCACAACGAAGGGAAAAGGTGGGTCACAGCCTCATGTGACTGCTTGGAGGGAGTATGTCTTCAAGCAAGACTTGGCAGACCCCTCGAAGATCTATTTTGTCACTCCCCAGGGGCTTATCCATGCTGATGTGCTTGCTGAAATGACCAGACTCAACGAGAAGAACCCTCGTGAAAATGAGAGTTAGGAGTCATCTGAGCACATCTATAGCTATATTTGGTACCATGCTCATAGGATGTCTCCAAAGGCTGTGTTGACGTCCTATCTGATGTTATGGCTCCGCGACCACGTATTTACAAGTGGTTCCGGTTCCGTGGAGAGGATATCCAAGAATCTTATTTTGTCGGCTGTAAAGCTGGTCATTGGTTATCCTTTGGCTCTACTTCCCGCCATGTTTGCAACCTGAAGCGAGGTTTGAGGGAGTTCATGAATAATATGATAAATAAGATGGGTAAGAGGGGCTATTTCCTTCATTCGGAGTTTCCCTTTCATTATCTGATGGGGTGGCTGATTTTGCACCATCCTGTTTGCCATTAAATATCAAAGATAGGTATTACAGAAACACTGAAATTGATTGTAAACTTGTTTGTACAAAGAAAAGCCTAGAAAGAAATCCTAGGAAACAATCTAAGTACAATTATTTAGTTTTTGATTTTGGGGGGTGACGGTGGAGGCTCGGGAAAGTGTATCAACTCTGCTTTACTCCTTGGACTAATCGATGCAGTCTTTAGGTCTTGAAGGAATTGTCTATCGTAGGTTGCCAGTCTTTTACGGGGGTGTGGCACCCTGCTATTTATAGTGATATGTGTTTTGAGCCGCATAGATGGCCCGTGGCCACGTGGCTAATCAACACGTGAAGACCCGCTCTTTGGCCGCCAGCTGGCAATTTGTTAGGATTTTGTTGCAGCAAATCTGGGTAGTTGAGACTTGGTCAGCCTGCCACGTGTCCTATCGCATGATAGAAATCATTTTGAGCTGCATGATTCTCTTAGTTTTCAGCTATGTTGGGCCGCGTAAGACTCATGCGGCTTAAGTCGCAATCTTCCTTAGTTCGTATATAGCTTAAGGACTTTTAAGCCACATAGATTCTGTATTTTGGGCCGCATAAAGCTCATGCGGCTTGGGTTACAGTCACCTATGGCCGCATGAAGCTCAGAGACTTTAGGGCCGCATATGTTTGAGCCGCATAAGGTTCATGCGGTTTGGGTAACACTCCTTCTGGCCGCATGACTATGTCTAAGCGCATGAACCCTATTTTTAGTGACATGGCATTTTGTCTGCTCAGGTCTCACGTCTTATCTTTTTGTCAGAGTGTCATAGCTATCATTTTTGTCATTTTTGACAAAATTTGTCAGCTTTATCAGGTCAACTTGGCCGCATATCTTTCTTCTGTAGCTCGAATCGGTCTGGTTGTCGACGGGCCGTATAGGGTATTAAATCTGTCATGCGGCTTTCCTTTATGCAGACCAGTTTGGCACAAAGTACTTATGCGGCAAATTATGACCCGCATGAACCCATATTTTTTATGCTTCTACAAGATCCCCTTCAAAGTTTTTAAATTGTAAATTTGGAATACTTTGAATAAGAAACATGGAGATATGTTAAGCCGTAGGGAGTCTTCAAGTCAGGAGGGACCTTTGGTCGTAGGGAGGTCTTGAGCCGCAGAGAGACTTCGAGCCGCAGTGGGATCTTCAGCTGCAAGGAAATTTTGAGTCCGCAGAGAGATTTTGGGTCCGTAGAGAGATCTCGGGCTGCGGGGAAATTTTGACCCGTAGGAAAATCTTGGACCGCAGAGAGACCCCATCCAGCCTTCCAACTGTCACTGCTGTATTTGAATTCTTGATTTGGTTTTGGATTTGGGTTCTCTTTTCGAGATAAAGCCGACGATTACTAGGGATAAAATCTACAAACATCATTATTATCTTTAATGATTTCGAGAATCGAAGCGGCATTCTTCAGAAACTCTATAAATAGGGGTCATTTGGAGAGAGATTTTTCTCTTTCACCTCTTCTCTTTCGTCTTCATCTTTCTGTCTCAATTCAGCCATGGCTCCAAAAGCTTCCAAGTCGACTGGTGCTGCGGCCAAAGGAAAGGGGCTTGCCTCTCTGTCGAGAGCAGCATACCCTCCTTCCATTCATCATAATGTGCAATCCCCTATCAAGGGTAAGGACGGTGGGAAGACGACGACTGAAATTTGAATAGCCGTATCGCATATTTTATGCGGGGGCCAATCATATATCGCCTTTGTGCTTTAAGCCTAGTCGATGCATGCCCTATCTCATTTGGACCACATGTGTTCTGTATGATAGGGCCGCATGGGCTGAGCTACATAAGTGCTGCACATTCGTACCTGAACCGCATAAGTGACCCAAGACTGATCCGCATGAACACTGCATAACTATGTTGCATAAGTGCCTCCTAATTGAGCCGCATGGGTGTCTAATGTTTGAGCCGCAGGAGTACTTCATGACTGAGTCGTATAAGTGCCTCATGACTGAGCCGTATGAGCACTTCATGACTGAGCAGCCTAAGTGTCTCATGAATGAGCTGCATTAGCACTGTTATGACCGAGCCGCATGCATCTCATGTTCTTTAAGTCGACCATGCACCCCTCATAACTAGGCCACATAGGTTCAGTTTGGCTAGGCCGCATAGCCGAAGGATGAACTTCTTCTAACTTTAATTCTTCTTTGTCCTTTGTAGTGAACTTGCCCATAGCTCCATCGGGGAACATCCTGATAGGATATGCCCAATTTGTGTTGGGTGTGAGACTGGACCTGATAGTCGAACGCGTGTCGACTCAGATCACCCGGAATCAACCTGAGGCCAGGTTAAGGGAGATCTGGAACCAATTATTTTTTTACTTACTCAGTATGATGAATTTCGGGAAGCTAGGGGACGTTCATCTGAAGCCCGCATTCTTGTTCGGAGATGCTATAGTTGTCTCGACCCCCCGTACCCTGGAGCTATTTGAGAGCTAGGATTTTCTTTCCAACGGGATATCGATTCACATTCCTCAGATGGAACATTATTTCTCTCTGTCAAGTTTCAACATGCTGCCTATCGAGAGGCGAATGGCGGACCACATATCTCAGGACCGTCAAGCAATCTTCGTAGGCAATATCTATTATAATAGACGAGTGCGGTCAGCGGTTGCGACCAGGGAATCGGTAAGTTGTTCTGTCGTTGGATTAGCCCCCGGTAGTTTTATAAATAATCTGAGGCCCAATAATCGGTTATCTGAGGCCGACAACTTCCTGAACCAGATTGCCCGTAAAGGATTATATCCCACGGGCAGACTGTCGCTGCAGAATTGGATGTGTCGTTCCCCTCCGTGGGTCAACTTGACATTCTGAATTCTGTCGACATATGGGAATACTTTACAGCAGCTCGTCCTCTACTATGCCATATAGGGCACTTGCTATAGTCTTTCTATGAACACAAGACTGTTCATAGCGCTCCTCGAGATGTACAATCATCGTACGGGGACCTTTTTTACACCTGCTGGCGAGATGGGGATCGCCCTTCACGAGATGCATGACGTCTCCAAATTGCCCTGGGAAGACGAAGTTTATGAAGAGTATACCTCTACGAATGAGGAGTTTGAGGAATTAGATCGACGGTTTCCTGGGTTCCTTGTCGTCTACCGGGAAGTGTTATGTCATCATAGCACTTGTCAACAAATGTCGAAGAAAAAAGATGAAAGTTCTGAGGGGACCCTTCCTCACACCAAGACTTGGGTCAGTTACTTATTCGACCTTGGCGCCTCGGGCCGGGTTGTCCCTCGGAGCCCTCAGACTCAAGCAGGGGTAGATGCTCAGGTGCAAAGCGCCAAGAGGACCAAAGCTTCTGGTGACATATTCGGGAGCCAATCGGACACATTCAGCTACTTCTATCAAGATACCCAACCCTTGTCCAATAAGGCCATCTTGGCTGGATTTCTGATGATATGGCTGAGGATCTGTGTGGTCTCGGGGGGTTCTGGTTCTATTGATAGAATCAGCCGCAACCTGATTCTCCCTGCTGTCAAATTAGTCTTAGGAGACAGGCTGGCTCTACTCTCGGCCATGGTGTGCAGCGTCAATCGGGGCCTTCACATCTTTACGGCCAGAACCATAGCTCGTGACGTTACGAAGGATTTCAATCGAATTGAGCTACCCTACCACTAAATGATGGGGTGGCTGTTAATGCAGTGCCCCTCCCTGATGCGACCTGGTACAGAGGGGAACGCGACGATTAACGGTGCATTCATCTATTAGTATCATGATATGCCTTGGACCTATTCGACCATGTTCGACTGCTGGGTTGCGCTCGCACGGGTGGACATCTACTCTTTTTTTGTGTCGGTCCCGCCATTCACCGATGAGGAAATGAGGCGCCTTTATCTTGATGGCAGTGTCGTGCCCCAGATTCTATCCGAGAAAATGTTCCGCTGGTTGCAGAATATCCGTCTTGCACATCTGGTGTACCGCAACCATAACGTTATCTTTTTGGAACCTTTCTTGTCCAGCCGATATTCTAGAAAATTTGGGTACTGTCAGTTATTTTTGGACAACCCAAGTCCCTGCTTAGGTTATGAAGGCGGCGTCCTAGAGGGTATTCGATTCTGGCATTACTACAGTGCCGTCTGTACCCAAACCATCTTTTTTCTACCAAATACCGGGGGCTCAGTACGCATCTCGTATATGGCGGCCCTCTACCACGTCTTTATGCATGGGCGTCCCCGCGACTTCGATGTGGGCACCAGTTTCATAACCAGTACTAAGTTGGCAGAGAAACGCAAGGAGCCCAAAAAGAGGAACAGGGCAGGGAAGGCGAAGGCCATTGAAGTCTTTGACTCTGATTCTACTGATACGGAAGAGGAGGATGAATACAATAATCTGTTGCTCCCTGTAAGTACTCCATGACGAGCTTGTCTTCTCCTGTGTCGAGTCCTTCGCCTAAGCGAAGTAAGCGTGGACCTTCCATTGCTGATAGGCCTCGTTCTCATAAACGGGTTGCGTTTAGAAATCATGGGTCTGATCTCGCGGAAGAGGGCAGTGATGCCAAAACCCACCTGGAGGTAAATTTTATTTCGATCGACCACCATGTTACTTTTGGGATTTTATCTTATTGTTTCTCTTTTTTCCTTTGTGCAGGCTTTGGAAGATATAAATCCTCCGGAGCCCGGTGCTGCTTTCGAGATTCCTCCAGTTACGTGCACCCAGGTCGAAGAAGGTACGAGCCCTACAGAATCAAATATCGAGACTGCAGGGTCTCAGTTAGTTGCAGCCGACCCAGCTACACCTTCTTTCGGGCGACCAGGGCTGGAGTGACAGATGCCGGTGATTCGAATATTGCTGTAGAGGAGGATATGGGGACAGTGGGAGGAATTATGACTGTCCAGAGCGAGCCACAGCCTCCACCGCCCTCCCCTAGTAAGCTATGTTATATTCTTACCGACAAGGAGGTTCATTCGCTCTTTCTTTATATCCTTCGAGTCAAGCTGATTGTCGGTTGTTCTGGATCTATAGGCAATGCTCCTTCATTATCATTGGTGGACAAAGCCGCGGAGGAGGAGATAGCGGAGGACGTCGGGGCGGACCTCTTGCTGAATAGAAGAAATGGACCTCCTCTCCTTCAAATCGAAAAGAACCCCGCTGAGCCGAGTTCAGATCCGCTTATACCAGAAGTGCCGATGGTAGAGGCGGTGGTTCCTATACCAGCATCGGTGGATGCATGGTTGATTAAAGCTGCCTCTTCCCCGGAGATTGAACTCTCCACTCTGCCTAGTCTTCAGCTCCTTCGGGCTGCGGAAGAGGAGATTGCTGCTATCCGGGAGTCTCGTCGCTCGGAGTTTGTTTCACTTTTGATGGGGTCGTCAAGCTTCGCTACGCCTTGTTCTCATGCATTTTTGGGTTCCTTGGCTGATATTCCTTTGACGTCATCATCTTCGAAGAATCTGGACGAATCGTCGAGGGACATAGTTGAGAGCTTCTACCATCATCTAAGACGAGGGGTTGAAGCTACTTCAAGGAAAGAGACTTCATTTGTCGTGGCCCGTCACTGCGCCCAAGGCCAGATTGACCTGCTGAAGACACTTTCGGGTGGAGAAGGGGTGGCCGTCCTTCTGGAGCACAAGCTGGCAGAGGCTGATCAGTGCCTAATCCAGTTACAGAAACTACGGTAAGTCGATGTGTTTGCTGCAGTGGAGCAGGAGCGTGCTTTCCTTATAAAAGCCATGGAGATGGTGAAGGCTGTATAGGAGACGACCAAGCCCACCTTGGGGAGGGACCTCCATAAGATGTCTCTTAAATATGACAAGTTGAGCTGAGAGGGCGAGATTTGCTTAACTCGTGAGAAGACCACTATTCATGCTATGGCCAAAACTAACGAGCGGCTCATCCAGCTCCAGGCCCGGCTGTCATCTCTGTGGACTGAGTTCTAAGCCACTCACCAGGAGAGAGAGAAGATTTGCAAGGAGACTGATGAGGTCACACGAGCCTCTACTGCTCTAGAGGAAGAACTGAAGAAATTAGAGAAAAATTGGCAGGCTCATGCACATCTTGAGGATGCTGAAAAGCTATCCCAGGAAGCTGAACGTCGAGTTAGACAGAGAGTTGAGCGCTCAACTGCGCAGCTGGAAGATATTCTCACCAAGCTATGTGTTGCTGATGAGTTGTAAATTTTCCTCCTTCCTCTCTCTCCTTTTTTTGAGATGTAGTCTTGTAAATGTAACTGATTTTGAATAAGCAGAATACATTCACTCCACTCTGAGGAGCTTGTACTAGAGGGTTTAATACAGCATTTGTATTTGATGAAGGATATCCCACTAGGGGGACTTTTTTTGGACCTATTGCCCTCTTGTGCATCTGGAAATGTGGAAAAATAGATTTGACTGATATTTTGTGGACCTACTACTCTTTGGTACACCGATAGTGCGAGTAATAGATTAGGATAAGTTTTATGGACCTATTACCCTTCTGCGCACTGGTAGTGTAGGTAATAGATTAGAATAACTTTTTGTGGACCTATTACCCTTCCGCGCATGGGTGGCACGGGTAATAGATTTGAAACAAAACCCAACAGAGGTAACATGGACGTGATAGGTTTTGATAAATGGCAGAGCTTTCCTACTCATAGGAAGTATGGACATGGTAGAAGTGAACTCTGTAGGGTTGTATAGAACAACTCAAAGGTAAGGTAGACGTGGATGTTCTAGGATCAATGTACAACTACGTAGGGGTAGTTGTACGGGATATCCCGTAGGGGGACTTTTGGTGAACCTATTACTCTTCTGCGCACCGGTGGTGCGAGTAATAGATTTTGAGACAAAACCCAATAGAGGTAATATGGATGTGATAGGTTTTACGGTCTTAACACCCTGTCTTTTATCCCGGGTTGGGTACAGGTGTTAAGTCGAGTGATTATCGGTATCAGAGGTAATATGGACATGACACATGACAATCGAAACATCAAAGCGGAAGTTTAGAGGTATCAATATACATGACTTATCGCTCAGAGAGATGCAATATGAGTCCCCTCGGGGGGAACTGAGTGTAAGTTCAGAGGTACCTGATGTACATAACTCGACACTCTAGGTAGTATATATATATATATATATATATATATATATATATATATATATTTTAGTCTAACGACAGCCTCTTATTGATGAAATAAGGAATTTTGTGCCACCAGGTACTTGGCGAGTTCTACATCCTCTTCGGCTACCCCCTACGAGCCCAATGGTCGGGATGCTGTCTTGGGCAACTTGACCACCAAGGATTGAGCTTGTGGTATTGGCTTGCCTGAGGGTCTCGGATCGACACTTGGTTGCCGGCTCGTCTTGGGAAGACGGATGACAATTGGCTCGAAAAGGGAAATTGTGTCTTCCGGTTGCCTTTGAGTGGATTTTGGCAATCGGATCACCATTGACGTCATAGAGGGCCTTGCATCTTTCGGTCACCTTTGATTGGATTTTGGCAACTGGATCATCATCGGCCCTATGACGGGCTTTAGCTCTTGGCTTTGGGAGTCGGATGACCATTGGTTCCGACTGCGCAGCTTGGACGATAGAAACGGGCACCTCTTTATGCAAAGTTGCAACAAGGGGTACGGCTTTACCCGGTTTACGGGCCTGGAGATGAATTCTCAAGGGTTCCTCTGGCCCTGTGATGGTCTTCAGTTCGTCATCGTTTTTACGTCGTCGATCTGACATTTCAATCAGATCTTTCCTAAGGGATAGCTTCTTCCCGAGTTAAAATCGCTAATGGCAGTGTTGGTCGCCGCTAGGCGGTGCATAGGGATGCCTAGGACTTGAAGTAAGCTTTTCAGGATGATGCTTATCGACGAGCCAGGGTCGATATGCATCCGATCCACCTTGATGTTGCCTATGTATCCAGTGTAGTACAAGGGGCGATCATGCATGTTGACCTTGATCAACATGTCCTGTGGAGTGAATATGATGTTGGGCATTGCATCTGTGCCATTACTGTCCTGTAGGTCTGCTGACGGGTCTTCCCCTGGAGGCTTGACCTCGGCTAAGTAGGCATCAACATTTTGGAGTGCTTCGCTCAATGCGACACAAAGATCTTTGGAGAGCTATATGAGCTCGTATAACGACAACTTTGCTGGCATATTAGCCAATTGTGCTAATATGTCAAAGTTGTAAGGTCTCTCCAGCCCCTGAAGTGCGTCGTTACGGAGTGGCCTGTCGAAGCGGGTTTCCTTTGGCTTGGACTTATCCGCCGGTGGAGGTTGAGACGACCTTGGAACATCAGAGGGAGAAAACATTGTCGGCTGAGGATGCTCGACTAAGCTGCCCAGTATGGGCAGGACTTGAACGGCTGCCGCTTCTTCTACTTCGGCTGAAATTGTATGGCAGGATCTAGACTTCCTGCCCTTCTTCTTGTTGGTAGGAGATGACACCGCCTGGATAACTTTGGGCACTAAGTCCGGATGCACCCACATGATCTCTCCTCACGATGTGGTGAGAGGTACCAATCCAGATGTCTGGTTTCGGACGGGTAGAAGATGAGTAACCTCCATCATTGCCCGAGGGACAGGTATTACCCCATCTGGAGTGCTTGTTGGAGGGAAGTCGCCAAACTGAATTGACACCATATTCGCCGCCACAGTAACCTCTTCGAAATCTATCGACAGAGCTTTGGATTCGATAAGACTCTGGATGTACCGCTTAATTGGAAGCAGTCATGAGTGGAATGAATGACATAGCGGTAGAAGTGACAATATTTTGGGTCCTCTATTTCTGTCGCTCGGGGCTCGCGCCTTGGTGGAGGGAGGTGGATCCTACCCCCTTGCAAGAGCATAACGAAGATAGGTTTGACATGACAACCTTCAAATGAGTAATTCACCGTGGGCCATTGACCTTTCACCTATTTTTGTTTGGGCTTCTTGGTCACATCAGCGATCATAGCCTGTTTGCCTTTATTGTCCAGATTGGAGGTGTCGCTACTGTTGTTGTTGCTGGAGGTAGAACCAGGCCGTTTCCTCTTATCCTCTCCATCTGGGATGTGTAATCCCAACTGGCGAGCCTTCTTCAACTTTGTCTCTGCATTGGTAGAACTTATGATGAAGGTCGTCCAATCCCTGAACTGATCGTCACCCATCCAGAGGCAAATTGCGGGAAGCAACTTCTTCTGGCAGATTTCAATCAAGGAGCTCTCGGGATTGTCTTGGGGCAATCTCATTGCGGTTTGGTGGAACCGCTCGATATTGTTCCTTGTTAGCTCCCTCTCTCCCTGAACGACGTCCATGAGAGACGACATCGTCACATTATGCCCCTGTGAGCACCCTGAATTTCGTGTTGATTTTTTTAATTTTTCTGATTGAATTAGTTTCAATAAATTATTCTGTTTAATTATCTTTAAGTGTACCTTTCCGTGCCTTTGATATTTGGAGTGTCATGGATGTTCATAACTGGAAACTTTCTTTATGAGTTTTGTAGTGGACAGGATTACCTTTATTTTGGTATATAGTGTCCCACTCAAACTTGTTCCCTTGTACTCTTTTTGCTTGGCACAACTTTGGGTCGAAGTAGACCATTTGATCATTAATTAATTTTCCCACTCTTTTCCTTGATCATTATTAGCACGTTACCGTGACTTTTAATTTGGGAGCACAAGACCAGTCATTTCCTTGAAACCAACTTATCAAGCATGATCTACTCGAGACGCTCTTCATCCATGACCTTCTTATCCCACTCAGACATACCCTTTTGTGCTCCGTTTGCTTCATACAACTTTCCTGACTCGTGACCCAATTTTATTTTCCCCCACGATGTCACATTTATTTTCCAACCGGATTTGTGGGTACTTTGTCGACCAAAACCTGTCAGCCCCAAATATAGACATGGCCCACATTGAGCCTACTACCCATACGATACTTGTGTCCCATTTATTGGAATCCCCACATGCTACTTATTTACCCATGATTATCAACACCTATTTTAACTTGATTATTGCGCCATGTCCAGTTTGATCCAACCCGGCTTGACCGAACCCAGTCCAAACTTCATATTACCCTCTCTCATGACGCCCTCACTTTTCTTTGCCAAAAATAATATTGAATACCCTGTCTACCTATTTTAATATTCGATGAGAATTTCGTTATTGAAATCCCCATAGGAATAATCTATTTTTCCTACATTTAAATCCTAGCCCTTGGATTTTCCTATTAATCCTATCCATTCATTCCAACATACAAATTTTTCCCCCACCCTCTCATTCACAGCTGGCCCTAACTTCTAGGAATGGCTCTTTTTCTCTCTCTTTCTCTCTCTCATTAATTATTCACTCCCACTCTCCCTCTCTCTTTCTAAATTCTTCAAATCATTAAACACCACCACCACTACACAGCAGCTCACCTGAGCTCCTTCCATGCCCGAGCCCAAAGCTGGCCGAGCTCAGCCCAGCCTCGCCGCCGACCACCCTGGCCAGCAGGCCGAGCGCCACCACCTTATCTTCATCTTCATTAGATCACCATCACCAACCATCATCTCCACCATCACCGAGCTTTCCCCACCTTCAACCACCGAACCACCACTACCAATACTACCACGAGCCACCCCCGACCGTCGTGCTGCTCCACCATACTGTCGTCGTATCGTGGCTGGCCACGCCACCGCACCAGTAGCAGCAGCGCAACACAACAGCGGTTGCACAGGCGGCGGGAACACCACCTGGCGCGCGCGTACAGCACCGCTGCTGGCCGCACACCGCCGTGGACGAGCCCCCTAGGCTGGGCGCCCCTCCGGGGACCTCCCCGAGGTGTTCGCCCTCCTCCCCGGCACGATGTATAGACGATTCGTGCATTTCGCCCGAATTCCCGCCGTGACGCGCGCTGAATCAAGTCCATTTTGTCGCCCCGTCGCAGCAATTTCGTGCACGATTTCGGAGAAATCCGACCGTTCGATCGGAGATTTCTTTGCTCGATCACAATATCAGTATATCCACCTTTACTCTTGTCAATTTTCGTCCGTTGATTTTATCGTTTGATGCCTCAAAACCGGCCACCAAATTGACCGTTTAAATTGTATAAATTTTGGACAGTTTCGTGGAGCCAACTTCGTCAGCTTGTACCTCCTCCATCGCAGCTCCATTTGGCGTGATACCAGTTCCTGTGCAAAGCTGGTATAACCCTCTTACTACCCCTCCTATTTTGTTTCATTGTGAGCTTGTTTGATTGGTTGAATTCGACGCCAAAGTTAGCCGTCCGAATTCGTAATTTCCAACTTGTAAAATTCTATTTTTGAACACGGGACTCAAGATTTCATTTCTGACACCACCAGTAGACTCGTGGCATCGTTCTGGCATGTTTTTATATATAATTTGTTAGATTTGGAGGACGTGGGCCCTAGCACGTATTTCGGTGCAAAGTGGGTCCCACAGTCCGGATCAACGGGACTTTTTGATGCCGGCTCATCGGAATCCAATTCTGGATATATCGTTGAGTTCGTATCGTCATTCTGGACTCGTTCACATATAATTTGCCAGGTTTTGGTGGACATTGGATCCGGTACGCATTTCGGTGCAAGTCGGATACCAATACCCGGGTCAACAGGTCATTTTGAGATCGGCTCATCGGAATCCAATTCTGGATATACCGTTGAGTTCGTATCGTCATTCTGGACTCGTTGACATGTAGTTGCTGAGTTTTGAGAACATTGGCTCCGGCACGCATTTCTGTGTAAACCGGAATTCCAATGTTCTGGTCAACGGACCAAATTGAGATCGGGTCAACGGAATCCAATTCTGGATATACCGTTGGGTTCATATCGTCATTCTGATTTCGTGGACATATAATTTGTTCTATTTTGTTGACTTATTCTCTTGCATATTTTTCGGTGCAAAACGGCTCCGACACGGATACCGTTTTGACCCAAAATTACCTTTTTGCCCTTGTATCCAAATTGGACCGACGGGTAGGCTATCCTAGCTAAATTGACCATTCTGGAAACGTTGGCGATGTTTATTTCATCATCCGACAATGTTTGTAGATATTTTCTCTATGTATCACCTTTTAGTATAATTAATTCTTATAATATTCGTATTTCGGGATTAGTACAACGGAACTGAGATCAGTCAATTCCAGTGATCTCACATCGCTGAAATTGGCAAGACGGACACGTGGATCACTATAATAAGATTATTAACTTTATAGTTAATCATCTCATCTCGATTTACGTGTCGTAAGTTTCGACGTACGAATAACGAAGTACACATTATATCTTAATAATTAGACTAGAATTGACCCTATTTGACCAGAGTTGACCAATTGACCAAAAGTCAACTGTAAGTCAACACTTGACCTAGTTCGACTAGATTATTGACCGGAGTTGACCTAGAGTTGACTTGACTTAGAAGAACCTAGGATAATATAGATTGCTTGTAGAGATTCATTTATTACAACTTGAACACCTTGTAACATGTGTTGCTTTAAATAGGACTCTGTGGCTTCAGTTGGACCCCTATACCTATCAGCTATTCAGGTTATCAGGCGAGTACATTCTCTGATCATTTCATATCCTGTTTAGAATTATTTTCCTGCTTTAAATTACTTTACTTGATACTGTCACGTTGGTAACACGGATTGGTACTATATGGATCCCTTCTTGAGATGTTATCCTTCAGGAGCATAGGATATTACATATTCTGTGCGTTTCACTTACATTGTATATCACTATGCTTCTTGGTTCATTGATCACTTGTGACATGTACTCTCATGATCACAGAGTCTCCTTGAATCTCTCAATTATGGGCATTCCCAGAATCACCCATTTATGGGCATCCATGTATCACCCCTTGTGGGCCATTGCATGGAATCATAACATAACCTGGCTGGATCCTTGTATATTAATTGGGGGTACAGGGGAGTAGAAGTAGACATGTGAATAATATCCAAGTAGTGTAGCATCAGAATCTTTTCGTAGTGTAGCATCAGAATCACCTATGCCATTTACATGTCTATATTGTACTCTGACTCACTAGCCACTGTTAGTTCTCTATGTATAGTAGATATTTCTATTACAGTTCTCTCTATGTTTACATACTGTATTTCTTCAGTTCATGTATCTTATTTTACTGCATGATTATATTTTTTAACCTGCTATGATCTGTTGAGATGTATTGTGCTCGCTCCTATCCTGACTGGACCTGTTGGTAAATTTTACAGATAGCCTGGAGGTTGCCTGCTAGCCTAGAGGAGACACAGTAGAGGTCATATAGACAGTTATTTCAGTTGTCTTGAGTTGTATTTATTCTATGGATTACTGTATTGAGCTTTGAGATGTTTTCTGGGTTTGTGTATCTTAGACATTTAGACTTCTATATGTTGTATCTCTTTGTGGATTTCATGTTTTATCTATCTTTTATCATGCTTTACCTTAGATGTGATTGAGACTGTATCTGCTATGTCACCCCCATTCGGGGAGTATAAACTGTTTAGCATTATATTGTTAGATGTTGTGACCTAGGACAGTGTTCTACCGTCGATACTACGGCGTAGGCTGGACGTATCCACTTCTCGTGCCCTTACTCTAGGGTGTGAGTCGTGACACGTTTTTAGTGGTGGCCCATGCAAGTTGAGTTTGTGTAGTGGTATTCGAACTAGAGTATCACTACAGCCTGCAGCAGGATTAGGATATATTTTGAAGGTACTCAATCACAGTTAGGATCCCTTGAGAGATTCCTGGGACGACCCTTGAGAATCTTATTTTAACTTCGATTTGAAAACTCTTCTTCCCTTGATTTGATTTATCTTTACTTTCTGTTGTTGAACTTGATTTTTATGGATGATTATTGAATTTTGAATCTTGATGTTAGTTGTGGCATCCGAGTTTGTATTTATATGATTTGAAGAATTTTTGTTCATTTTTGAATCTTGATGTTCGTTGATAAATTTGATTTTTTGGGTATCCATTGTTGATTTAATTTAATTTTTGTCAAGATGAAATTATATGGGCTAGGTCATCTAAGTTATAGAATATAGTCTTCTACAGTCACATTAGCCAGCATGGTGAGGACATATAGTCTGGCTTTGGATATATTTCTCGGGTGTGGGAATTTAAGGTTTTCGCAGCCAAGCTAGCGGCATCGCAAAAATTTTAAATACCATGATTCTAGAGGTATGTGCCTTAGTCGAGGACTCTATGATTATCGTAGCCTTGCTTACTAGTATGACGAGGATTTAGAGCACCATGATTTTGGATAGACGCATATGATTATCAGATTGTACCTTAAATATTTTTGAACATATTTTCTCTACTTTTGTTCCAGTCCTTCAAAAAAAAAGTAATTATTATTTGTTTGTTTTGTTTTATTTCTTATTATTTAACTTAGGAGTAGGTTTAGCTGTTTTTATAAACCTTTGTGTAACTTCTTACTATGAATTTCTTCTTAGTACAATGAATCGATGATTTTGCTAGACCTTATCTTGGATTTGAAATTATAGCTCTGGTTTCAAAATGGTTCCTTCTTTTAAACAGATAAGCAGAACACATTCTATTATCATTTTCTTCCTGCCAATATTTTATTTCCATCATTCTTTGTCTTATATAACTGTCCTGATTACATCAATTCTCTGTCTCGTATCTAATTCTGTCATCTATACTTTGAAAACCTTGAATCTTTATATCATTTTACCAGAGAAATGTTGAGGAAGTGACGTAAATCATCTAGTTAGAAAATGACGCAATTGGTTATCATATGACGATGTGGTAGAAATCAAAATGTTGGATGTCAAATATAAAAATTTGAGATGGAGATGTGGTAAAGGTTTAGAAAGAAATCGAGAGATAAATGTTATCAATTTAGAAACAATCACAGAAAATTTTGGTTATGAGTAATTCATGGATGTGTTTCAAAAATAACACTAATGAGGATATATATTAGAGGTCAACCTAGTTTTGAGAACTTAAAAAATCTTGGTTATTGATTCTTGGGAACTTCTACTCTAAGACTATGTAAAAATTTAGTAATGGAAAAGAGAATTTAATTGTATTCGATGATCTTGCGAAATTGAACTAGATATTGTAAGAGGGTGACTAGAGACAGAGAGAACACAAGGATTTTAAGTTATAGAAATTATTTTTAGAGGAAAAAAATGTAGAATTCAAAAAGAATAATAATTGAAGGTGAACGTTGAAGAAAATATGAAGGTTGATTTATAAATAAGAATAAGTTTGTATGACATAGTGGTATTAGAGTTGAGTAAATACGCGACTTGATTGAAACAAGTACAAGGATTTCATAAACTGGATTTAGAGGTTTCGGATCTAATTTAGAATGAGGTGAAGGAATTTGGAAATTTGATTAAATGAATAAGTGTTGATACCTAATTAAGAGGGGTATGCTTCGTGGGAAATGTTTTAGAAGTTTGGAAATTTATCTATGGTGATCGTGGTAAAGGTTTAGATGACTGACGTTATAAAATTTTTGAGGGTAGTCATATAACGGTTGATTTTTATATTAGATTTGTGAGAAAATATGATTGGCAAATGGTAAACTGATAGTATCAGAGATATGATTAACTGACTTTCGTATGAAATCTTTCTTATTTTTCTCTAAAAGGGTTTTTCAATATCATTGAATCCTAGTTTCCTTAATCATGACCAAATCGACTTCAATTATCTTTTCTTATCATATTAATATCTTGGGTTGTACTCAATTGAATTAAATTTGATTGTGACCTGAATCTCCATCCTTGTATGCTCGTGCTCAGGCTTCGATGACCTTGTCCTCCATATTGCCCAAATCTTGATTTTCTAGAATTGATCAACTTAGATCGTATCGAGACTAAATATTCTTAAAATATATTGTGATTGGATTTCAATGCTATTGACAACTGTCCCTTGAACTTTTGATTTTAATTTTTCTTTGAAGAGTACCCCTTTATAGAAAATTGGTAGTTATCTTATTTTATTTTATATTTTTTTTGATAAGTACCAGCTTTCATATAAGATGGTAGACTACCTTACAGTTTTGATGATTGTTATTTCTGTATCTTTTCTAGTTTAGTACCCAAGATTGCTTGTGTGTTTTGATACCCTATGACCGTTTTCGTCTAGCATGACTAGTATACCTAGATGAGACTTTCACTATCACCGTATGCCATGACCCTGTATGTCGCCCTTTTAAATCGTATGATTTGTTTAAGTTCTGGGACTTGCTTGTGGGGGTTTTGACCTAGAAGGAGTATGAACATTTTAATTTCGAGAACGAAATTTTTATAAGGTGGGTAGGATGTGAGCACCCTGAATTTTGGGTTGATTTTTTTAATTTTTCTGATTGAATTAGTTTCAATAAATTATTCTGTTTAATTATCTTTAAGTGTACCATTCCGTGCCTTTGATATTTGGAGTGTCAGGGATGTTCATCTCTGGAAACTTTCTTCATGAGTTTTGTAGTGGACAAGATTACCTTTATTTTGGTATATAGTGTCCCACTCAAACTTGATCCCTTGTACTCTTTTTGCTTCGCACAACTTCGGGTCGAATTAGACCATTTGATCATTAATTAATTTTTCCAATCTTTTCCTTGATCATTATTAGCACGTTACCGTGACTTTTAATTTGGGAGCACAAGACCAGTCATTTCCTTGAAACCAACTTATCATGCATGATCTACTCGAGACGCTCTTCACCCATGACCTTCGTGTCCCACTCAGACACACCCTTTTGTGCTCTGTTTGCTTCACACAACTTTCCTGACATATGACCCAATTTTATTTTACCCTACGGTGTCACATTTATTTTCCAACCGGATTTGTGGGTACCCTCTCGACTAAAACCTGTCAGCCCCAAATATGGACATGACCCACATTGAGCCTACTACCCGTACGACACTTGTGTCCCATTTATTGGAATCCCCACATGCTACTTATTTACCCATGATTATCAACACCTATTTTAACTTGATTATTGCGCCATGTCCAGTTTTGATCCAACCCGACTTTACCGAACCCAGTCCAAACTTCATCTTACCCTCTCTCATGACGCCCTCACTTTTCCTTACCAAAAATAATATTGAATACCCTGTCTACCTATTTTAATATTTGATGAGAATTTCGTTATTAAAATCCCCATAGGAATAATCTATTTTTCCTACATTTAAATCCTAGCCCTTGGATTTTCCTATTAATCCTATCCATTCATTCCTACATACAAATTTTTTCCCCACCCTCTCATTCACAGCCGGCCCTAACTTCTAGGAATAGCTCTTTTTCTCTCTCTTCCTCTCTCATTAATTATTCACTCTCACTCTCCCCCTCTCTTCCTAAATTCTTCAAATCATTAAACACCACCACCACTACACAGCAGCTCAGCCGAGCACCTCCCATGCCCGAGCCTAAAGCTGGCCGAGCTCAGCCCAGCCTCGCCACCGACCACCCTGGCCAGCAGGCCGAGCGCCACCTCCTCCTCTTCATCTTCATTAGATCACCATCACCAACCATCATCTCCACCATCACCGAGCTTCCCCCACCTTCAACCACCGAACCACCACTACCAACACCACCACGAGCCACCCCCGACCGTCATGCTGCCCCACCGCATCGCCGTCGCGCCGTGGCTGGCCGCGCCACTGCACCAGTAGCAGCAGCGTAACACAGCAGCGGTTGCACAGGCGGCCGGAACACCCCCTGGCGCGCGCGTACAGCGCCGCCGCCGGCCGTACGCCGTCGTAGCCGAGCCCTCCTAGGTTGGACGCCCCTCCGGCGACCTTCCCGAGGTGTTCACCCTTCTCCCCGACGCGATGTATAGACGATTCGTGCATTTCGCACGAATTCCCTCCGTGACGCGCACGGAATCAAGTCCGTTTTGGCGCCCCGTCGCAGCAACTTCGTGCGCAATTTTTGAGAAATTTGACCATTAGATCGGCAATTTCTTCACTACGTCACAATCTCGGTAGATCCACCTTCACTCCTGTCAATTTTCGTCCGTTGATTTTATCGTTTGATGCCTCAAAACCGGCCACCAAGTTGACCGTTTAAATTGTATAAATTTTGGACAGTTTCACGGAGCCAATTTTGTCAGCTTGTACCTCCTCCACCGCAGCTCCATTTGGTGTGCTACCAGTTCCTGTGCAAAGCTGGTATAACCCTCTTACTACCCCTCCAGTTTCGTTTCATTGTGAGCTTGTTTGATTGGTTGAATTCGACGCCAAAGTTGGCCGTCCGAATTCATAATTTCCAACTTATAAAATTCCATTTTTGAACACAGGACTCCAGATTTCATTTCTGACACCACCAGTAGACTCGTGGCATCGTTCTGGCATGTTTTCATATATAATTTGTTAGATTTGGAGGACGTGGGCCCTGACACGTATTTCGGTGCAAAGTGGGTCCCACAGTCCGGGTCAATGGGACTTTTTGACGCCGGCTCATCGGAATCCAATTCTGGATATACCGTTGACATGTAATTTGCTAGGTTTTGATGGACATTGGATCCGGCACGCATTTCGGTGCAAGTCGAATACCAATACCCGGGTCAATAGGTCATTTTGAGATCGGCTCATCGAAATCCAATTCTAGATATACCGTTGAGTTCGCATCGTCATTCTGGACTCGTTGACATGTAGTTTGCTAAGTTTTGAGAACATTGGCTCCGGCACGCATTTCTATGCAAACCGAAATTCTAATGTTCTGGTCAACGGACCAAATTGGGATCAGGTCAACGAAATCCAATTCTGGATATACCTTTGGGTTCGTATCGTCATTCTGGTTTCGTGGACATATAATTTGTTATGTTTTGTTTACTTATTTTCTTCCACATTTTTCGGTGTAAAACGGCTCCGACACGGATACCGTTTTGATCCGAAATTACCTTTTTGCCCCTGTGTCCAAATTGGACCGATGGGTAGGCTATCCTAGCTAAATTGACCATTCTGGACACGTTGGCGTTATTTATTTCATCATCCGACAATGTTTGTAGATATTTTCTCTATGTATCACCTTTTAGTATAATTAATTCTTATAATATTCGTATTTCGGGATTAGTACAACGGAACTGAGATCAGTCAATTCCAGTGATCTCACATTGCTGAAATTGGCAAGACGGACACGTGGATCACTATAATAAGATTATTAACTTTACCGTTAATCATCTCATCTCGATTTACGTGTCGTAAGTTTCGACGTACGAATAACGAAGTACACTTTATATCTTAATAATTAGACTAGAATTGACCATGTTTGACCAGAGTTGACCAGTTGACCAAAAGTCAACTGTAAGTCAACACTTGACCTAGTTTGACTAGATTATTGATCGAAGTTGACCTAGAGTTGATTTGACTTAGAAGAACCTAGGATAGTATATATTGCTTGTAGAGATTCATTTATTACAACTTGAACACCTTGTAACATGTGTTGCTTTAAATAGGACTCTGTGGCTTCAGTTGGACCCCTATACCTATCAGCTGTTCAGGTTATCAGGCGAGTACATTCTCTGATCATTTTATATCCTGTTTAGAATTATTTTTCTGCTTTAAATTACTTTACTTGATATTGTCACGTTGGTAACACGGATTGGTACTATATGGATCCCTTCTTGAGATGTTATCCTTTTGGAGCATCGGATATTACATATTTTGTGCGTTTAACTTACATTGTGTATCACTATGCTTCTTGGTTTATTGATCACTTGTGACATGTACTCTCATGATCACAGAGTCTCCTTGAATCTTCCATTTATGGGCATTCCCAAAATCACCCATTTATGGGCATCCATGTATCACCCCTTGTGGGCCATTGCATGGAATCATAATATAACCTGGCTGGATCCTTGTGTATTAATTGGGGGTACGGGGGAGTAGAAGTAGACATGTGAATATTATTCAAGTAGTGTAGCATCAGAATCTTTCCGTAGTATAGCATCAGAATCTCCTATGCCATTTACATGTCTATATTGTACTCTGACTCACTAGCCACTGTTAGTTCTCTATATATAGTAGATATTTCTGTTACAGTTCTCTCACTGTTTAAATACTTTATTTCTTCAGTGCATGTATCTTACTTTACTGCATGATTATATTTTCTAACCTGCTATGATCTGTTGAGATGTATTGTGCTCGCTCCTATCCTGACTGGACCTGTTGATAAATTTTACAGATAGCCTGGAGGTTGCCTGCTAGCCTAGAGGAGACACGGTAGAGGTCGTATAGATAGTTATTTCAGTTTTCTTGAGTTGTATTTATTCTATGGATTACTGTATTGAGCTTTGAGATGTTTTCTGGGTTTGTGTATCTTAGACACTTAGACTTCTATCTACTGTATCTCTTTGTGGATTTCATGTTTTATCTATGTTTTATCATGCTCTACCTTAGATGTGACTGAGACTGTATCTGCTTTGTCACCCCCATTCGGGGAGTATAAAGTGTTTAGCATTATATTGTTAGATGTTGTGACCTAGGACAGCGTTCTACCGCCGACACTGCGGCGTAGGCTGGACGTACCCACTTCTCGTGCCCTTACTCTAGGGTACGGGTCAAACATAGAGCTTCTGATAGGGCCGCATGAGACATCATGTTTGAGGCCAGGATTGGCTTCCGCATGGGCCATCTACTTGCGGCCAAAGTTGGCTGCCGTAGGGGCCATTATTCTGCGGCTAGAGTTGGCTGTCACATGGGCTATCTTCCTGCGGCTAGAGTAGGCTGCCGCATGGGCCATCTGCATGCGGCCAGAGTTGGCTGCCACATGGGTTGTCTGCCTACGGCTAGAGTTGGCTGTCGCATAGACAGACTGCCCATTTCTCTTATGCGGCCTCTTCTTTGTCCGCATGGATTTCCCTTGTGCCCTCCAAAACTCAGTATCGTAGTGTTTTCCTTTGCTGGATTTGGGGATAGTGAAGTCCTCTACGGTTGAAAGCAAGGCCACAGGAGAGCTTCGATCACCGTCTTGGGCCGCAGAAGGAGCTTCTTCGAGAACCTGGTTGGGGGAACAATTTTGCGCTTCGACATCCTGCAGGCTCTCTTTGGGTTGGCTCGCTTCTATGACAGGCTGGCGCTCCCTTCAGAGGGCATTTCTTCAAAAGCTTGTTGGTCAAAATGAACCACAAGCATTTTCTACGTAGAGCCGAGCTTGGACGCGTCAGATTGCATCACCAGCTTCTCATCAGTGGAGAAGGACGTCCCCAGCAGAGTCACCATCGTATCTGCCATTAAATATCAAAGGCAGGTATTACAGAAAATACTGAAATTGATTGCAAACTCGCTTGTACAAAGAAAAGCCTAGAAAGAAATCATAGGAAACAATCTATGTACAATTGTTTAGTTTTTTATTCTGGGGGGTGACAGTGGAGGCTCGGGAATGTGTATCAACTCTGCCTTACTCCTTGGACTATCTGACGCAATCTTTAGCTCTTGAAGAAATTGCCCTTCGTAGGTTGCCAGCCTTTTGCAGGGGTGTGGCACCCTGCTATTTATAGTGATATGTGTTTTGAGCCGCAGAAATGGCACGTGGCCACGTGGCTAATCAGCACGTGAAGACCCTCTCTTTGGCCGCCAGCTGGCGATTTGTTGGGATTTTGTTATAGCAAATCTGGGTGGTTGAGAATTGTTCAGCCTGCCACGTGTCCTATCGCAGGAAAGGAATCATTTTGAGCCACATGAGTCTCTCAGTTTTCGGCCATATTGGGCCGCGTAAGACTCATGCGGCTTAAGTCGCAACCTTCCTTAGTCCGCATGTAGCTTAAGAACTTTTAAGCCGCATAGATTCTGTATTTTGGGCCACATAAAGCTCATGCGGCTTGTGTTACAGTCACCCTTGGCCGCATGAAGCTCAGAGACTTTAGGGCCGCATATGTTTGAGCCACATAAGGTTCATGCGGCTTGGGTAATACTCCTTCTGGCCGCATGACTATGTCTAAGCGCATGAACCCTATTTTTGGTGACATGACATTTTGTCTGCTCACGTCTCACGTCTTATCTTTTTCTTAGAGTTTCAGCGCTATCATTTTTGTCAGTTTTGACAGAATTTGTCAGCTTTATCAGACGGACTGATCAACTTGGCCGTATATCTTTCTTCTGCGGCTCGAATCAGTCTAGTTGTCGATGGGCCGCATAGGGTGTTGAATCTGTCATGCGGCTCTCCTTTATGCGGACCAGTTTGGCCCAAAGTACTTATGCGGCAAATTGTGACCCGCATAAACCCCATATTTTTCATGCTTCTAAACATCCGAATACAATGACTCCTAGGTCGGAGGAGGAACATGTTGCTGGTGACACCTTTATCCGTCGCTTCTACAAACGGAAGTGGCTGCATACGGGCGTGCCTGTCTGTATGAGAGTTCTGCCCTACCTCCAGGGATGGGAGATCATAAAGGTTCCCCCAACTTTCAATAGCTGTGAGCAGATGAGGAACTGGAGGACTCTGGCGAGGATGCGATCACTTTGCCAATGTGGGGGTTCCGTTGGTTGTAGAGCACTCGGCCTTCCTACCTAGTGTATCGGAAGAAGAATCATTATTTTCTTAGAACGATACCTGCCAAGTCGCTTCGTACGTCAATTCGGCAATACCCAATTAATGTTGAGAAACCCTAGCAATTCTTAGGGGTTCGTTGGGAGTTTGTTGGATGGAGCCCGGAGATGGCAATACTATAATGCCGGGTGCACGGGAGTGCGTTTTTCCTTGCCAGTTCACAATCCTCAGTCGCATATCTTGTATCCAGTGGTGAAGCTCTATTGTACGATGAATACTGTTCCTCCTGGGTATGACCGGGAGACCAATTCTATAGTCGGGACACAACTCGAAGCTACAGGGATTATGCTGGCGACGGCTCGAGCGTTTCGTCCGCCTGACGTGGTAGCTTTCAGGGCTGTCCCTGCAGTACCAACGGGAGGGTCTAGAGAAGAGCCCACGGTAAGTCAGCTGAAGAGGCGTGCTTCGACGGAGGCAGATTCATCGGCTCCCAAGAAGCCCTAGAAGATGTTAGCCACTAAGGATGGGGGCATAATACCGCCTTCGACGGCACCAATAGAACCAACTCCCGTAGTGGTATGTAAATTAGCATCTGTCTGATTCGGTCTTTCCTCTTGTGCTTATACGTCTGTTCTTTGTAGGAGGTGTTGAAGAAGAAACCCCGATCTTCGAGGCCGGGTTCGAGTAAACCAAAGGAGGTGGCGAGCTCGTCTGATGAGCGTATCTCTTTGATTGTGCCGTCTTCGATTGAGGAGACTTTGGATGATGTCCTCATAGAAGTTTCAGCCCATCTGGACCACGGTGGAGAAGATGCCGCAGATGTGGCGGCTCCTGAGGATGTTGATTCCCCCCAAAGTTGGTACCGGGGTTTTGAAAGAAGTAGCCAGACAAGTCCCTCCTGATGAGGAGGAAGAATGGTACTCGTCTTCCCCAGATGACGTCCCCGAAGAAAATATTAGGGGTGATCCCGCAATAGGTAGGTAAGAACATGCCGACGAGTCGACAACTGTGCCCTCTCCTGGAAGGGATTTAGAGGACCCGTTTCAAAGGATGCTCCATTGCTAGATCCTATTTCTGTCCCGATGGAAGATACAACTCGTTTGCCGAGTCCGACTCCTGCATCAGGGATTAAGGTTAGTGAAGAGGAAGTGACTCATCTGCCGAGTCCTACTCCTGCTTTCATTGAAGAAGAGGTGGGAGGGTATGTTTTCCGCCCTCATGCTGAAAACCCTCCGTCGATGGTAGGAGGATCCCCCCTTGTCGCAGATGTTGCTGCGGGGTCTACCGTGGCGGACCCGATTGTCACGAGGTTGTCTGGGGTTGACTGAAACAAGGGTAAGGGCCCCTTGGCAGACGACACACCCTCCATTCCTTTCTCCTTGGGGTAAGGTGTCGGGTCCCCCGGGAGGTTCGACTCCGATGGTGGAAGATTCAGAGGTCATGACTGCCGAGGTTCCGATCTCCGACCTTGAAGGTATGATGGTCGAGGCTCCTACGAGACAGCAGTGGCTGTGTCGTCAGCCTCAGGTGTAGGGGCTTCTACCGATTTAACTGCCCCTCCAGTTCATGTAGTAGCTCCGGTAAATCCAGTGATGACGCCTCAAGCATTGGCCGACGCGGAGGGGAGTGTCGGCTGTATTGGATGAAGGTGGAAGCTTTGCGACTGTGAAGTACATGGCACTTTCATTTATTCAGTAGATTTGTAGTCACCGAGGCCACGACCATATGGTCGACATCATGGAAGCCTCTATCGCTGAGCTCGATCTTCGTCTTACGAAACTCCGAAACATTCGTGAGAATGATCTTTCTGCTTTGATAGAGGAGGAGCAGAACAATCTTGTGGCTAAAGTCGAATCAGCCTACTTTGACACCATAGCTATCTGGGAGCAAGAGTTGGCCAGTGTTGAGGCCAAGGAGTAGAGGATGTCCTCGTCGATGTAGGAGAAGGACCATCTGTAGGAATCTCTGAACGTCAGCATAGAGGAGGTTGATGCCAAGATTCATCTTCATCAAGGACAGCATGCTCAGCTTCTGGCTGATTCTGAACGAGCATAGGCTGATCATGTCCAGCTTAAAGAAGAGGCGACAAATTTTACTCGCCATGTGACTATCCTATTCCGTCAGAAGAAGGAGTTGGACGAGAAATATGCGACTGACCTTGATTTTGAGGCCAGACAGGCTATGCATTATAAAGCTGAGCATCGCGTTTTGGCAACTGTAGAGACCAGGGCCGAGGCTCTGAAGCGTCATATTGACGAGCTATCTACTGACCCTTTGTTCTTTTATCTTTTTTTATTTGGAGACGCAGTTGTCTCTCTTTTCTTTTCTTTTGCAAATACAGTCCTTCCATTTTCTGTCTTTGAAGAAATAAAGAACTTTTTGCTTTCGTTCATCCTTGTGATGAATCCGTGATTCTTGGTGGACCTATTATCTTTTGTGCACCATAGTTTCTAGGTACAGACAATAAGTTACTCATGGAGGACACCGACACATTCACTAAGTGGTAATATGGACGTGGTGAATATGGGGTAATTTTGCTGGGGATTTTATGTAGACTTATCATCCTTGGCGTACCTAGGTGTTAGGTACGGATGATAAGTTCAGAGAGAGGACCAACATATTTGCTCAGATGTAATGTGGACAAGGTAAATATGGGGCTAAATGGTAGAGTTTTCCAAATCACAGGTGATATGGACTTGGTAGGAGTGAACTCTGTGGGAATTTATAGAATAAATCAGAGGTGATATGGACGTGGATGTTCTATGGTTGATTTGAAACAACTCGGGGATTGTTTTACGGAATGTTTACTCAGAGATAATGTGGACATGGTAAACATAGTAACGAGCATGATCTTACATAGTGTAAAATCCTGCTTAATAGGGTATAGAAAAATGACTCGGAGGTGATATGGACATGGTTGTTCTTCTACTGGGAATGCAACGGAACAACTGGGTTCCAGAAGCACATGATTATCAAAGAAAGGGGTGTGAACCTGGTTCTATCAAGTTTACGAAGTTCTCGCTTCTGAGGAAAGGGTAGTACATTTTCGACGGGTGTCAAGAATAGTACTTCTTCAGGAACTTGTCGTTGATGGGCATCATGAACAAGTCTCTATTAGGTTGAGCGAGACGATAAGCACCGTTTGAGTATACCTTCTCTATGACGAAGGGTCCTTCCCACTTGGGTTCGAACTTTCCTGGTATCTTGTGAGTTATTACCATCAGTCTTCTGACTGCCAGAACCAAGTCACTTACTTGGAAAGTCCTCTGTTTGACCCTTTTATTGAAAGCCTGTGAGATGCGGGCTTGGTAGAGTTCGATGCGCTGTTGAGCCAAGAGGTGCTTTTCATCGAGCGCTTCTAACTCTTGCAGACGGCGATGTTGATTGTCTTCTTCTGTCATCCGGTTTGTTATCGCCACTCGGAGTGAGGGTATCTGGATCTCTAGAGGCAGTACTGCTTCACTTCTATAGACCAAAGAGAATGGTGTGTTACCCGTCGAAGTCTGTACCGTCGTACGAAAGGCCCAAAGGCATTAACCGAGCTTCTCATCCCAGTCACGCTTTTTGGATGATATAACCTTTTTGAGTAGCTTGATGGTTTTATTAAAAGCTTCAGCCAATCCGTTTGCTGCCTAATTGTAGGTGGTTGATGCCACATTCTGAATACGATTCTTATCGCAGAATCTACTGAACGCATGGCTGATGAATTATGGACCTTTGTCATAGATGATCCTCCGGGATACCCCAAAATGGTAGATGACGTGATGCTTGGTGAAGCTGATCACCTTTAAGCTTTTTGCCTCTGTCAATGGTACTGCTTCTGCACATTTAGAGAAGTAGTCGGTGATTGCTAGGATAATGCAGTGTCCCCTAGATGAGGGAGGGGTAATAGGTCCCACTATGTCCATGCCCCAAGCTTCAAATGGCTAAGAGGCGACCGTAGGATGTAGAGTCTCTGACTGTTTATGGATGAAGTCAACGTGTAGCTAGCAAGCACGATATTTCTATGCATACTCGACAGCATCGACCATCATGGTGGGCCAGTAATAGCCCATGCGTCGAAGTCGGTCCTGTAGCTTAGGACCGGGTTGGTGAGTTCCTATGTTCCGTCATGGGCTTCTCGAAGAGCTTTGGCTTCTTCTTCGTTTGATAGACATCGGAGTAGAAGTCCATCGTAGGAGCATCTATACAGCATTTTAGTGGTTGTATCATAATAGAATGGGAGCGAGCGCCTTCTGACTGAGACTGCTTCTTTTGTGTGCTCTGGAAGGATTCCGTAGACAGCAAAGTCGATAAACGGGAACCTCCAGTCTCTGACATTGATGTTGGCGTCTGTAGACATAGCATGGTTCGCCCACTTGTTTCTGGGGCACGCTAAATCCTGGCCTACCACTGTAATAAAGTGTTGCATGCCGACCGGTGCTGCTAATGAGGCAGCGAGGCCGGCCAGAGCGTCGGTTTCTAAGTTTTATAGCCGAGGCATATATTCTATGAAGAATTGAGCAAAGGTTGAGATGATGTCCAACGGTACTTTGTGATAAAAGATCAGGTCTTCATGGCGGACCTCGTATTGTCCTCGAACTTGATTGACGACAAGCTTCGAGTCGCCATAAGACTCGAGGTGTTCTACCCCCAGCTTTTTTGCTAACTGGAGTCCTATGATGAGGACATTGTACTCTGCAACATTGTTGGAACACGGCTCTGAAAGGGAATAGGCACGCTTGATGACCAACTTGTCAGGAAAGATTAGGACTACCCCCACTCCTGCGATAATCTGGACTTTGGGGCCTGTTCATGAAGCACCGCCGAAGAACATCCGCCAAACGGGGTTCTCTTCGATAATATTTGATTCTCGCACCTCATCTGGAATGTCTTCATATAGTCTAGACGATTCCAGAATTGGGTATGCAGCTAGGAAGTAGGCCAGTGCTTGGCCGTTGACAGCCTTTTGCGGGACGAATACCATGTCATATAGTGTCAATAGTATCGTCCAAGTAGCTAATCGGGAGTTTAGTGCTCCCGGCTTTGTCATGAGGACTCTGAGCGGATTGATTCAGGAGATATCGTGAATTGTCTATCCCGAGACATAATGGTGAGTCTTCTGGATGGCGAACACCAGAGCTAGACACTCCTTCTCGATGGGGTTATACCGATGTTCGGCCCGATCATTGTCCTGCCGAGGTAGTAGATGGCTTGCTCGTGGCCCGTATTATTGTTCTTGACCAACAAAGCGCCAAGGGAATAGTCTATTGTGCGGACATAGAGTAGAAATAGTTTGCCTGCGACGGGCACCACCAAGACTTGGGGGCTCGTCAGATAAGCGTTAATGTCGTTGAAGGCTTTCTGACATTATTTCGTCCAGACACAGGATACTCCCTTCTTCATGAGCTTGGTGAAGGGTTGGCATTTCTCGAAAAGGTTCGTAATAAACCTTCGGATGTATGCGAGACGTCCCTGCAGGCCTCGAAGTTCTCTAAGGTTCTTCGAAGGGTCCATGTCAAGGATGGCTTTAGTCTTCTCGTGGTCGACATGGATGCCTTTTGTAGTGATAATGAAGCCCAAGAACTTTCCACTGGAATCCCCAAGGAAGGATTTGGCGGGGTTCATCTTAAGCTAATGTGCCCGCATGAGATCAAAAAATGTCTTCAGATCTTGTAGGTGATCACCTCATAGACGGCTCTTGACAGTGATATCGTCAACGTAGCATTCGATTATTTTACTAAGGTGCTGGCGGAAGATGGTGCTCATAGCTCTTTGGTATATGGCACCTGCATTCTTCAGGCCAAAAGGCATTACTGTGTAGCAGTAAACCCCCCTCGAAGTCCTAAACGATGTGTGCTTTTCGTCGTCTAGGAACATCTTGATTTGGTTATAGCCCGAGTACCCATCCATGAAGGACATGCGCTCGAAGCCACATGTAAGTTGTCAAGTATATTTAATCATATTTCTACTTGCACTATATCTCATGAAATCTGAAAACTGCTTGAAGCTACTCATGAGAACAGGTATGAAAGTGAAGT